>CAMRHE010000006.1:13590000-14190000 GCA_947044405.1 Leptodactylus fallax
TAACTTAATATTTTGTTGCACAACCTTTTGAGGCAATCCCTGCAATCAAACGATTCCTGTAACTGTCAATGAGACTTCTGCACCTCTCAGCAGGTATTTTGGCCACTCCTCATGAGCAAACTGCTCCAGTTGTCTTGGGTTTGAAGGGTGCCTCTTTCAGACGGCATGTTTCAGCTTCTTCCAAAGATGCTCAATAGGATTTAGGTCAGGGCTCATAGAAGGCCACTTCAGAATAGTCCAATCTTTTCCTCTTATCCATTCTTGGGTGTTTTTAGCTGTGTGTTTTGGGTCATTATCCTGTTGCAAGACCCATGACCTGCGACTGAGACCAAGCATTGCTTCACGAGGAGGATGACTCCGTATATATGGAACCTCAAGGATGCATTACTATAAATTTGTAATTCTGGATTCACACAGTCGATTTATAGGATTGGGTACAGGAGTTGATACAAAATGAAGAAAATACATAAATGAGTGCTGATATTTCTCATCTCTTTTGTATTCACTTCTGTGCTTGAATCAACAAAAACTCCATCAAAAACTGCTTGAGACCTGTACGTGTTGCTCTACCCTATGTTT
Source organism: Leptodactylus fallax (assembly GCA_947044405.1). NCBI lineage: Eukaryota > Metazoa > Chordata > Amphibia > Anura > Leptodactylidae > Leptodactylus > Leptodactylus fallax. The sequence goes on from CAMRHE010000006.1 coordinate 13,590,580, forward strand.
TTGTCACACAATAGATTTGTTAAAGAAATTTCTGCATCTCTCCAATTGACCTGAATGTTGTTTGCAGATATCCATTTACATGCCGCAAAATCAGCCCAACTGGATGTCCTATAACAGATTTTCAGTTGCAGAAATGAATGTTCCACTTGCAACCTTGTTGCACTTTTAGAGGGATGTTCCAGAATTACAATATTGATGACATATCCTTAGGATAGATTTTCCATATCAGTATGGTGGGTGTTCTGATACCTGAAGTACTGAAACCTCTTCAATGAATACCAAGCATGGCACCATATGGGCTGTACTTCATATTGCAGCTCAGTCCCATTCACTGGAATAGAATTGAGCTGAAAACAGGTCATGTGACCGATAAACGGGACATCACTGACCTGTGAAGTGGAAGTGGAATTTTGCCAATTAAAGTTGCTAATCTGTGGGGTCCCAGATATCGGACTCACATGACAAGATTTTGATGACCTATCCTAAAAATAGGTCTTCAAATTTTTCTTCCAGAAAATCTTTTTAAGTAAAATCTCTGCAAAGCAGGTGGCACAGTCATGTGTGAATGTACCTCTGGAGATAAGCGACTTGCTTTTGTTAATGGACATTACAATACATTATACAAAGTGATTGTGTACTTTAAGAGAATAAGATGAATTAGGTTAGGCCATTGTATTTCATGGACTGGAGAACCTTGCAAATCGATAAATCTAATGAATTGGAAAATCAGATTAACCATTTGATCTCATTGACCATATATAGAATCCAGAAGAGAATGAGTCTTTACATCCTGCATTATCTATTGAAACAGTATATCACATGCAAAAAGAATTCCAGAAAAAATGAAGTTGTTGAGATCAGTCTGGAAAGTGTTAGGAGAGAGATTTGTTTTACTTTGGAATTCCATCAAATCTCAGGGGTGACCATTATTAACAAATGGAGACACGGAACAATGATGAATCTTCCCGGGAGTGGCATAGCCTGCCAGAAATACATCAAGGGAGTATCAACAACTCATCCAGAAAGTCACAAAATATCCCAGAAGAAAAGACAAAGAATTGTAGGCTGTTAGCTGTAGCTGATGGAATACTCACGACTTCACAATTATATAAAGACTGGTCAAAAACTACTATGGGTGCCAAAAAATGTCAACGGGGTTTTTCATTCATGTTAGCTTCACCAGAAAACTTTATATCAACCAGCCACAGTATATTGTAGGGGACATTATGCTGTGCAACATCATACCTTTAGGTAGTCCAATAGATGCACCAAGAGGTGGGTCTGGCTTATTCTATTACTTAACACTTATCTGAGCCTTTTTCTTGTAATTTTTATCAGTCCGTAAACCTCCTATAACCAGGACTGTGTAGTCATAAGTCAAACAACCGACTCCATCTCTTCTATTCATTCCTCAGACTCCAACTCGAATTCCGAAACCAACTCCTGATCCATCTTCTAGTCAATGAAAGAGACAAACATTTGTAATGTGCTTCTCTGAAGCAAAACACTCAAAGTGCAGGGACCATTGGGGAGTAGCGGACTCAGTGGCTGAACTAATCCCCTAATACCCAATAGGAGCAGTCATTCATGAGAATTTACCCATCAGTATATATTTCTTAGGCATGTGGGAAGAAACCAGAGAATCCAGACGAAACCTGGGGAACCTATGCAAACTTCAGGTAAATGTTGCCCTTGGTCAGATTTGAACCAAGGACCCCAGTGCTGAAAGACAACAGTGTCCTTCACAAATACCTGACAACCATGCTCAAAAATAAGAAAAGCTCCTATAATTTAGGAAAAAAGCTAGTGACTGAATTCCTATGAAAATAAATATGTATCTAATTATACAATATTAATAATTGAATAACATAACTTAAAATAGTTAAACATTCTATCTTGAAGTCAGAGTGGGAAACCTTTTTTCTCACTCCGCCTAAAACTGGCCTTGACTCTTACTCCACAACTCCATAACTCTGACTCCAACTTCACAGTCCGGCCTATAACTCAACTACTTATAAAAGTTACATAGGGGATTTACAGATACTAGGAATCCCAACCCCCTTACACCCCAAAGGGTGCCCCTGATTCATGGGGGTATGAAAAGACAGATTGTACTACTATCCAAGAGAACCTCAACATTTTCAAAAGGAAAAAATGTCTGGTTGGTCCCTAAGCTGGATAAGATTTTGTGGAAAGTAATGGAGAGAAAAAAATCTAGATTTCTAAGCAGCATAGGTCACATGTCATATGTTTCTGTATAACCTTGTCATGTCCCTTGTTTCTGAACATTTTTATTTATGGACATTTTTTGAGATCTGTCCCAATAAAATTGATGGCTTATTCTTAAGATGGGTCATGAGTTTTAGATTGTTGGGGGAAGACTTTATAAGAGATTTCCGATGCTCTTGGATGGACCAGTTGAGAGTAGAGAGAATGTCTCAACCTAACAAAGCTCAGAGTACATACTGTAGAGTATTCAAGGAAACATTTTCCACAAGTATAAAGGAAAATAGGAATCAAAGAAATCACAATGAAAGATTAAAAAGAAGTATTGTAACATGTATTTATTGTAAACTTCAGAATGTGAAACAGAGGGTCACCATGAAGTGATATTGCACTGTATATAACATACAATACACAGTATGCCATGAAACTTAGATAATTTATGATCTGATAACATCCCTGGATGTCTCATTGTGAAGCTAACCCGCAAAGTCTAAGTGTTAATTTCCACAGGACTATGTGTGACTTTACATACTGTCATTTGGACTGAGAAAATATCTTTTTGTAAGGTGTTAGCAATGTCTCAATGCTAAGACATATGTCTATTTAGATGAAAAACCTTAGACACTGTATATATAAAAAGAAATGGTTTAATGAATATGTAACAGAGATAAAGATATAGCTAATTTCTTGTCTTGTTTTCACTTTTAATTCATAGTACTAGCAGCGAGTTAGATGGCCTCATAAATGCATGAACTGTTTCAAGGAGAATGGGCAAGTATACAATAATGGGTTTGTAGAGGGTTGTGGTCATTAGGACACCGCTTCCTAAAAGGAAACCCTTGGAGAATTTTGTTTGCTTCTACTGATCAGCTGATAAGAAGTGTTGTTCACTCAGGGTTCCCATAAAGAAATTGGTATAAGAAAGTCACTGGTTATATCCGTATGTTGTTCAGTCTTACTAAAGCAGAGAATAGGTCAGCCTTAACCATGAGAGAAATAGGCATAGGCTGTATTGCGGCAGCACCATGACATTTTATAGGTGGTTCCGACACCAGTTTCGATCTAGCCCCTACAAGATGCCAGAAACTTGTGCAGAGACCCACTTCTCTTGTAATGGGAATGATGGGAGAATCTAGAGACATTTGTTTTGTAAATATTTGCTAGGTTCTCCCTGTTTTGGCTAGGACTGAAAGGGAATTGGAGAAGGGCGAATTGATCCTCAACAAAGTGGATTCAACCCAAATAGACAGAGCGCCAGATGTCGCAAAGAGAACCTAAAGAGGTAAAGGAAGGGGAGTATAAATGTTTTTATTTTTGTCACTTACTCTGGGCCACCACCTATTATACTCTGGGGTCATTAAAGACCCCAGAGTAAAATAATTTCACTTCCATTTCTACACAAGACGAAACTTAACAAATCTTCAAAGGTTCACCCATCTTTAGCTATTATAATTCTAAGGGGTTACAATGCTCCACGTAACCACTGATGCCCAATTACAGGCCTCAGCGGTGACCCCCGGTGTGCATGATGTCAGAGAAGATGCTGAAAAGAGGCCACAAGAGCCCACGGGTGAAGACCAGATTCTGAGAAATGCAACCTAACCCCCTGCAGAAAAGAGGAAAGATATCAGTGTTTATATCTTGTCTGCTCCTCCCCAGGCCTCTACTTATTATGTTAACAATTCAGAGAAAGGCGAACCCCAAAATTCAGAACAAACTGGTTCACTATTCCCTAAACTGGACAGTATAAGGGGTGAAATGATTCTACTTTTAGAGACCTTGACCCATCTCTCAGTGTGATGTAAGCCTATATGCATCATCTGCATGACACAATGTGGGGGACTCTTCCACTTTACACTACCATGGGGAAATATGTAGTTTTTTGTTTTTTTTTGTGAATATATTTTTATAAGCTATTAGCTATTTCTCCCTGCTCCTCACTCCTATTTGGTTCGATGTCTGATGAAGGTCTTGTTATGACCGAAACGTCATCTTTTTTGGAATAATAAATATTGGAGTTTTTTTTCACATTAAGTATGAGTGCCTCATTTTCTTTCTATAACTGTTTATTGGACCTAGAGGTAACAGTAGGCCAGATATTCAAGAAGATAGCCAGGGGGGACAGTGGTATATTTAAGCCACATACAGTATATGGTTCAGAATGCGTTGGACCTGATCCCAGTAGGGCTTAATTTTTTTCGTATTCCCCCATAAGTGGAGATAAGTGCCAGTGGCCCTGTTGCAGAGCGAGCACTGGGGGGAGACCTCTGGGGAGTAGGTATGGATATGAGCAGGGTTTTTATACCATCATGCAGTCAATTTGTAGCCTCCTGAAGGTGTATACATCTTGAGGGGCCCATTGAGTTTCTAAATATAGAGGAAATGTTGGACAGTGACAGCGAGATCTGCAGTTCTGCTTCCCAGGCTTGTATATATGATGGGAGTGTCGGCCTTTTCTCTTAAGAGATGGGAGTAGAAGGTAGATAAAGGTTTCTTTGGTGGATGTGTCTGAAGGAATATCTTCTCCAAACAGGAAGTAGGGCGTGGCGATATATGGAAATATGTAGCTTTAATGGTGTTCATTTCCTGTTGCTTAAAACTCAAAATGCAGAGATCATAATTTAATTTCTCCATAGTGACCAGTTTTATAGAAGGTCTATTAACCTATCCTTATATTTTGCTAAGTGTGTGGAAAAAACGCACATAGATAGGGAAAGAATACACAAATTGCATACAGATATGGTCAGATTTGGACTTTGAGTGCCAGGGCACAAGGTATCTGTGCCAACCACTATGCCAAGGAGCTGGCCTTATTTACCTTCATTGTCAAAAATGGCGTTGTTGACCAAACACTAACAATGTGTAACGTCTCTGCCTGTTCGGGTCTCTGCACCACCCACTCATGCTGTGGCGAAAGAGGTGTGTTCAGTTTTATTGCTTGCTTAAGGTTCTTGTTGCTCAGTGTCAACACTGTCCTAGTACTATTACTATGTAATTGAATTTCAGCCACACCCGTCTCCTGCACCTTGTTTCTTTCTGCTCCTCAGATAGTTAATCTTAGCCTTGCCTGTGTGATTGACAGCCTGTCTACCAATCAAGTCTGGTCCTGGACATGCTATAAACAGGTCATCAGCCCACAGCTGGCTATTGTGGTTCTGTTCTGTGACTTTATCCCTGCTAGCTCCTTTTTGTGCTATTATTGTATTTCTGACTTCTGACCTATGCCTCCCCCTATGACTACTCTCTTGGATTTTGTTTTGGTACTGCATTGCTCAACTGTTACCGATCCCTTGGCTTGCTGACTCTGCTTCTGTGTTGTTTTGTCTTGTCCTGTTCTGTGTGACACTTATTTCTAGGAAGGGTTTTGCCGCCCAGTTGCTCCTGTCATTAGGACAGTGTGGCAAGTAGGCAGGGACAGGGGCTGGGTGAGTTTAGGGCTCACTGTCTCTGTCATTCCCTTCCTCTCAGGTTTCTGCAGCAGCACTGGGGAATTGCTCAACTGGCAATTCCTTTACACAATGAGGCCTTAAAATATTTTTTTGATCTTGGTAGCCATAAAAGTTATACCTAACTTGCCAGCGAGCTTTTTATTGGTCTAGTGCAAAAAAGAATAATCTATGCTAATTATTTTTTTTACTTTTCCATCTTACTATAAGACAGCAAAAAGTAGGGGATAGACAGAAGAGACTTTGACTGTAGAATCAGACTACACTGAGTCTGTTGTCTGTAACCATGGAGATGCAAAGCTCTGCATAGGACCTGTATGCAGAAAGTAATGATTTTTAAGAAAGATAAGCTGCTTCAGTTCTCTTTCAAGATGTATTTTCTTCAGACCATTGTTTTTAATATCTTCAAATGTTTTTCACATCATTGATCTACTTATATCCAGTTCCACTGTGAACACTCTCTATAAGTTGCCATGACAACTGACCATTGCTTGTTTTCGGAAGTGTCATTTGGGGTGACCTCTTATGCCTCTTAAAGTATATTTTATTTTTCTTTGATAAAGCCATGAAAGGTGCATGATATCAAAGGAAGGAGAAATGTAATAAATATATACTGTAGAGGTGCGGATGGACCGTATAACATGAGTGTATTGTACTAATGACCCAGAGTACAGATATCCACTTAGGAAAGTTTCTCATTTACGACACTAATTTACTAGAAGCCATATCTATTTTCCAGACAGTGCAAACTTTTATTTTAATTCTAAAGATAAAATTCTCCAGCAGAGAAGACGTATCTAGCAGCAAAGGGAATTGTATGTGACATTTAGAGTATAGCACAGCTTTCCTTTCTTCTGTCATGCAGGGGATAAGAATAACATATATGGTTCAATTGTATGCAGCATCAACAATATCGCATTTGAGAAATATTTGAAAACATCTTTATTCTGCATAGGACACCATGAGTCTTCATTTATTTTTATACTGATTTCTTTTTTGCTTCTGCTGAAGAATCAATTTCACCGCGGTTTCTGTATTCTAAGGACACAATAAGCTTGGAATGACGGAGACACAGATATAAGGGGAAAATGAAATTTTGTACTCAATGTGTGAGAAAAACATCTCCTGGATTCCCAGAGGCTTCAATAAAATGTAATGTCATAAACCAAAATATCCTTGTTATTTCTGTTCCAGCCAATGGTGAAATGACTTTTCACCAAAAATTATTACAAAAATTTCTGGTTTGTAAAATTATGACTAATCTACAATTTCAGGAGGGCCACATTGTCAGATTGGGCTACTTCATAGGGATGCTATAAAATCTAATCTTCTTGAAATGCTATTAGTTTACAGACCTATAGGGAGACCATGCATAAAGCACTTTTTTTGAGGCTATTTTTTCAGTGGACAGCACTATCTGGTTTATATATATATATATATATATATATATATATATATATATATACATATATATATTTTATATATATATAAACTAAGGAAAATTGCCTACCAACCTTGTGAATTTCTGCTCAAGCAAACACTCTGGCTGTCCACAGGCTGCCATAACCTCTATATATCAGTGGTCTCAGTAGACATGTGCCGCACTACTCGCATCATCACTTGGCACTGAGCCAGTGATTGGTTGCTGTGGTCACATGCTGGAAACTTGGAGAAAGCTGAAGTCAGGGCTGTGAAATTTGTAGGTCGAGCCACTGACTCCGACTCCTGGCATTCCTACGAACCAATCACAGGAGATCCACTGCCGCTATTGAATTCAATAATTTTATGAACTAGCATCTCAACTACAGTTGTGACCAGGCCAACATTTTCGATTGACTTGCATCTGTTAATAGGTGCTGATCCACTGATTGCAGCACAGTTGGAATTTTCTCTCTAGCCCACACCATTCCTGAATAACAAGTGCAGGTAGTTTTGATGCCTGATGTGCTATTTAAGCTTGATAATATCAGAAGGGAGGTGTCAGGCAGGGTCTGTGATTCAGAGCTCCAATCAGAGGCAGCCAGTGTCAGAGTTCAGAATCACACCCCTTGTCTTCCCCTGCCTGACAGTACAAAGATTGTTAGGGCAAATAAAATTATTGGATGCATCAAAAGAGGTATAAATTCTCATGACAAGAACATAGTTATGCCTTGTGACAACTTGGGGAATTAATCTCAAATGGGGGCAGGCTATAGGTTGGACTTGATGGACTGATGTCTTCATCCAACCTCATCTACTATGTAACTATGTAAATAGAAAATCAGGGACCAAAACTAACAGCATTGATTGCTCAGGAACGGTGGGGGCTAGAGGAAAAAAAAATTCTAACTGTGCCATAATCCGTGAAGCAGTGACTATTGAATGATGTAAAGATCTGGGCTTGTTGGAGGTTGTGAAAGGTCCTCTTTAACTAATCTCCAGTTTTGTTAACAAATGCAATTTTTTTCCAGAATCCAATTCAACACAATACCATGACATGACAACAAAGTCTTAAAAGGCTACAATTCACGTTTCCCCCACCCATGTAATCCCTATATCATTTATATTTTTATGCTAACATTGCTTTATTGGGTCCTTATTTTGTTTAGAACAAGAATGGAGCCAACAAGAAAAATGTGAACACAACTTTATACTGTGTTTTTTATTTATCAAGATCAATGCAATCTCAAATATTTTATAGACGGTTTATAGACGGCACAATAACCAACATTGAGAATCTCAAAGTCACATTCAAATGTAGTATTGGACACAGTAAGTGTGATAAATATCTGGTCATAGTGAACAATTTAGCTATGTAGAACTCTATAGATTTCCTATCGATGAGCAGATTTGCTTTTGTTTCTCTGGGCGCAGAGAGAACGGATATAAACATTGTCTCTGGAAATCTGCTCTAGACTAGAGTTTTTGCAGTGTGAATTTTTTTTCTTTTAGCCAACCTATAGCAATGAACTTTATATGTCATTGCATAGAAAATAATTAAAGAGAACCTACTACTCCTCACATACTTATCCTAATATTTACTTATATTCCTCAGGAATTTTTTCCCAAACTCTCTATTGTACCATTTCTCCTATAATTTTTTATTTCTCCGGTAATTTTTTTCACAAATTGGCCACTAGGTATTACAATTCCACTTGATAACAGTGTGTGCCCCTAGTCACACACTGTCAGCTGTAATTGGGCAATATCAGATTTTAGGGATGCCCCCCCCCCCATCTAGCTGGTAACTCCCACCTGTCAATTTATTTACAAATATCCCAGAGGAAAAACAGAGGAACTCAATGACATAGAGTTCTAAGAAAACCTCCAGAATTGTTATTTTATGGAAAATACAATTACTTGCTAGAGATGACAGAGAGAAGATAGACATGACAGGAGAGCAGACAGATTATCTTTAAAAGGATTAAGGAATGTTCACATTGTACTGTATGTCTGTACTTGTATAGCTGTGCAATGAACTTGTAGGAGGTGTCAGAACTTATTTTCTTCTTCATTTAAGGTAAAAAAAAAATTCAGGTTTTGTTTTTCCTTCCATGTTATCCTTATATAATGTAGCACAGTATAGCTATTTTTAAATTAACAAGTTGAACTTGTTAGAGAGGGAAAAATGGGGAAAATTGGAAATGCTTTCTTAAAGTGTACATCCAATTATTAAGCACCTTTTCATAAATGAACAGGGCAGGTAAATATAAGAAACTTTGTAATATATCTTATTTAAGAAATATGTTTCCTTCTAAATTTATCAAGCTGAGTTACTTTTTACATATTTCTCTATGGAGAGGGGAAAGGGAGGAGGAGACTGATGGAAAGGCGCACTAACAACTTCAACTGTTACACCATGCTACTCTGTGAGTTAGGGAATCCTTCTAATGCTGCTACATTTCAAGATAATATGTTATCACTGCATAGAATGAGGCAGTAAATTAGTTAACAGTCTCCTCTTCCCCCTCCCCTCTCCATAGAGTACTGTGTGTGAGCTGGATACAGATATGAACTCTATGTAAAAAATAGACTGAGTGAAGATAAGAAAAAGAGGAAGAGCCTTATAAGTAGTTTTATTATGGGGGGAACGTTTTAAGAAACAAAATTCATGCAGAAGCTGATACACAATGACATGATAAAACTTTGAGCAGAATTGTACTTAAAAATAGGAATTATGTCTTTTGGTCAATTTCACACAGATAAATATAACTCTGAAGTCTATAATACTGTAGATTATTGAAGTCTATGTACACAGGGGCAAGGTTAGCCACCCAAATCTAATCTAAGACACTGTCAAGTTAGGCCAAGCAGTCTAAAGTGTGGCCAAGTCCTAAGTGGCTGGATGATAAATTTGCTGCATCTTTAAGATTTTTTATACACCACCTTTGTATGGGTCGGATGCATTTGTTCCAAAATTGTACGCTCTACCCCACTAAGCCATGACCTTGTTGAATAATTTCTAAGATGTGTAAAGCATTTAATATGTGGTACAAGACACTCAGGCCAGTTTAGGTGAAACTTGAGGCAGATTTTTGATGCATTGACACTTGGGCATGACACATGGACACACGCGGGGTGCCCAGGTCCTGTGATTGGGCCTCAGCGGTGACCCCGGGCGCATGATGTCAAAGAAGAGTGCCAGATGCCATCAGGAGGAATACAGAGAGTGCCTGATGCCATCAGGAGGCATACAAGAGGTAACGGAAGGTGAGTTTTTTCTATTGTATTTTTTTAAAATTTTTGTCACCTTCCCTGGGCCTCCAGCTATTGTACTCTAGGGTCTGAAGAAACCCCAGAGTATAATAATTTACCAATGGTGGCTATTTTAGTTAGTCTGAGATTAATTCCAATTTTTTCAGTTTCGTTAAAATCTGAACAATTTGGAATATTTGGATCGAACCTGGCTCGGTACAAGTCGATTCGCCCATCTCTAGTGTTTACTCTTCATCTCCCTCAAAGCAATTGTTATGAGTTACTGCAGTGATGTCCCATATGCTTGAATGGAATGATCCTGCAGTAACTCATAATACCTTGTACGAAAGAGATGTCGAGTAAGCACTGGTGGGAGTAATGGTCATGTAAAAACAGTTATCCTGTGAGGGTCCTAACAGACCTACACTGATCTTACATTGATGAACTATTTGAAGGATAGGCTATTGATATTACGAAAGAAAATAGCCCCTTTAAGGGAGTCAAATAGTCCTTATGGTTGTTCATTTCATCTCACTTAACTAAATGAGATATGTTAAATATGACCATTTTTTTAAAGCTGGGTTTTCAGATTTTTTTTTTTTTTCAAAATAGAAATCATGGACAGCAGACATTCATTCTATTCGCTTTTATTTTCATCAAATAAAAATATTAAGAGACAAGAACATTTCTCTGCGTATTTACATTTATAGAAACCGAGCTCATAGTTTCCATGGTATTAGATTGGCGCAGGTTCAGTATCCAGAAATGACACCAAAGCAGATGAAGAAACAGGGTCAGAGAAAACAAAACCTTCTCTCCCCTGCCGCAGATGTAAAGTTTAGGGGTCAGGAATATTGTTATCTAAACCACCAAAGTTAGTTAGTTTTAAGTTTTATTTACTCTGCATATTAAATATTTTAGGCGCTGTGCAGATGGCAATATTTGGAATACTGATCAATTTCTAAGCAGTAGCACACGCTTCTTTTTTCACAGATTCTACTCTATTCCATGACAAAGAAAACACATAAACACATGGTAAAATAAGGATTATACTATATATGTCTTGTGCACATGAGGAGATATATAATGTGTCTTGCACTGAGGAGAGACTTCCTTCGGGCCACTCTGCCATAAAGCCCCGACTGGTGGAGGCTGCAGTGATAGGTGACTTTGTGGAACTTTCTCCCATCTCCCTACTGCATCTCTGGAGCTCAGCCACAGTGATCTTTGGGTTCTTCTTTACCTCTCTCACCAAGGCTCTTCTCCCACGATTGCTCAGTTTGTCTGGACGGCCAGGTCTAGGAAGAGTTCTGGTTGTGCCAAACTTCTTCCACTTAAGGATTATGGAGGCCATTGTGCTCTTAGAAACCTTGAGTGCTGCAGAAATTCTTTTGTAACCTTGGCCAGATCTGTGCCTTACCACATTTCTGTCTCTGAGCTCCTTGGGCAGTTCCTTTGACCTCATGATTCTCATTTGCTCTGACATGCACTGTGAGCTGTGAGGTCTTATATAGACAGGTGTGCGCCTTTCCTAATCAAGTCCAATCAGTTTAATTAAACACAGCTGGACTCCAATGAAGGAGTAGAACCATCTCAAGGAGGATCAGAAGGAAATGGACAGAGTGAGAGTTAAATATGAGTATCACAGCAAAGGGTCTGAATACTTATGACCATGTGATATTTCAGTTTTTCTTTTTTAATAAATTTGCAAAAATATCTACAATTCTGTTTTTTTTCTGTCAAGATGGGGTGCTGAGTGTACATTAATGAGAAATAAAATGAACTTTTTTGCTTTTAGCAAATGGCTGCAATGAAACAAAGTGTGAAAAATTTTAAGGGGTCTGAATACTTTCCGTACCCACTGTAAGTACTTACAACAATGCACTGGGGTTGCAATGGATTAACCAACCAATTGGGGTTGGCATATTTATATGCATCTGCAACTACTCTCAACCCCAACTGTGTTTTCAACTGGAAACAGCAGACAATGGTATCTCACTCTCCTTAAAGTGGTGGTGCTTGCGATAGGGTTCTCCAACCCACTAGCACACAACACTCACTTGTACTTCTGCAAATTCTGTGTTTGGTCTATTTACTCCCCTGACTTTCATTGTTCCCACACTACCACCACCACTCTGGTTACCACCTATACCTTTTCACACCTACTGTCCCTATTTTACTGGTATGTGACTGTTCTTATGCTTTGTCCAGTGGCCTTCCTTGTTTATTACTGTATAGTCCACTAGATTACTGTACACTATGTAGTCATAGTTCCATCCCTCCTCTTCTCTCTCCCCCTTCACCCCTTCCCCTTACCGGTCATTTAGTATTATTAATTTTTATTTTTTATTAGGTACCTGATTAACCACAACTAGGGTGTTTACTTACACCATTTGAAAAAGCACTCTACTCCTCCAGCTCTCTGCTGTCGAAAACCTCCTATGTGCTCGAGAAATTCATTGATTCCTGCAAATCTTTCAAACCAACGTTCATCTCTTCCTGGGAATCTGAACTAGGCATAACCATCTTGGATGAAGACACGAGCAATGTGCTACAATCTTCACATGGACACTCACTTTGTGTCCATCTAAAGAGACTCATTATATAAATTACTAGCCAGATGGTACCGCTCACCCTCCTGGCTGTTCCAGAAATCTCTATCCTCTACAAATCTCTGCTGGTGCTGTATGTCATCAGAAGGTAATCTATCACATATCTGGTGGCACTGCCCTGTCCTCCAATCATTCTGGCAGGATGTCCAATCCACCATACAGCTGGTTACGAAAACCTCCTTCATAATTTCCCCGGAAAAGGTCATCTTGTCTGTTCCGACCTCTCTGTACAACCCGTCAAAATCTAATGTGGTAAACCATCTCCTGTCTGAGGCGAAAGCACTTATTCCACAGTTCTGGCTCTAACAATATCAATCAAATTACCTGTTTCAAGGAACTTTATAGCTGGAAGAATAGGTCACATGCCAAGTTTCGGTAGACTTGGTCTGCCTTGCTCGACCTCCCAAAGTGAACCAGTTGTTAGGGACACCAATTGTAACAGGATCACCCCAAATCCAACTAAATACTATTGGTTTTGTTATGGAATGGAAGCTTTTGAGATATTTAGGTGAATGTGGTTTGTTACGAAGCTGTTTGCCCATCTCTACTCTCAATGCAGAAAAAAGGTAAAGAATAAAGAAATAAAGGATTTTACAGAAAGGAGTCAAAATTCATTAATAAAGTACATTACGAAATGTATTAATGACAGAAATACTGCCAGAAAATGTAAAGATGTTTGAAAGTTTAGTTACACTTTAAGAAATGCAATGTGTCATGTAACCGATTCTGCAAAACATCACACAATATTAACAAAAGACTTGAAAGACTGCAGGTCACACCTCCCATCACCCCTGAGAAGAACACAGGGTGGACATAACTGGACACTAAGTGGATTATTAGCATATCCATTTGTTAATCAGAAAATCATGTTGCCTGGGATATGCATATCTAGACATTTCCAACAAAGCGGGCACGTAAGTAAAGACACCCAGAGTCCTGGGTTCAAATCCTGCCAAGGACAACATCTGCAAGGAGTTTGTATGTTCTCCCCATCTTTGTATCGGGGTATTCCAGTTTCCTCCCACACTCCAAAGACATACTGATAGGGAATGTAGATTGTGAGCCCTATATGGAACAGTGACTGTCAATGTCTGTAAAGAACTGAATAAATAAGCCAAAATAAATAAATATGCTTTCTTTCAGGATGAGTTACTTTCTACATACTAGTCTATAAAGAGAGGAGGGGGATGTAGAGCCTGCTAGAAAATATGCTCAAATAATTGCTGCTGCTACTCCACTACACTGCTTTTTAAATATTGCTATTCTTGTAGATAAGAGGCTACCTGTGCACAGAATGAGGCAATAAATCAATTAACCACCCACAGCAGCCTCCTACTTCCCGCTCCCTTCTCCATAGAGTTCTGGTGGTGAGACTGGATAAGGAGGACAGTCAGATTGAAGATAAGGAGGTGGAAGGCAGCTTAATAATTGGTGAAGGAAACACATCTCTATAATAAGATATATTATAAAGTTTCTTATATTCACATGCGCTATTCATTTATGAAAAGTTGTTTATAACTGGAGGTACGCTTGGATTTATTTTCAAAAAATGATATATCAATCTTCTCAGCTCCTCAGGCTTTATATCCTATTGGCGACAGATTGGAATGCATGTTCAATGCACTGCAGGTTCCCTTTAAAGAACTAGATACAGCGATGATTCTCTTACGTCGAGTTGCAATTATGTCATTGTCGGTCCACCGGCCAAACAGAATTTGCATTCATCCCTGCTGTCTATCCTGTATTGAATGCTTACTTGTCCATGTGTGGACATTTGTTGCTGCTGTCACTAAACCACTAATGAACCTAAGATAAAAGCCTTTGTCTCCAGGAGGTCTTCTCTTTTTCAAGTCTCTCAGATATTCTGGGGCAGTAACATATATGCCTTGAAACATGCTTGACATGTGCACAGGGCCTTAAACAAACCTTACATGCTGAGTTTTGCGATATCTCATGTAACTGACCTGATTAATGCATAAAATGTCAAGTATTTCATTGAGCTATAGGTCTATTCCAACTGTTCCCCGTCAGTAAGTGACAGAGACATTTTAATATTCTGAAAAGTCAATATGTAAATATACCGTAAACAATGTAAGATTTATTAGCATAAGAACAATGATCGGACTGTCAAAATTCATCTCCTCCTAATGACATCCTGCCTTCTACATGTTGTTATGTTTCCCAAGGATTCCATCACGGAGAATATTGTCAATCTACTGGGGTGAAAAAAATTCTATTGGCATAGAGCTGATACTGTTATTACTATTTAAGTGATAAATGGAGCTCAAATATCACTCTGCATCTACCCCGTGATTTCTCCTTCAAAGCTATGCTCATTTAATGCAACCTACTGTACTGCTCCCTGCTGTAAAATAAAATCAAAGTAAACTATGAAAAGGACATTTAAGACAAATCTTTTCTGCAAAATAACGCAGATTTTTATTTTTGCTCCAAACCTGAGATGTTTGTAATTTACATTGGAAGTTCCAGCACTAGACAGATTTTCATAACTAATATAGTACTGTGCAATAAGCTTTAGGCAGGTGAGGAAAAAATGCTGTAAAATAAGAAAACTTTCAAAAATAGAAGCGTCAATAGTTTAATTTTTCCAATTAAGAAAATGAAGTGAAGGAAAGAGAAATGAAAATTTCATCAATATTTGGTGTGACCTTTGCCCTTTGGAGGAGGAGTCCTGGAAGTGATGATCCGGCCCCCACAGATATAGTCCTGATCTCATCATCATCCAGTCTGTCTGGGATGACATGAAGAGACAGAAGGATTGGAGCAAGCCTACATCCACAGAAGATCTGTGCTTAGTTCTCAAAGATGGCGGGAACAACCTCCCTGCCCAGTTCTGCCAAAAACTGTCTGTAGTGTATCTAGAAGAAGGCAGAGAGCGATCACACGAAATATTGATGGGATGCAAATTTCTCTTTTGTCCATTAACTTCATTTTGTTAATTTATTTTATTTATTTATTTATTTATTATGGTTACTTATATAGCGCCATCATATTCCACAGCACTTTACAGATATTGTCAGTCACTGTCCCATATAGGGCTCACAATCTATATATTCCCTATCAGTATGTCTTTGGAGTGTGGGAGGAAACCGGAGTACCTGGAGGAAACCCACGCAAACACGGGGAGAACATACAAACTCCTTGCAGATGTTGTCCTTGGCAGGATTCGAACCCAGGACTCCAGCGCTGCAAGGACATTGACAAAAATAAACTATTACCCCTTTTATTTTTTAAAGCATTCTCATTTTCATGCCTGCCTAAAAATTTTGTGCAGTAATGTATATATGTATATATATATATATAACAGAAAGTTATATTTTTATCTTATTGTTTCTGTACAATGAAAATCACTGTTACTATGCTGTTTTTGTGCCTGACTCTGGGTGGCTGCCAACAGAGAATTTTACTTTTCAAGATATTGCCTGCAGTAGAATACTATAAGTAATGCTGAAAAGAATGTGAATAAAACTACTGCATAAGTTAGAACCTGACACTTTGGTTCATTGGCTTTAGGATTTTCACTGTCTTCAAATGAAAACAGTTGAGTAAATGTAGGGGCAAATAAAGTGCCACAGCAGAATAGTATTGGACAAACAATACTCAAAATGATACAGCAACATAAAACATTGCAAAACAGCAAATAAGGGTGCAGTGAAGAAACACAGCAACAGACACTCAGGAGGCAGGATGTACCAGAAGCGTGCAAATGGGCAATGAAACAAACAATTCCGCCTTGTAACAGGGTCCAACAATCATAATTGGCTAAGTCGGTCATCCTAACTGACTGCAGTTTTCTTTAAACCTGTTATGAAACCAGGCCTCATCCTTCCACATCCTAAAAAACATTCCTGTTTTTTCGTTTACTTGAATACAGTTTTATAACATAATGTGTTCTTTATTTAAAAAATTGGTGTTTATTGAAAGAAGAATCACTTTTATTACACTTGTATCAAGGGTGTAGTGAAGAAATCACAGGCTACTGCCTGCAAACATTTAAGGATATTTTTTCAATCCTTATATGAAGAGACTCATATATTCTGATAGAAGGAAATCTGCTCTTTCTAATGGTGCTAAAGGAAAGAAGATCCAGCTGTCCCACTGGAGATATAGGGCATCAAAGATGGCCAAAATTAGGCAAAAATGCTTTTTATACCAAATTTGAACGCTTATATTTTTTCAACCACTTGAAGGAAAGTGGTGCAAATTGGAAGGCCTCATTACAGCTGTGTATTTAGTACTCTTACCAAAAATCAACCTGAAAGGCCAACTAGTTTTGACACTACAGCAGCCTCAACATCGCTGTAAATTCATTTTTGCTGTTTTTTTAGCCTAAACCATGCAAAAAGTAAGAGGACTAGGAACATGGGGTTTTGCCAGTTCATTAAGCCCTAAAAGTTGTGCAGGTTCTCCAAATATCCCCCTTATACTACTAAAATATCCATGTTTACAGCTTCTGGAAGTTGGCCAAAAATGTCATTTTTGCTTAGGTGACGTTTTGCAACCCTTTACTTGAGGTCCCCTAGAATCTTCAGTTTTTAGTCTTTTGAACTAAAATTTTGCACAGCTTAGTTTTATATCATAGAGAAACTATGTACCAAATTTCATCAAAATCTGAGATGGTGAGTTGGGGACAACCTTTAAAATTGGTCCACTTGACACGGAATGACTCAGCACTAAAATTGCCTCAGACTGCTGCAGGATCAGGATTAAACAGCTTTCAGAATGCTGCAAGGTACAATTGGGGGATTTAGCATGTGCTTCTTGTACTTCTGATACATGTATTTGGTCATGTCCAGCCAAGAGGATGTGAAAGAAAAGACAATCTTTATATTGGGAAAACCCCTTTAAGAACCAAGTAAGTTACGTGTTATATTGCAGGCTATGGGTATGTGGATAATACTGTTAAAGGGGTTGTCCAGGCTGAATTTTGAAAGTTTAAATACATTGGGGGCAGTGAAAAAAAAAAAAAAAAAATACATACCTGTCCCAGTTGCTCCGTTGTCGTCCCTCGACTCCCGATTCGTTTGCTCTCCCGAGTCTCATCTTGTGCTGAAGCCACTGATTGGCCTCAGAGGTCACGTGACCACTGAGGTAAATCAAAGGCGTCAACAGGCCTCAGGAAGAGGACCTGTGATGTCACAGGTAGTGACATTCAGGCCCTTTGTTGATTGGCCTCAGTGGTCACGTGACCACTGAGGGCAATCAGCAGTTTCAGCACAATGCCGGGAGCAGATGACACAGGGGGACACCGTAGGACACCGGAGCAACGGGGACAGGTGAGTATACATTTTTTTTAATTTTTTTTACTTCCCCCCAGCTTATATAAACTTTAAAAGGGTTGTCCATTTTTGCCTGGACAACCCCTTTAATAATTGCTGCCATATAGTAATAATAATACTTGGGATCCATGCATATGGCAGAACCTGTACGCAGAGCCTATATGGTGGCATACTCTGAATATTGCTATATGTTTTACTGTACAGCATTGTATCACAAAGATATTAATCCTTAGAAGAAATGCATCTAGAGTAAAACGTATCTAATACTGCACCCAATTACATTTTTTATCATAGGAAATCTTTGAGATCTCAGTATGACTTGCTGTAGAGCCATACAGGGGTAGAGTAGATCCTGTAGTCAGCAAGTGGTGTGTAAACTTCTATATATAACACAGAGTAATACTATACCTAATACAGCATGTGCATGAGGATATACATGCATACATACCGTACATAATAAGACCTAAAGTCACAAATGAAAAGGGTTGTCCATGATTTCCAAAAAAATTTAAAAAGGGTGGGAAAAAAGAAAACATTCTGAAAAAACCCTATATTTCCTTCTGTAATCCTCTCCAGTGCCACCACTCCAGTGGACTATGCTGGTCTTTGCTTACTTCCTATGATGGCTGCGGATAATCACATGTTGTACATGCCACGTCACTGCTGAGGTCAATAATTGGCTGCAAAGGTCATGTTCACATTTATGAGAGGGGGGACCACTCGGTAGTAAAGTGGTAGAGATAGACAAAGTGTGTATAGTTTTTTTTTTGTTTTATTTCATACCATAATTTGTGCTTGATCAAATTTTGGTAAATTTTGGACAACACCTTTAAATTTTAAACCTACTCAAAACTGGGAGCTAAGCAGAAGGGTTGGAACAGTTTAGAAATAGAACCTGCACTTTCTTTTTTTAAAAAAGTGTCACCCTTGTCTGTCATTGTAAAGCCAATGCCAAACACAAAGACTAAACTTCGATATCGATCATGGGCACTAGTGATTTAGTGCTGTTTTTATGAAAAACCCTGATTTAGACATTCTTGGCTTTGGCTTAAAAAAAAACGCAACAAAATCTGCAACAAAAAAAAGCTGCGTTTCTGCAATGTGGGGCCTCAGTCTGTGGTCTATGGGTCTACTGTATGCATCTGATGATGGCCAAATTTGACAGCATTGTACTACTAAAATAGGAGCGATCGTTTGTAAAAGGTGGACGTTTGATCTGGATGTTGCTTACAATGATGAAGAGTAAATAATCCCCAGATCTGATTCCAGCCTGATCTTTGCTGTCATCCGGTCGGCACATAGTATTACAGCAAAATTGTAAATAAGTAATTACCTGCTGACAAGAGAATGATATTCATGCAAGTAAATGCACCCTGAACACCAAGACACAAGAGGAAAAAAGCAAACATTAAAATGCAAATGTCTGTCTTTCAATTGGATTATGCTATGCCATCATGTGTTATTATGTAGTCTGCTTCACAGTTTCAAGACTCCTTTTAAGTACATTAAAAATGTATTATATAGAGCGGCTCCTCAGATATATATTTTATAAATTGTTTCCAGGCTGTTTTCCACATAATTTATTGTACTTTCCAGTTTGAGTGCTGCAGAGAGTAGCCTACAAGTATTACACATGTCTGTATTTGATCCATCCCTGTATTCAGTGTCGGACTGGGATGTCTAGGGCCCACCAGTGGAATTGTTTCTAGGGGCCCACCATCAGAACCCCTGCAGATCAGCGGTACCGAGACAGGGCGGCTAAAGGTAATAACATGCCGGGAGCCATGCTGCTCACCCACTATACCATGTGTACCACTGCACTACCTAAACCTACTGCTACACCTTGTATGGCAAGTGAACAGCGTGGCTCCTAGAATTGTTACCTTTACCTGTAGCCGCACTGTCCTGGAAAAGCTGATCTGCAGAGGTCCTGGCTGTTGTATCATCGTAGATGTAATATTGATGGCCTATCCTAAGGACAGGCCATCAATATTAGGAAGATGGATAAATCCTTTAAAGAGGTTGTCGAAGGAATTGGAGCAACCCATGTAGCTGGCGGGAGGTGTAAAGTAAAAAATAAGTAAATTAAAAAGCATACTCACCTGTCCAGGGCGCTCCGTTGTCTGCTGTCAGTGTCCATTCAGTCTCGTGCCGGCAACTCCTTGCTGGGAGTCCTGCACCTCATGTGATCGCTAAGACCAATTAGGTACAGGATTTCCAGAAATGAGGCGCCGCCATGAGACCGAACAGACACAGGCAGGGGACAACGGGATGCTGGGGACAGGTAAGTATGCTTTTTTAAAAATTTTCTTATTTTTACACCTCCCTGGAGGCCAACACAGTGGTCGCTCCAGTTTATGGACAACCTCTTTTAAGGGGTTGTCTGGGCCAAATTTTTCTATGGTCACTTCACTGGTCCCCCCACATAGTGGCCTCTTCACTGGTCTCCCATACTGTATGGGGAATAGTGATGGGGTCATTATATTGTGTGGGAGCAGTGATGGGGGCTAACATCCTGTGGGGGGGACATTAAACTGTGTGGGGCATATTAAAGGGGTTGTCCAGGGTTAATCTTTTTTATGGCCTATGCTCTGGATAGGCCATAAATACCTGATCGGTAGGGGGCTGACACATGGCCCCATCAGCTGTTCGGAGCCACTTCCGGCACCTGTTCTGTACACAACACAGGGCCGAAAGCAGAAAGCTCCATCCGATGTATAGCAGCCCGGCACCTTCACTGCAGCTCAGCTCCTACTGACTTCAATAAGTGCTGAAATACAGTGAAGGTGCCCGGCTAATACACAGTGGACAGAGCTTTCTGCTTCTGGCCCTGTATTGTGTACAGTACGGGCATCAGAAGTGGCTCCATACAGCTGATCGGTCCGGGGTCAGCCCCCTACAGATCAGGTATCTGTGGCCTATCCTGAAGATAAACCATAACAAATTATGCCTGGACAACCCCTTTAATATAACCCCCAGGGCCCACCTAATGTGCCACACTTTAAAGAGATTGTCCAGTATAATTTTTTTTCTTTTTTATAATTAGTCTGGGGGAGGTGAATCCCCCTCTACTCCCCCCCCCCAAAAAAAAACATGCTAAACATACTCACCTGTCTCCGGTGCTCTGGTGTCCTCCCAGCACGGTCTGGTCCTGCTGCTCCGCTGTCTTCTTTTTGCCGGAATTCCTCACTGGCTGTGACGTCCCAGGTCCCTTCCCTTAGGCTACTGATTGACCTCAGGGGTCACGTGATGTCACAGGTAGTCACGTGCAGAGGGAACGTCAGCTGGAAGAAAACAACAGAACTGCAGGACCAAACTGCTCTGGGAGACACTGGGGACAGGAGAGAAAGTTTGTGGGGGGGTTTTTTGTTTTGTTTTTTTCACCTGCCCCTGCGTAATTAAAAAAAAAATGAAGGAGCCACTGTATGGAGTATAAGCTCCACAGTGGCCCCCACCCTGTATTATAAGCTCCACAGTGGCCCCCACCCTGTATTATAAGCTCCACAGTGGCCCCCACCCAGTATTATAAGCTCCACAGTGGCCCCCACCCAGTATTATAAGCTCCACAGTGGCCCCCACACAGTATTATAAGCTCCACAGTGGCCCCCACCCAGTATTATAAGCTCCACAGTGGCCCCCACCCAGTATTATAAGCTTCACAGTGGCCCCCACCCAGTATTATAAGCTCCACAGTGGCCCCCACCCAGCATTATAAGCTCCACAGTGGTCACCACCCTGTATTATAAGCTCCACAGTGGCCCCCACCCAGTATTATAAGCTCCACAGTGGCCCCCACCCAGTATTATAAGCTCCACAGTGGCCCCCACCCAGTATTATAAGCTCCACAGTGGCCCCCACCAGTATTATAAGCTCCACAGTGGCCCCCACCCAGTATTATAAGCTCCACAGTGGCCCCCACCCAGTATTATAAGCTCCACAGTGGCCCCCACCCAGTATTATATGCTCCAAAGTGGCCCCCACCCAGTATTATAAGCTCCACAGTGACCCCCACCCAGTATTATAAGCTCCACAGTGGCCCCCACCCAGTATTATAAGCTCCACAGTGGCCCCCACTCAGTATTATATGCTCCACAGTGGCCCCCACCCTGTATTATAAGCTCCACAGTGGCCCCCACCCAGTATTATAAGCTCCACAGTGGCCCCCACCCAGTATTTCCACAGTGGCCCCCACCCAGTATTATATGCTCTCTACAGGGGCCCCCACACAGTATTATAAGCTCCACAATGGCCCCCTCCTAGTATTATATGCTCTACAGTGGCCCCCACCCAGTATTATAAGCTCCACAGTGGCCCCCACCCAGTATTATAAGCTCCACAGTGGCCCCCACCCAGTATTATATGCTTCAAAGTGGCCCCCACCCTGTATTATAAGCTCCACAGTGGCCCCCACCCAGTATTATAAGCTCCACAGTGGCCCCCACCCAGTATTTCCACAGTGGCCCCCACCCAGTATTATATGCTCTCTACAGGGGCCCCCACACAGTATTATAAGCTCCACAGTGGCCCCCTCCTAGTATTATATGCGCTACAGTGGCCCCCACCCAGTATTATATGCGCCCAATAGCCCCCCTCCGCTCCGCTTCAGTGCTATTATTATACTCTGCGGTCTCCTCAGACCCCAGAGTATAATAATCGGAGGCCCAGGGGAAGTGATTAAAAATAACAAACTCTCATACTCACCTTGCCTTACCTTTCCTTGGCATCCTCGCTCCATCCTGTCGTCTTCAGCGTCTTCAGGCCCTTTTCCGACGATGCTGCTGAGGCCTGTGATTGGGCCTTAGCGGTCACGTGGGGCGCACTGACGTCATTAGGCGGTCGCACCCCATGTGACCGCCGGGGACTAATCACAGGCCTCAGTCACATGACAGAAGAGCGCCGGAGAGGACGCTGTGCCCAGGAGACGTGAGAATATGTATTTATTATTTTCCGTCACCTCCCCTGGGCTGCCATCTATTGGAAAGGGGCCTGCAATATGCCAGGACTCCTTCCCAATAACAGTATGTATAGCGGTCGGGGAATCAGGCTTTCCCCGACCGCTATCATAGTGGTCCGGGGCCCCGGCCATCTCCAGCTGGCCGCGGGACCCGTACCCTGCCGGGTCCAGTCGCGGTCGCGCCCCCTGCGATCGTAACGCCACTGGTCAGGATCCCGATCGGGCCCCCATGACACGAGGACTAATAGTCGGGGCTCGGGGCCCACCGGTGGATTCACCGGTTCCCCGGTGGGCCAGTCCGACCCTGCCTGTATTGTTGCAAGGCATTTAGCTGTTATTATGAACACTCATTGGACATGTCTCATGGTAATTCTGTTAAGAGCTACATGGTATATAAATAAGCTCATCTCCAGAACATTGGTCTTTTAATGTCGCTTAACCACTTCCGAATCGGGCCATTTTTCTTGGTTCTGAACCAGCCACATTTTTGGGTCTTATGGTACATACTAGAGATGAGCGAATCGATTCTGCAGAAGTGGAATTCGATCCGAATTTCAGGAAATCTTTGATTCTCCACGATTCTGGATTTCCTGATGCTTCGTGGTAACGAATATTTAGTAAGGACCTTTGTGAATTCAGACGCTCCCAAGATGTTCTCTAGTGATGTGATTGGGTAGGCGTGTCTTTGCTTGTTAGCAGATCCTTCCACATGAATAAAAACTGTCCGTGCTGGAGTGAGAGAAAGAGAGAGAGAAACATGACCGTGGCATCCAAGGGATTCCGCCATTTTGCCGCCCACCCCGGCTTTCTGTAGCCCGGAAATAGCTGTTTATTCGCCGCAAAGTAATTCGGATCGAAGCAAATTTTTTTGGAACTTTGAATCGAACTACCGAATAGAACTTTTGAGAAATTTGCTCATCTCTAGTACATACAGTTTTGAGCTCTCATTCTTAAGTCAATAGTCTGTGGAGCCACCTTTTGATGCCAATACAGCAAATCTCTTGTGATAGGCCTCGGTTAGCTTAGAACATCTGCACACTTTTTGTCCATTGTTTCAGGCAGTGTTCCCATTCCTTGAAGTTACTGTAGATGGATTGCTTTGGTGTAAAGTACAGGTAGTTTTCAAGCCATGCTTCATATCTGAGGATTAACATGAAGTTATGGCCCTGCTAAAGATTCTTAATTGGATTAAGGTCAGGGCTTTAATAAGTCCTTGTCAAGACGTTAAATTATTCCACTTTAAGGCTGAGGCCACACGTTGCGGAAACACAGCGTTTTTGATGCAGATTTTGCTGCGTTTTTTGAGCCAAAGTTAGGAGTGACTTGAAAAGGACTGGAAAATATAAAAGAATCTCTTAGATGTTTCCCTTCTGTTAAATCCACCCCTGACTTTGGCTCAACAAAACGCAGCAAAATCTGCAACAAAAAACGCTGTGTTTCCACAACATGGGGCCTTAGCCTAAACCACTTCAGTCTAGCTTTAGCAGTAGGTTTAGAGTCATTGTCTTGCCAGAAGGTAAACCTCTATCCCAATCTCAATTATCAGAAAAAGTAGTCCTCATAAATGCCATCATTAATGCTATCCATCTTTCTTTTGATCCTGACCAGTTTTCCAGTCCCTGCTGATGAAAGGAGTGTCCACAACATGATGTCCCCATCATGCTTCACTATGGGAATAAAGCTCTATGGGAATAAAGTGTTGGGTTTGCACATAGCCTTTATCTTGATGGCTAAAAAGTTAAATTTTAGTCTCATCTGAGCAGAGAACCTTCCTCCGTTATTTTTGGGCAGTGTACCTCACACTGTTGGTGATCTGCAAATGTGTTTCTCTGTTATTTTTCTGGTCGCTGTTCCATAACGTTCCCCTCTGTGGAGTGTACACCTTATAGTAGTTCCGTGCACAGATTCTTCCACTGCAATGTGGATCTTTGGAGCTCCTTCAGGGCTATCATTGTTGTCTTTGTTGAATCTCAGATGAATTCCCTCCTTTAGTGATGTTCTTTATGATGTTCAAAGTTTAGATTTAGTATTTTTATAACCAACCCGTGATCCAGACTTCACGACTGGATTTACTTGGTCTGTACAGATCTTATTTTGAGGTTTCACAGCAAAATGGGTGAATAAATAAGCACTCACAGAATTTCAGTTTTAATTAATTTCTAATTTAAAAAAAAAATTGTTTCCACTGCAACGATTTGGACTATTTTGTCAAGTCCATTACATATAATCTAAAATTAAAATCCATTCAAGAGGTGGATACTTTTGCAAGGCACTGTATGCCCACTCTTAACAAGTTGAATCTGAATTTTCATGCAAGTTACAGGTGGTCTCATCCTTATCATAGCTCACATTTGGTTCAGGACTCCAATTTTTCACAAACCAATTTAATATAATAATGTAACATGCTAGCAAAACTCTTGACAGGCTGCAATTCACAACACAACTATTGGGGGGCCACAAATAGACACATATTGTAATTCATATTGTCTTGAAATGCTAGTCATCTTGTAACACATATTTGGGGAAGTCCACAAAAGGCAAGGGAAGAAAGGACACACTATAGATCATACATAATATTGTCTTCTGCTCTCTGTTCTCTTATTTTTGCATTAGACATGGAAACAGGTTGTCAACAGCAAAGTAAGCTGTATTAGAGATGTAGGAGAGCACATTATTAGAGAGATTAATGGTTTTGAAAGGGTCCATAGAAGAGATGGGCAAATTGGTGAACTGGGCACGCCAAGCATCATGACGACATTACAATTGACATACCCATGTGACTGCTGGTGGCCCAGTCACAGGCCTCAGCTGTGAACTCTGGACCAATGACATCACAGAAGGACATCACCAGGAGAGTGCTAGATGCTACAAGGAGGACAAAAGAGGTAATGGTAAGTATAATTATATCTCCCATTGAAAAGCTGCAAATGTCAAAATCAAGCAAGACTAGGAGATATCTACATACACATTGCAGGGAATTTGCAAGGGTGTATCCATTAAGAGCCTACGGTGCAAATCCTTCACAAATTGGCAACTGAATAACTGTTGCAAAAAAGATGGCTATCCAACAGACACCAGATGGACCCCATTATTGTCAATGCGTTCCCTTGGGCTCTGTTCGTGTCCATTAAAGAAAGATTCCATTTTTCCATTCTTATGGCCCTCCAGCGGACCAGAAGAGTGGATAACTAAACATAGATGTCACTGTAGCCTAATAAACTGTCCTAAAACAAAGTACAGTTTTTAAGCAGGTAGAAGAATTTATAAATAATATAACATAATATTATAGCTCTATAGTATCACTAAATTTGGGTCTTATACAACTGATCTTCACCAGACACCCACCAACAATATGGTCATGGCCAAGAAAGCGACATTCGCTCCCAACCAAAGGAATCCTGCTGAACTTTATAATGTTACCCCAGCATGAATTTATATGAAGAACATTTGAAGGTAGTCACTGGCCACAAAAGTGCTCCCAGTGGTCTAGACAGGTCAGCAGTGATGGCAGCGGTCACATGTCTATTCTAGGAATCATTATTGAAAGAAAGGATACAGAATTCAGTGGAGGACCTGGGAAGGTATTATGTCTTTTATTACTTTCTACCATTTTAACAGTTTTTTTTGTTTTGTTTTGTTTTCTTTTGGACACCCCCCTTTAATGTACTACTAGTGAATGTTTAACATAAGCAAAGGTCTATATACAGTTTCCTACCTTACCTTTTCTCCTAGCTGGACATGTCCAGATATGTGTCTTATGAAATTGACAGTTTCTC
This sequence comes from Leptodactylus fallax, assembly GCA_947044405.1. Lineage (NCBI taxonomy): Eukaryota > Metazoa > Chordata > Amphibia > Anura > Leptodactylidae > Leptodactylus > Leptodactylus fallax. The sequence continues at coordinate 13,617,568 of CAMRHE010000006.1, forward strand.
AAGACAATATTTTCTGATATTTTAGTACGCGCCAAAGTGTAAACAGCATCACTGTCCTATTTCTAGTTTCCTCTGTGTACCCCAGTGAGCAAGTTGGAATATACAACCACCATGGAGGGAGAGTGTATGACAGTGACCTCAACAAGTGTGTGTTTAACATCTCCACCTCCATCTATACCATTCATCAATCAGCAGAATTGATTCCAAGGTGCTGCAAAATTATACCACAAAGTAATATACTATATATGCCTTTGTGCAGCCACCCAGTGGTTGGGTTGTGATTTCCAACCTTTCAGGGATTTTATTAGCATGCTACCATGTTGGACAAATTGATCAAAGCTAAAAGAGTCATCCAGTGATTATAGGAAATTAGGGGGTGGTATGGACTGGTGTAAAAAAATAAAAATAAATAAATTATATATATATATAATCTCCAATCTCTGATGCTCCATTGTACAGGATAGGTCCCGTTTCCCTCCCGGACTTGCTGGACCAAAAGGAGAGAGACTTAGTGGCCTCAGGTCTATAGTAAGGAACCAGTGATGTATGTTTCCTGAGTTTCCTATAACTGCTGGACAACCCCTTAAAGGTGGACACATCTAAACCTCCTCTTATTTGGATCCAGTCCAGTTTTTCGGCAAAAACTGCACCAAAACTATACTGCGCCTAAGGCTGTGATGGGTACATTATTAAGAACGTATTCTTCTTAATCAGGCTATTACATTTTATTTTCAATCTAGTGCAGATTATTTTTATGTCCTTTCATATTTATAATACAGGTGAACTTGAGTGCTGAGAATTGCAGAGTACTAAAATTTTCTATAGAGAGAACCTTTCAACAGAATCTCAATTATACACTTTTTTGCTTTACTGCATGGCACATCCCACCCTTGGTGAGATCGATCAATACTGTGTTGAACCTGTTACCTAAAATCAACTCTTACCTTCAGAGAAAAAAAAAAAAGAAAAAGTCAAACTGTTTTCTAGAAGACTGGTTATAAGGAATCCACCATGTAACCCTTAATGTGCTGGACAAATATCAAAACATGCAGAAAACAGACAAAAAAAAAATAATTTAACTCAAGTTGCTTACGCTAGGTTCACATCTGCGTTTGGGTTTGGGGACCAGAAAAATGGAAACCTAATCTGCTTAAAAAGCGGTTACCCACGAAAACCTGCAGACCCCATAGGCTATAAAGGGGTCTGCCAGGTTTCCTCCCGAAAAATTTGGAGAGAAAAGTCCGGAGACCAAATGGAGACCGAGCACTGGTGTCAACCTAGCCTTAGTGGTTAGGATTTCAACTGCAAATATAATATGACATTGTGTTACATTGGATCCTGAGGCTCAGAAAAATATATCCACTTTTTAACATCATATTGTTTTTGAGTCCAACACTTTGTAATGATGCATTTCTTTATCTTACTAAATATTGGTCATAGGCTTGCATAAGGTCTTATTTGCATGGCCATTCCGTTATTGACAAGTCAACGTGCGTTCTGGGTCTATTTGTCCATTTTTGATGTCATCTATTTTGCATCTGTTTTTAAAGACTGTGAAAAAAACTGATGAATTTCATTGGTTCTTTTTTTATACTGACTCAACCCACTCATCTATTTTTAATGGATGTAACTCAGATGTGAATCCTTTTTGCATCTGTTAAAAATGGATCCATTGATTTCTATTGGTTGCGTGTGTCTATTAAAGCGGACAAAGGTACAGCATGTCAAATTTTTTTAACTGACTTTTTTCTGGCCGTCAAAAAATGGACATGTAAATACACTCATTTGCTCTCATTGTCTTCAAAATGGCTGTCACACAGCCTTTTGTCACTGTCATGTGTCAGCTTTACAGTTGTGCCAGCAGAGTATCTAAATCTATGAACTTGGAAGCATTTTAGAAACACAATGGCGTGTCACATGTCCTGCGTCCCACTTGCCACTTTTTAAGACAGTGGGTGGTGCATGGGGGCAATGTAGGTGGGCTGGGGCAGGATTCCTCAACTCTTCAGATTAACTATAACTCACACCAGAAAACTGGAATCAATTATACCAGAAAACTATGCCAGCCCCTGACTAACATTTTTTTTTTCATTAAAATGTTTATTAAAGTTTTACATAGGAAATAAAACAGTACAAATCAAAACTGTAAAACAAAGGGATTCCAGTGGGTAAGGAGGGGTCGACAACTGGAGAATCAGAGGATGGAAGGGTATGGGGTAAATATGCACTCTGGCGCAGCAGAACGAGGAGAGTCTGTAGCCCCTAGGGCAGAGGCCGGACAGAGGGAGGATGGGAGGAGGCCGGTCTCCACCCTTCCCAGAGTCTAATGGGCAACTGGAGAGAAGTGGTACATACCAGGGGGAGTACAGCGGAACCATATGAATCATAGGGTACAGTCAAAGGTAGAGTTGGAGAACAAGTGTAGTTACCAGGAATATTAGGAAGAATGGGGGGAGAAGGCGGACTGGAAATCAGTAGAGTAGTAAAAGGTATCTCATAGTAGCCATGTCTGTTGATGAGCATGGTCATCCTGTTTCAGCTCAGCCAGTAGGTTGTGCATGCTGCGTATGTGGAGTAACTCCTGCAGCCAAGATACCAAGGTCGGGGAGGACTGGAATTTCCACAACTGAGGGATGACAGCATGAGCTACAACCAGCATAAACCCAAGCAACCTGTGAGTGTGTTCTCTAAAATTCCTGGGGAAGATAGAGAGGAGGAGGGGTGCTGGATCATTGTCTAGAACGATACCTGTAACAGTTCTAATAATACGTTGGACCTCCGACCAGAAGGGGCATAGGAGAGAGCATCGCTAGCAGATGTGTACCATCGTGCCCCTGTCATCTCCAGCATCGGTCAGATGTGGAGGGGAATATCTCATGGAGGACAGAGGGGACCCTGTACCAACGCAAGAGTATTTTGTATTTAGTTTCCTTACAGGAAATAGAAAATTTGTGGCACGCCAAGAAGGCCGAGGACCACACATCTGGCGGACGACTAACATAAATTTGATTTCAGTGGCAAGAGACCTCTCGACATGCACCAGAATGATCAATTATGTGTTTACAAGATACAATAGACTCTATTTTTGCTAAAATGAGCAGTAGCCATCAGAATACTGAAATTATTTAATAAATAACCTGATGTATACAAAAAAAATAGCAGGACTATGATTGGTTGCCACCAAAGCTCTTCAAGTTTTTGAAGTCTTCTTAATGAATAATTATGACTTTGTAATAAATGACTTCTCTACCTTCTCTTTTTGGATCCACATACTTATTGCTATTCACTAACCTAATATTCTAGTATCATACAAGCATAATGGGATAATAGGCAGTTGTTTAGCCTAATGTGCTTTGAGCAAGATGTAGAAAGTTTCATAATCAACAGCAAAGACTCCCAATTAGTGTCATTATAACCCAACTCTACATGGCTAAGACAGCTCTCTCAATGTAGAGTGCACAGAAGAATCGCCATGATAGTGCTCCTGTGAAATGAACTTGTCTAAAGGTTAATAGCCCAAAACAAAACAATTTCATATTACAGCATTATCTTAAGAATAATTTAAATTCATTGTCTGACTTACTCTTTCTCTGTATCATCCAAATAAAATGCAATAAATGTATTTTATTTCAATTTTGGTTTATGCCAATTATGGGCCAATGAAAAATGTAGCATTCTTGTAAAATGGTCAAAATTAGAGATGAGCAAACAGGTTCATAACAAGCTGGGTTCAGTATGAATTTTCTAAAATCTCAGCCAAACTGGATATTTTTGGGACTAATGAAGCAGTGTTATACTTTGGGTTCTCTTCAGACTGGAGACCCCAAGTGATGCTGAAAAATAATAAACAGCTACTAAACAGATACTCAAATTTGCCCACTTCTCTAGGGCTTCACCATGGAGTCCGTTCTTCCAGTCCTCTGGATGGCACCCATGACCCTGGGGGGACTTGCTGAAGCCTGTAGTATCTGGTGAGAAGGCTAACTCCTTTGTATTATGTGAAACTCACATGACATGTGATGTAAGTACCCTTAAGGGTATAGGCTACATGGCTGGCCTGACCAATGTTGCAAGGAGCACACTCTACAGCAGCTCTGGACAGCTTCCTGACATGGACCTGCTGTGTATATATTTAGGGGTAAAAGTGTGCCATGTGGTGCAGAGATTGGGCCCCATCCTTGCACTGAGAGGTTACACAGGAGAGGACGTCTGAAGGGCAAACCTTTTATCGACCAGACAGGATGATAGGACTGTTTCTGGTGTGGCTTAAGTGGACTTTGGGCAATACTGACTTGCTGCAGGTCCCAGACCTGTAGATTGCCATTGAGCAGACACCCTTTCCATGGATTACCGCTGTGTGAGCATCTGAGTAGAGTTCTACAAAGGGACCATGTTTGATCAGAGGCTGTGTCCTATACAAGGGCTGTGTTCTATTGCTGTAAACTCTGCCTTTATTGGGACATTCAGTAACCACCAAGCAAGTTGCCTTACACTTGTCTCTGTAAGCATTAAGCTTCTTACCTCTGTAAGATAGTTGCCTCATCTTGTGTAAAGACTTTCTTTTAGTTTACAAAGGCCTGACCCCCTTACATACTTGCCTAATATAATGGCACCATTGTTGTCTGCCTACTTTTCCACCTAGTATGGAAGTTATCGCTTGGCCACTAGATTTTAGAAGTTGCAACAGGATATTTTGAACTTCCCCGGTTTATCTGTCTACGGCAACCATATTCACCACCAGAACTTCACCAATGACCTTCCATCTTAATGGACAAATATTCTTTAAATCTATCTGTATCACACTTAGACCATAAATGCAAGCATATTGCATTATATATAATGGGTGAAAAATACCCTCAAGGTTAGTAGCTAGGATAGAGTCAAACACAATGGCTACGTCCCAAATACCAAATATTTCAAGAACATGGACCATGCACACAGGGAAATCTGGGCAGGAAAATCCAAGTCATAAATCTGCCAGATATCCTGGCCCCAACCCAATCAGGAGAGTGATCTTTGATGATAGGAGACCTTGACTCCTCAGAGCTATACTGTCTGTTCTATATACAGCACAGGACAGCAAAGCTGTCAGCAGGCAGGGACTCCCAGCATCATAGATCCCTATGATGCAAAGTGTCCTGGTCTGGGTTTAGGATGGAAAATCTGCAGATGTATGAACCAGATTTTTTTTTGGCCCAGATTGCCCTGGGTGTGGATTCTTATACTGTATACCTTCAAAATTTCAGATCTTTCTCACAGTTTTACCTCCTTTTTCACTTTCTTGTCCTAACCCACCGGTACTACTGTTATTCCATCCAATTTCACCACCACCTTGTGTTTGCAATTTCCAATATTGGTTCTAGTAAAAAATTTTGCACCTTACAGAATTGACATTATCACATTGATGTATACAGATGGTGATACAGTGCCCACTTCAGAGATTAATTCTGGTAATCCATCTCTCTACTGCTCCGTTTCTGTTGCTGCCTGCACCAGCATAGCTACACCCTTGGCAGTCAAAAACACTAGAATTATCCGTCAATGCAAACTCCTCTTTGGCTACAACATGTACACTACCTGTATATAAGTCTCAGCATTTCAAGTTTGGAAGATTCACAGCCTATACGGAGAGGGAAAATTATGTTCAGGTCAAGAGAATCAGTTCATGTTCAACATCCACAAAAAGTTTGCATTGACTTTTTAATAAGGACTTACTTGGATTCTCCTTTTATGTCCATGAAGTTCAGCTGATAAAACAGCGTAGCTGCTGGCTATTTGCTAGATATTGATCATACTGGGAGCGTCAGGCCAGTGTCATGAACAAGTCAATAGTGAAAAACTGAAAACTTGGATAAAAGCAAATGACCTTTGGTTTAGTATCTCAGTATTTGTAAAATTCAATACTTAAAAAAATAATAATTGTGTTTCATCTGCCCCACTAGGAAAAGAAATTTAGCAGTAGACAAAAAGACAGGGAGAGTTAGATACAGTCATATGATAAAGTTTGGGCACCCCTATTAATCTTAATCATTTTTAGTTCTAAATATTTGGGTGTTTGCAACAGCCATTTCAATTTGATATATCTAATAACTGATGGACACAGTAATATTTCAGGATTGAAATGAGGTTTATTGTACTAACAGAAAATGTGCAATATGCATTAAACCAAAATTTGACCGGTGCAAAAGTATGGGCACCTCAACACAAAAGTGACATTAATATTTAGTAGATCCTCCTTTTGCAAAAATAACAGCCTCTAGTCGCTTCCTGTAGCTTTTAATCAGTTCCTGGATCCTGGATGAAGGTATTTTTGACCATTCCTCTTTACAAAACAATTCCAGTTCAGTTAAGTTTGATGGTCGCCGAGCATGGACAGCCCGCTTCAAATTATCCCACAGATGTTCAATGATATTCAGGTCTGGGGACTGGGATGGCCATTCCAGAACATTGTAATTGTTCCTCTGCATGAATGCCTGAGTAGATTTGGAGCTGTGTTTTGGATCATTGTCTTGCTGAAATATCCATCCCCGGCGTAACTTCAAATTCGTCACTGATTCTTGTACATTATTCTCAAGAATCTGCTGATACTGAGTTGAATCCATGCGACCCTCAACTTTAACAAGATTCCCGGTGCCGGCATTGGCCACACAGCCCCAAAGCATGATGGGTAGCAAGTGTTTTTCTTGGAATGCTGTGTTTTTTTGACGCCATGCATAATGCCTTTTTGTATGACCAAACAACTCAATCTTTGTTTCATCAGTCCACAGGACCTTCTTCCAAAATGAAGCTGGCTTGTCCAAATGTGCTTTTGCATACCTCAGGCGACTCTGTTTGTGGCGTGCTTTCAGAAACGGCTTCTTTCGCATCACTCTCCCATAGAGGAATGGTCAAAAATACCTTCATCCAGGATCCAGGAACTGATTAAAAGCTACAGGAAGCGACTAGAGGCTGTTATTTTTGCAAAAGGAGGATCTACTAAATATTAATGTCACTTTTCTGTTGAGGTGCCCAAACTTTTGCACCGGTCAAATTTTGGTTTAATGCATTTTGCACATTTTCTGTTAGTACAATAAACCTCATTTCAATCCTGAAATATTACTGTGTCCATCAGTTATTAGATATATCAAATTGAAATGGCTGTTGCAAACACCCAAATATTTAGAACTAAAAATGATTAAGATTAATAGGGGTGCCCAAACTTTTTCATATGACTGTAGATATTAGATAATAAATATGAGAGAGAGAAAGAGAGAGAGAAAATAGATGGATAGATTTTAGATAATAAATATGTCATGTCATTGGTGCAACAAAGTAAGCAAATACCAGCAGTAACCACCAGGGTGTCTATGATGAAGCTGCGGGGTATTGAGCACTTGAAAGTCGGTTATTTATATATTCATTTTATCATATTTCCTTCTATTTATTTAAGAGATTATACCATAAAGCATATTTATGCTCTATCCATAGAATAAAAGATCAATAGGGGTCTGACCAGTATGGACACACCTACATTCAGGCCCATTGCAGTCGCAATGGGGGTAACACACTGCACCCTGTTCTCAGGATTGGTGGGGTCTCAGCTGTCAGAATTCTAATGATCAGCCATCCTAAGGATGGAAGATAAATATGCTTCATGGGATAACTCCTTAGGGGGTTGTCTCCCGGACAGACCCCTTGTCTATAGACCCTATTAAGTAACTTTATGGTCTATGACCATTTTTACAGTTATGGTATATAGGTAATTCCTGTGTAACATATATTCTGCTGTTGTAAATGTACAATACTATATCAATGCATCTCACTACTTGAAGAAAGTGTAAATCTAATGAACAATACAAGTCAGACCCCTACAGTTCTATTTAAAATGTGCATTTGCCAAATTAAAGACCAGTAAAAATAGCAATGCCCTGATATATATTGTAGTTATTATCCGCATCATTTTCTCTACGAGCTACAGCCGGCTGATGCTTAGCTTACAGAGAATGGCAGGGAACTAGAATAACCCGCAGCCCCGTAAAGTTATTAATGGATCACCAAAGGAGAACTTACTCTTTATAACATATTTCTGACAACTCTATCGGCTTTATGTTTGCTTGTTCTGGTGTTTGCAGTCATTGATTATGGCTCTTCATAGGTAGCCGCATAACAGTGACACCTGCAAGCCGTAAATTTACTTCCAAACACTATAAAATACAGATCACAGCATCAAAATAAAAAACAGCCTCCAATGTAAATTTTAGGAATAACCATTTCCAGTACAGTCAATAGCGCAACAGGTTTGCAAGGGACAAGTTTATTCTTTGTACTGAAAGTCTTTGTAGAAAATGATTTACTGACTTATCTGTTTTATGCTATCAGCTCTCTTAGAACATATGTGGAGATATTTACTATTGTGGTTACATCTTGACCTTGGTGTAAAATGTTCCAAAATGCAGTAAATTGTGGCACATCTAGTTTGAGGTCAAATTTTTCTGGCTCGCTTTACAAGTGGGTGAGAATTTCCCAGAATTCAGGACATGACTTAAAAGCACCAAAATACACCAAATTTTAAAATTCTCTCTCAATGTAAACCAACTAAATGGTGGTGTAAATTTAGTTGAAACATAGATCAGATTTATCATCTATCATCAGCCACTGTAATAAAAATTGGAACATTTTTGATCTGCTTCAAAGTGCCTAAATTGTTAATGTGGGCCATTATATACTCAAAAAAACCCTCCAACATGCATTTTGTTTGGGGGTGGGGGGGAATGCACCAAAAATCAGTTCACATAAGTACAGTAGTTGTAGAGATGGGCGAGCCTCTCAAGATCCATTTTGTGCTCGGTTTCGGCGGCTCGGGTCCATGATTCGCTTCGGGTCAAGAAAGTTCTGTACGAACAACACCTTAAATTGGATTAAAATATAGTGTACAACACTCTTAGGGCTCCTACGCACCTGTCTCTAAAATATAATGTAGAATACTCTTAGATCTCCTAAGAACCTATCTATAAAAATAGTGTAGAACACTGTCAGGACTCCTAGGAACCTATGTATAAAACATAGTGTAGAACACTCTTAGAGATCCTAGAAACCTATCTATAAAACATAGTGTAGAATACTGTCAGGGCTCCTAGGAACCAATCTATAAAACATAGTATAGAACACTGTCAGAGCTCCTAGTATCCTATCTATAAAACATAGTGTAGAACACTGTCAGGGCTCCTAGGAACCAATCTATAAAACATAGTGTGGAACACTGTCAGGGCTCCTAGGATCCTATCTATAAAACATAGTGTGGAACCCTGTCAGCTTTCCTAGGATCTTATCTATAAAACATAGAGTATAACACTGTCAGGGCTCCTAGGAACCTATCTATAAAACATAGAGTATAACACTGTCAGGGCTCCTAGGAACCTATCTATAAAACATAGTGTAGAACACTGTCAGAGCTCCTAGGATCCTATCTATAAAACATAGTGTAGAACACTGTCAGAGCTCCTAGGAACCTATCTATAAAACATAGAGTATAACACTGTCAGGGCTCCTAGGAACCTATCTATAAAACATAGTGTAGAACACTGTCAGAGCTCCTAGGATCCTATCTATAAAACATAGTGTAGAACACTGTCAGAGCTCCTAGGAACCTATCTATAAAACATAGTGTAGAATACTCTTAGGGCTCCTAGGAACCTATCTATAAAACATAGTGTAGAACCAGGGGCGTAACTACCGGAGTAGCAGTGGTAGCGACTGCCACAGGGCCCGGAACATTACGGGGCCCGGAGCCCTGTGGCAGTCGCTACCGCGAACCCCACAATCACTGCTATCGTTATACTCTGGGGTCTTTTGAGACCCCAGAGTATAACGATCGGGGGCCCAGGGGAGGTGAGCGAACATAAAAAACACTGTAACTCACCTATCCGCCGCTCCACAGGCTTCGGGCCTGTTTGGTGAAAGTCCCAGACGTCAGCCGACGTCATTATGCGTCGCGACGCCGGCCTGGATCGCGCGAGATCCGGTCCGACATTGAAGATGGCTGAAGTAGCGCACGGGAGTGCACCGGAGCGAGGAAGAGGTAAGTTGCAGTGTTTTCTATGTTTCTCTCCTCCCCTGGGTCTCCGATCATTATACTCTGGGGTCTGAAAAGACCCCAGAGTATAATAATTGTTCATGGGTGGTCCACTATGGGGCATAATACTGTGTGCAGGGGCCACTATGGGGCAAACTACTGTGTGCAGGGGCCACTATGGGGCAAACTACTGTGTGCAGGGGCTACTATGGGGCAAACTACTGTGTGCAGGGGCTACTATGGGGCAAACTACTGTGTGCAGGGGCCACTATGGGGCAAACTACTGTGTGCAGGGGCTACTATGGGGCAAACTACTGTGTGCAGGGGCTACTATGGGGCAAACTACTGCGTGCAGGCTCCACTATGGGGCAAACTACTGCGTACAGGGGGCCACTATGGGGCAAACTACTGTGTGCAGGGGCCACTATGGGGCAAACTATTGTGTGCAGGGGCCACTATGGGGCAAACTACTGTGTGCAGGGGCCACTATGGGGCAAACTACTGTGTGTCGGGGCCACTATGGAGCAAACTACTGTGTGCTGGGGCCACTATGGGGCAAACTACTGTGTGCAGGGGCCACTATGGGGCAAACTACTGTGTGTCGGGGCCACTATGGGGCAAACTACTGTGTGCTGGGGCCACTATGGGGCAAACTACTGTGTGCAGGGGCCACTATGGGGCATAATATTGTGTGCAGGGGCCACTATGCTGCATAATACCGTGTCCAGGGGCCACTATGGGGCATAATACCATGTGCAGGGGCCACTATGGGACATAATACCGTGTGCAGGGGCCACTATGGGACATAATACCGTGTACAGGGGCCACTATGGGGCATAATAGTGTGCGCAGGAATGCGGTTTGTGTGTGGGGGGGTTGGGGGCGGCGGTTTGGGGGGGTTGGGGGCGGCGGATTGGGGGGGTTGGGGGCGGCGGCTTGGGGGGCCCAGCCATTCCTAGTTACGCCACTGTGTAGAACATTGTCAGGGCTCCTAGGAACCTATCTAGAAAACATAGTGTAGAACACTGTCAGGGCTCCTAGGAACCTATCTATAAAACATAGTGTATAACACTGTCAGAGCTCCTAGGAACCTATCTATAAAACATAGTGTAGAACACTGTCAGAGCTCCTAGGAACCTATCTATAAAACAGTGTAGAACACTCTTAGGGCTCCTAGGAACCTATCTATAAAACATAGTGTAGAATACAGTCAGCACTCTCCAGATGACATCATCTGTCTGGAAGTTACTGATGAGGCCTATGATTGGGCCACCAGCAATCAAATGGGCACACTAAGTATCATGACGTTATGCCAAATCACAGGCCACATCACTGAGCCTGGGTGATGACGTCACAGAAGAGTGCCAGACGTCACCAGTTCTTTTCAGACCCCAGAGTATAACGGTGCGGCCGTTTTAGTTCGCCTTAGACAAATCTTCATTATACAGTATTGCAAATTTGCTGTCTGAAAATACTGTCTGAAAGTTAGTAAGGGCGAAGTTAGACCTAGAATGAGCCAGATTTAGTGTCTTATGCTTAATGACAATACTGTCTCATTAGTAGATTGTCTAGACTAACTTTACACTTCCTATTAGTTGACTTAGTTTACTCCATGAAAATGTGACAAAAAACACTCAATAAATGTGGAGCAAGTTAAGCAAAAATTCTATTATTCACATATTGCCAAGTCAATCACCTTCACTGTGTTACACAAGTAACACAAGGCCAGAGGATCCCAAGATAAAGATTTCAAGAAAACTGAGTATATAGAAGTCATTCACACACATGTTCCTGCACAAGACATAACTCAGTCAGTCAGGTTTCCTAAAGCGTTTTTTTTTTTTTACACAGATGTGTTTTTTTTCCAATCTTACTATACTTTAGGCTGAATAATATAACTGATTTTAATACATATGTAACACAAAAGACTTATTCTCACATCTATTTAAGCGCTATGAAATTTAATCTATTAGAAGCTTATTATAAAAAATGTGGATCCTTTTATATAATAACAATATTATAATTAATAATTTAGAGGAATTATTTAGGGAGTAATAAAGCTCACCTGTGCATTCCCTGAACTGGCTAAGCTTTATTACTAATACACACCCCAGTTGCCAAGAGCCCAGTTTATTAGCTTAGTGGATGGCCACTGCAGAGGTCGGAACTCTCCTTCCTCTACCTCCCGTTCTTATGGTCCGACTCTCACTGATGTCACCAACTCCCCTCTACTTGGGCTGGAGGTCCATTGAATAGAATTGAGTCATCATGTGACATAGAGTCAAAGTTTCAGCATGGAGGATAGAGGAACAAGAGTTTGGGTCTCCTCAGCTGCCGTCCACAGAGGTAATAAATGGGGTTTCAGAAGACATTGGTGTATATTAGTAATAAAGCTTGACCAGTGCAGAGAATGCACTGGTAAGTGTTATTATTTCCAAAATAACGCCTTTAAAGTTGCTGTAACCACAGACATGTCCATAAATCCTTACCTTAGCTCAAATTCCATATAATATGGCCAAACATAGACACATATAGAATAGGCATCTTGTGACTTTCTCAGTATTGCAAAAACATGTTGTTTTGAAAATCTGATGTTACAGGGCTGAAATTATGTCTTCTTCTGATATGTCAGACACATGTTTGAGTACCTGCATGGTATTTAGTCATGTAGCCCCCTAGTCATCCCCCATTTTTATGCATGTGGTTACATCACAGGTGCAATGAATTCTGGATAAGGATGTTCGAATATGATAGCAAATGCACATTGACGCCAGGATTTTTTCTTCCTGTGAGTTCTTAGACGGAGGGATTTTTAGATCCTATGAGGTTCTAGATGTAGGGATCTCAATCATTTCTTGTGAGGTCCATGATGGAGTAAAGTAGCCCAACATACTAGGAAATTCCTAAGGCTTAGTCTGTATTGATTTATCATGTTTAAAATGCTGAAAAACTGAATCAAAAATTGATAAGTAAGAAGTCTGTTATAAATAGAACAGCAAATTTGCATATGTGTCTCTAGGTAATTGCTTTTCATAACTTGTTTAATTGTTTCTGTTAACTTTCATTTAGACACATTGCATTACAGTATATATTGTTTTTGTTTGGAGGAAGCAATTAATTAGGATCCAAAGAGAGTTACATAGCAGATCCGCATTTCCTGTGATTGCTTATTCTCTGTATTTTTAATTAAAATAATCCAGAATAGAACATAAGAAGGTCATGAAATATTGCAGAATATTACTTTAGCCTCCAAACAGGCACATTAACATTTAAAACAACATTGCCCAAAAAATGTCATTTTTAATGTAGTCCCATAAATAATGGCTCATGAAAATATAGTGTGCATCCCTTTAAGGTATATTAACCCATTTATGATGTTGCTGATTTTTACATGAAGTCTATAACATTTTCCATGATTGATGCCATGAGAGGTCATACTGTACATTTTTGGGTAGATTAGGTAGATATTTTCAGGGAAAATGCACGCACAATTTAATTTATCTTGATTTCATGATCACTCATTATATATGTGTTTCTTATATGGGAGCTGAGAGGATGTATAATCCTCAGAAAAATAAAGTCCACCCCCTTAGAATTCTATGGATTTACAAATCCGGACATTAAAAAGGTCTTACAATTAGGTAAGTGCATCCTCAGATGGACAACAACACACAACATATTCCATTATTTATTCACAAAAATGAAGCAAAAATGGGAACGTCATGTGGGCAAAAACTAAATCGACAGATTTTAGAACTACATTTAGCAGCAATAACATAAAGGAATGATTTTCTATATAACCTTATCAGTCTCGCACATTTGGCCCACTCTTCTTTCCAATGTTGCTTCATTTCATTGATGTTTGTGAACATGTGTTTTTGTGCAGCTCTCTTAAATCCCACCACAGTGTTTCAACTGGATTGAAGTCTGCACTTTGAGAGGGACATTCCAACACCTTGATTCTTTTCTTTTTCAGATATGTTATTGTAGATTTGCTGGTGTGCTTGGGATCTTTGTCCTGTTGCATAACCCAGTTTCTGCCAAGATTTTGCTGTTGGATAGATGACCTCACATTTGATTCAATCCAATGACTGCAATGTGCCCAGGTCCAGTGGCTGCAAAACAAGCCCAAATCCTTCCCACTTCTTCACTGACATCAGTTTGTATGAAATGTTTATGCTGATATGCAGTGTTTGGTTTTCACCAAACCTGGTGCTGTTCGTTATGGCCAAACGTCTCCTTCTTGGTCTTACCTATTCAAAGGACATTGTTGCATATTGTTCTTCAGGTGCAACTTTGAAAATTTCAGCCGTTCTGCCATGTTCTTTTTTTAGAAAGAAGAGGTATCATCTTGGCAACCAATTTTCTAAATATACTGTCATGAACTCAATTTAACATAATCAGGCTTGTAGAGTCTTAGATGTAGTTCTTGGACATCCAATCCTAGGAAGATTGTCAACTGTCTTGAATGTTTTCCACTTGTGAATAATAGTTTTCACTGTAGAATGATAGATTGCTCGATTGATGGACAGCAACAATTGCACCTCTAAGATCATTGCTGATGTCTTTTGTCCTTGGCATTGTGTTTCCAAATGCCTGAATGCAAGATGAGTAAACTATCAAAAGTTCTGTCTTTTATAGAGTTGGTCACAACAGCTGATGATCTCCAAAGCAATGGCATTTGATTAGCAGTATCTGGCTGCTACTTATCCTCTTAATTCATATGCAGACCATAAGGGTTTACCTAATTTTTTACACACTGCTTCTGCATTTTGGTCCAGTTTTTCTTAAATAAATAATGAAATGAAGATATCTGTTGTGAATTGTTGTTCCTTTGAGTTTGCATGCTCTTAATTTGTTGGCTAACCAGGTTCATACTCTTACTCAGAACCAAGCTGAGGCTGCTGCGCCATCCCCTGACGTTTTTTCCCTTCCCAGGGTTAAGATGTTACTCCTGGATCGTTTCTCAGGGGACCAAGAAAAATTTGACACATTCCGGGAGTCATGTCGTCTGTATTTTCGTATAAATCCACATGCTCAGTCCCAGATGGTAGGGGTGGTTATATCTCTCCTACAGGGGGGATCCACAAGCTTGGGCCCTTAAACTTCCTCCCGGGGTAGAGGAGTGGTCAGACTTAAAAAAAAATTTTTAAGTCCCTGGGCTCTATCTATGCTGAGCCAGACTACATTTGGCTTGTGGAATCGCAACTCCTCACTATCGGGCAGGGCAAACGCTCCACCGAGGAGTATTGCTTGGAGTTCTGCAAGTGCAGTGTAACTGCAGGTTGGTGTGAGCCTGCTTTAAAGGCTCTCTTTAAACAAGTCTTGTGTGATCATGTTAAGGAGATCTGGGTAGGTCACCCAGATCCTCCTACTCTTGAGCAGGCCATGACTTTGGCCGTCCGTATTGATCATAGACTCCACAAAATTCTTGAAGAGAGAGTAGGGCCTGTTTCCTCTAAGCCTTCTGTCTCCTCCTTCTCTCCTGAAAGATCTACTTTTCCCCCTAACACCCCTGATGATGAACCCATGTTACTGGGAGCTGTGGACGCCAAGACTATACGAGAGCATCATCTCCGGAAGAACCTCTGTAATACTGTGGTAAACCTGGTGATCTTATCCGAGACTGCTCTATCAAACCTTGCACTCTGGGCGGAAAAACTTCAGTGCCTGAGTGCTAGTCGGGAGAAGCTCTCAGTTATTAAAGATTGGGAAAGCCCCTCCAATCTTAAAGCCCAAAAGTATCGGAAATGCCGGGAAAATAAAAGATGCTTGCCTGGTCCTGAATACAAAGTGGGAGATCTAGTATGGTTATCCACTAGGAATCTGAGCCTTAGCATATCATATGCTAAATTCACACCGCACTACATTGGGCTGTACGTCATCACTGAGGTCATAAATCCTGTGTTGTTCAAACTACAATGTATTCATGATGTTTTCCACAACTCCCTTTTGAACAAATATATTATTCATGGTCTATCTGGCGAGGGTTCAGAGGCCCCTCGTAAAAGGTGGGGTACTGTAACATCCTTGTCCATTCAGACTTCTGCGCCATCCTATGGCCGCATGGTAGGGAGCAGGAAGCATGTCCACTTATGATCTCTTGCTCCTGGGCCTCGTTTTTAGCACAGCTGAGAGGTTGTTTCTGTGTATCAGTCCAGCCAGTACTCTGAGTTCCCTCTGGTTCATGAAGAGTTAACGTTAGTAGCTTTATGATTAACATCTTACCTTCCAATCACGTCTGGGGCAGATTCTGGGCTTCCCATATACAGCACATTAGTCCACAATGAGTGCTTGCTATTAGCCTCTTAGAGCATGCTAGAATATTACTGATTCTCTGATAATTATATTTTGACCTTTGCTTTACCCTCTTGACTATTCTTCTGATTCCAGTTTTGTACCTAGTTTCCTGTCTGATTCTGACCCCTTGGCTAGTTTGACCTCCTGTTCTCGTTGTTTGTCTTGTCTGTGTTCAGTGTTTCACTTATTATAGGACGGGACCGTCGCCCAGTTGTCCTCTACCGCTTAGGGTAGTTGAGGCAAGTAGGTGGGGACTTTGGGATGGATCTAGCATCAGAACTCACTGTCTCCGTCCTTCCTTTTCCCAGGTTCCAGCAGCAGCTAAAGGGGGAATTGCTTAACGGGCAATTCCCTAACAGGTTTCCCTTTTTATGAGTTGAAATGGAAATCAACAATATAAAAGTGTCTTTTACTCTGGTAAATCTAGCGAGTTCATGTGTTAAGTGGTTGGCTATTCATTTGCAATTTATAGCTTGATGTGTTTAACCCTGATATTAAACACGGATGGCCAAGGGTTAGAGAAGCCAAGTCCATGGTGATCAGCTGATTGCCCAAATGGCCTCTATAAGCTATCTTTTTGAGACAAACCTTTTAATTCAATGTTTCACTTTCCCATAAACTAGTCCACCCTAATTTTTAGATGTATTATGGTGTATCATGGAAAGGTCACTGTAATTCATATCAATTGATGCCTTCTTTATCTCCATCTTCCTACATGTTTGCCGCGGTTTTAGATTCATGAATACAAAATAACAAATTGTTTTTATTGCTGTTGCTAATTAATTTTCTTTCACCTATCTTTTACTTTTAGATCTAAATATTTTTAAGTAAATCAGCATAGATTTAGCGTTATGGTATTTTATGGTTTATTTTAACAAATATTCCCTGTCCAAGGTTTCAGTTTCCATAGAAACTATCACATAATTTGCTGGGTAACATTTATGTGATGAGAAACATTAAAAATCATTCTTGACTTGCTGCAGAGGAAATCTTATATGTCACACAGAGACCTCATATGCAGTTGCTACATTGTGAATCTTAATTCACAATAGGGGGTACTCAATTTTCCCTTAAAAGTAATACGATTAAGCAATTTCCTATAGTATTCCGCAATAGAAAAAAATCATTGTGATTTGATTAGGACAAAGTCATCTGCTTGCATGTTTGTTATGGCTCCGTAAATTCAGTTATCTTTCAAAAGGAGTTTTGCAAAGTTAATACTGGATAGAACAGATGACATACCTAAAATAGATATTGAGTTAAACAATACAGTAGGAAATTGTTACATAGTTCTTGCACTATAAATAGGATATGTTGATATAGTTGTTATTACTTTTTTTATTGTAATTTTAAGGCAACCTATCACATTGTACTGTACATGCAATCCCACCATTTGGCAGCATGGTATAGCTGAACATATGTTGTTTTTTGGTTAAAATAAAAAAAATGTTGGGCCACTCCAGATTTTTCATACCCAGTCAGATAGAACAAGAAGCAAAAAAGCATTACTAGGCTTAGAAGGCCATTATTTCTGGCCTTTACCAACCTGATAATACCAGCCTGCAGCAGCCCAAATATGCAGCTTTCACTGAAGATGGTTGGGTATTGGCTTATACCGACTCTTCCCGGTATTCCTGGTGGCAGTGAGTACTGGCTTGTGGTAATAATTGAGGGATTTATTGATAGCCTTTTAGTGGCGAAGTAACAAATTAAGGCCGTAACCAAATATTAACAAACCATACTGCAAGAAAATGTTTTTATTAAGAAAAAAACTCCAACACACAACTCTCTTTGGCCATTTTACAAAAAAAAAAAAAAAAAATGACAAATCTAATGAATGATTCTAAGGAATCTGACATATTCCAAATAATACTGAGGACAGTGAAACAAAAAAAAATATCAGCATTACAAAAATTATAAAGAATTATATAAAGAATTATACTCACTTAAAAATGTCCTGTCTTCTGTCTTCTTGTAGCTAAATAGAAACTACAGGTCAAGATTTGTTTCTATTCGGGTGCAAGGAACCACCCAAAATGCACCACAATGATTAATTCGGGTGCATCTGAGACCTGTGCATCACACAATTAAGCTAGTGTGTGGGATCCTAAAGTTACATTGGAGTCATTGCACTAGTTGTGTAATCAGGAATAACCTGATCACACTGAATGTGTGAGAAGTAGGGGACGGGATCTGGCAATTACTACCCATTTATTACAAGTGGGTTCTGTATTTATAGCAGGCCCCTCTGGCAATTCATTTGAATTGATGGGCAGCATCTACAGTTGTGCTAAAAAGTTTACATACCCGGCAGATTTTTTGTTTTTTTGGCCTTTTTTCAGAGAATATGTGAACTTTTGAACAGGGTCATTTTGATGTTTTTGGTTGTCATTATGATATAAAAGGGGAAACACAGAAGTTTGACAATAAATGGCTTCAACCAGCCACTAACCATGAGTGGAGAAAAAGTTTTTGTGTTATCATTCAAATTCTCTGAAAAAAGGCCAAAAAAACAAAAAATCTGCCGGGGTATGTAAACTTTTTAGCACAACTGTATATCCCATCATATGTGATCTTAAAAATGGCTAGATCTGTAAATACAGTGTTGTCAGAACAGATTCAGGATAACTTGAAATTTATTGATGTATAAACTGCACAGTCTGGGTTTAGGAGTCCAGTGGGTTGTCCTTTCAGTGGATGACAGCTATTTCTGTACCCAGGAAGGGCTGTAAATCATTAAATAGGGATGGACTTCTCAGCATACCATATAAACTGCAGGCCTTTCAATGAATTGAATAGAAGTTATAGTGATTCGAGCATCTTGCTTCAATCTCTGCCTCCCATTGAAAATAATTGTTTTCAATGGGAGACTAATTCAGTGCAAACTTTGGCACTGGTGATTTTGAGGCGGAATCCACCTCAAAATTAGTGTCAAATTTCATTGTGTGAATGGTTCCTAAGATATACCAGTTCAGATGAGTATATAGGAATATTACTTCTATATAGTAAATACATAAAACTACCGTACAATCACTGTATAATACCCATATGTAGAGATTCCTTAACTGGCATAACTATAGGGGTTGCAATGGTCACAGCCACGTTGTGAACAAGTCTTCATGGTTGTCTGGGTCCAAATAGAGAAGGAAAAGGGAATGTAAATGCTGCTAAAAAGTACCAATGGGGTGTGGCTGATGGGGGCCCAAGCTAAGCTTTGCATCAGGGTCCTTAAGCCTTTAGTTAAGCTCCTTATAAATAATACTATCATACAGTGACTGAATGTAACAGCGCTCTATTGACAAAATACAAGATACAAAGGTTAAGCAGATTTTGGTAGTGGATCTTTAGTGGCAGCTGAATGCACCACTGACAATGTACGGTCCAAACACACTGGTGTGAATAGGACCTCAGGTGGAACCAGGGGTAGGTCTTGAAAAGAACATACAGTGATTAAATAATAACCCCCCCCCCCCACCCAGAACATCTGGAAAAATAAGACCCCAAACATAGTAAAAAAAAAAACCTGAAACAAACACAAAATACTTTACATACATACTGTATAACTCTCTTCTCAGCACTTTACATCCTAGGACTCATTAACTAAGCACTGACAATCTATTTTACGCCACAGTCATCGTGACATATTATTAGTTCTCATTATTTACAGGGATTATTCAGTTCATTTTATTATTTAGGCACAAAATATGAGCATGACTGCATGGACGTTCAGCTACTTTACATGAGTGAACCAGGTGCCAGGATTATAAGCAGTTTCCATGACAAAAGATCTTTGGTCTTTGTGGCTACTTTTATGGGCTGTTTAATGAGCTTTTTGTCCAGTGGAGACAATGATTTATTGTAATTTGTATATTATTGATAATTGATAATATAAGAGCAGGCACAATATAGTCATTCTCAGCATATGGCTACAATTTATATCATCAGCAGGAATGGACTTCAATAGAACTGAGTAGGGACAAAGAAATATTCAGTAATACATGGGAATATCTGACTTTACCCTTAAAAAAGGGTCATAAACTGTGGGGAGTATAAAAAGTGGTCATAAACTGTGTGGGAGCTATAAATAGGGAGATCATATACTGTGTGGGGTCCATAAAAAGCAGTCAGATACTGCGTGAGAGCCATAAAAAGGGGTCATATACTGTGTGGGAGCAAAAAGGAGGTCATATATTGTGGAGGTATAAGAAAGGGGTCATATACTGTGGGGGGCATAAAAAGCAGGGTCGTATACTGTAGGGGCAAAAAAAGGGGGTCATATACCATGTGGGGCAAAAAAAAGGGGGTCATATACCATATGGGGGCAAAAAAAGGGGGGGGAATATACCAGGTGGTGGGCCAGAAAAAAGGGGTCATATATTCTGTGGAGGGCCAGAAAAAAGGAGTTATATACCATGTGGGGAGCCAGAAAAAGGGGATCATATACTGTGTGGGGGGCCAGAAAAAGGGCATCATGTATTGTGGAGGCATGTCCCATAATGCAACCAAAGATAGCCGGGTGGGTATCTTTTTTTTTCAGGGGGCGCCTTTCTATAGTTTGCCTCAGGCAACACATCATCACTCTCAGGACTGTAAATAAAAACCAATGGGCACCACCAAATGCAGATAAAATAGCACAAAATTGTTGCAGTCATATTAGGAGGCACAATAATTTTATTGACTGCAATACTCAGATAAGACACAGAAAGGTTTTAGTTGCGCAAAAGGTTACGCAATTACTTGTTTAACTGAGCAATATATTATTAAGAACAATGTTATTCCTTTCCTAATCCTGACTTTTGTTGGCTTCACAAGACTCCTATGCAATGACTGGGTTAATTCACACGAGCTCAACTATCCTTGCACCTCATACTATCAAGACGGTCTTTCTATTCTCGGCCCTGACTCTCGAGGACTCTCAAACAAGTTTGGTATGAACCACACCTTAAATTGGCTTAAAACATAGTGTAGAACACTCTTAGGGCTCCTAGGAACCTATCTATCCTATAACGTCATATAAGGAAGGTGAGGATGAATGTTTTAGTTATCTTTTTCCCCTCCCATGGGCCTCTACCTATTACACTCTGTGGTCTGAAGAGACCCCCATAGTATAATGCGGTGGGCCAATTTAGTTCGTCCGAGACGAATCTCCATGTTCAGTTTTGTAAAAAAACACAACAATTTGAAGTATTCGGGTTGAACCCAGCTCGGTACAAACCAATTTGCCCTTCTCTAGCCCTAAGTAGACTTAACTATAGTTTCCACCACTATGGCTCTCTCCGCGCTGACATTTTCCTCCCAGCTATCTCCAAATTAGCAATAGTCTCATCTTACATCATTTAGGCTAGGTTAGCTCACCATCTGTTCTCATGTTGATTTGGTCAAGCATTGTGAAACAGCAGCTCTCCACAGACCAAAATCACGTCTCCTAGGCTTAAATCCAGTTCCGTTCAGAAGTCTGAGCATTTCCAGGTGTTTAATACAGTGGGGAAATCTGGGGAAATTTAATACGATGAAATAGGAGCCAGATCTGTTTATTACACAGACCAATAGCAACCGCTATAGGTAATAGATGATGACCATTCCCACTCTCCTCTATTGACAACAAACCTCCACCTTTTAAGTCTTTCTCATACCTGCCAACACTACTAGAACATCCAGTCGGTTTCCGAAAAAGAGAAGTAATCTGCCAGATTCACAGAACAGTGAGCAAGACTCCTGCACAGGGTGGAATGTTCCTGTATCAGCTGAAGCTAATTAAAGGGGTTTTCCACACTAAAAATAATGGTCATCAATAGCAGATGGTGGTCAAGACATCAGGTATCCCCACCAATCAGCTCTTCTCGGCAGCTAATACACAGTGAATAGAGCAGGAAGCAGACAGCTGTTTGTCTGTGTAGAGGTCATACCAGGTACTGCAGATCTGCTGAATGGGCGCTAGGTTGCATTGACTTAGTTCTAGCACTATATAGTGAACAGAGCTGTCTGCTTCCTGCTCCATTCTCTGCGTATCAACTGCTGATTGGTAAGGGTCCCAGAGTGTCAGATCCCCAGAGATCTGATATTAGTGACTGATCTTTAGAAGAGATCATCACTATTTTTATCCTGGAAAACCCCTTTAACTTGTGAGGTACACACTTTATGTGCAGGTCACATCCTGAAAGAGGGGCATGGCTATCACATTTGCTTTCCCATGTGGAAGAAAGGGGCAATTGGCTCCAGTCCCCGTATAGTGGCCGGGCACCATCACTGCAGCTCTGCTCCCAGTACTGACCTGTTAGTGCCCTCACTGATCAGATATTTATGCCCTATTGTAAAGTTAGGTCAGCAATAAAAATAAATCCTGGAAACCCTCTTTAAAGAATTGTCCTGAAACAGCGCCACCTTGGTCTACAGGCTGTATTGAGTACTGCAGCTCTTCCCTCTTTAAGTGACTGGAGCTACACTGCAATACCAGCTACAGTCTTAATGGTTTTATTATTATTTTTAACTTCTGTTTTATTTCATTTTTTACTGTTAATACTTAACACAGTGACAAAGCTGAACATTCGCTCCATCTGACAGGGCTTTCATATTTTCACAGCTACATTGCTCTTAATATGTTAATTCTGCACAGTGTTATTATTTCCTAACAAGATTTCTGACATTTTGAACAATTTCACCATACATCACAGTACGGTATGTGCATTACTTAGGGCTTAGTATTTATCCATATATTTTTTTTTTAGACATTTATCTCTATATTATTTTTCTGTGCTTATCCTGATCTGTCAGGTTGTCAAACATGCTCATCTCCGGAGAAGACTACAAAACTACCAGAGTTTGCCCATAAAGGGAGAAATCTGCCATCTTCATGCAATTGTATTAATGTTCTATATCCTCTCTCATTGAAAAAAATATGTAATCTTTTTCACAAAGTTTTTACCTTCATAATTCATATTCCTGTATTCATTTTGCAACATTTTAACAAATCTCCTATCAGGGGCGTAACTTAAGGTTTACGGGATCTGGTACAAAAGCTCAGCGTGTGGCCCCTGCGCAATTTCTTCTCACAAACATCAGCTGCATGCCATTGGTACATATTGGCAACATTTACACTTCCCCTTCCTTCTCTATCTGGACCCAAACCCACAAAAAGACTTATTTACCACATGTCTGTGTACCCAAGCTCTCATTTATATCTACTGTCACTGCCCCCCAATAATCATGCCCCCTTTTCTGCCACAACCTCCCCCATAGACTCTCTCCTTGACTATATGCTACTTATTTTTTCCAAAGTGTTCATTTTCTCCTTTCTGACAGTGGAAGGTTGTGTAACATAAATTTTCCCATTTCAGCTCGCCAGAGGGCGGGGGTTATAAATTTACAATGCCTAGACTGCCATTCATCAAAGAAAACAAGAAAGGAGATCAAAGAAATGTATCCAGCCCTAGTGTGTGAGAGTGAATTTTAGCGCCCCCTAGCTTCTAGGCCGGGTTGCCTGGTAAGAAACAAATGGAAATCTTATGGGGTTGTGCACTTTTTACACAAACATTGCATTTACTTTTCAGAACATAATGCACAGTCTATCTATATGCCTTGTGTTACAATTTGACCCCCCCCCCCCCCAGGCCATCATCAAAGCATTTGTATTGACAAGTAGTGTATATGTAAGCTCAATTATGTACAGTATGTAAGGCTCTGGATCACACTGCCGTCAGACACTTGATTCGCAGTCTCCACAGGCATTTCTGTCACATTCAATGGCACAGTATGCACTGCAATTCTTGCTGTCCAAATGACAGACACCATAATATACAAGCCCATTTGTAAGTCAGCGAGGTTAGTGGCTTCATTGGATTCATTCAAAGGGGTTCTCCTCACTAGAGATATTTATGGCATATCAATAGGACATTGCATAAATATTTGATGTCTATTCAACAGAACCCCCACCAGTTTTGAGAATAAGATGTGGCTGCTCATACCCATTAACGCTACATTAAAGAGGTTTTCCTGTCTTTCAAAAATTATGTGTGAATTGTTAAAGATTGCAGAATAATTCATCATTTACTTATGTACAGACTGTAGCTGAATTGCTTCTGTAAGACAGTCTCATATGTAGTTACATGGCCATGGCCTGGTGTTTATTCCCTGCTTCTATGACATTCTATACATATAACACATAATTAATTAATTTTGCAGTGAGATGTCACAAATGACATGCCTCCCCTCTGCCAGCTATCACCCCTACTCCCAGACTCTGGAGGAGTTGTGTTTCACATGCTAGGCAGCAGATGTCAGTGGGTAGCAGAACAGTATCTCATTGTGTTAGATAGTGCCTAGTTACAGCACTACCCTCATACTGCAAGCTTTGGAAGTAGATATGCGTAAACTTCTCAAGATTCTCACACCTTACAAATTGTACAGTGCTGTGGAATATGTTGGCGCTATATAAATAAAATGTATTATTATTATTATTATTATTATTATTATTATTATTAGATTCAGTTTGCGTTCAGTGGTTCGGGTCCCTGATTTGTTTTGGGTTCAAAAAGTTTGGTATGAACCACACCTTAAATTGACTTAAAACATAATTTAGAACACTGTCAGGACTCCTAGGAACCTATCTATAAAACATAGTGTAGAATACTGTCAGGGCTCCTAGGAACCTATCTATAAAACATAGTGTAGAACACTGTCAGGGCTCCTAGGAACCTATCTATAAAACATAGTGTAGAGCACTCTTAGGGCTCCTAGGAACCTATCTATAAAACATAGTGTAGAATACTGTCAGGGCTCCTAGGAACCTATCTATAAAACATAGTGTAGAACACTGTCAGGGCTCCTAGGAACCTATCTATAAAACATAGTGTAGAACACTGTCAGGGCTCCTAGGAACCTATCTATAAAACATAGTGTAGAATACTGTCAGGGCTCCTAGGAACCTATCTATAAAACATAGTGTAGAACACTGTCAGGGCTCCTAGGAACCTATCTATAAAACATAGTGTAGAACAATGTCAGGACTCCTAGGAACCTATCTATAAACATAGTGTAGAGCACTGTCATGGCGTCGACTGAGGAGCTGAGCTGTTTTATCTGTTTAAGGACCTTTTTGTCTTCAGATGTTTTTGGTCAACTGCCTCCATATTGACTACAATCACTGTGGAAAGAACCAGGGATGGTTATCCAAAGCAAGAGTTAAACACTACAGTTAACCCCTTCCCAACATCTGACATACATACACTGTGGATTTTGGGACTTTAAATATGACACCTGATCGGGAGCTCAGCTGTTTTATCTGATTGGACATTTTTCTCTTCAGATGCCGCCATATTGACTCGGGTCACCGTAGAGAGAACCAGGGATGACAATCTGGAATCATGACAGAAAGGACTATTTTTTAATTTAAGAAAGTGAAAAAATTGATGTGCATTGTGTCATTAAACAGGCTGTTTGTTGGCATCAACTACCATCCGTTTACCCATGGCCATATATGTTGACGGAACTTTGACATTAGAGAGTTACAAAAAGATTGGAAAGAGTCCTAGGAGATGTCAGGGTCAACTTTTTGGGATAATTTGCAGTTTTGATTCTGAACAAATTTATTTGAAATGAAACGAATCTTGGGACCAAATCAGCGTCCAAAGCAAAGCCTATATTGAAAAGTTTATTCATCTCTAGTCATCATTACTATGTTACTAAAAAAATGTAGGCAAATTCAACCTGACACCAATGGTTGCTAAGATATATCTCATTTATCTGACCCATGCTGTGTTCCAATTGCTCATATGTTATTGCTACCTACATTAAACAAGGTGATGACAAAGGTGAAAAAAAAATCTGCCGTATAAAGAAAATATATAAACTGCTGCATATGTTGAAAAGATGAGAATAGAGAAGTGCCGACGGTGAAGGTGCTAGTCTGGACTATGCCACATCTTACTATGACCCTGCTTTAGTTTTAGTTGCTGTGTCTACAGAAATATGGACATTATTGGTCATTTATAACATTTTAACTTATAAAGGAAAATATAAAACCTGTGGTGCCCTGGAATATATAGAAGCATCAGCTGAAACACCTGCTACATCTGTACTCAATTTATTTGGTAATGTATTGAATATTCACAAGGTCCACTCAGAATTTTTGTTTCAGGGTCTCTCCATAATAAGTAGAGAGCCAGTTAAGGGGCGTAAACATAACAGGACAGTCATACTCACCTCTTCTGGGCTGCGTTGCGGCGTCTGGTGCCGGTACCCATCATGAATGAAGTCAACAGCACCTGTATGTAATCATCATAACATCAGAACAACCCACATGACCAATGACACCCAATCACAGGCCTCAGCAGTTTCCTGGAGCTAATGACATCATCAGGAGGTTGAAAGAAGCCCAAAGAGAACAAGGAACTGCACCACCTGTTATGTTGGGCCTCCATTTAACAAACTCAGTGGGCTGGAGTGATGCCAAAGTATAATAATGGTTAATAGGTTAATGGTATTAACCTCCAAAATGTGAAACTTTAAACAAAATATTTAAGAAAACTAAAAAATAAAAATTCTAATCAACCCTCTTTTTTTCTAGAACACATCTAAAAGTTAAAAAAAACTTGGAATAAAAAGCGATCAAAGCAATAGACATTCCCCAAAAAGGTATAACTAAAAAGTACATCTGGCCCAACAAAAAAGATGCCTAATTCATGATAACATAAAAAAGTTACAGGTGTCAGAACATGGTGACTCCTAGAAATTTTTTTTACAAAGCTTTGGATTTAAGGGGTTAAAATGTAAAAAAAAAACTATATAAGACTAAGGCCCCATGAGGTGTCCTGTAGCAAAAAAGTGCTGTGGGAAAAACTGCGGCAGCAACACATCGTGGTTTTTCCGCAGAGGTTTCCTCTACGGACTTTCTTCATCAATTATACCTATGGTAGGGGCAGCACAGTGGCTCAGTGGTTAGCACTGCAGCCTTGCAGCGCTGGAGTCCTGAGTTTCGAATCCTACCATAATGGTAGGGAATGTAGATTATGAGCCCTATATGGGACAGTGACTGACCATATCTGCAAAGCGCTGCGGAATATGATGGCGCTATATAAGTAAGCATATAAATAATATAGGGAAACCGCCAGCATTTTGGTAGGTAAAATTGACATGCTACGATTTCCAAAACTGTGACAGTTTCAGAATTCCACTTTGCTGTGACTGTTAAACACCACGTGGCCTAAATTTGCTATCCCTGGAATCATATCGACCTATAGAATACAGGTGTCATGTCATTTTGGCTGCACAGTGAACGTCATAAAAACAATGCCTGCAAGATCGCACAAAAATCATTTTTCTCCAATTTCAACCGGTTTTGAATTTTTTTACAGCTTCCCAATACATCGTACAAAATATTAAATGATACCAATGCAAAGTACAATTTCTCCCACAAACAATAAGACTTCATATGGCTCTGTGAACAAAAAAAAAAAAAAAAATCAAAAAAGGTTTGGAAGTCAAAAAACGAAAATCGAAAAAAATTCCTGCGTCGGGAAGGGGTTACATACCAAGAGCAAAGTAGAATGACCTTTTGGTGCCCATTACCCAGCTAACTGCCCCATCAGCCTCCCCCTGCTACCCCTCTGCAATATGTAATGATCCTTCTTATAAAGCCATTCCCAGAGAATGATAGCGCTGACAAGAAACAAAGAATTTTCCCCATTTAATTCACAAAGAGCAATAAATGAGATAGAAAGGAAACCAGCGTTCCTTTTCTTTCTGCTCCAGTTATTTGAAGAGGAATCTTGAGTTAACACAATTCTCTCTGTTGGGAAAAGACACCCTTGTCTCTGAGGGGAAAAGCTTTTTTCCTGATCACTGAAATGTTGCTATCTTAAGGCCATGTCTCGATTGGTATAATAGGCTTGATATCTCCAGGGAGCAGATTTTCTACTAAAACACTTCTCTGCAGTACCTTTAAAACTAAGTTTATCCTCCTAATGGGAATGAGTACAAAGCAGAAGGTAGTAATCATTACAGTGTGAAAGCAGAAGGCAACACCTCTGAGGCAAAATTCTCTAAATGAACTGAACTCTTAAAAAGCAAAATAGTTGCAGGCTAAGGGAATTTGCTGTACCGGCGCTGTGGTCATACATCAACCTTGACTGGCAGAGGCAGACAAGCATTATTCAACAACTATAGCGAACCATTCTATTGCCAAAGCTGAGATTCAAGATGTATTTTATTGCTGCAGTTGTAATTTCACACACCGGTGTCGAAAACAAATTTATAATACAATGCTTTTTTTATTTTAAAAACTCTCCAGGGTGCGGCATGTGTTCTTATTGTTTTCATGCCATATTAAGGGCTAATATTTTATTGTCTATTAACCTTAGTATATAAAAATATAGAACGTATTATGTAAAAGATGTTACTCCTATGAGACTGTGCTAAAAGTTTTAGGTTAAAAAAAAAAAATGCAAAAAAATAATAATTTTCGTCAATTAACAAAATAAAATAAATGAAGAGAAATCTAAATCTCATTAATATTTGGGATTTAGAATATTCCATCAATTTTTGTAGATACACTTGCCGACAGTTTTTGAAGGGAGATTGTTCCCACCTCCTTGGAGAACTAAGCACAGATCTTCTGTGGATGTAGGCTTGTCCAATCCTTCTGTCTCTTCATGTCATCCCAGACAGACTGGATGATGATGAGATCAGGGCTATATCTGTGGGGGTCATATCGTCACTTCCAGGACTCCAAAGAGCGGTAACACCAAATATTCATGGGATTTACATTTCTCTTTTGGACATTCACTTCATATTGTTAATTAAGATTTTTCTTCTCTTTTATTAATTGACAAAAATCAGCTATTAACCCTTCTATTTCTGAAAGCATTCTTACTTTGTAGCATTTTTGCACACCTTTAAAACATTTCAATAGTACCGCATGCCATACATTTTTGCTCACAATCATTGTTGCATAAAATTGTTTTCATGAGCAACTGGAGTATCTAAAGTGGTTTTCCAGAGCCCCACAGCATTTTTTATACTGATAAACCCAAACCCGAAACTTTGAGGGTTTGCCACCCATGAACCACTATTATTTTTAGAGATGAGCAAATCAAAGCTGACGAAGAGGAATTTGATCCGAATTTCAGGAAATCTTAGATTTGCATCAATTATGGATTTCCTCACACTTTGTGGTAACGAATCGCACAGCTCTGATGCATTCAAGGGGTTCTGCCATGCTATCTGTCCCCCTCGGCACCCCCCGTGGTGATTAAAAATAAAATAAAAAAAAAATGATACTCACCTGTTCTGGGCTCAGCATAAACTCCGGTGACTGAGGTCCTGATCCCCAGGCTTCACTGCTGGGGCCTGTGATTGGGCCCCAGTGGTCACGTGGGGGCGTGATGACGTCATTATGTGGGCGCACTCCATGTGACCGCTGAGGCCTAATCACAGGATCCAACAGCGACATCTAGGAGCAGGATTTCAGTCGCAAGGAAGAAGAAGAGCTAGGAGGACGCTCAGACAGCTGGATTCCCAGGAGAGGTGAGGTAAGGTGATTATAAGTGTTTGTTACATTTTTCTTTTTGTCCCCATAGGGGATTGAAGCAGCAATATTCTGATCACTGCTTCAATAGGTATATGCTGCATTACATGTGCATTGCAATGTATAGGAGGCTGTCAGCCCGTGCAGATGCATAGGCTGACAGTCTCCATTCAAGGCAGGATCAACCAGGTATGTGGAGGGATAGCGATGGGGCAGACCCGGGGTCACTGGTCAGACACCGGGCTGCCAAATAGAAGCAGCGGCACCCCCCCAAAAACGTCATGGGGGGGCCGATCGGGACCTTAATATATAATAAAACCCCTGATATGATGAGTCATGTTTGACCACGGCATCTCAGTCAACTCTGACCTGGGGTGTTAGAGGACAGTGTCAGCCATTACATACGGTTTCTGTGTGCACACATGCTTCCACCGTGGTTTGGGGGATGTTCTTCCCGGCAGAGCCATACTATTAGGGCGGATGTTGGGAAGGGGTTAACAAATCGAATCGTTTTGGAAACTTTGGAGAATCGGTCAAATCAAATTTTAGAAAAATTTGTTCATCTCTAATTATTTTGTTGGGTATCCTCAGACCGCAGAGTATAGTAAGTGGAGACTTGGAGAGGTGCGGAAACATAATAAAAACTTACACTCGTCTTGCCTCAGTTCTCCTAGGCATTCTCACAGAATCCGGTTCTTTCTCTGTGTCCTCTTCTGGTCTCCTGGGTGACATTACAGGCACTGTGATTGAACCATAGTGGTCACAGTGTGACATACTAGCCTCATAAAGTTTGGGTTAAAATGACAGCAGCATGCCCCATGTGACCGCTGACTACAGACCTCATGGGTCCACCAGGGACCTGTTATAGGAAGTCCAGAATTTGTCCCAGACTTGATTGGCAGACAGACTGTCAATCACACAGGGCAGGCTAAGATTAACTGTTTGAGGAGCAGAGAGAAACAAGGTGCAGGAGACGGGTGTGGCTAAAATTCAGTTACAGAGAAGTAGTACTAGGACAGTGTTCAGACAGAGCAACAAGAATCTTATGCAAGGAATCAAACTGAACATGCCTCCTGCGCTGCAGAGAGCTAGTGGAGGGTGGCGCAGAGACCCGAACAGGCAGAGATGTTACAATTATACTCTTGGGTTTTTTAAGTTCTTCCAGTTTGGGTCAAGCAAGTTCAGCCCAAGACGAAACAAGTGGAGGAATATTCACAAAACAAATCTTGTGAGGTTAACTCATCTCTAATTTCAGTATTGCTATGTCCACCCCTGGTCAAACACATGCATCAATTCTACTCAAGTCCAGTTCTCAAACCATGTAGCATCTTTTCCTGCAGGTGCAGCACCTCCTTGTCATCTCCTCTGGTCGTTCACTTCAAGGTACTGGACTCCACATAGTGAGAACCCAAACATAGCCATCCTCACTGTGCACGCTTGGCCTGGGTGGTGATGGTGGTGAATCTGTGCATGCACAGCTTCCTTAAATAGAGAGAGCAGGTGCTTATAGAAGATAAGGGGGGCTTTCTCCATACTAGCCCACTGGTAATATGGATGTGTCCATCAGGTATGTATGACCAACAATCACTTGATGGGGATATTTTCTTGGTGGGGTTGAGTATAAAACTTCATTAACATGGCCGATGGACCAAACGGCCATGAATAAGGGACTTTTTCATGATTGTTTTTCACCTGAGGGGCATCTATTTTCATAGATTAGAGTCTATTGAGGGATCCATGAAAACGGCCAGAAATAGGACAGAGCTATTTTTTGATAATCAGTTAAAATGGAATGTCAAAAAAAGGTTAGGTGAATAGCCCCATTTATATATATTTAATGCAGCCATGGGATACCTTAAAAAAAAACTTCCATCACACAACTATTTTTCACTATTGTGTGAATAAAGCTTTAGAAAATTATACAACTTAGAAAATTGCAGTATTTGGACAATTAGGCATCAAAGTACATTTGGAAATTCCTCTTTAAGGCTACGGCTCCACGTTGCAGAAACGCAGCTTTTTTTGTTGCAGATTTTGCTGCGTTTTTTTAAGCCAAAGCCAGGAGTGGACTGAGCAGAAGGGAGAAGTATAACAGCTTCCTATATATTTCCCATTTCTTTTGTAGCCATGCTTGGCTTTGGCTCCAAAACCTGCAGCAAAATCTGCAACAAAAAAAGCTGCATTTCCGCAACGTGGGGCCTCAGCCTTAGGCTCAGGCCCTATATTGCAAGCTGCATCTAAAAAGAGCTGAGGGGAAAACCATGGCGGAAATGCATTGCAGTTTTTCCCGCAGTGCTTTTCACAGAAAGCCCACAAAGTTTTCCTCTGCGGACTTTCTGCTTCAATTATACCTATACAGAAAATGCCGGCGTTTCCGTAACTGCAACGGTTTTGGAAATCGCAGCCTGTCTGCTGCATATATTTTTCTGCAATGTGTGGATGGGATTAGCTAGAATCCCATCCACTTTTCAGGTACTGTAAAACGCCACTGTTTTTGACGTGGGGTCTCCGCTGCGGCAAAATCGCGCCGTTTATGCTACGTAAAGTGCTCAAAATGACAAGTTCAGATCTGCTACATTGTTTTACTCCTCTTTTCCTTAGTTTGCTATTTTTCCACATTTGTTTTCTCCTAGGTATTATTTTTCATTGTTAGTTTATAACTCCTGGATTACACACTGGGAAATAAAATCAGCCATCGCATCGCACCTGTTCACTGCCTGCTGGCCTGCCTGTTACCCCCATAAAAAGTTAATCATAGATACTGCTGCACACCTCGGCGGAGTTGGGAAAGCACCTGTGAAAACTATATGTATTGTTCCAGCTAAACACATCACATGGTGATGATTTAGTGATAGCAGAAAAAAAAGCTGCAGTTTTCTGAAAATAGCTCAAACGTGTTACAAGTACACATCTCCGGCTTATATTGTGCCATATCTGGTAATTCACAGTCGCTATTAATGGGTTATCAAGGGAGTTTTATTCAACAGTGCATATTGAATTTGTTAAATTTTATTTAAGCCTATATGTCATCATTAAATGACTATTCCAGGAAAAGCTGATTCAGGCTAGAGGGTCGCAGCAAAAAAGCGCTGCGGGAAAAACTGCAGTGGCAACACATTGCAGTTTTTCCCGCAGTACTTTTCACAGAAAGTCCGCAGAGGTTTCCTCTGCGGACTTTCTGCTTCCATTATACCTATAGGGAAACCACTGGTGTTTCTGTAGGTAAAATTGACATGCTGCAATTTCCAAAACCAAAGCGAGTTTTTTCCTGCAATGTGTGGATGGGATTCACTAGAATCCCATCCACTTTGCATGGACTGTAAAACGCCGTTTCCACCGCGACCAAACTGTGGCTTTTACTCCACTCTGTTATTCTTGGTGCAGGGCATGGGGAGGGGGGCAGAGGATGCAATAGGGATTCAGAGGGAACCAAGGAGAATCCCTGTGTCATGTTCCGCTCCCCGTGCCTTCGTCAGATATAAAACAATGAATCAGCTTTGCCTGGAGTGTGCCTCTAAACCAAATTTAAAGTTAAAGTGGTTGTCAAGATTACAAAATAATAGGTGACTAGCAGCTGCAATACCAGATACAGCCCAGAAACAAAGGCGACGCTGTTTTTTAATGACAAAAAAAAAGTCAAAGAGGGGGGATTATGCAGGATTTAAAAAAAAAAAAATGGCTGCTTTCTTTCAGGAAGTGACATCATATTCCTTAGTCATGTGGTCATGCTATAGCTCTGTTCTATTTAAAGAGGATCTTTCATGTCCTCATGCATATGCGGTTTTATATGCAGCTAGAAAGCCAACAGTGCGCTGAACTTGTACTGGAGGGACGTTCCCCACAGTTCAGCATTATCACAGGGCGGTAAGGACCGCCCCTTTGACAGTACAGGGCAATGGACGAGTACTGCCAAGTGGGGGAGGTGTTCCTCACAGCACCTTCCTTCCTGTTCTGGGTTCCGCCATAGCTGGTTTTCTTACCCCAGTGTCCCCATATTCTCAAGTCTGAAGAGACCCTTTAACTGATTTCCAACTTGGTGAAGGTTTCCAATTTCTTATGAAAATAATTTTACATAATAATAATAACTTTATTTATATGGCACCAACATATTCCACAGCACTTTATAAATCAGAGGACACATGAACAGACATTATTTGACATTACAATGTGACAAAGAATTTAACATATCAAACAATAGGAGTGAGGACCCTGCTCGTAAGAGCTTACATTCTATGAGGAGATAGGGGGACACAAGAGGGCTTGTGAGGCATTGTTAAGTACAATGGTCCAGCCATCTTTTAATAAATAAGGTCATATAACTGAAGCTGAATGAGTCATCACCAGCCTGTATCTGTGAATATATAGATACTAAGTGCAGGGAGCGCAGTGTAACTTCTAGATGAAGGGGCCAGGATCTGTGGACTAGAGAAGGAAGGATAGCTTAGGACAAGACATGTTAGCTTAGTGTGCAGAGGTGTAAAACAATGTGATCAGGTCATGTGATAAGCCTGACTATACAGATGTGATTTTAGGGCAGTTTTGAAGCTGCTGTAGTTGGGGATTAATCTGACTGTCTTGGGTAAAGCGTTCCAGAGCACTGGTGTAGCTTGAGAAAAGTCTTGGAGACGGGAGTGGAATGATCGGATAACAGAGGATGCAAGTCTAAGGTCATTGGCAGAACAGAGAGGACGGTTAGGGCGGTAGACAGTGACGAGAGAGGAGATATAGGGGGGCGCAGCGCTATGGATGGATATGTGGGTCAGTGTGATAAGTTAATATTGCATTCTGTGATAAATGGGCAACTAATACAGCGACTGACACAAGGTAGATGCGTCTGTGTAACAGTTTGACAGAAAGATGAGTCTGGCGGCCGTATTCAGGACAGATTGTAGAGGGGAGAGTTTAGTAAGCGGAAGCCGAAATAGAAAAGAAATTGCAATAGTGAAGACAAGAAAGAATCAGAGCGATAATATCATGACATGCTAACAAAAGCCTGGATAGTCTAAAATCCACAAATTCATACCATCTCCCACCACCAGGAGGCTGCATATAGACACAAATAGGTAACATAATTCTTTGTGCTAATTTGTCACAAAATCATGTTGTGTTTATAAAAGCCTCCTAACTTGTGATTAGAGGTGAGCGAATTGGATCGTAATGAAGTATTGAACGTAGTGTTCAATATGAATGTCTGGGGGTTCATTGGAACCTGAGATTTTTGAGGTTCACCACCCATGAGCCATTATTGTACTCTTGTGGTTGTCCCATTACATTACAGGTGCTTAACCCTTACTGAAAGCATAAGGAAAAAAGTGTTACATCGCTGGGGGTCCAACCCACCATGCAAAATCCATTGCAGAAATCATCCTTCTGTTGGCAGAAAGATCTCCTTCTCTCATGCACTTCAATGGTAGGTTCGGGCAGGATGCCTCTGTCAGCTAGCAGGAAAGGAAGCATCTGCCTGCCATTGAGATGAATAGGAGGTGGAATTTTTGTGACGGATTCCACTGTGTGAACCTGCCCTAAATGCGTAAATTACCGATATTGACTTAGGGATTGGAATAAGGGTCATGAACCAATCGATCAGTGCATAATGTACTGTATTATTGTTGAGATTGTATTGTATTGTAAGATTGTTATGTAATGACTGCCACAAATCCTTGCTTCTCTCCATACTCCAGAACAACACAGTGACTATACTGAAGGGACATCAAATCACTAATAAATCCATTTGAGGTTGTTTCTGGTCTCTATCTGTTTCCGGAAACAAATACTGTAGCTCCGTACACTGTATATTGGACCAGCAGCATTACTGCATCACAATTCCCATTGACATCAATGAAGCTTTGAAACAGTAATGACACTGGGTCACTACACAGTGTACGGAGCTATCTGTTTATGCTCTGTATACTACAGGGACCAGAATCATCCCAAATGTCTGATCCATGTAGGGGGAACTGTCAGGCCCCCATCAATCAGATATTTTTGGGCCTATTCTTGGGATAGGCCATTAAAAAAATCCTAGACAACCCTTTCAACAATGCCCCAATGAGCCCTAAAATAAAAATTCCAGACAATTTTTTCAGTAACGCCTCTCTGTATTATTACCTCATATACTACTCCCTTTTCCACTATGATATAAATAATGTCTGCAGAAAGTATGCAGAGCTCTGAATCACACACCCTTACCTTGATAATGCCCTTCTGACTTTACAGAGCTTAAAGAGGACCTGAGTTTTCATGAAAAGTTGAATATGTGCAGGGTTTTGCTGGGCAGTCTGTTCAATGACTGTATAAGCCTTCATACATGGTGTGCTATCAGTTTTTCTGCTGCTAATGTCCCTATTTTGGATGAAATACATTTTGCATTTTTCTGTAAGGCTGTGGATGTGTACAATAAGGTGCAGTCTGCCCCTCTCCCCTATCAATTATAACTAGTTTGGTTAGTTTACTTGTAATTCTGCCAGAAGTAACTGTACAAGAGCAAACAAATAGTTCAGCAAAGTCCAAGTGACCATCATATAAGGAATCAACGAACACTGAACTGCAAATATAGAGCAGATACATGCAGATACCCACTCCATTCTAGCATCTACCATGCAGGCATGACAAAGGAAAAGAGTAATCAATGAGCACAGTCAGGAAAGCTGCTTGCTGTCTGTGAATAATATTCTATCTGTAACCAGACAAGCAGCCAGAAGTACATACAAGCACAAAGAAGACTTTTTTTTCTAACATTATAAGCTGTGAGATGTGCAGAATGTTCAGTCCTTACAGTTTGGAGATGTGTGTTAGGCTGTGAGCAGAATAAAACCCTCCCATCTGCATTCACTGTGTGAAGAGAGAAAAAAAAACTTTCCCTTCACAACACTATCTTTCTTTCTTGTTTTTAGGGATGTAGTTCCCTGGTAACAAAGGAGTCAACTGTAAATTAGCCTTAAGGGAGACACCTAGTAGTAGGAACTTTAGGGAGGTTTTTCAGGCAAAAAGCAGCCACATTTTTAATTAAAGTGCATTAGATGTTGGTCCAGAATCACATGCTCTATAAAATGAGAATAAGTTGTCTAAAAAGTTAGTGACCATTTAAATTTCGCATCAGGCACCAAAAATAACTGTGCTTGTTGCTCAGGAATGGTGGTGGGGCTAGAGAAAAAATTCCAACTGTGCTGGAATCAGTAAAGCAGAGCTTATTAACAGATTCTAAGAACTTGAACTGGTGAAGGTGGTGAAAGGTCCTCTTTAATAGAAAGGGATGTTCTATTTTATTTGTGAGGTGTGAATTGCAGCTTATTAAGACATTTTTTGGAATGTTTGGATATTGTTTTGAACTGGTTTAATAATTGCATTCCTTAACTCAATTGGAGAACAATTAGAGGGTTATTTCCATGAACATAACCATATAAAAAGTTAAACATTTTTGAAAATATAAATAATTAAAAATTTTGCAACATTATAAAGATTTTCTGGTTTTCATGGTCATGTTCAAGTGGAAGCCTCTTTAAGTATGGACACATCTATACATGAGAGCTAAACTTCCTGTTTTAATAGGCTAGGCGATGTGCGGACATTGGAGTGTCGATGTGGGATTTATAGGATGATAATTGTAAACTTCTGTTTATTGGGCTACAAATATTACTAAATTACTTAAACATAAGAAAGCAGCAATAATGTAAACCTTTATTCTAGGACTCAGTTGTAGAGCTGACTTTTCACTATAGATTTTTTTATATCTCTGCCCATTATATTCCTTTGAATTTAGCTTTATGTTATGTTCTTTAAACAGTAATAGCTTGGATGTAATGGAGAGTGGACGGCCATTTAAAGTTTAATTTCCGGCAACAGTAAGGTGAATTGTTGTGCCGCAGGGCTGACCCTTAATGGCTCAGGGTAATGGTATTGTAGGTAGATGGCTGGCTGATCTTTATAAGCTACAATGATTCTCTTCATTGTTTAGTTCCTGCATTATATGTATTAAAGTATTTTAATATAGTGTTAAAATATCGATCTGTGAGTTTATTAAAGTTGTGTTATTTAGGAACATTTCCACTTAGTGATTCACTTTAACTCTGCATGGCCTAAACCACAAAACTATACTGAATATACAATGATTATTCACTTTATGAAGTCTATGGGGGAGATTTATTATTCCTTGTACACCAAGCTTTGGGTTCTTGTACCAAACTTTGCTACTTT
Organism: Leptodactylus fallax; assembly: GCA_947044405.1. Classification (NCBI taxonomy): domain Eukaryota; kingdom Metazoa; phylum Chordata; class Amphibia; order Anura; family Leptodactylidae; genus Leptodactylus; species Leptodactylus fallax. The sequence continues at coordinate 13,655,631 of CAMRHE010000006.1, forward strand.
TCCCTTTTGTACATTTTACTGCCATAAATGACCCCTAATCACCTGGTGGAGGATGCACATGATTTAGGAGGAGATTTTCGCCACCTCATAAATGAGGTGCACCCTCTGCCGCTGCAAGGGATTTACAGGATATCATAGAAATTGCAAGTCTTCATAAATCTTCCCCTATGTTTTACAAATTAATGGTTACTATAGGCTCAACTACTTAGGAACGGAACAAGGGATAGGTAGAGCAGGCAGTAGTCTAGTGATCCATCTGAAAACTATCAAATTGAACTTCTGTATCAAAAAAGCTCATTCTTAAGCCACCACTTTGGGTATCAACAGAGCTTTTTATAGTCCTGCAACAACATGACAGCAAAAGTGGTTTAATTTTCTATAGAATATTATTCCTACTGTAAATAGGACATTTCTTTAGCTACACAATTCATCACCTAGGGCAAAGATTCAACCATGTGCCCCCATGTGTATAGAATTTCCCTAAGTGTGTCCACCCCATACAATGTCATGGAACATACAAACAACAGTAGTGCTATATGACATACATACATACATCACCCGCCTGACAACAATGTGACCACTGTTAAGTTTGGTGGAAAAGGGATATTGCAATGGTTTTGTTTTATAGGAGTTTGCCTTATCCTCCTAGTTCCAGTAAAGGGAGTTCTTAGTGATTCAGCTCACCGAGACATTTTGTAAAATGGTACTTTGAATGGTTTTTGGAAGGCCCTTTTCTGTTCCAGCAGAACTGTGCCCTAGTGCACAAACCAAGGACCAGAAAGGCATGGTTAGGTGAGTTTGGTGTAGAAGAGCTTGACTGGCTCACACTGGCTATCCTGGTAGTTGGCAGCAGATTTTTATCAAGAATGTCTTGGTACATTTGTCCATTCATCACTTCTTCAATTATATGACGTTTGCCAGTGACGTATGCTGAAAAACAACTCCACACCATGATGTTCCCACCTTCAAACTTCACTGTAAGTATGGTGTTTTTGGGGTGATATACAGTGACTTTAGGCCTCCAAACATGGTATATATTATGGCATCCGAAGAGTTCAATTTTGGTCTCATCTGACAAGACTATATTCTCTGAGTATTTCACAGGCTTGTCTAAATGTTATTGAGCAAGCTTTAAACGTGCTTGAACATGCTTCTTGTTCAGCAATGGAGTCTTGCATGGTGAACGAGCATACAGGTCATGGAGGTTGAGGGCATTACTTATTGTTTTCTTTGAAACAATTGTACCGGTTGATTCCAGGTCTTTCTGTAGCTCCCACAGGTGGTCCTTGGCACCTGGACAACTCTTCTGATAATTCTTTTCACCCCTCTGTCTAAAATCTTTTGGGGAGCACCTTGTCGTGGCCAGTTTATGATGAAATAATGTTCTTTCCACTTTCGTATCATGGCCCCAACAAAGCTCATTAGAACCTTTGGTAGTTTAGAAATTCTTCTGCATCCAATGCAACTATGTTTGGCAACAATAAGGTTGTGAAGGTTTTGAGACAGCTCACTGGTTTTACCCATTTCATGTGTGGCACCTTAGTTATGAGAAACCTTTTTATAGGCCATCCATTGGACCAACTCATATTTTTCACTATCCTTCTTCTTCTTATTCACTATTTTCACTATTTTTATAATTACTGATAAATTTCAGCTGGTGTCAGGACTTTCCAAGGCTTTTTGCACCTCTCTTTCTTAATGTGTTCAATACTTTTCCCCTGTGTCATTTCTCATTATTAAACATAACTTAATTTATGGACAACTATGGTTCAATTTCTTTTCCTGTGTGGATTGGATGGGTTGTTACCGACATCTGGTGAGAATTTCATGTCAATAGCACTTTTAGGCCTGGGTCACATCTGCCTTCGGGTTTCCATTGGGGCCCCCCCGAACGGAAACCTATACGCATAAAAAAGCGATTTACCTGGGAAAACTGCGGACCCCACAGACTATAATGGGGTCCGTATGGTTTCCGCTCGGTTTCCACACGAAACATGCAGAGAGGAAAGTCCCCAAGTGGACTCCCCGAACGGAAACCCAAACACAGATGTGAACCGGGCCTTAGAAATATATTTACTTAAAAATTATTGACATGTTCAATACTTGTTTCTCCCACTGTATATACAGTTTAGTTAATCAACTTAGTTCTCATGAGACCAACTCAACACAACATCACAACATGCTAACAAAGTTTTAAAAGGCTGCAATTTACACCTTTCAGCCCACCTCCCACAGGGACACAAATAGGACAATTAGCATATTTCTTTGTTTTAGCCCATCTGGAAATCATGCTGTTTCTAGAATAGTTACTTAACTTGTGACACATATAGCTGTTCATTTGCAGCCTGAAGGAACAGTAAGAGAGGAGATCGGTGCATACACATTACACACATAGATACATACACTTATGAAGGAATTTTGGCTCAGAAACATAAAAGATAAACAGCAGAAATAGACCACAATATACATCTAGTCTGCCCATTTTTCTTCATTTTTGCACAGCTCTCATAAGGTCTCACCACAGTATTTTTATTGAGTTGAAGTCTAGAGTTTGACTGGTCCATTGCAACACCTTGATTATTTTCTTTTTCAGCCATTGTTCTGTTGCATGACCAAGTTTAAGTTTTAGCTGTGGGACAGATGGCCTGATATTTCTCTTTAGAATACATTGGTATTCAGGTTGACTCAATGACTGCAAGGTGCCAGGTCCAATGCATGCAAAAGAAGCCCAAATCATCACCCCTCAACCACTGTGCTTGACAGGTGTATGAGGATATGCTGTGTCTGCATTATGCAATAAATATATCCAAAGAACATTGTTCCAGAAGTCTTGTGGTTTGTTCAGAAGCAAGTTTGCAACATTTAACATGCTGACCAAGGCTTACAGAATCTTAAATGCTTTCTGCAATTTATCAGAATTTGCTGGGACATCCGCTCCTGAGAAAATCATCGGCTGTCTTCAGTGTTTTCCACCTATGAATAATCTTTCTCACTGTAGAATGATGAACTTCAAATTGTTTGGAAATTGCCTTATAACTTTTCCTAGATTAGTGAGCAGAAACAATTGCTTTTCTAAGATCATTGGTGTCTTTCCTCATTGGCATTATGTTAACACATGCCTGAACGCTACAGACCAGCAAGCTGCCCAAACTTCTGCTTTTACAGGGTCAGGCACACTTACTGAGGATCCATTAATCAAGGCCATATGATTAGCAATACCTGACTGCTACTTATCATCTAAATTCCTATGTAAGCAGTATGTGTGGATTTAATTTTTTGACACACTGCTTCTGCATTTTATTTATTTATTATGCTTACTTATATAGCGCCATCATATTCCACAGCGCTTTACAGACATTGACAGTCACTGTCCGATATAGGGCTCACAATCTATATTCCCTATCAGTATGTCTTTGGAGTGTGGGAGGAAACCGGAGTACCAGGAGGAAACCCACGCAAACACGGGGAGAACATACAAACTCCTTGCAGATGTTGTCCTTGGCAGGATTCAAACACAGGACTCCAGCGCTGCAAGGTTGCAGTGCTAACCACTGAGCCTTTTGGCTTTGTTTTTAATAAATTACGACACAGTGTAATTTGTTGTTGTTCATCTATGGTTATACTTGCCTATTTTTGAGACTTTCTAAGGATGAGATTTTTCTTATTATATTCTTATACAGACGTGGGCAAAATTGTTGGTACCCCTCGTTTAATGAAAGAAAAACCCACAATGGTCACAGAAATAACTTGAATCTGACAAAAGTAATAATATACTGTAGATATATTTATATATGATAGTTACATACACCAATGTAGCAGTCTTTACAATCATAGGTGGACCGTGTTAATGTAATCTGATGTTAACATGCACTGCCTGCAATGTTAGCATGGACTTCAGGCAATTCATTTGAATTGCCAGGCGGTTCCTGAGTCTTCCTCCTATGCTGTGCCCTTTCTGTTCTCTCCACTGCTGTCTAGACTAAAAAAAAATTGATGGCACAATTTTCTCCACATCCTTAGTTAACTATGCATGGTGTGCTTTGCCTTATAGCCCACCAGCTACAACTCTGTTTATACCTACTTCTTGTCCTGAGAAGCCTGGTCTTGGGTGCAAGAGAACTTGTATCACCCATGATTTCATGGTTTATAGAGAAAAGTAGAAATAAAAAAAACAAGACTATATTACATATTTATGAACGGTTTAAATTTTCTAAGAGAATATTGCGACACTGAGTTTAATTTATTATTAGAAATTATATCATTGTGTTAGTCACAGTCACTCCTGCCAAGATGCTAAAATCTGTATACTGCATGTCATCCAGTTTGCACCCTGAATTTCAGTCACACCATACTTCCAGAACACGAACTTCTGTTCTTGCTTTTTATTTTTAAAGAAAAGTGATCAATGGTTTTATAAATTTGTTGGAACATATGTCCAATACTCTGTTTTCTCCATTCTGTTAGAAATTCTATATCATCAATTTTACACAAGGATCTTTTGATAATTCCGAGACACCATGATGTGACATTATATTTGATCGAATCCTCAAATATGATTAACATATAAATGTGACATACCTAACATCTTAAGGCCTTTTCAAGCCTACAAATCAGCAACCCTAGGTCATCATCTGCACAGATTGGATGGATGAAAGGATCTCATACATTAATACATGCTGTATGAAATAAATATTAACTGAGTCTGATTCCTCGTTTTTTCAGAATAGCTGGAAAATCACAAACTAGAAAAGTGAGCAGATAACAAAACAGTGATACAATATGAAATGAGAACTAAACACAAAAAGATTTGCCATACAATAAGTTGAGATTTACATAAAACAATCATTTAAGGAGAACCCCACCATACTAACTCTTAAACTTTAGTGCAAGAGGATCTCCTGGTCATTTTTCCACGTAATAGTGTTGGATTTTGGTGGTACAGCTGTTGAAGCAGTGGCATGGCACAAGCAAATTCGAGGCTCATCACTAAGAGTGCAAGAAGCATGCAACAAGCCAAAGTATTGAGATGGGATCATAGTTAGAGCATACAGATGGGTAAAGGGCAAAGCAGGAGCATAGTCTGGGACAAGACCAAGGTCAAGATCAGGATCAATTAGCAATAGCAATACAAAAGTATGAAAAAACAGAACCAGGAATGGAATAGAGAACCACTTTAAATGGGCACTGATTGTTACAGCAACCCAATGGAAATGGCAGGAGGAGAGATGTGGCCAGAACAAACTTGGGCACAAACATCTGAAAAAGCCATCCGAGAATAGGGAGAAACATTGTCATCTTGACGCCAGCATAAACTCAGTGCTGAAGCAGGGAGCAGTAAATAACAACTACAATGGAGACTCATAAATACATGTTCACCTCAACTTCTCCTCCCTGGAGTTCTCAACAGTTTAGCTGGAGACCACATTCTTTGTGAAGAAGATTTATGATACACAGACTTTCTGTTAAATATTATTATATTGCAATATTCATGACCTGTAAGGGTTAATTGTATTCTGCTGACAAAACTCTTGTATCTTATGGTGCATGGGTGTGGATAAGGTATACTATTCTAGTATTGTCCAAATACAGTAGTAGAAAGTATAAGGATGTTGGGGAACACCCCTCTCATGAATATAAATGATTGACAGACACACGTCTGGGTCTTTCGGCCTGTCTTTGCAATCTGTCAACTTCCTCTGACACCTTGAAAGGATGACAGAATTGTCCTGCAGAAGACCAACACACATGAATGAATAAGCATGAACTAAGATGTCTGCAAGAGAACCAGCATGAAGAAACCTAACTCTGAACTTCTCCCATGATGTAAGCTAAATAAGACATTGACTGATATTTCTGTTATGCTGGAGGTTTCCATGTATCTATTTTACCATGAAGATTTCAATAAATTTCCATGTTTTTATAAGAAGCTGAATCCTCCAATAACGTTACCTTATGGGTCAACACGTGAGTAAGAATTTCATCCAATTTTAAAGTATTTTACAATCAGCAAGATATTATTTTACACTTCCACTGTCATAAAGAATAAAAATAAGCTTTAAAGTGGTATTTCAATCTCAGGTATCCTATCTAAACTGCTAGTTTATGTAAAAAATACATTGCTTATTCCTCCCATTGTTTACACTATTTTGTCAAGGAACCCGGCCTGTTATCTGATCTCAGGTTGGATGAAGCAACTCACTGCTCTCTAGAGGGGAGAGAGGGTTGAGTTCTCTGGATTATGCTTGCTTTCAGAGTGGTTATCACCTGCACTTGGCTCATGAACAATCAGCAGTTTGTTGATAAAGGCTCAAACAGTTTTTATCTCTCTGTGTGAACACACATAACATTGAGTGTACTGCAATTCCATTGTCAGTCCAGGCAGCATGTACATTTTTTTCTCTCCAAACCAGTGTAATGTAATATACATTTACTGTGCATATTTTTTTATCTGCATTTATATTAGATTTCTAGTAACCATAATAAATAATCTCTCATAGTAAAGACAATGTCTACATCTAGTGAGGTACTTCATAGCATCCTGTCCATCAAAAAATCAAAGCCCGCCCACCAGCTTATGGAAGAATACATGAACTGAGAAGAAGAGCCAGCAGATAAACTGGTGAGAGAGGGAGATGGGAAAACAATTTAAATGTCAAAAATAGCAGTTGGTCGTTAGAAAGAAGTATTCTGTGAGAGAGGCTGTGCCAAAAAAGGGGGCATTGACTGGTAATGGCACAGAATGTTCAATCTGTGTTCTGTTGTAAGAAAGACTTTAAGGCTGAAGACACACATTTAGTTTTTGCTGCAATTTTTAGCCAAAGCCAAGAGGGGATTCGAAAGGAATGGGAAATATAAAGGAAACTCTTTCTTTTTTACTTCTTAATCTATTCTTGGCTTTGGCTCACCAAACCGCAACAAAAATCTGTATCATAAAAACAACAAAAACTCCATATCTATCTTCAGCCTAAGGTTGTTGGTACTTGATCTACTAAGGATGTATTCACAATGCATTACAACGACAAAAAAATGTGTAAAGCCACACTGACAGAGTTGGAATAGATTGACTGAGCATTACAATTCTCACACAGTAAACCTAAAAAGAAAAGAAAATCTTATCCTGAGCAAAATATAAGATTCATGTTCACCACAATATTTTTTTAGTGACCATTGTGGTCAAGATTTACAGTATAAGCGGCTCTTAACTTCAGACATAACTAGGACAGTCCCACTAAACTTAGGTGTGTTAGGAAACTAGACCACAAGGGATGCCTCATCCTTTGAACTTTGAACTCTCTTTTTACAATTTTCAGGTATAGCAAAGTCTAACTTGACAATTAACAAGCTAGCATCACTGTGCACAGAAGGTTAACTTGACTCTCTCAATGTCTTTTGTTGCCTTTTGTGATAAGATATCACACCTTGTCGTAGTTCAATAGCCAGCAGCAACTATAATACACTACATAAGGCATTTGATATACACAAACATTTTTGTTGTATTTAATTATTTTGTTAATGTATGATACTTAAACTTTAAGTAGTTTTTTAGTGCAGGCGAAGGGAACAAACTTTACAATACACTTCACTAAAGAAAAATGTCTGTGTCTTTAGTTATTGCTCCTGTCTCTACTTCTTATCTGATTCATTCTGTCCGTACTCCTTGCATCAGAAGTTTACAAAGGGCTCTATAGAGAGGGGCAGGAGGAGAACAGAGATATGAGGATATCTACAGCATTACATTTTTATGAGGAGCAGGCTGGGTAGTCATTCCTGATAACCCATCTGTGTTGTGAAAGAAAACTGTCTCTCTATATTGCTGATGTCTCTGTGTTTGAGGAGTTCTCCTTTTCCTCCCCCTCTCTTCTCCATAGAGTTCTATTGTGCAGATTTGATCAGCGACAGAAAGAAGCAAATAAATGAACAGGCACTTTTCTTATATAAAGTATGCTATAAATTTTGATATGTTCCTTGAACTATGGATTTATGAAAGAAAGTAAAAAAAAAAGTTAGAGTTTACTTATACTTTTAAGGGGTTATGCCACAAAACATATCCATCCTCTATCTATAGGAATGAGGATAAATAGCTGATCGTGGGGATATGACCCAGCTGTTTGCCCCCTGTTATCAATGCAGTTGGGTTGAATGTAGGCATGTTATATTCAGGCTGAATACACAATTACACCCAAATTACACACAAATACACCTCCATTCACAGGATCGATGAGGGTCTCAGTGGTCGGATTCTCCCCAATCAGCTATTTATCCTCTTTCCTAACTATGGAAGATAAATATGCTTTGTGGCATAACCCCTCTAAGGGTAAATATACTATATCTTAGCTATTGATTTATTGAACAATTAAAGGGGTTGTTCAAGATTGACAATTAATGACTCTTCTTAGTATAAGTCATTAATTAGAGAATACTGGGGGTCCAAGATCTGAATGGGAGCTGATCTATAAAAGCTTAGCCATGTCACTGCACAGTGTACAACACCTGTTGCTGTCGGTCCGTACACAGAGCTCAAAGATTTATCACCTATGTAAATAAATGTCTCTTATCAGACAATCCCTTTAAATTTTGCAAACATGGGATATTACTTTTCCGAAAATTATTATCTTTTCTGAAAACATGTGACTTTCACAGGTTAAGGTTTTATACATACTGCAAAGCCATATGTTCTGAGCCCATATGGCACAATTTTGGGGCAAATTCTTCCATTATATGATATTTGACAGAACATGCTACAGAAGATGATATAACAGGGCCCCCTGATAGTCTATGGGTGCAGAATTAACCCCCAATAAATAAAATGCGGTATAAATGGATTACTATAAGAGTGCAGCTGTATAAGGGTAGAATAAATAGTATATGTTTCCAAGGTCATACTAGTAACTTCTGTTTTATTTCATGTCACATGCAGTTTTAAGGTGTTACCAAAGATTCTCAGTTAAACTTATTTTCAGTGAGATAAATGCTGGCGCAGCTGTGCCTGCTGATAAATGCACATATCAAAAGATTCTGCACCGGAATAAAGTCACTCCTATGCTGTACTGTAAAGGAAAATGCCACTCTTTAATATTCATAGGTATTTAGGAGATTTGTTTGATTGTTATTTTGAGATAGAAGAGATGATAAACAAGAAGAGAGTATAATACGTCTACGGGATCGGAATCTGAGCATCTATGTTTAACCCAGAGTGCTCCAAGTGTGAGGGTTCAATCCAGATTTGGGTTGAAGGGGTTGTCCATTATTTTAATATTGAAGACCTATTCTCAGAATAGAGATTTAGCAGTTTAAAGGAGTGTTCCAGCCCCAAATGGAGTTTTCAGACTAATGTCAAGTTAAACATTGCCACATCTGTAGGTCAATATCAAATTGGTGCATTGGTCACGAAGTAGACAATTCTATCTATTGTGTAGAGGAACTGCAGCTCAGCTTCTGTTTCAGTGACCTAGCCTGGCCATTACACAATGGATGGCGCTATCTGCTTCCAACTTCATCAGCTGTGTGGTTCCAGTGCCGGTAGCTGCTGTGAAAGGATAATCGTGGGAGCCCCGGCTGTTGGATCCTTATCCTTCTGGTTCAGAAGAATAAATCATGAATATCAAAAGGCTGAGCAATCCCTTTGTGAGCACAATCCGCTCTAAGTATCACTGCATTAAAATTCAGATTAATTGTTATATGAGATAACTCAGAGAATCGAGACACCGCACACAGCATCATGGTATGTTAAGTGGATTTCCAATTTAATGGAGGAAAGGGTGAGGTTTAAAAACATTATAGGTGTGGTTATACTTTGTAGGTGTGGTTATACATCGTAGGTGTGTTTATACAGTACATTATAGGTGGGCTTATACCTTGTAGGTGTGTTTATACATTGTAGGGGTGGTTATACATTGTAGGTGTGGTTATACATTATAGGTGGGCTTATACCTTGTAGGTGTGGTTATACATTGTAGGGGTGGTTATACATTATAGGTGGGCTTATACCTTGTAGGTGTGGTTATACATTGTAGGGGTGGCTATATATTGTAGGTGTGACTATGCATTGTAGGGGTGGTTATACATTGTAGGTGTGGTTATGCATTGTAGGTGTGGCTATATATTGTATGTGTGACTATGCATTGTAGGTATGGTTAATAATAATAGTAATAATAGTCCTTTAATAGTCCCACAATGGGGAAATTCAGTGTGTTACAGCAGCAAAGATAAGCAGATACAAATACAAATACAACATGTACAGGAATAATTCCAAGGTGAGAGGCATTACATTGATAGCAGACAGACAGATAGGGCGTAGCAGGGGGGGGGGGGATTTAACAGGCAGAGAGATATTTTCAGTTCTCTGTGTGTAATGATCTCCGCTTAGGTCGGTGTTGGTTGTACAGCCTAACCGCGGTGGGGAGGAAAGACTTCCGATAGCGCTCCTTCTCACACCTAGGGTGGAGCAGTCGGTCACTGACAGTACTGCTCAGCGCGATCACAGTCTCATGCATGGGATGGGACTTCTTCTTCTGCATGGAGCTCACCACGGACAGTATCCTTCTGTCACCCACCACCTGCACTGGGTCCAGTGGGCTCCCCAGGACAGAGCTGGCCCTTCTAATCAGCTTGTCAAGTTTATTTCTGTCCCTGGTTGATATACTGCTCCCCCAGCAGGCCACTCCAAAGAAGATGGCTGATGCCACTACCGAGTTGAAGAAAGTTCTAAGAAGTGCCCCCCGGATTCCAAAGGCTCTCAGTTTCCTAAGCAGGTAGAGCCTGCTGTGGCCCTTCCTGTACAGGGCCTCCATATGATCTGCCCAGTCCAGCTTATTATTAAGGAGCAAACCCAGGTACTTATAGGTGTTCACAATCTCGATGCCCGTCCCCAGGATGTCCACTGGTTTAGGAGGGCTTCTGCCTTTGCGGAAGTCCACCACCATCTCCTTGGTCTTCCCCGCGTTAATCTTCAGGTGGTTCCGGTGGCACCAGTCCACAAAATCCCGGTTCAGTTCTCTGTACTCCCTGTCATCATCATCTGTGATGAGACCCACTATTGCAGAGTCGTCAGAATACTTCTGTAGGTAGCAGCTGGATGAGTTGCACCTAAAATCTGCAGTGTACAGTGTGAAGAGGAAAGGGGCGAGAACCGTACCCTGAGGTGCCCCCGTATTACAGATCACTGTACCTGACACACAGTCTCGGGCTCTCACGTATTGAGGTCGATTTGTGAGGTAGTCTAGGATCCAGTTGGAGAGGTGGTGGTCCACTCCAGCAAGGCCCAGCTTGTCCCTCAATAACCTGGGCTGTATGGTGTTAAAAGCACTGGAGAAGTCAAAGAACATTATTCTCACTGTGTTCCCTGGTTTCTCCAGGTGAGACAGAGCCCTGTGCAGAAGATGGATGATGGCATCATCTACCCCAATGCCCGGCCGATAAGCAAACTGGAGTGGGTCCATAGCGGGGCTCACTAGAGGGCGGAGATGTGTGAGAACCAATCTCTCCAAGATCTTCATCAGGTGGGATGTCAGTGCTACAGGTCTGTAGTCGTTGAGGTCCATAGGGTGGGGTTTCTTTGGAACTGGTACCACACAAGAAGATTTCCATAATTCAGGGACTATTTCCTGCCTCAGGCTCATATTATACATATATGTAATTATACCACACAGCTGGTCCCCACAAGTCTTAATTAGCCTTGCACTGATGTCATCTGGCCCTCCGGCTTTCCTCGCCTTGATCTTTTTCATCTCCTTCCTCACCTGGGCCCGTGTGAAGGTCAGACTGTGGCCAGATAAAGATGGATTTCTGGATTTACTGGTCTGTTGGGAAGTGGCCGCATGGGGAGAAGTCATTGTGGTGGGGGGAGCTGAAGGACATGCTGGGGTGGGAGGAGCTGGTGTGTGATCAAATCTGTTGAAGAATAGGTTTATACATTGTAGGTGGGGTTATACCTTGTAGGTGTGGTTATGCATTGTAGGTGTGGTTATACCTTGTAGGTGGGGTTATACCTTGTAGGTGTGGTGATACATTGTAGGTGTGGTGATACATTGTAGGTGTGGTTCTACATTGTAGGTGTGGCTATATATTGTAAGTGTGACTATGCATTGTAGGTGTGGTGATACATTGTAGTTGTGACTATACATTGTAGGTGGTGTTATATATTGTATGTGTGACTATACATTGTAGTGGTGGTTATATGTTGTAGGTGTGACTATACATTGTAGGGGTGGTTATACATTGTAGGTGGGGTTATATACTGCATAGACAGAGAGAAGGTGTGATTAGTATAATTAATATAACATGATTGGCTATAAGGTTGTAACATAAGTTTTGGCACATACTGTAGCTATTGGATAAGGCACAGAAGAAGCCACAACCCATTATAGATAAGTTTTTTCTAGGAGGATGAGTTCTCTGGACAGCGCCCATGAAAGGACTGTAACATGGAGACAGACACAAGCTGGCATCATTCACACCTCTAAAACATATTTCAGTATAATGGCAGATTCCGATGTGGTTGATTCATTGTATACTTTCCTCACAGATTTGCACAAGTAAAATCCACAGTAGATTGCAGTAAAGGACAAGTTCACTACTTTTGATGCAGTGCTGAAATCCCCTGTGAATGTGCACCAAAATCTTCCTGTAACACAAGCAAGTTTTCCTGCAGTTTCCTAGACATGCTGTATACTGTACATCTAGTACTGTGAAAAGAGTATTCCCCTATTATTGCTTTTTTTTACCAACTGTCGAGTTTCTAAATCTTAAAGTGTACTTATACCACTGGTCAAAATTGTACAATAGATATTTATGGAGAGGGGAGGAGGGAGAGCTCCTCGAAGCAGAGAGACATCTGCACTATAGAGAGACAGTTTTCTTTCACAACACCATTGAATTATCTGGAATTACAATCCAGCCTTCTCCACAGAAATGACTGTCTCATATCTCTGTCTCTCTCCTTTTCCTCTCCCTTCCCTCTCCATAGACATTGTAAACTAAAACTAATTGTGTATGAAGTATGGACTGAAATCACTTAGATAAAACAGGAGTAATACTTAAAGACACAGGCACTTTTTTTTAAGTGCATATTGCAAGTATACGTTTTTTTCCCTTCACCTGTACTACTGATTTATGGAAGAAAACATACTCTTTAAAGTAATGCCACAGATGCCATGTTAAATAAAGGGAAACTGATATTTAAAGGGGTTTACCATTATTGACCTATCCTTAGGAATTGCAGGAAGTACTTCACTCAGATGTAGTGGTTGCTATTGACCACAGTATTTGAGAGGTCATGTACACGGCCATGTTCCTTCCAGGTGCGTGGGCCATATTTCCTGGATCAACCATGAACTCACCCATTGAACTCACTGCATCATAGTCAGTTATAATGCAGTGAGCTCCCGAACGGCCCCATCACTACTGTACTAAACTGAACTTAGTCATAACTGACTGATTTAGTGAGTTCTAGGCACATGGACAAGTTCAATCCTGGACAGAACACGGACGTGAGCATGGCCACTGAGTCATTCGCCATTATTATAATACATGATATTATCTCTAACTCCAATAAAATAGAATATCGGTATACATGTATATATCATATATACATATCATCCAGATGACTGAACAGAGTTGTTTATCTCATTGTTATATTGTTGAGATCATTATATATATACAGTCTTGTTACTAAACTCCTTTAATGCCTATTACTGTGCTTTGCAACCTAGATATAACAAGCACATCCATATTTCTTTATTCATTACTGTTCACATTTTCATAAACTCCTTGAATGGCTCAGAAAGTATGCAGCGAGATATGTGCAGTGATAAAGGATAAGCCTACACTTTTGTTCTGCCGATCTGATGACGGGATTGTATACATATTTACTTAGAATTTATGCTTGTGTGTAAAAATCCATGGATTTAAATGTGTATTTGAATACTGCTCATGCTTGGTCAAAGGATAAAGATATTTCCATTCTTTGCAAATTTTGCATTAGAAAGGTTACTCAGAATACTCAACATTTGCATCAAGTGCGCTTAAAAAAAAAAAAAAACTGTTGTGATAATGAGTGGGACTGAACCCACCACTTTAGGGCATTGTCTAAATAACCCCTTGGTTTTTACCCTTTAACCCAGGAGTCTACAACCACTGGTCTGTGGACCGGGACCGGGCTGTTGGGGGTTTCTTACCGGTCTGTGGGGCGGCAGACTGTTTACATTAACACGGCTCCCAACACAGCACATTATGTGGGACACAGTGGGGTGGGATCGGCGATCTGGCCACAGCTCAAGGCAGGGACCTAGTATACAGTGTACACCAAGGTCCCACGAGCATCCCCCCGGTCTACAGTGCTGTATAGCGCTGCTAAAATCCAACCCCCTCCATAAACCCTCCCCCATATGACCAATGCCCCACCCCTACCCCACCCACCTGGCACTCTGTCGGGTCATAGAAACATGATCTTTTTTCAAGCCGGTCCCTGGTGGAAAAAATGTTGGGGACTACTGCTTTAATCACTCTACAGGGATCTGGAATTAGATGCAGGGAGCCACCAGGTGGCTACTTCTAGGAGTAATCCCGGTGTAAGGAGCAACTGACCCAGACAGAACAAGAGACACTGATGCGAAGCACCAAAGGTTCAGGCGGGAGAGTGATTGAGAATAAGGTGCAAGCCAGGGTCATGGCTGGTAGACTTTGTGCAGAGTTGATAAATAGGTATCAAGTTTGGAAGTCAGAAACAAGCTAGGATCAGGAATAGGTCAGCAGATCAAAGATCAAAATCAGGTACAAGCTGAGGTCAATACACAAGTAGTAAACAGACTAGGAACTATATTGCTCAGGCATCTATCAATGTAAAAGGCACTTGTATAGGCATGGCTAGCCAAGAATTATCTGTGAACAGTAACATTGGAGCACGCTTTCTTTTTAAGAGAGCAAAAGTGAATGCCACCTAGAGGATCAGAGAGGCCAAGAATTACACAGAGTGTGGCAAGAACTGTAAGTGAGCTGGTGGCCATGACTGCCCAAAGCAGCAGGACACCAGCGCCACAAGTCGTCATCATGATACAAGTTAGCCCAGGCTTATATTCCAAGATAAACTATACACAAAGTGACATTGACCATTTTACATTCTTAGTATATTGACAGCCTATACTTTGAACACACATGTAATTTATATGGGAGACAGAAAAGTGAAAATAATGCTAATGCTTGGGGAAATAACAAAACCATTACAACCAATATTGCTAAGAGGTATAAAATCTGCAGCTTGGAATGTTTCACTTGTTTATTCTTGAAATTGTAATAAATTCACTTTTCTTCCCCATTCAAGCCTAGATGAATGTTAGCGAGTGATTTCTTTCCCTGTTCCGTACATGATTTTATAGACGTCTAATCATATTGTTACAAGTTAACTCTGGTGAAAAGAATCACATATTTCTCTGCCTGTCCATGTCTTAAGTTTACCTCTTTATATTCAAGTCACATTACTTTCCCATATGAACACCTCTACGCAGCAAGCCTTCAAGTCTAGGTGTGTGAAGCTTCTTACGAAAATCAAAGTTTACATGTCAGCCAAGAAGATGTAAAAATGATTTTTCTTCCTGCTTCAGAAACAAATTCTATGTCCCTCACATCTGGAAAGGAAATATAGCCAGATGGTACTCTAAAGCAGTACAGATGTGGATGTCTGTCCTTGTCTGCAAATTTCATTAAGAACTCAATTTCTCACAATACAAGTTCAATACAATATCACCACATTCTAGCAAATCTGGGTTCAACCGGAATATTCCAAATTGTTTGTATTTTTTACAAAACCGAACAAATGGAGATCCATCTTGGACAAACTACAATGGCCACCGCATTATATTCCGGGGTCTCTTCAGACCCTAGCGTATAATAAGTGGAGGCCCAGGGGAGGGGAAAATTTTTTTTTTTTTTTAAATTCATACTCACCTTCCGTTAGCTCTTTTGGGCTTCCTATTGGCGTCTGGTGCTCTCCTGTGACATCATCGACCCAGGCTTAGCACTGAGGATTGTGATTGGGCCTCAGTGGTGACCTGAGCACTCCAAGCATCATGACATCATGACAGTCAATGTGTCCATGAGACCGCTGGTGGCCCAATCATAGGCATCCACAGTGACCCCCAGGTTGAAGACATCACAGAAGAGGGCCGGACGTCACCAGAATTTGTGTGAAAACGATCTAGAAACAAAAAAAAATTAACAAAGGCATGATACTTGGTAAGGCTAGGTTCACACTAGCTCTGGGCCCCGGGGGACTCGAACGATGTAGAGCACATCTGCTAAAACAGAGGTTACCCATGGACACGTGTGGACCCAATAGACTATAATGGGGTCTGTTGGGTGCCTGCCATTTTTATTCTAAAACTGGCAGAGAGAAAAGTCCTCCATGCAGAATGTGAACCTAGCCTAAGAGTAAACCACACTGAGCCACACTGCAGCCAACATTCAACTGTTTTTTGTTATTTTATATGTTGTTTATAATATGAGAAATGAGTATGAACATCCTCTTATTTTGTTTTTTATTTTTTTACAAAACTTTTTACGCTTTTACCTCTTTTTTTCTGATTAATCTACTTTTTTTATTGCTATTTTAATTTAATTCTAACTTAATAGTCATAAAATGAATGCTCAGTTTAATACTTAAAAATATATTTGGCAAAGTTATAAAACATCTGGAACTTTAAAAGATGCATTTGTGTTTTTTTTCACAATCTGGATTGTTTTCCTGCTGTTCTGACTTCTACCTTTTCAGCATGGCTCCTTAGGAAAATTCTAAATCAGACTCCTGTGGGTATTACCTTTCAATGATACATTTGGAAAACACTCTGTTCCTTCCCGCTATGTGATCCCCGTCTCAGCACAGCACACTGCTCTGTGAGGTCATTCTCTGATACAATGAGGCAGTAACTTCTTCCTAACCCTTCTTACTGCTCTGGGATGAAATATCTCCTTATTCCTCACTTTGTAACTACTCTTGGTTATTTTCTGACAGTGCTGTCTACTGTATGATATCCAGGAGAAGTATGTAGCTTTCTACAGAGAAGTCTTTGTGCTGGTGAGCCTAAAGGTAACTACTACTTATTGATATCTCCTTTTTTTTTAACAACCCATACAAGTAAACGTGGCTAATTAATATCCATTTGTTAATTGAACCTGACCTATTGTGGTCCATTTGCAAGACAATAGGAGGATTTTTAAAAATGGGCCATTGTCATCTGTGTGTTTTCTGCTTTGCATGGATCCATTGCTAAGGCTAGGTTCACACTAGCGCTCGGTTTGCGTCCTTTGGGTCCACATCGGGGACCCAAAGGACGGAAACCCTATCTGACTAAAAAAGCAGTTACCCACGGAAACCTGTAGACCCCATAGACTATAGTGTGGTTCCGGCAGGAAAACTTTTCTCTAAGCGAAATCTAAGGCGGATTCACCCAAGCAATGCTGTAAAAAAAAAAAAAATTAAACCAGGAGATTTCAAATGCGAAAAAATTGATTATTTATAAATGTAAATAAAGGACACACAAAACACACATGAATATAATACAGACATTCATACAGATATAAAAACAGCCATTATTTGGGGCTGTGAATTGAACATATTAGACACAAATATGGACTTAAAGGTTTAGTCCGGGTTAAATTGATCTTTATAATCTAAGCTATCCACCCCACCTACCTTCTAAATGACTTACTGTGCCAAAAATCTATAATTATCTAGATCGCTGGGACAGTCATGTGACCACCACAGGCACATTTTCCGATTTTCCCGTGCCGTTTCGTTTCCCCATTTCTGCCGACATGCACAGTAGCTGGCACTTTGGATCTATTGCGCAGGCGTGGGCAGCCGGCCCAGAACAAGTGAAGTCTCATGCCGAGAAGATCCTGCCCTGAAGACAGGGAAGTATGATGGGGTGGTGGGGGGGGGTTGAGTTAGTTAGGAAGGGCTAGTAGTAGGAGGGCTAGCTAGGGAAACAGGGAGGGGGTTTGGGTGACAAAAGGAGGGGTTGTGAGAGTGAGGGGGAGGGAGTGAGAGAGGAAGTCAGTTCTGAGTGAATTGCAATGCATCATGGTAGTTGTAGGATAAGAAAGCAGGAAGCTACCCATGTAAACAAATGCAGAAGATGCTCACAGAGAAACCCAGAAATCACTCAAAACACTGCTAAAGGTATTTGGGTGCACTTATTAACCTATTAATAGCGCTAACCAACCATTTTGAAAAATTATCTTTTGCCTGGAAAACCCCTTTAAAGCTGACAACAAAGGAGATTGTTTGTAGTCAGATCTAGTTAAAAACAGAATTTTGCACACTAGTAGAAATACACCCAAGACAGGACTAAGGAAGCAAATAGGTAATAAATATACAATCTTATATAGAGTAGTCTAAAAGTAAACTTGTTCTTTAACATACAAGATTGCAGCCAACAGCCCTAGAGTTCTTGTCAAGATGCAGGAAATGCTGGTCAATGACGTCTCCTGGATTAAGAGAAAGAGAAGAAAACTTCATTCTAAATGTTGCTGTTTGTAGGTTATGATGTATGAGTAGTTGAAGAAGCAACAATAAGAGCTTCGTCTGCATCAATACAAACAATACAAACACAGTACACCAGTTTTGTATGCCAGTCTTAATTAAGGACCCAACTGGCGCCGGCCACAACTCATATATGAAGAGGAGCTGGCATGGAAAACTGGCAAAAGTTATAACGAATATGTTGGTCCCCACCGCAGCCCTGTTCAGCTCACATTCACATAATGTGGCGAGCAAGGTGCAGAACAGGGGGGTTTGTGACACAAGTTTGGTGGAAAAAAAGGTCCTTGTGCCAAACGTGCACCACAATATCATCCCTCTATGCCAGAAAAATGGCTTAGAGGGATCAACAAATTTCCCCCCTCCATACAGATACATGTATAACAGATGACAAGTGGGTGGTACATTTCATTGACTAAAATTGTAAATCTCAGTTAAAGATATAAGAAACAGGAGCAGTTACGTCACAAAGTCATTGTATCACTAGTTTCCTGAAATAGGTAAAGCATATACAATGCATTGTTACATACGTAAAGGGTGGAACAAAGGCTAAAAACATCATCTCATAGATCAAATTATAGAGTGATAAAACTTGTGATTCTTTGTCCAAGCTGGAAAATCAAATTCTAAAGTAGATTTAACTAGAAATATCTGGAATTACTTCTCTAACACGAGATAAATGTACAATAGAACTCCAATACTGTCTTTACTGGGTTTCTTATAGGACTTAGCTCACATGTGCCAACTGAAATGATCCATCAAACCTTACGAGATAGCCTTTGGGGTTAGGATATCCAGTGTACATTATTGACTTGTCTTTTTTATTCTGGTTGTGTTGTCTTTATTGTAGTGTTGCTTCCTAAATCCTACCAAAGCCGTATACACCATGTATAACAAAACAATTGCCAATATAAAACCACAGTATATTGTATATAAATATACTTACTAAGGCGTTGTGCAGAATTAGTAAATATTAGCTGTTCTTTTCTGCAACAATGCTATATCAAGTATTGAAGTCTAATTCATAAGAGTAAAAATGAGCTAGACGCAGCCTATAGATTGATGTAGAGCTATTTTTGGAAAAAAGGCAACCACAATGGTAATAAACATCAGATTTTTCCCACATTATTTCTTTGTGAACATATCCTAAGGCAATTCTGGATATATACAGTAAGTAGAGATGAGTAAACTGGTTCTTAGCGAGCCGGTTTGGCTACAAATTTTTCAAAAATTTCAGGTTTGAACTCTAAATTTTGTAGGGTTTTTGGAGCCTCTTCCAGTGTCTTCTCTGATATCACGCACCTCAGGGGGTCATCACTAAGGCCTCTGATTGGGCCTCAGCAGTCACATGAGGCTTGCCAATGTCATGATGCCTGGGTCAAAGCGTCATGACATCAGTGCGTCGTTCGTGAATGCTGAGGCCCATCACGTTTGATGTCAGAGAAGATTCTGGAAGAGGCCACAAGAGTGGAAATGGTAAAGTTTGGATGCCTGAAGAAGACAGCAAAGGTGAGTACCAGTGTTTTTTTTTATTTAGTCTACACTTTTCCTGGGCCCCCTCCAATAAAAAAGTGAAAGGACTATTCAGGGTTCGCAATATTCATGACCTATCATTAGGACGTACCATCAATATCGGTTGGGATCTAAATTTGGCAAACCCAGTGATATTGTGATCTCAGGAATCCCATATTTTTGCTCAAAATATTCTACAATGTGATGATTAAAACTAAACTTTATGGTATATTTCTACAGCTTGTCTTATAGAGAAAAATATATATTGACAACTGTATCATAAAAGACTCTAGTGGGATGTCAAAAGTGAAAAAAATCAATCTTAAAATATCAAAAGCGATTTTTTAAAATAGAATAGTGCTATTGAACAAAACACAGACTCAGATCTAACTTTTTTTGACTACTCATATTCTAAAAAGTTCCATATTTAGTTATTTTTCAGTATTGTGTTCTCTTCATTAGTACACACTGACTGAATTGAGCGGTGATAACTAGAGCTATGATTCACCGCTGCGCAAGAGTCATCGATTATCTTGTTTTGTACATTTTTCTGAAGGTTTTCTATGAACTCAGCAATTTATAATATATGAATCATCATACACATCATGTTTTATACATCATCTCTATGATTCTTCAAAAATAGGTTTAACTACACCTAGACCTCTATAAGTGATACATTGTGAAGAACTGGTGTTTATGTGTAGAAAAATTAGAAACATAGATAGATACAGTATATTATATTATAGATTATAGAAATAATAAATAGAAAGAGATAGATAGATAGATAGATAGATAGATAATGGATAGATAGATAGATAGATAGATAGATAGATAGATAGATAGATAGATAGATAATATGGAGTAACTACATAGATAGATTGATATATGATTCAAACTGTGGAGTGCTGTCATTTTTGGGGGATTTTACTGTGAATAGATCCTTGGCTTGGATCTTTGGATATGCTCACTTTTCTATATAACAGTGCGGCTAGTGTTTCTTTTTAGATAGATAGATAATATAGTTACAATAAGGAGTGACTAGATAGAGAGATAAATAGTTAGATAGATACATACAGATAATACATACAAAGAGATAGATAGGTAGATAGAGATATCCCCCCTACCTTTATCAACCTGTGGAGTGCTGCCATTTTTGGGGGATTTTATATGCACACTTTTCTATATGATAGTTTGGCTTGTGTTTCTTGATAGATAGATAGATAGATAGATAGATAGATAGAGTAATAATATGGAGTGACTATTTTTAGAAAGTAATACGATGAATACCTAATAGCCACATAAAATCGAGTATCAGTGAAGAGACCAATAACACTGGCACTCTGTCTACAGGATTACTATATGATCTCCAAATTATGTGCAACTGAAGAAGCCAAACCAACAGTGCCCCTGAGCTGGGAAAGCAGTCACTTTAATCTAAATGAATGATCACCAACTAGATAACAGGGATTAAGGCTTCATTGGGGATAAAAGAGAGGCCTTAGAGCACAAGACAATGATTTGTGTGTGTCACCTCCAGGTACATTGTTTACGCTAGGTCACACCTTCATTCGGCTTTTCATTCCTCCGGTCCCAAGAAACGGAAACCTAATCTGCTTAAAAAGTGCTTACCCTCGGAAACCCATGGAACCCATAGACTATAATGTGGTCCGCTGGGTTTACGCCCGGTTTACACCTGAAAAATGCAGTAAAATTGCTTGCTTTTCTCTCTGCATATATAAAGTGGAATGGGGAATGGAATCCCCGAGCGCTCACCAAGCGCAGATGTGAACATACCCTGAGTCATTGGTCCTACCTTCATGCAAACGTCTACCAAGGTACTGTATGTCTCTGACTATTCTCCATAGACTTCTATAGAAATGAGACTTATGGGTCATGTGACATGCAGTCTGTCTGGAGATGGATATAACAGGGGTTTTCACAGTGAAACTCATTTCAGCAGAAGGAGGTGGGTATGTCAACAGCCTGATAAGAGACATTTCTCTCTGATAAAATATATTACAAAGTTTCTTACATTCGCTTATTCATTTATGCAAACTTTAGAGACAATATAGATTTAATACAATGCAAAAACCACATGTTATTATAGTACATGAATTTAAAACCATGAACACAATTCTAATAAAAAAATCTACGGTCTTGATGATGCAATAATGCTGGGACTTACTGACACGTGTGAATGTACCTTCAAGGCAATGGTTTTTCAAGTGCAGTAATCGGGCAGCTTACTGCCATATGTGAGAGAACCCTCAAGCCAATGGTCTTTCCAAGTGTTGATTTAGATTAGGTTACAATGGGAGATGAGAATAGTTATATGTTCAGCTAAGGTATCTATTAGAATACATGTTGAATCATATTACATATTATCATATTATCAATGGTCAGTTATTTGCATTTTCACTTTTAATCTCCAGTTCTGAAGTTTTCCTTTTAGTCGCTGCTCCAGAAACACTGATAGCAAAGTTCAATGTATTCATATTAAGTGAATGTTTGGAAATTTGCTCCAGACATGCAGTACTGTGCAAAAGATTAAGTAAGGTATAACAAAGTAAGAATCCTTTCAAACATAGAAATGTCAATAGTTTATTAATGTCGATTAACAAAAAGAAGTGAATAAAGAAAAGAGATATGTAAATTCCATCAATATTTGGTGTGACCTTTGCTCTTTGCCTTCCATCAGTTCTTCTCGGTACTTGCAGACAGTTTTTGGCAGAACTGGGCAGGGAGGTTGTTCCCGCCATCTTGGAGAACTAAGCACAGATCTTCTGTGGATGTAGGCTTGTCCAATCCTTCTGTCTCTTCATGTCATCCCAGACAGACTGGATGATGGTGAGATCAGGGATATATCTGTGGAGGACTCCGCCTCCAAAGGGCAAAGGTCACACCAAATACTGATGGGATTTACATTTCTCTTTTCTTCATTCACTTCATATTGTTAATTGACAAAAATAAACTATTAAAACATCTATTTTGGAAAGCATTCTGACTGTGCAGCATGGTTTCTACAGAGTGACAGAGGAAAACCGACTCAATTCCTCTTCCACCATCTGAATGGGTCCATACAATACTTACTATTATACTAATTAATAAAGGACACCAATATTCCACAATACCAATTAAATAAAATCACATGACATGCTAGAAAAACCATCGACAGGCTGAAATTCACATCCCAACCACTGAGTGGTCACAGATAGAACCAGGTAAGAAACATCTTCTGACAGAGAATCACAAAATCATATTGTTGTTTTTTCAAAGCTGGTAATCTCATGACAAAAATCTTGTCTGATATTCCCTTACACTTTGACAGGGGAGGACAAGTACACTTACCCCTAATAATTTGCTGCAACATGGCTTCTCATAGATACAAGCCATTTAAAAGCCATTGAAAGAGTCCATTTTATTAATTTCATATGTCAATGGCTTTAACAAGTACCTTTGACCTCCTTCCCTAATTCCAACTCTTTGCATCCTTCAATGGGCGCTGCTCCACAGTTTTATTCTCTAACCCCCATTATTCGTCAGCAATTATTGCTGTTAGTTTCAGCACCCAATATGCTAATTAGGCACTCTACTGTCACATGGGAGCATATAGATGGGGACCACCCACCTGACAGTAAAAAGCCTAATTAACAAGGGTGCCGAAACTAACAGAAATTATTGCTCATAAAAAATCCAACTGTGCCAGAATCAGTAGAGCACCAATTAAAGGATGCAAAGAGTTGGAGTTGGTGGAGGTGATGAAAGGTCCTCTTTAATATTGAGACTGTTTGGTGTACAATACTTGTAAATCATTTGTACCCAGATGCAAAATACAATTATTCACATTAAATCTTATTTGTTATATGGATGCCAAACACTTAGTGGGGTGAATATATTAGGATGGCTTTTCCTACAAAACTGACTTGTTTTTTTACATGATGCTTTTATTTATTATGCTTACTTATATAGCGCCATCTTAATCCTCATGGCTTTACAGACATTGACAGTCACTGTCCCATATAGGGCTCACAATCTACATTCCCTCTCAATATGTCTTTGGAGTGTGGGAGGAAACCGGAGTACCCGGAGGAAACCCACACAAACATGGGGAGAACATACTAACTCCTTGCAGATGTTGTCCTTGGTGGGACTTGAGCCCAGGACTCCAGTGCTGCAATGCTAACCACTGAGCCACCGTGCTGCCCACCATGATACCACTGAGCCACCATGCTGCCCATCATGATACCACTGAACCACCGTGCTGCCCACTGTGATGTGTTTTTTGTTGCGTTGTATGGACCTAGAAACTTTCCTTTAATAAAAAGCTTGTGGTTTTTGCAAAAATCACATCAAAAGACGCATTTAAAAAATCGCTTTTATTCTGCCTCCAATTGATTTCAATGGGTTTTTCAAGACAGAATCCACTTGAAGATAGGTCATGTCACTTTTTTTTCCTCTGCTACTGACTCTCATTGAAATGAATGGGAGGCATTTTTTGAGGCAGATTTTGAGGCGGATTCCGCCTCAAAATCAGCCTTCATAAAAACTCCGTGTGAACATACCCTTAATCCATTATGTGCTGAAGTAGAGATGTTCCTAATTTATTAAGAGGTGCATGACTCTTAATAAATTAGGCACATCTTCTGTCCTCTGAATGGCAGAAACTCAAATTTACACCAGGTAGTTGGTATCGATCCGAGCTATAATTTATATTATCTGCTATAAATCATAGAAAATCTATCTGGCAAAGGACTCATCCCATCTACTAAGCCCCAACCCTGACACACAGGGGTGCGAAAAGTCAAAATTTTGTTTGCAAAATTGGCTTCATGCCAAAAATTGCAACATTTCTAAATAAGAAAACTGACGTTGACAACTTCCTTTCATTGGAAGGAACTTTTAATTTAAAAAAAATACTTTGGAGGTAAATTTATTCAAATATGACTTAATTTCTCATTTTTGCTTAGAATTACTATTTAGTAGCATTCGATATGAAATAAGAAGGAAATGTCAAGACACTGACTTGTTTGTGCATGTATTACTAATAGGCCGTTGTGATGCATATTGTTTGGTGGAATTGAGCTGGTGGATAAATATTCCCAAAACAAAAATGACCTTTCTGAAAAAAAAAGCCTTTCGATTTTCTCATTTATAAATATGAATGGGAACCTCCAAAGCATCTAGATCTAACCTGATTCCAATGCTTGTCAGCAAGTCCTGTACAAACATTTTACACAAGGGATCGTGGCTGAGTCAGGCTGACATGGTGAGAGAATATGAATATGCTTCCAGCATTTTGCTTCATGCACGAGTAATCTAACTTGATGCCTCACGTTTCTTTTATATTAAAGAAATCCTGCAGTTCACAATGCAAATTTTATAGTAAATTCATGATGTATAATTAAAATACCTGTTGCCCTCCTGGAGCGGTCCCCCCAATTTCCAGTTCCTTTTCATTCTGTAACATGATCACCAGCTTCTCAAACTACTGTACTCTATGCACACTGTGCTATGGATGTCTAAGACAGCCAACCTTGCTCTCAACTGGTCCTTCCAAAAAGAGGGGGCGTGTCTCAGACTACCAAAGCACAATGGGGCAGATTTGTGAAGATTTGCTCATGCCAGTCTTCATAGTCCACAAGCCTCGTACATGATGGGACACAAGCTTTCTAACAAAAAAGGAGCACCCTCTGATGTAAATGATGATAAATTTGGCAGGGCCAATGACCCAGCCCAGTTGTGTAGCTAGCGTGGGGCATAAGGGGGGTGATGGCCCTGGGCCCACTGATTCTGTGGGGTCCACCTCGGGACCGCTATAATTTCAACTATATCGGCATCTACAATGGCACCGATACAGTTATTATGCATGGTAGAGTAGGAAGCACCAATGGCTTCCTGCTCTACCACTATTACTCACAGGCCACAAGCGTCTTCAGGCCTGTGACCTACAGGGTGCCCTGACCACAGCTAAGACATCTGCATCCCAGCACGTATGGGCGCAATAACATCGTTGCATCTCACATTCTACGCTGGGACGCGGACGTCTTGTGGACATGGTGTCTTGTAGGTTGCAGGCCTGAAGAGGTTTGCAGCCTACAAGTAAGAAGTAGGATGAAAAAGAGGCGCAGCATCGGTCCGGAGGTGATTAGGGGATCGGAGGTGAGGTGAGTATAATTTGTATTATTATTTTTAATTAATATCATAGTGGAAATGGGGGTAGGATGGATATATGAGGCAATAATATAAAGGGGCATTATTAAAATGGTTGTATGGGATTCTTTTAGGGTTCATTGGAGCCATCATTAAAAGAGTTGACTGGGATTTTTTTTTACAGGTTATCCTATGGGGCATTAATGCATCACAGCTCCCATTGACATCGACAAACGCTATGAGGCTACTATACAGTGTACAGAACTATCTGTTTCTGTCTTCATGCGCTGTATAGTACAGGGACCAGAAACACCCCTAAATGACTGATCCGTACAGGGACCAACTTTCTTTCTCCCACCAGTCAGATATTTATGGTCTATGGTAAGGATAACCCATAACAAAAAAAAAATAGCAGACAACTTCTTTAATATAAGGGTAGGGAGCCCACTCCTGTGCGTTTGCCCTCCTGTGCCGAATCCCTACCTACGACACTGGCTCAGCCCCTTACTCACCCTCGTCACGCCCTCATTTTGGAAAAGTTGCAAAGACGGCACAGAGTTTAAAAAAGTTGTCTTACACTTCCAAAGCTCAACATACATAAAGTATATTAATTTGAGAAGCTGGAAGCTGGCTATTTTACTAATAAAATAGCAATAAAAAATATTGAAAAAACCTAAAAGTTTAAATCACCCCCCTTTCCCTAGAATACATATAAAAAATTACTGTGAAACACATACACATTAGGTATCCCTGTGTCCAAAAACGCCCGCACTACAAACTTATAAAAATATTTTTTCTGTACGGTGAACGCCATAGTGAGAAAAAAAAATCAAAAGTGCCAAACTGACATTTTTTCACAGTTTCACCTCTGATAAAAATTTGAATAAAAAGTAATCAAAGCAATAGACATTCCCCAAAATGGCATACCTGAAAATTACACCTGGTCCCACAAAAAAAGACACATTATGCATCACCATATATGGAAAAAGAAAAAAGTTACGAGTGTTAGAATATGGCGACTTTAAGAAAAAAATTACGTTTTGTTAAGTTTTAGATTTTTGTTAAGGGATTAAAATATAAATAAAACTATATAAATTTGGTATCTCCAGAATTATACTATAACATAGAATAAAGGTGACATGTCATTTTGGCTGAAGAGTAAACACTGTAAAAATGAAGCCCGTAAGAAAGGCGCACAAATGAACTTTTTCTCCAATTCTACCCCGTTCTGAATTTTTTTTCCAGCTTCCCAGTACATGGTACAGAATAATAAATGGTATCATTATGAAGAATAATTTGTGCCGCAAACATAAAGCCCTCATAAGGCTCTGTGAACGGAAAAATAAAAAAGTTATGGGGTTTGGAAGGCGGGAAGTCAAAAAGAAAAATCAACAATTTAGAAATGTCACCGGCAGGAAGGGGTTAAAAAAGTGCACCAGATATTTTAACCCCATCCCTACAATGTCATTTTTTGTTTTTCTATTTTTTTTTTTTTTCAAACAACATAACTTTTTTATTTTTCCATTCAGAGTTGTAATGACTTTTTTTTCTTGCAAAGCAAATTGTACTTCCTAATGGTGCCTTTTAATATTTTGTTCTATGTACTGAGAAGCTGGAAAAAAATTCTGGATGGGGTGGAATTAGAAAATAACGAGTTGCTTAAAAGTTCAAATCACTGTAAAAAAAAGGCACAAAAATTGTTTAAACAACTTAAACAAGAATAACGTTATAACCTTCAATTTATCCAAAAACCCAAACATGTATCCGGGCCTGATCTGTTCATGAAGTGGTTAAGAGTGCCATAGTATAAAGGACAAGAGTAGAGATGGCCAATGACAAGTTTCACATAAATTTCACCTATTTGCACTATATATAACCAAAGATTTGCATAAGATTATAACACAATTTCTATGTTTGCTTTTCAACCAATCCGGACGAGTTGTATAAATTAACACCCACCTACCCCATATATAAGCTAAACCTAAACTCCTCCATAATAATTAAAGAGGAAGTCAATATGGCCTGATAGAAATCAATGGAGCCTGAAAGAATCAATGCTACTTATCATTTCAGGCCCCATTGCCCAGCATTCTTTTCTTATTAACTCCCTGTAGCAATAGAGACTGTATACATTCACTATATACAGTATGACGTTACTATATATAAATAGCAATGGAACTTTACTTGGATCCACAATGTTTAGTATGGCACTGCAGATAGCAGGCAAAAAAGAAGGGCCCTTTCACGTTAACTACTCTGACCGTGTACTAACCATGAAAAAATCAGACACAATAGGGCCCACAATAGTCCCATGGTCCTATGATGAGTACACGAGTGCACGGCTCGTTACCAGGCAGATGTCTGATTACTGTGCTGTGACTGTAACGAGCTGTGCACCTGTGTGTCCATCACATGACCATGGACTGTATATCACATGACCATGGACTGTATATCACATGACCATGCATTGTATATCACATGAACATGAACTAATTTGTATCCACTAGGAGTAAGCAGAATGAATGACAAGCAGCAGAGATCTAGAGAACCGTGAGGAATTGATACAGAAAGTATATTGGAAAATTGTACAACTTTTTATTATACAAACCATAACATTTGTTACTCAATATTGGTCCGAAAGTGGACAAATAAATGTGTGTACTAAGTGGTTCCAGAAATGGTGATATACAATATCACCATATACAATCATACTTGGAGGACGATCAAAGCAGTGACTTCATGAAATGATTTTTTGCAACATTATTTTTTTCTTTCAACAGTCAATTTACAGGCACCTTATGGTGGCCTTATATGTCTGTTTTTGGGTCTTCCCCCACTGGCTTCTTTCATTGCTATTGTATATTGCTGGGACCATTGTTCCGGGTAGAAGATTTTAGTAACCAGTAGTATAACCTAAAGCTTCAGGTGTCTAATGCAAATCACTCCCTCCTATAATGAGTCTTTTATGATGCCACTGCCTTCTTACTTGACAGAGGGATGTTTTGGTCCACTCAGACACCAAGTTCTGGGTGCAGCTGATAGCTGCACCCCTTTAAGTAACCCTTTCAAACCAAATCGTGAAATCTATCACTTTACTTTTATATGTTATTTTCTGCTTGTAGATTTTTTTTAAATTCTATTTCGTAGATATGAGAGTGGAGGCAGCCATCTTTCCTGAGCTTCTTCTCTGCTCTATTAACAGCATTTAATGACACGCTTAACAGCATAGTCATTGCCATAGGCAGCAATAGACTGGAGCCAGCTCATTGAGGTCTACGGGAGAGTTTCCTAGACGTGCTCTGTAGAAAAATGAGGACTGGATAAGTTGTGACATTGTCAGTTGTGGATGCAATTATGGGTTTTATGCAATGTTATCTATAGAGGTGTTAACTTGTATTGTAATCCTGTCTTGTCTGTGATGTATATCAGATAACTGCTGCAAAAAAAAACAAAAAAAAACCTACAGAATTGGCAAGTATCTGTCTATTATCAGGCTTAGCGGCCATAATAAAAACTGTTTTTTTTTAGATATAGTGAAATGGAGATGAAAAAAAAAATGCTAAACATTCTTAAAAATCATATTTAATGTAAAATCATTTTAAAAAGAGTCAATTTCTACTAAAAAAATTGCCTTTTAGTGACACTCCTAAAAACATTTCTGGTTCATCTATTTGTAGCACAACATAAACCACTTCACAGCATTCATATCTAAGCTAAAACTATAGCCGTAGTAAAGTATAACTTAACACATTAACAACACTGTGACACTCAATGTAACCTCAACTCGTTCAATGGCTTCTGTTGTCTTCTACGATAAGATATCACACTGGAGCAAGTTAAACTTTGCTATATCCGTTCTTATCAAATTGTAATATTAAATATAGTTAAATTTATTATATTAACACATTTATATCTTGCTGGCCAAAGATTCTGGGGTAAAAAAAAGTGAATGATGAATTGATAGTGGTAAGTGTAATTGATTTAGCTCATTTCCTACCTGCAATGAAGATATAAAAGATTAATAGTGAAAAGGAATGTCCATTGACAGAAAGTGAGTGGCTTGAGTCTAAGCTTGCAGTATTTCTTCTCACTTTTTTTCATTATCAGTGTGCCCAAAGGAAAATTACTACAAAGGTCACTGCACTAGAAGAAAGTGGCTCATACTTCCTAGCCCCAGCAGAACATACAGCCTTGCCATTTAAGAGACAGCAGGCTTTAACAGTAATCCTGATGCAAGCATTAACTCTAATCCGGCTGCCACTATAGCTATTGATTTTCTGTTGTATTGTTCTTTGATTTCCATTTTGGTTATTTAATGAAAGGATGATGGATTCTTGACCTTCAGCATGTGCGCTGGCAGGGCTGGCATTTGATAATGTCCTATGATGTGGTGCAGGATCCTCAGGGTCTTGTGCTTTCCGTCTTCGACAAAAATCTGTAAACCATTTGCAAAACACAGATTACAAGTGCTTCCCTTTCATTGTTAATGAAGGTTAACACAGGTTAAGTGCAAAATTAATAAAGGATTTAATATGCTAAAATCAAGGTTGTTCACAATGTATTTATAATGCCCAACACTTTCCTGTTCCCGTTCACATGTGTCATATTTTAATGCTTGTTAAGCTGCACCTTACTTGTCACCATGTTATTATGTGAACACTATTAGACTAGGGACACACGGCAGGTTAGCCTAACTAAATCTCTTCCAAAAGCTGCAACTAACACGTAACACAACGCAAAGGAGACCTGTGGGAATTCCTGCAGGCATGTCACGGCAAGACAAAAACATCCAATTTTGGGTGTTTTTTGCCACAGCGTCTTTCAGAAAACTAAGCTGTTGAATTTCCCAGATGGAAATTTAACAGCTTGTCTGACCCATGAGACTCCAACCTCACAAAGATGCAAAATACAATGACCCTGAATGTAAACCTACAGATATAACTGGCTGCAGCTTGATAAAAAAGTAACTGGCGCACTCGAGATAACACCTTGTGCCACAATGTTGTTAACATGTTAAGTGTGAAGCTAAAGTCTGTTGCATCTGTAAATGTACTTTTTCACTTTCTCAAATCCTTGGCAATAATAGCTTGTCTTTTTCTATTTCTTTCAGACAGGTGTATTGTACTCAAGTTGTCCAGGAAAGCTAGGAAAATCAGGAGAGGCCAGGGTGGGTGTAGAAAAAAAGAAAGTCATACTTGCTTATTCCTGGTGCTCCATTGCACAGTCCCAGTCCACTTTTCTTCCCTTGGCCTGAGTCGCTGGGCCAGAAGCTCACATGACTACTCAGACCAGTCAATGGCCTCAATGGTTGCTGGTAAGGAACCAACATGGGAAGGAAAGGGGATGGGACTGCACAACAGAGCACCGCAGATAGCTAGGACTTTTTTTTTTGTTTTACACCCACCCGGGCTATAGGAAAATGTAGAAACTACTTTTTATTCCCCTGCAACAAGGAAGACATCCAAAGGATACTGTAATAATAAATCCTCTTTTATTGGAAAATGTATGAACATACAATGCATTGAGAACTACATTAAAGTCTTCAGTCCTTCAATATCCTTTGGGGAACACTTCCTTGTTGGGAGGGGGGGGGGCAAAAGCAAGTTGGCTATAGTTTCCTGTATGCATTGCCAAACAATACCAATACCCCCATTGGGAGGATATTACTGTCAGATAACTACTGTAGGCTCAAAGCATTCCTGGTGACTACCATCACTAAGCAAACACTGAATTGGAGCTGTGGCTATTTGAGGTCATAAACATATTCTTCTCCTATCCTTCATTGGAATTTTGTAGAATAAAACAAATAAAATATAGTTGCATTAATAGTTTAGTTAACTAAACTAAAAAACAAAATTAATTGAATAAAACTAAATAACTAAATATAACTAAAATAGTTACATTACATTACATATATTGGACTGAGCTACATGTTATGAGTTTGAGATCAGAACTGGACACAGTAGGTGGACATTCTAGGAAGGAATCAAAAGAACACCAGAGGGAGCCATAACAAATATAAAAATGCAATATCTATAGAACCATATGACACCCTATATACACATGTGGACAAAATTGTTGGAACCCCTCATTTAATGAAAGAAAAACCCACAATGGTCACAGAAATAACTTAAAAAAGCCATACTGGAATTTGCCAAAATACATGTTGACAAGCCACAAAGCTTCTGGGAGAATGTCCTATGGACACATGAGACAAAAATTGAAATTTTTGGCAAGGCACATCAGCTCTATGTTCACAGACAGAAAAATGAAGCATATCTTGAAAAGAACACTGTCCCTACTGTGAAACATGGAGGAGGCTCTGTTATGTTGTGGGGCTGCTTTGCTGCATCTGGCACAGGGTGTCTTGAATCTATGCAGGGTACAATGAAATCTCAAGACTATCAAGGGATTCTAGAGAGAAATGTGTTGTTCAGTGTCAGAAAGCTTGGTCTGAGTTGCAGGTCATGGGTCTTGCAACAGGATAATGACCCAAAACACACAGCTAAAAACACCCAAGAATGGCTAAGAGGAAAACATTGGACTATTCTGAAGTGGCCTTCTATGAGCCCTGACCTAAATCCTATTGAGCATCTTTGGAAGGAGCTGAAACATGCCGTCTGGAAAAGGCACCCTTCAAACCCGAGACAACTGGAGCAGTTTGCTCATGAGGAGTGGCCAAAATACCTGCTGAGAGGTGCAGAAGTCTCATTGACAGTTACAGGAATCGTTTGATTGCAGTGATTGCCTCAAAAGGTTGTGCAACAAAATATTAAGTTAAGGGAACCATCATTTCTGTCCAGGCCTGTTTCATGAGTTTTCTTTTTTAAAAATTCTGTTGAAGCCTGGTTGGAAAGCAATGTCTGACTTTCATTTGTTCATTTTCATAGAATTTTTATATATTATTACTTTTTTCAGATTCAAGTTATTTCTGTGACCATTGTGCGTTTTTCTTTCATTAAAGGAGGGGTACCATCAATTTTGTCCACCACATGTGTATATAGGGAGAGAGAGAGAGAGAATAAACAAAATCTCAAATTCAACACCAAATATCCACACAAAACTCACATAAAAGTACCAGTGCAACTTTATTATATCAATATATGTTACACAATGAGATAACACAATGAGATAAAACCATAAGACTGAGTGAGGGGGTCACAGAATTAAGAAAGTGCTAAAATGGGCCCTATATTGCCAGTAATCTCAATATGGTAGAACACAATAAGGTGATGTATCTACCCACTGGGTTCAAACAAATGAAAAGTTTATTACTATCTATACATATATAGCATATTAACAATGTGAGCAAAGCAGAAAATGTAACACAATGCCATAGACAGACCACTAAGCACCAACCCCAACTCTTGTTTCGCTGGATGCTTCTTCTGAGTTTTGTATGTATATTTGGTGTTGAACTGCAATTTCTAGACATTTTTTATTTATTTCACTTGATTATTTTTTATGTTTTACATAAAAATTTAAATAATAGTAAATGTTATTCAGCAGCTCCAGAAAAAGAGACTTGTCTGATCCCATAATACCTACAGTTACAGTGGGGAAAAAAAGTATTTAGTCAGCCACCAATTGTGCAAGTTCTCCCACTTAAAAAGATGAGGCCGGCCTGTAATTGACGTCATAGGTAGACCTCAACTATGAGAGACAAAATGAGAAGACAAATCCAGAAAATGACATTGTCTGATTTTTAAAGAATTTATTTGCAAATTATGGTGGAAAATAAGTATTTGGTCAATCACAAAAGTTCATCTCAATACTTTGTCATATATCCTTTGTTGGCAATGACAGAGGTCAAACGTTTTCTGTAAGTCTTCACAAG
The DNA here is from genome assembly GCA_947044405.1 of Leptodactylus fallax. NCBI lineage: Eukaryota > Metazoa > Chordata > Amphibia > Anura > Leptodactylidae > Leptodactylus > Leptodactylus fallax. The sequence goes on from CAMRHE010000006.1 coordinate 13,689,662, forward strand.
GTTGGCACACACTGTTACTGGTATGTTGGCCCATTCCTCCATGCAGATCTCCTCTAGAGCAGGGATGTTTTGGAGCTGTCGCAGGGCAACACGGACTTTCAACTTCCTCCAAAGGTTTTCTATGGGGTTGAGATCTGGAGACTGGCTAGGCCACTCCAGGACCTTGAAATGCTTCTTACGAAGCCACTCCTTCGTTGACCTGGTGGTGTGCTTGGGATCATTGTCATGCTGAAAGACCCAGCCACGTTTCATCTTCAATGCCCTTGCTGATAGGAGGAGGTTTGCACTCAAAATCTCACGATACATGGCCCCATTCATTCTTTCATGTACACGGATCAGTCGTTCTGGTCCCTTTGCAGAGAAACAGCCCCAAAACATGATGTTGTCACCCCCATGCTTCACAGTAGGTATGGTGTTCTTTGGATGCAACTCAGTATTCACTCTCCTCCAAACACAACGAGTTGGGTTTCTACCAAACAGTTCTACATTGGCTTCATCTGACCATATGACATTCTCCCAATACTCTTCTGGAACATCCAAATGCTCTCTAGCAAACTTCAGACGGGCCCGGATATGTACTGTCTTAAGCAGGGGGACACATCTGGCACTTCAGGATCTGAGTCCCTGGCGGCGTAGTGTGTTACTGACGGTAGCCTTTGTTACGTTAGTCCCAGCTTTCTGCAGGTCATTCACTAGGTCTCCCCGTGTGGATCTTGGATTTTTGCTCACCGTTCTTGTGATCATTTTGACCCCACAGGGTGAGATCTTGCGTGGAGCCCCTGATCGAGGGAGATATCAGTGGTCTTGTATGTCTTCCATTTTCTAATTATCGTTCCCACAGTTGATTTCTTCACACCAAGCTGCTTGCCTATTGCAGATTCAGTCTTCCCAGCCTGGTGCAGGTCTACAATTTTGTTTCTGGTGTCCTTCTACAGCTCTTTGGTCTTCACCATAGTGGAGTTTGGAGTGTGGCTGTTTGAGGTTGTGGACAGGTGTTTTTTATACTGATAACAATGTCAAACAGGAGCCATTACTACAGGTGATGAGTGAAGGACAGAGGAGCCTCCTAAAGAAGAGGTTACAGGTCTGTGAGAGCCAGAAATCTTGCTTGTTTGCAGTTGACCAAATACTTATTTTCCACCATAATTTGCGAATAAATTCTTAAAAAAAATCAGACAAGTTTTCGCATTTTGTCTCTCATAGTTGTGGTCTTCCTATGATGCCAATTACAGTCCTCTCTCAGCTTTTTAAGTGGGAGAACTTGCACAATTGGTGGCTGACTAAATACTTTTTTCCCCACTGTATATATTTTATGGAAATATTGTACTTAAAGGGGTTTTCTGGGCAAAAAAAAAAAAATATATTTTTTAAAAAAAGGTCTGTTATTGCTATTAATGGATTAAAAAGTGCACCTGAATACCTTTAGCAGTTTTTTCAGTGATTTCTGGGTTTCTCTGGGAGTTCCTGGAATCCTCTGTATTTGTTTACATGGTGTAGCTTACTGCTATTTAGCTTCCTCCTAGCTTCCACACTACGTCCATCTGACTCCCCCCACTTCCTCTCTCATTCCCTATCCCACCCACTACTAATTCTTCCCAACTAACTCAGCCCACCCCCCCCCACCGCATCATACTTACCTGTCTTCCTCTTTAGACAGGAACGGATCCTGCTTTTCTTTCTGTTCTCCTGGCTGTGCGCAGGCTGGAGACACCTGTGCAGTAGAAATGGCATGCCTGACGGCGTGCGCACAATCTCTACTGCACATGTGTCAGTGGTACCACCAGACTGCGCAAGCGCCAGCAGAGTGAAAGAAGGAGGAGCAGCCATGCCCACATAGGAAGACACGTAAGTATGATGAGGTGGAGGGGGGAGGAGAACTGGTGACGTTACATTTCAGAAATGAGGAAATGGAATGTCACTGGATTATCAGAAAGTGTGCCTGGGGCGGTCACATGACCGCCCCAGGTTTAAGGGTAATTATAGATTTTTTTTTTTAAACAAAGTAAATTAGAAGTTAGGTGGGAAGAGGGCGTTAATTTTGATTTTATCCCAGACAACCGCTTTAATTTGCTTTATTCTGATCAGTTCTAGCTTATTTTATTCATGGAAAATATATAAAAGAACTTTACAGACTCCAATTACTAAGAATGCCATAAGTTTCCCTATTTCTTATAAGTATCTAAATCTTTAAAAAATTTCAAAAAGTCCTTATAAAATGAGAATAGTTTTCTAAGATTCTTTAAATAATTCTGACCTGAATAACAAAGTCTATCCATGGTCCCCATTGGTACTACCATTTAATGCATTTATCATTATCTACCATTCCTCCAAGAAAACAGATATATAGTAGGAAAAAAAAATCCACTCCAAAAATTTGCTATGGACATTAGTTATTGCGTATTGTTGGTTAAAAAAGCATTAAAAAAGTTAATGTATTTGCTTCACTCTCTAGAAATAGTGTCTAAAATCATATGAACAAGGAGACTTGCATTAGTAGTGCAGTGAACAATAATGCTAAAAGCTTTAGCTCAGACCTTGTATATTGCTGAGTGTTTACAAAATGTGACATCCTGCTGCGGAAAGTTTTAAATGTTCAGAGATAAAAAAAAAAAAAAAAAAGGTAAAAAATCTTCTGGAAATCATCGCTGAATTGCATAGAAATGTTGACTGTCTTCTATGTACTTTGGGACAGATATAACATTCTGTTCCGACAACAAGCTTAGACTTTTCTTATTTTGCCTTTTTTATTTTGGTTATTTTTTTATTTGGATTTAAAAGTATTTATTGGTATATGTTTGGTTGCTTATAAATTGTCCAATATTTTTAGTTTGTGGTTTCCTCTTACTGGAATTTCTTGTAAAGGGAAAAATATAGAGTTAACATATTTTTAAGAATTTTTTATATATTTTTTTAATCCTCCATGTCACCACCTGTATTCAAAAAAAGTATTATATCCTGCCATTTTCACTCTGGTCACTAGACTGACACTTGCCAGTTTTGTGGAGTCATCTCATTTATATCAGAAATGAGACAGATAGAAATATATAGCAATATAACAATAGAAGCTCACGCCTCTATAGATAACAGCACATAACACAAATTAGCAGTGCTGGAGTCCTGGGTTTGAATCCAACTAAGGACAACATCTGCAAAGAGTTTGTATGTTCTCTTCATGTTTGCATGGGTTTCCTCCAGGTATTCCAGTTTTCTCCCACACTCCAAAGACATACTGATAGGGAACGTAGATTGTGAACCCTACAGTTATGGCCAAAAGTTTTGAGAATGATACAAATATTAATTTTTACAAAGTCTACTGCTTCAGTTTTTCTAATGGCAATTTGCATATACTCCAGAATGTTATAAAGAGTGATCAGCTTAACAGCAATTACTTGCAAAGTCAATATTTGCCTAGAAAATGAACTTTATCCCCCAAAACACATTTCAACATCATTGCAGCCCTGCCTTAAAAGGACCACCTAACATCGTTTCAGTGATTGCTCCATTAACACAGGTGTGGGTGTTGATGAGGACAGGGCTGGAGATCAATCTGTCATGATTAAGTAAGAATGACACCACTGGACACTTTAAAAGGAGGCTGGTGCTTGCCATCATTGTTTCTCTTCTGTTAACCATGGTTATCTCTAAAGAAACACGTGCAGTCATCATTGCACTGCACAAAAATGGCCTAACTGGGAAGAGTATTGCAGCTAGAAAGATTGCACCTCAGTCAACAATCTATCGCATCATCAAGAACTTCAAGGAGAGAGGTTCCATTGGTGCCAAAAAGGCTCCAGGGTGCCCAAGAAAGACCAGCAAGCGGCAGGACCGTCTCTTAAAAGTGTTTCAGCTGCGGGATCGGGCTACCAGCAGTGCAGAGCTTGCTGAGGAATGGCAGCAGGCAGGTGTGAGTGCATCTGCACGCACTGTGAGGCGGAGACTCTTGGAGCAAGGCCTGGTCTCAAGGAGGGCAGCAAAGAAGCCACTTCTCTCCAGAAAAAACATCAGGGATAGACTGATATTCTGCAAAAGGTACAGGGAGTGGACTGCTGAGGACTGGGGTAAAGTCATTTTCTCTGATGAATCCCCTTTTCGATTGTTTGGAACATCTGGAAAACAGCTTATTCGGAGAAGAAGAGGTGAGCGCTACCACCAGTCTTGTCTCATGACAACTGTAAAGCATCCGGAAACCATTCATGTGTGGGGTTGCTTCTCAGCCAAGGGAATCGGCTCTCTCACAGTCTTGCCTAAAAACACAGCCATGAATAAAGAATGGTACCAGAATGTCCTCCAAGAGCAACTTCTCCCAACCGTCCAAGAGCAGTTTGGCGCTCAACAATGCCTTTTCCAGCATGATGGAGCACCTTGCCATAAAGCAAAGGTGATAACTAAATGGCTCAGGGAACAAAACATAGAGATTTTGGGTCCATGGCCTGGAAACTCCCCAGATCTTAATCCCATTGAGAACTTGTGGTCAATCATCAAGAGACGGGTGGACAAACAAAAACCAACAAATTCAGACAAAATTAAAGCATTGATTCTGCAAGAATGGACTGCTATCAGTCAGGATTTGGTCCAGAAGTTGATTGAGAGCATGCCAGGGAGAATTGCAGAGGTCCTGAAGAAGAAGGGTCAACACTGCAAATATTGACTTGCTGCATTAACTCATTCTAACTGTCAATATAAGCTTCTGTTACTCATAATATGAATGCAATTATATTTCTGTATGTGATAAAAACATCTGACAAACACACATAAAAACCAGAGGGCAGCAGATCATGTGAAAATATAATATTTGTGTCATTCTCAAAACTTTTGGCCATGACTGTACTTGGGACAGCGTTAACATTATCTCTGTAGAGCACTGCGGAATATGATGCCTCTATATAAGTAAACAAAATAAATAAATAATTAAATTACATCTACTGATAATAAATGATGAGACAGCTTACCTACCCCCCTCTCCGCGCAGATCATGCCCCAAAAACTCTCAATGAGCTGGCTCCAGTTTATTGCTGGCTATGGCTATTACTATGCTATAAAGCAGATCACTAAATGCCATTAACAAAGCAAACACAAAAAAATGAAGACAATGGGAGGCAGATTTCAGGCAGAATTTAGAGCTGTTTTTAAGGATGAATCCTCCTCAAAATCAGCTTCAACTTTTTTTTGTGTAAACTTAGCCTTACAGTTCGGACATTAATGTCATATTATAGTGATGTCATCCATGTCGCTAGTGAGACCACCTCTATTTGGATTGGACTTCTCAAGAGCATTTAAAGTCACTCTATGAGATCCAAAATCCTTCCCATACCAATTATAGTGCTGTATAGGGACCATCAATAGGAGGAGAAATGTACCTTTGTGGCCAGTAATCAATGCAGAAATAATCACAAGTGCACAAGGGGTAGACACAATTCAGCAGATTTGCCTGCAGACAGCCACAAGTGCTCCAGATCTCCTTGAAAAATCATTACCCAACCCTTTGTGAATGACATATTTAGTCTCTGCATACGCCCATACACAAATCTGGCACATCTGGCAGACTGATTTGCATAAAAGAAGGATTATTTTTGCATTGCTTCCACAGTTTGTGGCCACTTCCATTAAAATATAGACTCTGAAATAAGGCACGGATGTGTCCTTATTCCTTACCGTGAATTAGGTTAAGGACTGCAATTTCTCACAAATCAATTTCAATACAATATACTATTAGGCCAGCCGTGTCAGACTGAGGTTCCTTGGGCCCACCAAATAAAATTATTTTGGGAGCCCAACATTCAACAGGAAACTCCTAGGAAAATAGATCATAGTACCATATAAATTCGGGTGTCTTCTGCCGGATCATTATTGTTTTAAAGTCTGGGCCCACCAGAGGATTCTCACAGGCTGCAGCACTCAATATAACCACCGAGTGGTCGCATGCAGACACATATAGCACAGACAGAGTATCAAAGACACAGGCAGGGATGTAAAAAATGCTGCAAAGTAAGAATGCCTTCAGAAATAGAAGGGTTAATAGTTTATTTTTATCAATTAAGAAAATTAAGTAAATGAGCTAAAGAGAATTCTAAATCCCACAATATTTGGTGTGACCTTTGCCTTCCATCAGTTCTTCTCGGTACTTGCAGACAGTTTTTGGAAGAACTGGGCAGGGAGGTTGTTCCCGTCATCTTGGAGAACTAAGCACAGATCTTCTGTGGATGTAGGCTTGCTCCAATCCTTCTGTCTCTTCATGTCATCCCAGAGACAGACTGGATGATGATGAGATCAGGGCTATATCTGTGGGGGCCGGATCATCACTTCCAGGACTCCTCCTCCAAAGGGCAAAGGTCGCACCAAATATTGTTGGGCTTTACATTTCTCTTTTCCTCATTCACTTCTTTTTGTTAATTGACTATAATAAACTATTGACACCTTAAAACTCAAGACCAATCATTTTGTTTCTGAATATTATATTGTAATTGTATCTTAGAATTATTTCTTGGAGTATTCTGAAACAGGATTTGGAAATTAATTATTTATTTTGAGTTGTTGCATATTTTATTATCTTCCTACCCAGTTCTATTATAAGTGATAGATATTAATAAATGTTAAATGTATCTCCTTCTGAGAATCTGTTACTGCATTAACTTCTAATTAGGCGAAATACACATTAAATTTTTTACCAATATCATCAGAGTAAAAGGAGGATCAAACCAAAGAATTGCGGAGTACAATAAGCCTTAGGTGAGGATTTCTAATTAGAAAGTTCAATTATAAAGTATCATTACAATACTACAAACCAAGTTTTAGAGCAATGGACAAATATAATGCAGGGACTTTATAGCAAATGCTTGAAGTTGAAGTATGTATTTGGCTCTGTAGCTACTGCTGTGTATATCCAACATGATGATATATGGTGTATTTCTGATTAATTATATTTCCTATGACAGATCATATAGGAAGAAAATATCACAACTATCAGTTACTTCATACCTGGATATAACACAGCTAAGCTGTCAATGGTATTCGGGAGGGGAGAGGAAATTTACCAAGCATTGATTACAACATTGTATCCCAGACTGATAGCCTACACAAAGGTGTAATGCATGTATTTCTCACTAGGTAATATAGGAGTATCAGTCTGTATAATATTAGACATAATGGACAAAGAGATATAAATATGTCCACGGATGATAAGACAGTTGTCCGGTTATTTTATCTATTGGGTCATCAATATAAGATCATTGGGTGTCTGACACCTGGGGGCTCCACTGATCAACTGTTTGAAGGGACTATGCTCTCATGCAACTGCTGTGACCCCTTCACTGTTTACATAGCATGCCAATTGTTTCATAGCAGGGTTGCAATGTAGTTACATTCTTGGTCCATACAAGTGGAAGGGATGAGGCTGCAATTACACCACTATAGAACAAACAACATGGAATTTATACAGTGAAGGGGTCACAGCACTCACACGAGCACTGCGGCCCTTTCAAACAGCTAATCAGTGGGGGTCCCCATTGTAGAATCCTCACTGATCTTTTATTGATGATCTATGCTGCGGATAGGACTCCACAACACCTTTAAGAATTACTGTGATGTCATGTTGCTAAACTGGTTTCTAAGGGATGTTCTCTCCATCTCTGCAGACAGCTCATCTGTGTGATCCTCTGCTGGGAACAAAGTCACTAGGCTCCTGCAGTGTCTGTTGTAGGTGGCACACAGCTCTTCCTTTAGGCTTCCACTTCATACTTAGTGGTCAAATCAAGAGCCTTCCAACATACACTGCCCTACAGGGACGATACCCCAGAGAGTTCTTCACAGAGTAGTTGGTGTCCAAGCAAGTTTGAAACCATTAAGAAGACCATGAAGCTGATGAATAGGGTGAAAAGGAGGGCCACATCATCCAAAACCAACAAACACTGTGAGGAGAGACGTCCCAGATGACAGCATTTGTTACTTACGGAGGAAGTGATGTATGCCTGGACTAGAGCTGGGAAGCACCTTGTGACAATTTAGGAGTAAACTAAGTCAACTTCCATAGATGGAATGTATTCACATAGTATAACTTTCATTCCAAATAGCCTATACCTTCTGCTTCTTATAATGTAGTAATCACCATTAAGAGACTATAATGATATGCTGTTTTTTCACTGAAATATACAGTTGTCCATTATACAGATGTAATGTAACATCACCCAAAGTAGTACCACACAAATAAACTTCTAAAACAGCATTGAGGAGCTCTGCTCCTACTGTCATATTAGGTTTGTGGTACCCACTAGAGATGGCAGAACCACAAGATTTGTTTCACAAATATTCCGGAGGTTCATCCACCTGATTCGGAAGTACTATTGTTATACTCTAGGGTCTCTTCAGACCCCAGAATATAATAAGTGGAGGCCCAGGGGAGGTGCAGAAGCATAATATTGCACTCTAGTGTTAAAGCTCTGTAACAATGGCACATCACACACCCAAGAGATTGGAAGAGGCTGGAAGACGATCAAAGAGGACCACAGGGAAGCACCGGATGCTGCAAAGGAGCCCAGGAGAGGTGAGGGAAGGTGATTAAGTATTTATTATGTTTATGAACCTCGTCTGGGCCTTTATGAAGAGACCCCAGAGTATAACAGTGACACTTGGGTGATGAACCTCAAAAATTTCAGGTTCAGGTTGAACCTTAAACTTTTGGAAAATTCTGGTCAAATCTAGTTCATTTCAATTAACTAGAGTAGGTCTTTGATTTGTTAGAAGAGGACTGTATATATTGATATTTTTTGTTGCGACAGTATCTATATTAGATGCCTTCTTTGGTACTTTTATTAGGTTAATAACCTTCCTAGCTTATAATACATAAATATCCTACATATTTATGTACCATCTGCATTGCCTTCATTATATGCTTTGATATTTTCCTCAATGTATAGACTATTTATGAGCCATCTGTCAATCCCGCAGCTCTTACAGTATTCCTTTGATGATGATATTATGTTAGAAATTCATATGCTAGATGCCCCACAGTTATTTGCCTTCCGTTATATATTGAGGACAAATACCGCATTGCTCTTTATTTGGAGCACTTTACGTAATACTATATTATTCATATTTCACCATCAACAGTTTAACTATCTTTATTATCTTTTACCTGCAAATATCCAACATTATCAAAGTATCCAAGAAAGAAAACAAAGGAACTTAACAAATGAGCAAAAGAGAAAGCAAGAAAAAACATGGAAGAATTTTCCCTATGAAAGGTAGAGTATGATTCACTTGGCGCCTTGCCTATGAAAAAACAGTTCATGTAAAAAATGTAAGAATATTGCATCCTAAAACCAATGCTTTTTAATTAATAATAATATTATATACAGCGTAGACAATTCTTTCTCTAAAGCTATAGTTCTTACATTCTGAGAGTTGCCATAATGCAGAAATATAGCGGCCCCAAAGGGTCAAAAATTATTTTAGCTGAATTCAAATTTCTGTTTTCTATTGTTGTTTAATATTGCTTGTATTTAATTGAAATTTTTTTTTGGCCTTTAACCCTTTCCCTGCTATGTATCTCTTACACCCTGATGAGATGAGCCATGGACACAAGTAATAAGTGCTATGGTTTCGAAAATTCATATCTCAGCCATAAGATATTCCTGTTTAGTCCTGTTTAGTTTCTAATTGGCATATATAAATTAGCTTTTTTTTGTATTTATAAACAAAAGGCTCTAGTCACACCTTGAGCCTAAGGCTGGGTTCACATCTGCACTTGGTTTCCGTTGGGAGATTCCGTCTCCCATTCCGCTTGAAAAATGTGGAGAGAAAAGTCCTGCAAGCAGGAAACCTGGCCTGTGGTGTTTGCGGGTTTCCACGGGTAACCACTTTTTAAGCGGATCTGGTTCCTGCTTTTAGGGTGCCCAAGTGGACCCGAAGAACAGAATCCTGAGTGTAGGTGTGAACCTAGTGTAACAAAGTCCCCTGTTGCCTTCCCAACCTGAATGACTTTACCAGAAACTGGATCTTAGAGTAACAAATGTCACACCAAGCACTCACACAAAGTCATATCATGTTCATAATGTTTACACATTTTATAATTTTCCTTTCTGTATTCAATTTCAGTTGTAATCCAATGTGATCACTTCTCCAGTATAAGCTAACTATGACATCCTTTAGTCATGTTTCGAATGTCAATGTCAAATAGTCAGAATTAATATTTACACAAAAGAAGTGTCCAATAAATGTTCTCAACTTGACCAACAAAAATGTTTATAGGACTCCATATCCGTCATAGGTCCTTGTATATAAATCTGTATGGGTAAGCATGGAGTACACTATGGGTCTATAGAAGCTTTATCCTCTGAATTTGAGCATTTCAAAATTTGTTTTCCCATGGAAGAGATACTATAGGGTCAACATTATCTCCTGCATTTGTTTACATATTTCAGCTTCCTGCTATGTAACTTCCACACTAACCCCTCTCATCTCACTCCCCCTCCTTCCTTACTCCCACCCTCCTCTCTCTCCCTCCCATACACCCCCTCCCTTTCTCTCTAGCTATCCCGCCCTTCCCTACCTACTCTGCCCAACCCCCGACCCCATTATATACTTAACTTCTACGCTTCTTCCTGGGGGATGGCTCCTCCTTCTTTACTGATTCTGCAGTTGCGTGCTCTTCTCCAGCGCGACTCTGTTCTCTGCAGCGATGAGCCACCTCTACTGCGCATGCGTGGAAGCTGCGCAGTAGAGGTGGATTATTGGCAGCAGTGCGCAGAGCAGCGCTTGGAGAAGAGGGCGCCCCTGCAGAATCAGTAAAGAAGGAGAAGCCATCCCCCAGGAAGAAGCATGGAAGGTAAGTATAATGGGGTGTATGGGGGAAGTAGTAGTGACAATCCGTTTCTGGAAACGGATCGTCACCGGATAATCAGAAAATGTCTATGAGGCGATCACATGACCACCCCAGGGATATGGGTAAATATACATTTTTGATTAATTATGTTATTTAGAAAGTAGGAGGGGGGAGGGTGTTTAGATTAGTGTAGGGATTTCTAGTTATCCCGGACCCCTTTAATTGTTCGTTCCAGTTAAAGTCACAGTTACAGTATAAACATGACAATGCACAATTTCTTAAAGTAACAGTGCAAATAAACAGAATTACATAGTCCTTTTATTAAAAATTACAGGAATAAGACAAGACAGGGGTTGTTTTTATTCTATAATCGCGGAGATATTGATATGCATGGAAGCTGTATGCACATAATAGTAGGATATTTTCAAGCAAGACTTATTGAGGAGTTGCTTCATTTGTTATTTAAGATGTATCGAAGCAATACAAAAGATGGTAGAAATAGTAGAATTATAAAGCTGACTCTTTAGTTATGAAGGTAACAGACAGGTGTGACTTGATACTTCGTCAGGTTTGCTAGTGACTTTGTCTTTGGGATCAAACACTAGTTTGTAATACTGGAACTTTCAACAATCTAAATGTATCTCCTTATTACAGCGTTATAATTGTAGATTAATGTGCTATTCGCATAATAAAGCACCTAAACACGCAGATTTACTCCAGCGGTTTTACTAGCAATATTAACATTTTACAAGCTCTGGGATAAGCAAACTATTATTTTAGCAGCAGCTCTTAATGGACTTCGCACAGCTTTAATCTGCGCTCAGGAGCAATGCTACTGTCACATCAAATAAGACAAATACTGGGACCTCACATTAGCCCCATAAATTAAACGGTGTCTGGAGAACTATCGATAATATCCAATCTTCATCTGCTTGATCAGCAGAAAAATATACCTTTAAATAATGGAATCCAGCCATAAAGACCAAAGAATATTTCTAACGTCCAACCCAGGAGACATTTTCTGTTACAACCGGAGTTACAGCTTATAACGTAACATTCTTTATGACCATTTAGGAAAGTACTCTATAAATTATTTCCGAAGCATAGGCTGCAGGAGTCTGCCAAAATCACAGATTTCCCATTTTCTCTGAGTTTAAAGTGTTTCATTATTGATATACTGACTAAAATGGGGTCACCATATACGGCCTTTATCTTCACAATATGAAAGAAAAATGTTTTATTCACGGTAACCTGCAGTCTTCATAACTATTCTTTAACTGTGCGTTCAAGCTTCTACTGGGTAGGTAAGAAAATATTACAATGTCAGGTATTAGCATTATTTTTACCCTTCATGTAATCCAAAAATTATTTTGATTAACCCTTTCATAACAGAGCAAAACTATAACTTTTGAAGCGTTTTCCTTTTAAAACGTTTGGGATTGGAAAAGAAAGCTGACATGTTTTTTTTTTTCTAATATCCTCTTCAAATAACTCATTTTAATTCTCAGTCTACCCAAATATTTTTTCATTTTTTTTTATTAAATTTAATACTTTATTTTTTTCTCTTATTTTTTTCATAACCCCTTAAAGAAGACCAATCATTAGGTCTGAGAAGCCCCATTTTATAGGCGCTTTCACCCTGAGCATTTTTGTGTTTTGTTTATCCAAATCTGTTCAGTCATTCCAAAGATATAAGCCCTTTTAGTATTGATACAAATCAGAATATACTGTAGTAGCCAAGTGGGCGGTAGCACTGTGGTTTCTCTGGGGGCGTGGTCTCTGTGTGCTCTATCTCATGCAGTGTTACTACCCACATACCTAGTATATCCTAATTTGCATTAACACTAAATGGGCCCCCCAACCCCTATCTCCCACCCCACCAAAAAATTCCAGCACATACCAATGCCTGACCACCCTGCTATGCCCTACCAACAGGAAAACCAAAATCCACAAGGGAAATATATTTGTATCTTTTAAGTGCATTATCATTTCATTATAGACCCCCCCCCATTTCAATACAGACTCCCTCCCAAATATATCAACACAATAAACCCTCCCCTATTTTATTACAAAGCCCTCTTCCCTTCACATTTCATTATAGACCCCTCCCATCTCCCATTTATTTACAGATCCCTTCCCGACCTCCTCCAATGTTCTGGCTGATGTCAGCAGCCCCGGGATACTGCTGAGGTCTGTCTTTGAGCCTCAGTGGTCACATGGGGTGCATCAAAGTCATGATGTTTGCATCAAAGCTTTATGACATTGGTGCCCCCCACATGACTGCTGAGCCTCCATCAAAGGCCTTAATAGCCTCCCTAGGACACTATCATCACCCAGAAGGTTGGAAGATACTCAAAGACACCGGGAGAGGTGGGCGGCAGTGAATATCTGTGTTTATTTCAATAACTGTTAGCAGTGCCTCTTCCTGACCGATCTACTATTTTTTGTTTTTTTTTAGGTGGCCTCATTGATCCTGGATTTATTGACCATGCAACCTTGGAAAATGCAAAGCAGAGTTAACCTAAGACCAAGTGCCGTGATGCTTCCATAGTTGTGATGCCACTTTATTAGTCAGCAGCATCTTAGCTTTCAGACCTCTGCCAACATGACCATGGTTGCATTTCCTGGCAACAGAACACCAAAGTCTACCCTTCAATAACCCCTATAGCTTTCTTTTGCTTCGCGTTTCCGAAATGAAATGTAAGAAACCCAGCACTATATACATATATACACATAGCCATGCTATAGGTATCAATGGGAAACTTCTTTTAGAACTTTAATAAGTGAAGTTTCGGCCTACATACTGAGTAGCATTCCTATTGACATAGCAGAGCTCTTGTTCAATATTGTCGTCTGTACAAATGTCTACCTTTGTTTGTTGCTGTCTTTCTCAGTAGAAATGTCAGGGTCTTCTCTTTCTGCGGTATACCTTGACATTTTCAATGCAATGCAGTTGTTTTCCAACCTAATTAAAAAAAAAAAAAAAAACTCTGAGGAAAAGACAAAAAGTTTACTTATAGAAACAATGAAGAGTAATGTTACCAACACAAACAAAGTAGAATGTAAGTATTACATACGTATTGTATCGTATCTGTCTGTATCAATGGCTGCTGATGTCTATGAACAATGCTTTGCCATATATACAGACTTTCAACCATCCACTAGCATCAATTGTCTTAATAATCCAATAAGACATAATGAGAAGGACGCATAATGACTAGTGCAAAGGAAAACTGGAGAAATTGCCTACAATAAACAATTGCAATCTGTCTTGAAAACCGTAATCTCTCAGGTTGCCTTGGGTCACTGCTCCAGTTTTCCTTTGCAGTAGTCTTTATCTGTCATCACAATATACTGTCCTGTTCAAGAGCAGCAGATTCTAATATGTCATCTGGCCTATTATAAAAAATGAAGCCGCTTTTGTTAATAGTCGCTTAGACAGAATGCAGCAGGCTCATAGTTATAGACTCTTGAGAATCGAACCCCCACACAATCTCGTCTCATTAATGGTTGGTGGATTCTATGTATCTGCCTGTACATATAGAGGCCATGTATTATTTATGAGGGGAGCAGGAGTATGTGGGAAGAGAGTTTTTTTCATGAATGCAATGATCTATAAGTCTGCTAACCTCATGACACATAGTTATTTGTCCTGTTTGGTCTTATAGTCCAACTGACCAAGTATATCCTGAATCTACACTTGGAATGGCATCTTTTGGGTTCCACCATGATCGACTCATCTTCTATACTGTAGTGTAAAAAGGCAATATATCGTCTTACAGAATATGCAAATAATGAGAAAGAAAACCATATTGATATGACTCCTGGTATTGTCTCTGGAGATAAGTGAATGGATTCAGCATAAATCAAATTACAAATTTTTGCAAAATTTTGGCAAATCTGAAACATTTGGGATTTGTCCTCCATGAATATCTCAGGACAGCTGCTATATTACAGATCAGAAGAAGACAGAGAAGAAGAACCATTTTTTTATTTTAACCCTTTCCAAAATATTCCATAATAGTGTGGCAGATGTCAGGACTTTAAATATGGCGACCAGAAGCAAGTGAGCGCCACAGCCACCAGGTCTCCATTATCTTACACAAAGGAGACTTGGCCGCCATCAGAGTTGTCTCTGATCGTGGGCATTAACCTTCTAGATGTCTCAGTCAAATTTAAGCAAGTATCTGAAAACCAGTGGTGCCATGTTGCCTTAGATCATTATCTCCTGGAGCAAGATCCAAGGGGTGCGATCCATTTTCATGACAGTCAGGAGTCTATTGAAGGCTCCAGGGCTTGTCATTAGCATGAATTTCTCAATATAATGACAAACATTTGTAACATTTTCTCACATAGGGAACTCAAAGCGCAGGGTGAGTTGTGCAGGAGGACAGTGTTTCCTAAGCTTTTCAAATGAAGTACCCCTAGTGAGCAAAAGTTCCAACTGAGACTATCCGAAGTAATGATCTATTATAAATGACTTATAACAGCTATATAATGGTCCCCACAGTACCCCCACATATATCATAACATCCTCCATGTGAAACATAATGGCCCCCACAGTGCCCCAATGTGTAACATAATGGCCCCGCAGTACTCTCAGGTGAAACATAATGGCCCCCACAGTGCCCCAATGTGTAATATAATGGCCCCGCAATACTTTCAAGAGAAACATAATGACCCTCATAGTGCCCCCAAGTGTAATATAATGGTCCCCACACCCAGGTCTATATTATAAGCTGCACTGTATGCAGATGGATATCTGTCCTGGGGAGGGGGGACCTGCATGGAGTGCAGCATGTAATATAGACAAGTGGTTCTTAGCCGCGCCGTGTACCTCCAGGGACTGTGGAGCATAACATCTGGGGTCTACGTAAAGCAAATTGGGAATCACTGCTGTAGGGGGTCTAAAAATAAAAGCAAATACATTTTTAATAAAGTTTTTCAAAATATACAACAAAAAAAATATAAAATGTCAAATCACCCCCTTTCCCTAAAGCACAAATAAAAATAAATAAACAAAAGCAATAGGGCATATACAGCTGCATCTCAATAAATTAGAATATCTTTGAAACATTTATTTATTTCAGTAATTAAATTAAAAAAGTGACCTCCTATATTTTCTAGATTCTTTACACACAGAGTGTTCTATTCCAAGTGTTTTATTTCTGTAAATGTTGATTATGGATTACAGGTAATGAAAACCCAAATCTAAGAAAATTAGAATATTGTAAGCTCAGTTCAGTATTGTAAATTCAGTGTCACCTGCCAAGGTTTCCTAAGCCTTTAAATGGTCCCTCAGTCTGGTTCAGTAGGACACACAATCATGGAAGACGCTGATTATGGATTGTATTACTGAATTACTGAAATGAATGAACGTTTCAAAAATATTCTAATTTATTGAGATGCACCTGTATGTGTCCAATAATGCCTGAACTATAAATATATTTATCCCATACAGAGAATGGCATAGCAGAAAAAATCAAAATGGCCAAACTTCAGTTTATTTGTAGTTTTGTCTCCTAAATAAAAAGCGATCAAAATGTAAGACAATCCCCAAAATGGTGTCAGTAAAACTACAATTTGCCCTGAAAAAAAAAAATACTGACATAAATCCATACAATAAAATATGATCTATATGATAAATATAAATTATGGGTGTCAGAATATAGGGAATTATGTTATCAAAGTTTTGGATTTTTGAAATGGTATTAAAACATAACAAAAATGGAATAAAAATGGTGTCACTTTGACATTACTATAGCTGTCTGCATTAAAAAGCTTGAAAGGGGTTGGCTATAGTCCCAGGAGACCTCAGAGTATCATAAGTGACTTTTCTGGGCGATTGGGGGACTGAATCCATCTTTTTAAAGGCAAATGCCAAGATAATCCATAAACAATGTAGTCATTGGCAATCCCTCCAAAGCCCAGTTACTCTACATCCCTAAATCATTAAACTGAGCTCTATTACAATTTTTCTATATAGATGTAGCCGTGCTAAAGATTTTTCACGGCCGATTTTCATCCATTTTCGTAGACTTATGTTTATTGAGTGATCCATGAAAACGGCCAAAAATAGAGCGTTCTATTGTTTGATAGACTGTTAAACGGACCATCAAAAATAATGTTGTGTGACTATCCTTTTTGAAATCAGTTTTTGCCATTTGTTTCGTAAGTAGACAGCCTCACTTGTCCTCTTGGCTGGATATGCCCAGATATTTATTTCACAAATTCAAAGGGAATGTGTGACCACAACATGAATTATTTTTTAAACTATGTTTTTATGTTAAACATGTTTTTTAAGAATTTCTGCTGATTTTTTGTAACTTTTCCATTTCATTATCTATATTTTAAAAAAAAGTACTGAATACTGCAATTTTCACTCTGGCCACTAGACCTAATAATATACTGACACTTGCCAATTATGTAGGGTTTTTTTTTGTAGCAGTTACTTCATTTACATCATAGATAATAGAGAATAAGACCGCTATAGATAATACCACTGATCCATTGACATTAGCTGATGTCATACTTTATCTACTCTTCATCCCTGCACAGAGCATGTTTGGAAAACTCTCCATAGACTTCAATTAGTAAGCTCCAGTATACTGCTACCAAGGCCATGAGAGTGCTGTAAAGAAAATCACTAAATTGCTGTGAAGAGAGGAGAGAAGAAGCTCAGGCAAGATGGCAGCCCCCTTAATCATGTACAAAAAATAGAATTTAAAAAAATTTACAATCAGAAATTAAAAACAGGTTAGAAAAAAGTAATTAGTTTTAATAAATAAAAATGGTGGAATACCCCCTTTAGGCCAGGGCCCCATGTGGTGTAAATGCTGCGGTTTGGCCACTATGGAAATGGGGCGGTTTTGGAAATCGCATTATGCCAATTATACCTACAGAAATGCCGACAGTTTCCCTATAGGTATAATTGAAGCCTCTGCCGACTTTCTGTGAAAGGATACGGCCACTTATATGGGGCCGTATCCTTAAGCAGTTTTTCTAAAAACAACATGTTTTGAAGTGAAATTAATACAAAATAATTAAAATAATCACACGTAAGTGATCTTGGAAGGGGTTAAGACAAGTAGAGTAGATTGTAACAAGTTTCTGAAAAATATCCAACATGTAGATATTTGTTCTTTTATTGAGTATTACGTTCAACCTATTTGAGTGAAATTTACCATCATATGTACCAGAATAGTCAGACACCATAAAAGCCAATATAAACCTTAAATAAAATTCCAAAATAGATCGATTTCTTTTCTCTTTCTTTCCTATTTTCTTTGCCTAATTACCTAAATGGATCTTTATTACATAGCCATTAATATTACGTACGTTACACGCCATATGTTGTAATTAAGTTTACTGTCTCAATAAAAGCAGGAGCAGGATACTTTACAGTTACACTAAATACATACAAAAGAACTAAACAAACGGAAAATTGCTGAATTTAATGTTACTGGGAATTTTTTTTTTCATACGTTAATTTGCAGTACATTTTCTTGACATCTTTTGACATCTTGTAATGTGTCTTTTATAATTAAATAGTATGGTTATTAGTGTGACATGGCCAGCCTAGGATGCTTTAGATCTTGTTTCGTGAATTGTGAATTGTTCTGAAGTTTTACATGCAGCAGATGTTAATTCATAAAATTAAAATCTATAGATTCCCAAATTTCTTTAAGTATTCTGTTGTTTCACTCAACTACATCCAGGTTACTACCAGTTTAACGTAGATTATCTAAGGGTATTACTAACTAATCATCTTTGCCTATCTCTACAGTGGACTGAAGTTTGCACAGTGTGCAGCCTTTCCTGTTCCATAAATTTGTATCTCTACTTCATCTTCTTTACAATTGGAATAATCTATATAACTATACAGAGTTTTCCTTTATTTCCTTTCCTTTCACCTTGACATGTCTTGGAGATGACCAGCATTGCAAGAAAACATGATTTCCTCTGTAAGGAGTTTTGTGCTGTACAGGTTTAAGGGTGTGTTCACACGGAGGAATTTGCTGCGGAATTTGCCCCCGAATCTGGAGCAGATTCTTTCTGGAATCTCCATTGTTTTCAATGGGAGGCAGAGATCACAGTAGGACGGAAAAAGAAGCGTCCTGCTCAATCTTGCTGCGGATTCCACATGCGGTGTCCGAGGCTGGAGATGGGATGCAGCGACAGAATACTGAAGCACTGATGCTAGACCGTGGCGAAAATGCCGGTGGCGGAAAATGAAGAAAATTCCTCTTCATTTTCCGCCGTGTGAACATACCCTAATAGAAATGAGTGAACTGATTCATAATGAGCCAGGTTTGTTACAAATTTTCCAAAAATTTTCGATTTGGCTAAACCCCAAAATTTTGTGGTTTACCACCCACAAATCATTATTATACTTTAGGGTCTCTTCAGTCCCCATTAATAGTTGGAGAACCAAGAGAGCTCCGGGGCTCCCTGGCAGACTCTAGCATCCTATACCAGGTGTCTTCCGGCCTCTTCCAGATTCCTGGGTAACATTAGCAGCCCTGAGTCATCACTAAATCCTGTAATAGATCCTCAGGAGTCAAGTGAAGAATGTCACTTTAAAGCATCATGAGCCTTGCAACGCTGGAGTCCTGGGTTCGAATCCTGCCAAGGACATCATCCGCAAGGAGTTTGTATGTTCTCCCCATGTTTGTGTGGGTTTTCTTCCACACTCCAAAGACATACTGATAGGGAATGTAGATTGTGAGCCCTATATGGGACAGTGACTGACAATGTCTGTAAAGCGCTGCAGAATATGATGGCGCTATATAAGTAAGCATAATAAATAATCATTTGTTTATTAAGGAAAGATTCATCTTTACCTGTTATCTGACAACACCTCTGTATGTGATGCCTGGACACAAGCTTATAGGACAGACTTGCTGCAGACAGTAATTTCTGTTTAATCTCTGTTTACTGAATTTTTCAAGAAAATACAAGCAAAGTAGCTCAGCATATATTGCAAAAATACAGTATTAAGGAAGATGCAGCTTCCACTAACATTGGAGCAAATGTATACGCAACAGTATGGATAACAAATAACTAATAAACTAGGAAAGGAAGGGGGGTAATACATATATCAGTGCAATACATACAGAGAGGTTTATTACCAATGAAAAGAAGAAGAAAAAAAGAAGAAAAGTCCAATTCAGAGGACGCAGGTTGTGGTTAGAGCTTTACTAACAATATAGAATTAGACCAGGTGAGGGAATAGTGGTCAAAGATCAGACCATTCCCTTAGGTACAGTGGAATGAAAATATCTCAAACAAGGAGACCATATGGCGAGATATCACTCTCTAGAATTATCTTCCCAATGGAGGAGTTCTACAAATCATCTAATTTCCTCCACTTTGTTCTGCCACAATCTAAGGGTTGGTGAACAATCAGTCCTCCAGAATTGGGGGATTAAGCATTTGGCTGCTGTGTTAAGAGGGGTAAATAAAGGAGATGGTCTGGCTAGCAAAATTATAGCCAGGTCTCTAGGTGGCAAAACTGAGCCTATGTTTTTAATTTCAGAGAGTATAGTCTCCCAGAACGGCAGAATTTTTGTGCAATGCCAACAAATATGTAGTATAGTCCCACTAGCGGAATCACAGCGCCAACAGCTATCTGTAATATTGGGGTTAATGCTGTGTATACCATCAGGTCACCAACTTGTATGAGTTTTCATTAACACCCATACTCTCCTGGAGTAGTCTCCATTCAGTGACAGCTGACAGCAGACAGATTGAGAGATGCCAATGTTACAGTAACAGTAAACCAGGCAGAGGTCAGGATGGGTGACACAGAGTCCTGATCATCAGGCAGAGATCAGGATGGGTGACACAGAGTCCTGATCATCAGGCAGAGGTCAGGATGAGTGACACAGAGTCCTGATCATCAGGCAGAGATCAGGATACGTGACACAGAGTCCTGATCATCAGGCAGACGTCAGGATGGGTGACACAGAGTCCTGATCATCAGGCAGAGGTGAGGATGGGTGACACAGAGTCCTGATAATCAGGCAGAGGTCAAGATGGGTGACACAGAGTCCTGATCATCAGGCAGAGGTAAGGATAAGTGACACAGAGTCCTGATCATCAGGCAGAGGTAAGGATGGGTGACACAGAGTCCTGATCAGGCAGACGTCAGGATGGGTGACACAGAGTCTGGATCATCAGGCAGAGGTAAGGATGGGTGACACAGAGTCCTGATCATCAGGCAGAGGTAAGGATGGGTGACTCAGAGTCCGGATCATCAGGCAGACATCAGGATGGGTGACACAGAGTCCTGATCATCAGGCAGACATCAGGATGGGTGACACAGAGTCCTGATCTTCAGGCAGAGGTAAGGATGGGTGACACAGAGTCACAAACAGCAGACGTCAGGATGGGTGACAGAGTCCTGATCATCAGGCAGAGGTAAGGATGGGTGACACAGAGTCCTGATCATCAGGCAGAGGTCGGGAAAGGAAGAATGGGTTTGGAGTAAGGTAACAAAAACAAAGTCCAAACACGGATGTTACAAACACCTTTGCAGAATATGAGGTACCTTATTGGTCAGGCACCTTGAGCTATAAGGTGCCTGAACAATATGGTATGATGTTGGTATGATGAAGACTGGTGTCTTAAAAGCTCCAGCTGGCACAAGGCACACTTGAATTATTAACAGACTCCAGCCTCTTAATAAATGAGTTGCAGGCCTCTGCATCGGGATGACTATTTATACCAGTCATAGGAACTGGCTTAGATTTTGTGAACAATTAATGCCAGTTATCTGGCATGAGTTGAAATAAATATCCCCACCACAACTTACCCTGCTCAGCCTACTTACACAAAATGTTGCGAGTGAGGCACAGAAAGAGCGATGTGGCGCAACTTTTGCACCAAAGATGTGCCACAATTACACCCATCTATGTCAGAAACTGTAGGGTATATGGGATAATAAATCCCCCCAACGATGTCTAGGGCATGTGCGCCAGTTCTTTAACATGAAAGAGAGCGTGTGCATGCCCTGGACACTTTACCAGCACTAGGACCCATAATTCAGTAATTAATTTCAAAGTAATATAGGACTGTTCAGACAATGTCATTACATATTCCCCATACAAAGTGCACCCAGATTACCATTCCTTAATTAGTAAATGTCCTTCGCAAATCAAATCATCTCAGTAAAATGAAGTTTCTCATATGCGACAATACATACATTATTTGATCTGCGCTCGCAGGTCACAGATTAAAGCAACTTCATTACAATCCGGTTGAAAGGAAATAAAAGTTAAGTACAAATAGAACTGAAATCCAACTTCCACATATTTAACATTTGAAATTCATCAGAAAATCAATTTTAGGCCGTTCATCTACCAAAACATTTAATTAAAATCACAGAAACACACAAAGTACAAAAGGTCTTTAGACCTCATTTATTAAATAGCAGAAAGCAATTTACCAAAGAAACGGATGGGACTGTGTAAATGAATGTAGTTCTCTAAAAAAAAAAGTATAATGAAGCATAATATATCATTCTTGTTGACATGTGATCCAATATGTTATCTGCATAATTTAACATGACTTGAATTCTTCATGTTTTATATTAATTTGTATGTAATACAATAAATAAAAGTTGTTCTTATGGGCTTTATGCTCTGTTAATAAGGATATACAGTAGATGAGAGGTTTGTTATAAAGTGTGTAAAAGTGTGCAAGATCGTAACCTCTCAGTAACTGGTATTCATCAAGGTAGAGTAGGACAAAGCAAGACAAAAAGTACAACAAAATAGAAAAGCAAACTAAAATGGACAAGTACAGTATATGCGTTGTATCTCATCTTTCTAGTCTCACAAAGGCATCCCGTTTCAATCCAATAGCCATAGTACTGCCTTGTTATATATTCCATGTCAACAACTGATGTCACCAATGGAAGTTGCCTTCAGTTATACTTTCCCATTCTACTGCCACTGCACAGGAAATATAGTATCACATGCCAAACATTGAAATAAATAACCACACAGATGGAGAAAAATTTTAATTGGCCATAAATATCTGATCCAGGGGGGGCAAGAACTGGATCAGCTGTGTGGGGCAACTACTCAAAATTGGAACAGAGTTGCAGTACTGTTAACCGGCCACTATACAGGACATAGAACTATCTGCTTCAGGCTCTGATCACTATATAATACAGGGACTGGACATAGGACCAAACAGCTGATCTGTGTGGGTGGGGCAGTTGTTGACCCCCCCACTGATCAAATATTTAAGGCCTATCCTAAAGATAGGCCATAAGTATAAAAAAATCCTGGACAACCCCTTTAATCAGTTAAATAAACAGTGGCAGCAAGCTTTAACTTTTTCAATAGCTTTTGTTGTGAGTTATCACAGCAAATTATCAGATTAAAGTTAAACTTTGCTACATCTATCATTGTAGATGTGCCCTTCCTTACTATCTCTATTGACTTGAGATATTCTGGGATAAAAGCCACAGAATAGTAAGCTTTTGAAAAAGAAAACATTTTGTGTTACGCTAGGTTAACACCTGCGTTCGAGTTTCCATTCGGGGTTCCACTTGGGGACCCCCCGAACGGAAATCTAATCCTCTTAAAAAAGCAGTTACCCTCGGAAACCTGTGGACCCCATAGACTATAATGGGTTCCTTTCCAAAAAGGGTGGAAAAATACAGAGAGAAAAGTCCTGCCCACGGCATGTTTGACCACTGACAGCTAACACCCTGCTCCATAATCGATCAGGGGTTTTAACACCTTGGATGCCGCGGTCAAACATCATCACGGCATCCAAGGGGTTCTGCCATTTTGCTGCCCACCCCGACTCTCTGCAGACAGGAAATAGCTGTTTATTCGCCACAATTTAATTTGGATCAAATAGAATCATATCGGAAAATTCGGCGAAGTTGCTGAATCGAATTTTTGAAAACTTTGCTCATCTCTATATATAATCTTTAAGGTTAAAAATTGTTTGGCGTTGAAAGGGTATGACTGAGGCAACTGTAGACATGCAGATAATATATACAGTACAATATCTAGCTATCTGGCTGCCAGTACTGTATTAATTAAGCTATGTACTACATTTACAGATGGGAGACATTACAGCCCAGAGCACAGCTTGTTCTTTAGAAGAGTTAGTGAAATAAGAATGCTATTCGGAGCTTGTGGTTCTCATGACCTCAGTGGGTTGGGTATTATTTCTAAACATGACACACACTCATATGTTTATTTGCTCCTTTTTCTTTCCTGATCAGTGTTATGGGAAGACATCAGTTTTCGACTTCCTGAAGGGATTGCTGTTCAACCTTGACTCATTGCAAAAAAGCAAAGCTAAATCCCTGGTGTGATGTTGATACATAGTAATAAAGGTAACATGCAGTACAAAAATTTATGGAAAGCAAACAGCTGTAAACTCCATCCTTCAGGCGACTAGCCATCTTCCAAGGCTTCCAATTAGATGCATCCCTACTGACCACTTCTTCAGGGTACAAGAAACTGCATGACAGAAGAGGATTTGTAGTCAGACACAAGCTTGTTAAAGAAATATAAAGGTTAACATCCCTAGGACACAGAAATAGCATATGCAGCATATAAACCCAGTAAGTAAATGAACCTTCAACATTCCCAGCATAACGCAGTAGATTTCAGGTCAATTACATTACTCCTACGGTATACAAATCATAACTATTAACTGTAATAACTTATCCAACACACCTATTACACTAGGCTAGAAGCGATTGTCTACAATCACACATCCACACAAATAGCTGCCACCACCCGCCACTTTATGGTAGTTGTGACACCAAAATTCCTGTACCACTCACAAAAATAGGAAACAAAAGTTAACAAGCCTAAGCGATATTTACTCTCTGCGGAATTGTGGAGACATTTAGAGCCAAGGGCAAGCTTATTAAATTTTAGTCTGAATATATACAAAAAGTACAGTGCTTAACAAAAAGAGATGCAATAAAAAGACATATACAGGTAAACCATGTAAAATAAATAGGAATGAAATAAAGAACAGGCCTGTATTTAAGCCTAGAGGGGTAGGAGAAGAAGGGAGGGAACAGTCTACGCTAGGCAGTGGCTCCAGAGAATCTGACCCTGAATTCATGTACCTTAAACATTTTTAAAGGACTTTCAACTCCTCCCATTTCCTAGAACCTCCCAAAACTCATGTCATCATTTTAATTTGTTCCATATGTATATGGGTCCCTGGCCATTCCTGCCTTCAAAATGACCAGGAGTCATGACGTCTGGGTTTGGCGGTCACACACAAAGACTTGCTAATTAGGGGCTGTCTATATTGCATGCACTTCCAGGGACTTCTGGGACCATCTGTATCCTGATTTGTGGATTGAAATTACCATATAATTTACACAGGAACTGTGCTGACACATTGCAACAAACTCCCACCTCAACTACTGCATATCCACAAAAGTGCACTTATGGTATAATAAAAAGTCCCCTTTTTTCACTTTCATTAGCGTATTTGGATATGTACATATGGTCATAGGCTTTGGGATATGCACCCATTTTTGTTTTTTGGCTTGATGCTGCTCTATTAGTTGAGATTGATAGATGGATGGATGGATGGATGGATGGATGGATAGATAGATAGATAGATAGATAGATAGATAGATAGATAGATAGAAAGATAGATAGATATCTGATAGATAGATCCACCATGCTTTGCCCTGGCCCTGACTGAGTGTTCATTTGTCATGGAATTTTGGTATTTAATAGGATACACTCCCCCCATTGGCATGATATCACAATCTCTATTGTTTATTGCACATTTGAGAATGTTACGGTTTTGTATTCTGTGGCACAGTTACAGTAACAGTGTGATTTTGCCTTCATAATGTTGTGACATTTATAGCTTTTATACAGTTTGGGTGCTGAATGAATATCAGATATAACTGTTTGTGTCTTCTGATGAGTCTGTAAAGAAAATGAACATTTATAGCAGTCCTACAGATTAACTATCTTTTAATTTTATACTGGAAATTGACTATACCATACAGTGGGGAAAAAAAGTATTTAGTCAGCCACCAATTGTGCAAGTTCTCCCACTTAAAAAGATGAGGTCGGCCTGTAATTGTCATCATAGGTAGACCTCAACTATGAGAGACAAAATGAGAAAACAAATCCAGAAAATCACATTGTCTGGTTTTTAAAGAATTTAAATGCAAATTATGGTGGAAAATAAGTATTTGGTCAATAACAAAAGTTCATCTCAATACTTTGTTATATATCCTTTGTTGGCAATGACAGAGGTCAAACGTTTTCTGTAAGTCTTCACAATATTGGCACACACTGTTGCTGGTATGTTGGCCCATTCCTCCATGCAGATCTCCTCTAGAGCAGTGATGTTTTGGGGCTGTCGCTGGGCAACATGGACTTTCAACTCACTCCAAAGGTTTTCTATGGGGTTGAGATCTGGAGACTGGCTAGGCCACTCCAAGACCTTGAAATGCTTCTTAAGAAGCCACTCCTTCGTTGCCCTGGCGGTGTGCTTGGGATCATTGTCATGCTGAAAGACCCAGCCACTTTCATCTACAATGCCCTTGCTGATGGAAGGAGGTTTGCACTCAAAATCTCACGATACATGGCCCCATTCATTCTTTCATGTACTCGGATCAGTCGTCCTGGTCCCTTTGGAGAGAAACAGCCCCAAAGCATGATGTTGTCACCCCCATGCTTCACAGTAGGTATGGTGTTCTTTGGATGCAACTCAGCATTCACTCTCCTCCAAACACGACGAGTTTGTTTCTACCAAACAGTTCTACTTTGGTTTCATCTGACCATATGACATTCTCCCAATACTCTTCTGGAACATCCAAATGCTCTCTAGCAAACTTCAGACGGGCCCGAATATGTACTGGCTTAAGCAGGGGGACACGTCTGGCACTGCAGGATCTGAGTCTCTGGCGGCGTAGTGTGTTACTGATGGTAGCCTTTGTTACGTTAGTCCCAGCTTTCTGCAGGTCATTCACTAGGTCCCCCCGTGTGGTTCTGGGATTTTTGCTCACCGTTCTTGTGATCATTTTGACCCCACGGGGTGAGATCTTGCGTGGAGCCCCTGATGGAGGGAGATTATCAGTGGTCTTGTATGTCTTCCATTTACTAATTCTTGCTCCCACAGTTGATTTCTTCACACCAAGCTGCTTGCCTATTGCAGATTCAGTCTTCCCAGCCTGGTGCAGGTCTACAATTTTGTTTCTGGTGTCCTTCCACAGCTCTTTGGTATTCACCATAGTGGAGTTTGGAGTGTGACTGTTTGAGGTTGTGGACAGGTGTCTTTTATACTGATAACAATGTCAAACAGGAGCCATTACTACAGGTAATGAGTGGAGGACAGAGGAGCCTCTTAAAAAAAGAAGTTACAGGTCTGTCAGAGTCAGAAATCTTGCTTGTTTGTAGGTTTACATGGCTTGCGCGCTTCCTTAAGGACCTTCCTTGACAGTCATTGGTGTTCATTGACACACCCATAAAGGTAGGCGGCACTATATGATGACGCTATATGAGGTGTGTCAGCTGTCAAGTCTGTAGAAGCACGGTAAGCGTGAAACCGCCCTTTGCGGTCTGTTTGTCCACAACTGAATACCTGTCTGCACCGTGTTCAATAAAAGGAGTTTTTGTATCTGGAGTTGTGTGCCACTATCCTACTCTCTTCATTTGTATTTTGGATGATACTGCTCTCAGCGTGCCCCCAGATCTTCTCCAGAATATCAGCGATACAGGTAAGTACTCCTGTCACATACTGTATGAACTTCACACATAGTGTGGTAGTGCCCGCTATAGTTTTCTATTTTTGCGCAAGTTCTTCAGGGAGTGCTTCACCACTTCTCCATAGTTTTAGGCTGGTCCTGACCTTGAATCATGATCGGAACCAGCACTTTGCACCAAGTTGCTCTGCCTCTCCCTACTGCCTCTCCAGTGTTCACTACTAGTTACATTATAATAATAAAGCCAGCTCCCAAAATAAAGGTAACTAGCTGTGAACATGGGTGAGAAGGGAGGAGAGGAAAGGAGGCAGAGGAATTCGGGGGCCAGTACTGGTTTCCGATCAAGTGATCTGGGGTCTGAACCAGCCTGGAATCCTGTGGTTTGTCCAAATAAGAAGCATAGAGAAAGTAAGCAGTGATTCATTACCTGGAGAACCCCTTTAAGGTACATTTTCTATGATCCTAATTATTCCTATTCTCTTTGACGGCATCTCTACCTTTACCCAAACAAGGACACATTAACAAGACATAAAGAATAGGGCAATAAAGTAAATGAAGCTTAAGAATAGTCAGTACTCTGCAGGTATTTTCCATATGTGCAAATCTTGTGACCCAGGGTTGGAACCAGCCTGGAAACCCATGTTTCTTCAAAGAAAAAGAACCATGAAGAAAGTAGGTGGTGAAGAATTCCCTGGAGGACCCCTTTAAGGTACATGTTCTATAATCCTAATTATTCCCGTTCATTTTCATGGCATCTCTACCTGTTCTTACACAATGACCTGGTAACAAGACATTAAGAAGACGGCAATAAAGTGAATGAAGCCACAGACTAGTTGAAACTCGGTATATTTTCCATATGTCCTGACCTGATAAAAGCATTCCAATTATTTCAAAAAATTTTATTTTTAAAGTAAAAATGCTTTTAAAACCAAAGCGAGAAGAAAGCAGGCGTTGTATTAAGTATGCTGTTTCCTGGTTTAATTAAGTGCGCTGGAGACTGCGACTCAATAACGTGAATCTGCTGCAGCAGCGCCGACTGATAATTAGTATTATAGAATCATTGTTAGTAGTCTTGGCAGCATTACAGTCACTTGTAAGAAACCTGACTTTCTAATTGATCTTTTCAAGACACTTTTACAATTCTAGACAATTTCTTGGATAATTCCTCTGAAGTTGCAGCAGTTTAGATATTTTTATATATATTTTATTATAGTAAAAGACGATAGATTTCAATAAAGCTTTCGATTACTGAAGCTGCTTTTATTGCTAATGGCGGGCATTGGTTCTTCAGTGGCAGCTCAGGCTTCTTTTAATGTTCAGTTAGAAAAACGCAATCCAATATTAATAGCTCTCAATGCCATTATATTAGAGATAAATATTTAGCCCTTCCATTTGATATTTACTACCTCTTAGGGTACGGCATTCCAAAAAAGATTCTGTAATAAACTCAATTTTCTATGCTCCTGCATTGTCTGTCTTTGCCTGCCACTACCGCTGAGTGCTGCCGTCGGATTGGCTTGGACATACAGTGGGTACGGAAAGTATTCAGACCCCTTTAAATTTTTCACTCTTTGTTTCATTGCAGCCATTTGCTAAAAGCAAAAAAGTTCATTTTATTTCTCATTAATGTATACTCAGCTCCCCATCTTGAAAGGAAAAAAACAGAAATGTAGATATTTTTGCTAATTTATTAGAAAAGAAAAACTGAATTATCCCATGGTCATAAGTATTCAGACCCTTTGCTCAGTATGGAGTAGAAGCCCCTTCCTTTTCAGCTAGTACAGCCATGAGTCTTCTTGGGAATGATGCAACAAGTTTTTCACATCTGGATTTGGGGATCCTCAGCCATTCTTCCTTGCAGATCCTCTCCAGTTCCATCAGGTTGGATGGTGAACGTTGGTGGAGCTATTTTCAGGTCTCTCCAGAGATGCTCAATTGGGTTGAGGTCAGGGCTCTGGCTGGGTCAGTCAAGAATGGTCACAGAGTTTTTCCGAAGCCGCTCCTTTGTTATTTTAGCTGTGTACTTAGGGTCATTGTCTTATTGGAAGGTGAACCTTCTGCCCATTCTGAGGTCCAGAGCACTCTGGAAAAGGTTTTCTTCCAGGATATCTCTGTACTTGGCCGCATTCATCTTTCCTTCAATTGCAACCAGTCGTCCTGTCCCTGCAGCTGAAACCCCCCCCCCCCCATAGCATGATGCTGCCACCACCACCATGTTTCACTGTTGGGATTGTATTGGGCAGGTGAGGAGCACTGCCTGGTTTTCTCCACACATACCGCTTAGAATTAACACCAAAAAGTTCAATCTTCGTTTGATCAGACCAGAGAATCTTATTTCTCATAGTCTGGGAGTCCTTCATGTGTTTTTTGGCAAACTCTATGCGGACTTTCATATGTCTTGCACTGAGGAGAGGCTTCCTTCGGGCCACTCTGCCATAAAGCCCCGACTGGTGGAGGGCTGCAGTGATAGTTGACTTTGTGGAACTTTCTCCCATCTCCCTACTGCATCTCTGGAGCTCAGCCACAGTGATCTTTGGGTTCTTCTTTACCTCTCTCACCAAGGCTCTTCTCCCACGATTGCTCAGTTTGGCTGGACGGCCAGGTCTAGAAAGAGTTCTGGTTGTCCCAAACTTCTTGCATTTAAGGATTATGGAGGCCACTGTGTTCTTAGGAACCTTGAGTGCTGCAGAAATTCTTTTGTAGCCTTGGCCAGATCTGTGCCTTGCCACAATTCTGTCTCTGAGCTCCTTGGGCAGTTCCTTTGACCTCATGATTCTCATTTGCTCTGACATGCACTGTGAACTGTGAGGTCTTATATAGACAGGTGTGCGCCTTTCCTAATCAAGTCCAATCAGTTTAATTAAACACAGCTGGACTCCAATGAAGGAGTAGAACCATCTCAAGGAGGATCAGAAGGAAATGGACAGCAGGTGAGTTAAATATGAGTGTCACAGCAAAGGGACTGAATACTTATGACCATGTGATATTTCAGTTTTTATTTTTTAATAAATTTGCAAAAATATCTACATTTCTGTTTTTTTTTTCTGTCAAGACGGGGTGCTGAGTGCACGTTAATGAGAAATAAAATGAACTTTTTTGCTTTTAGCAAATGGCTGCAATGAAACAAAGAGTGAAAAATTTAAAGGGGTCTGAATACTTTCCGTATCCACTGTATAGCAGGCTAGGTTCACATCTGCACTGGAGTCTTCGTAGGAGACTCCACCGCTGATTCTGCCTAAAATCAAGAAAGGTCCTTTATAGAGAACTTTTCTCTTCTCCAGTTTCATTATAAAACCCGGCAGACCCCATTGCGGTCTATGGAGTCCACTGGTGTTCGCAGGTAACCACTTTTTTGGTGGACGGGCTCTAGAGACAAGCGCTAGTGTGAACCTAGTGTCAAACAGTTGCTTGAACAGACTGACTACCCAGCCCCTACTGAACCAGAGCATATGACTGCCTTACTAAATAAGGCACTCAAAGCCAATCAAAGTATTGGGTTCTCTATATAAATCATCATTGATATGAACCCATCTGTATTGGTCCATACTATAAGATGAAAGCAATATTCAAAAATAGAAAACATTGGCTCCAAATATGGATCAAAAAGCTATGTATTCCCCAAAATGGTACCAATAAAAAATACTGCTCATCCTGCAAATAACAGATGCACACATAGCTCAATTGATGGAAAAATAGCTCTCAGAATATGATGTCCCTATATGGAAATTTCATAGTTATATTCCAAGAGTCATAGCTTTTTATTTTTATCTCAACTTAGCCATAGGTGGATTTTTTTTTTTTTTTTTTTTTTTTTGCAGGATTAGTTGTATTTTTCAACATAGCCATTTTTAGAGCACATATAATTTAATGATTTACATTTTTAAGCTCTCTATGTGAGATTTTTAGGAAAAAAAACACCTGCACGAAATTTGGCGAGCAGTTTGCTAACTGTAGCATGGGAGATGGGTGGTCTCGTAGGGTTTCTTGCATCGAAGTCTGCTGCAATCACCCGGGTACTGCGTTCACCAGACATCAACACAATGTCTGTCCACTCCTCATCGGTTAACCTCTGCGACATGTCAATGGCTGTAGCAATAAAAATGTGTCAATAACTCGATAATGAATAAAGCTACGTTAAAAATGAACACACCATTGTTTTTCTTGTGCAATTCTCCATGTGTTTGATGTATCACTTGACCCCCTTCCCATTGAAAAAAGTAAAGTTGAATCACAAAATGGCGGCTTTGCAGATGGTCGCCATGGCCGTCACCCGGCCTCAAATGTTTCCCCCCCCTCCCATGTACTAATATGCCACAAACGGTAAGGTGATATCAGCAACCACTGCCATTTGATCTGGGTGTATCCATACTTATGGCCCACCCTGTAGATTAGGTTGCTATGGATGTGGCAAAACCAAATATATGTAGGTTTTCTTTTTTTTTCTTATTTTACAAAACATGGAAAAACATTTTAGGATGGGGCCCCACGTGGCATAAACGTCGCGGTTTGCCCATGTCGGAAACACCCCAGAAAAAACGGCAGCATTTTACAGTCACAGCAAAGTGGATGGGATTCTAGTGAGTCCTATGCCCACTTTGTGGTAAACTATGCAATGCGGGCACACGGCGATTCCCAAAACCGTTGCAGCTTTGGAAATTGCAGCATGTCAATTATATCTACGGAAACGATGGCGGTTTACCTATAGATATAATTGAAGCAGAAAGTACGCAAAGGAAACCTCTGCGAACTTTCTTTGCAAAGCGCTGCGGGAAGAGCCACAATGCGTTGCTGCTGCAGTTTTTCCTGCAGCACTTTTTGGTTGCGGGACGCCACGTGGGGTCTTAGCCTTAATCAGGAAAGGGGCTTGGTTTTTTCATTTACATATTTGCAAATTATAATCACATTGCGGGGGTCCGATAGAACTGTTAGTTTGACTGACAGACCTGTAGGATGCCACAGTTGCTATTGTCCATGGCATCTTAGGAGTTAAAAAGCTGGCATCCGTATTATCAGGAACAGGAGCCCCAGAACCTAGGTACCATGGTGATCTCACAGGCTCTGCTTCACCATACAATCACCATCATGTGCATGGGCGGGGGAATGCACTAAATAACCATATTCTTCAATGTACATGTATGTAATATTGTTTGATGGAGTTAAATAAACAGTTGCAGTAATCTTTAACTCTTTGACTGCTTCATTTGCTTTGTTGTGAGGTATCATGCTGCAGCAAGTTAGCAGATTTAAGTTAAACTTTGCTTCATCTGTACGGTAAGTCATCGGCATACATAAGTGCTCTTGTAGTGACTGATGACATGTAATTTTATATAACATTCTAAATTTGTTCTGTCTACTCCTTTCTTACATTTCCTCACTCAGCAATGAACCTCGATTTATCAGAACATACATTTTAGCATTCTGAAAATAAACCTTAAAACTAATTCCTAAACCAAACAGGTTGCAGAGTGGAACCGCAGCTGGAAACTGAAGAAATAAACCCATTTGCCTATCAAGTGCATTTCAGGATGAGCATCTTATCTCTGTTCTGAAACCAAATCTATACTTCAGAAACCGTAATATGTATGGAGATAAAAATAAGAAATATACAATATTTGGGTCAACACAGTAATTTCAATTTATTCTAAAAGCTTCTGTAAAGGGTAGTAATCATTGGAAAGCACTTCTGACATGTCATAGTGACACGACCTGAGACTACCACTGAAACTAAATAGAGAAGTTAGGGATTGTAATGCCAATGCATGGGCTACTAAGGTCCCAGCTAACCCTCTGCAAAAAGTGATTATATAAGGCATCTTTCCCCCAGGGTAAGACATCTGAGCACTTTTGGCTCCTATCTTGCTAGTCCCTATGAAGTTGCTCCCATGACTTTTGACTACGTGTGTGACCTTTGCCTGTTTCCTGACCTTGAACCTGAGTTGCTTGTCCTGACCTTTTGTCTGGATTACCTACCATGCACAAACTCCACCTGCCCTAACTCTGGCGTGTCCCTAAGACTACACTCCCACCAGTTCCTTCAGTGCCAGTATGGGTCAGCTGTCACCAACACCTGGACTGCTTCAAGAGGTGGCGACTTGGGGGTATCACTACAGCTAAGTCTAGATCCATGTATGGGATAAAGGATGAATACCAGAGGACTACTTAGACAACACTCTTAGAACTAGCCCAAGGTCAAGCCAGGTTGGTGACACAGTGGGTCTACACCGTCTTCATCAGGGATCATGCCACTGTTATATTATGGTTCTGTAAAGCCTTAGAGTTGGATGGAGTCAAATTATGTCACTAGTACAGGTCTATATTGTACTTCTTTATAAGTCTATTTTTACACAAAATCATGCCTATAAATCGCTGAAAAAAAAGAATCTCATACTTCATTGCACACTGTATTATTGGAGCTATTCATCTCTAGATGTATTGATACTACAATACTATACAGGAGCTCTATATGATAGGTTAAACCCACCTGAAGATGCCAAGATCAGAGATAACTCAGATCCCAACTGATTAACTCCTTAGATGCTTCAGCCAGTGGAGCCAAGACAGTGATATAGAATAGGCACGCTCTGTACCCCTATTGAATCCCTGTAAAACCATCATTGGTTGTGAAGGGGCTGTCATTGCAGCCGGGGGCCTAGTAAAAGCTCCCAGATCTGTCAACTTAACACTTCTAATAAACCCCATTGTCTTAAAGAAGCACTCCCACATCTTTTAATCTGTTTGCCCATTAGTAATGGACATCCTGTAAACTGTAATACTGGTACTATGCACACCTAGGGCTTGTTCCCAGTTGAATTATTTGATGGGCAGTCTGACTCACCCATTCAAACATTCTCTTTGCACATACTGGAAGACATTTTCTCTTTTTGTAATTCTTAAAGACACATTGAGGCTCTTATAGACTTGCACAGATAAGTTGACTTCCACTTTGCCCAAAACACATGAATTATCGAGACAGACTGACGATCACAATCGGCGACCTGAATGGAGATTGTATTGCAAAGATAGGATACTGGGTGAACAACGTAAAAGTGCTGCATTTTACAGGATGCCCTTTCCTAATAGGCAGAAATAAAGCAAAATGTGGGAGTTCATTTTTATACTCCTTTCACATAAATATTAAAGGTGCAAAACACCCCACTTTCCCCATTTAACAAATTTTTAAATATTCTAAAAAAAAATAAGATATTTGGTATTGCCACTGTGAATGTCTGATCTACCGAAATAACATGTTATTTATCATCCACAATAAATGTCTTAAAACAAAATATAGTGACCAAATATCTTCCATTGTCATCATGCATACCAAAAAATGGAATAAAAGTGATCAAAAAGTTGTTTGTAGCTCAAATTAGTATGAATAAAAATACAGCTTAGCCTGCAAGAAACAAGCCCTTAAACAGCTTTACCAATAGAAAAATTAAGAAGTTATGAGTCTCAGAATATGGCTTTACAATGCAAATTTTTTTTCTTTTTTTATTTTAAGCAGTAAATCTTCTATTAATTTCTGTATCAGAGTAATTGTCCTGACCGCCAGAATATAAGTAAATGTCATTTTAACTGCACAGTGAGCGCAGTACAAACAAAATCCAAAAACAATGGCAAAAGTTTTATTTTCTATTCTACCCTACAAATCATTCTTTAAAAGTGTCTCAATGCATTATAATGTTGGCATTAAAAATAAAACTTGTCCCGCAAAAATCAAGACCTTACACGGTAAAAAATAAAAAAGATATGACTCCTGAAATGCAAGGAAAAAATAAAAATGAAAAAACAAAAACTGGCTGTGTCCATAAGGGATTAAGAGAGTTAAATTTATTAACTTTTCAATAATAATAATAATAATAATAATAATAATAATGTTTTTACTTGAATAATATCTTCAAAATATTCCTCCACATTTTACTTACCACCATTCTCTCTGAAATGACTTGCTCAAAATATTGGTAAACTTTTTGTGAAATGTGAAAGGTGACGAACTAAACTCTTCAAGAAACAATATTGCAAAAGAAAGCAGCAGATGTTTTCAATGTTCTGTGAATTCAATGGCTCATGTTTTGGGGCACAGTTTGTACTTTGCCGTATTAATGTTGTTTTTTTTGATAATAATAATAATTGTACAAATATGTCAAATACAGAAAAGCCGTTAGGCGTCCGCCATTGATTACAGCCGCAGTCTGCGGAATAGTTTGTTTTTTAACTGCAATTTCTAAAGTAACATTTTATTTTGTTGATAGATTGAAACAGCAGCAAAAAAAATAAAAATGATTTGAAATCAAACACCGACTGATTGTTAAAGATGCTGAATAGGAATAAAACCGGCAAATTGTAGACTTTGCACAATGCCGCTAACAAGTACAAATAACGTCTAATATAATTGTTATTTTCCCATAGAAAAGTACTGCTTTTAGCAGCAAGGGTGGGAGTATAATTACCCAAGTATGTACTCCCTTTTCTTCTTGTATGTACCATACCCGCTGGAGAGGGAAGGGCATAAAGACAAAGCAGAGCTCCTGTAAAATATATGTTGTGCCCAAGAGAAAAGAGCGCTCCATGACGTTTACTAACAAATTGGAAATATTCTATAATATTTCAGCTTTTAGCTAATCATTAAGTGAGGAACGTAAAGCAATTACTCCTCTCCCATGTGAAAGGTAATAGAAATGTAACAGTTGTGCTGATGTAAAGCATCTGTTATATTTCTATACATTATTTAGAATGATCGAAGATTTGATACTCCAACTAAGGGTGCTCAATTTTTGAAAAACTTAGAACACCATAATTAAGATGTGTTCTAAGGTCAAATAAAGCAACATCTTGGGTAAGAAAAAAATTACATTTAGTAGTTACCTGGTAAGGTTGAAAAAAGACATATGTCTATCAAGTTCAACCAAGGGATGAGAAATAATATGGCTGAAGGGAAGGGGTAAGGAAAACAACTATTCTATACATTTCCAGCTATTTTTCTCTACAAAGGCATCTGAGCCTTTAAGAAGCTGTCAGCTGTTTCTGCTGTGACCAGCTCTTGGAGTACACTATGCCATACATTCATGGTCATTCATGGATGAAGAAGCCTTGTCACCTCTGAAATTAGACTTTTTTTTTCCCCCGGGCAGAGGGTGCCCCCTTTTTCCCCATATTTCTTGTAGAGCCATCTACAGTGGGGAAAAAAAGTATTTAGTCAGCCACCAATTGTGCAAGTTCTCCCACTTAAAAAGATGAGGTCGGCCTGTAATTGACATCATAGGTAGACCTCAACTATGAGAGACAAAATGAGAAAGCAAATCCAGAAAATCACATTGTCTGATTTTTAAAGAATTTATTTGCAAATTATGGTGGAAATTAAGTATTTGGTCAATAACAAAAGTTCATCTCAATACTTTGTTATATATCCTTTGTTGGCAATGACAGAGATCAAACGTTTTCTGTAAGTCTTCACAAGGTTGGCACACACTGTTGCTGGTATGTTGGCCCATTCCTCCATG
This sequence comes from Leptodactylus fallax, assembly GCA_947044405.1. NCBI lineage: Eukaryota > Metazoa > Chordata > Amphibia > Anura > Leptodactylidae > Leptodactylus > Leptodactylus fallax. Next base: position 13,726,707 of record CAMRHE010000006.1, read on the forward strand.
CAGATCTCCTCTAGAGCAGTGATGTTTTGGGGCTATCGCTGGACAACACGGACTTTCAACTGCCTCCAAAGGTTTTCTATGGGGTTGAGATCTGGAGACTGGCTAGGCCACTCCAAGACCTTGAAATGCTTCTTACGAAGCCACTCCTTCGTTGCCCTGGCGGTGTGCTTGGGATCATTGTCATGCTGAAAGACCCAGCCATGTTTCATCTTCAATGCCCTTGCTGATGGAAGGAGGTTTGCACTCAAAAGCTCACGATACATGGCCCCATTCATTCTTTCATGTACAAGGATCAGTTACGTTAGTCCTAGCTTTCTGCAGGTCATTCACTAGGTCCCCCCGTGTGGTTCTGGGATTTTTGCTCACCATTCATGTGATCATTTTAACCCCACGGGGTGAGATCTTGCGTGGAGCCCCTGATGGAGGGAGATTATCAGTGGTCTTGTATGTCTTCCATTTTCTAATTATTGCTCCCACAGTTGATTTCTTCACACCAAGCTGCTTGCCTATTGCAGATTCAGTCTTCCCAGCCTGGTGCAGGTCTACAATTTTGTTTCTGGTGTCCTTCCACAGCTCTTTGGTATTCACCATAGTGGAGTTTGGAGTGTGACTGTTTGAGGTTGTGGACAGGTGTCTTTTATACTGATAACAATGTCAAACAGGAGCCATTACTACAGGTAATGAGTGGAGGACAGAGGAGCCTCTTAAAGAAGAAGTTACAGGTCTGTGAAAGCCAGAAATCTTGCTTGTTTGTAGGTGAACAAATACTTATTTTCCACCATAATTTGCAAATAAATTCTTAAAAAATCAGACAATGTGATTTTCTAGCTATGTTTTCTCATTTTGTCTCTCATAGTTGAGGTCTACCTATGATGACAATTACAGGCCGTCCTCATCTTTTTAAGTGGGAGAACTTGCACAATTGGTGGCTGACTAAATACTTTTTTTTCCCCACTGTATATAGTTATAGAGGTTTATTATGTAGCCCTTTAAGCATTTATTCTCAAAACTAATTTTTTAATCTCTCCCCATAACTGAGGTCCTCATTGCAGATTATCAGTAGAGATGAGCGAATTTTTAAAAAAGTCGATTCGGCAGCTTCAAGAAATTTTCCGATACTATTCCATCGGAATTAATTTGCGGTGAATCGCATTAAAAAACAGCTATTTCCTGGCTGCAAAGAGCCTGTAGTGTAGAACACTGTGCCTTGCAGTGGTTTTTAGTGATGTCCCACTAGGTGAACTGAACCAGCGATGTATTGATCGCTGGTTCAGCACTATAGACTGCAATACACGTGTATACGCATAGGCTGACTTCCTCACTTCTGGGCAGGATCAACCAGGTACTGGGGGCCACTAGCAGCCCGTGGTCACTGGCCAGATCTTGGGCTGCAGAAGATGCATATCGGCACCCCCCGATCTCATGTTTGACCGCAGCATCCAAGGGGTTAAAACCGGCAATCGGAGCTGTGCCCCAACTGGGAGTTATTTAGCAGGATGTTAGCTATCAGTTACAGCTAACACCCACTCCCGATGCCGTGGGAAGTCGCAAAGGGGTTAATGGGCTTTGACTTCATAGGGCTAGCTGGCTGTTGATTGGCTGCACGCATGGCATTGTGGGTGATCCCACATTACCAGAGTTCCTTGCCCCATGTCCTAATGTGCAGCAGCCATTTTATGAAAAAATGCAATTCGTTACCACGAATCGTGAGGAAATCTGGATTCGACGCAAATCGAACATTTCCTGAAATTCAGATTGAATTCCACTTCGTCAGCATTGATTCGCTCATCTCTAGTTATCAGTTTTGTGGCTCTTTGCACTCTTTCTAGCTCTAGGACATCCTTTCTATGAACTGGTGCCAAGAACTGAACTGTATAATACAGATGGAGCTGCACCAAAAGACTTATAAAGTGGTAATATTACATCTCTGTCCTGTGAGTCCATACCGCTTTTAATACATGACATTATCCTGCTGGCCTTACAAGCAGCTGACTGACATTGTGCTGTAATTTAACCTATGATCTACAAGTACACCCAGGTCCTTCTCCACCAGTGACTCTCCCAGCTTTATTCCCCCTAGGATATAGAGTATATATAGATAGCTATCTAAATATTATTTCTATTATATTATTATCTAATGGTTTTGATATGTAATTAATATGTAATTACTTAAAGAGGATCTTTCATCTCCTCATCAATGTTCAGTATTATATATGAATGAATTGAACTGTCGGCTTTCCCAGTTTGTGCTCTGGTGTTGGAGATATCAGTGCCGTTAATTTCAGCACAGATATTTTCCCACTGTCAGAAGGGCAGACCTTACAGCCTCGCTGGGCTGTGAGGAAAGCCCCTCTCCCCCCGACTGTACTCTTCCATAGACTTTTCATGGGCGCGCCGTTCCTCACAGCTCAGTGTCATCGCTGGGCAGTAAGGAACGCTCCCTCTGACAGTACAAAGCTATGAAGGAGTACAGTAAGGGGCTGTTCCTCACAGCTCAGTGATGATGCTAGGCTGTAAGGCCCGCCCTTCTGACAGTGGGGAGATATCTCCAGCACCGGGGCACATACTGGGAAAGCTGACAGTGCGCTGTAGGACATGGGTAGGACTTTAAATTAATTTTAATTTCCTATAGTGGAGATTTACTTGTAATACCACCCCTAACCACTTGGTGTGCACTTGAACAAAAGCATTTGCATGGGGAACGTGACAAAACACCCATGGCAGGTGTATTGGTATGTGCTACATTATTCGTTCTAAAGATATTTTGTTCTAACCTGATTTTCATTACATTCTATTTTCTGCTTTTTACTAGGATCTTTAAACATAGCCTAAAGGCCTTTTTTATTAAATTAACTTTTCACACTATATATAATCTCTACTTTACAACAGTTTCAAGTTCCACCAAATATTTTAGTTTTTATTGTTTCTGATTAAACTTGCCAATCCCTAAATACCACTTAAGAGAATTTATATCTTGCATTTCACCTTAGAACTCATTAGCATTACTAGACTATTTGGAATTTTAAAATGGCTTGAGAATTCTTATGTACATTTTAATGTTTACTGTGAATTACTATGCAGGTCTTGTCTTAATCTAATTAAGTAAAATGGAAATTCAATTTCAAGCATTGTTGTCTTCATTTTCATCAGAGACCCAAAAGCTCGTGTTTTCCTGAAGTCAGATGTACAGTATAATAGATTAAGCAGCATCATATAGAGTTCATGGTAGCTGTGCGAAAAAGAAGTCGTCTTTCAATTCAGTTTATATGATACAGAATGTTACACCGCATCTTAAATATCGTTTATATCCAAGTGGGGTATTATATTGCTCTTATTCGTACAACTATTGCCATGGTTTTATATATGCTGTCCATCTTGACAGAAAAAAAAAACTGAAATGTAGATATTTTTGCAAATTTATTAAAAAAGAAAAACTGAAATATCACATGGTCATAAGTATTCAGACCCTTTGCTGTGACACTCATATTTAATTCACATGCTGTCCATTTCCTTCTAATCCTCCTTGAGATGGTTCTACTCCTTCATTGGAGTCCAGCTGTGTTTAATTAAACTGATTGGACTTGATTAGGAAAGGCGCGCACCTGTCTATATAAGACCTCACAGCTCACTGTGCATGTCAGAGCAAATGAGAATCATGAGGTCAAAGGAACTGCCCAAGGAGCTCAGAGACAGAATTGTGGCAAGGCACAGATCTGGCCAAGGTTACAAAAGAATTTCTGCAGCATTCAAGGTTCCTAAGAGCACAGTGGCCTCCATAATCCTTAAATGCAAGAAGTTTGGGATGACCAGAACTCTTCCTAGACCTGGCCGTCCAGCCAAACTGAGCAATCGTGGGAGAAGAGCCTTGGTGAGAGAAGTAAAGAAGAACCCAAAGATCACTGTGGCTGAGCTCCAGAGATGCAGTAGGGAGATGGGAGAAAGTTCCACAAAGTCAACTATCACTGCAGCCCTCCACCAGTCGGGGCTTTATGGCAGAGTGGCCCGAAGGAAGCCTCTCCTCAGTGCAAGACATATGAAAGTCCATAGAGTTTGCCAAAAAACACATGAAGGACTCCCAGACTATGAGAAATAAGATTCTCTGGTCTGATGAGACGAAGATTGAACTTTTTGGTGTTAATTCTAAGCGGTATGTGTGGAGAAAACCAGGCAGTGCTCATCACCTGCCCAATACAATCCCAACAGTGAAACATGGCGGTGGCAGCATCATGCTATGGGGGTGTTTTTCAGCTGCAGGGACAGGACGACTGGTTGCAATTGAAGGAAAGATGAATGCAGCCAAGTACAGAGATATCCTGGAAGAAAACCTCTTCCAGAGTGCTCTGGACCTCAGAATGGGCCGAAGGTTCACCTTCCAACAAGACAATGACCCTAAGCACACAGCTAAAATAACAAAGGAGTGGCTTTGGAACAGCTCTGTGACCATTCTTGACTGGCCCAGCCAGAGCCCTGACCTCAACCCAATTGAGCATCTCTGGAGAGACCTGAAAATGGCTCCACCAACGTTCACCATCCAACCTGATGGAACTGGAGAGGATCTGCAAGGAAGAATCGCAGAGGATCCCCAAATCCAGATGTGAAAAACTTGTTGCATCATTCCCAAGAAGACTCATGGCTGTACTAGCTCAAAAGGAAGGGGCTTCTACTCCATACTGAGCAAAGGGTCTGAATACTTATGACCATGGGATATTTCAGTTTTTCTTTTTTAATAAATTTGAAAAAATATCTACAGTACATTTCTGTTTTTTTTCTGTCAAGATGGGGAGCTGAGTGTACATTAATGAGAAATAAAATGAACTTTTTTTTGCTTTTAGCAAATGACTGCAATGAAACAAAGAGTGAAAAATTTAAAGGGGTCTGAATACTTTCTGTACCCACTGTATATGACTGCTGAGGCCTATCAGTGGCCTAAGGAAAGGACCAGGAGATATCACAGGTAGTGACGTCCCGTGTCCTTCTTTGAGCCTGCTCATTGGCCTCAGCAGTCACGTGCGGCAGGGACTTCTGCTGGAGGAAAGCATCAAAGCAGCAGGCTGGGAGGCACCCAGGCACTGGGGACAGGGGAGTATGTTTTTGTTTTTTTTTTCACCTCCCCAGGCCTAATTTAATTTAAAAAAAAAAGTATCCTGGACAACCTCTTTAAGGCCTTTAGGCTATGTTTAAAGATCCTTGTAAAAAGCAGAAAATAGAATGTAATGAAAATCAGGTTAGAACAAAATATCTTTAGAACAAATAATGTAGCATATACCAATACTCCTGCCATGGGTGTTTTGTCATGTTGCTCATGCATATGCTTTTGTTGAAGTGCACACCAGGTGGTTAGGGATGGTATTACAAGTAAATCTCAACACTAGTTTTAATATAGGAAATTAAAATTAATTTAAAGAATCACCATGTCCCACAGGTACCCTTTGCTCACCAAATTGTCAATGAAGTAAATGTATTGAAGGCTCTAAAAACATGTCGGTAGACTAACTTATCAGATTTCATCATTTGAACTTTTACGAAAGTGAAAAACAAAAAAATGGCTTTAAATATATTGTATAACATTATAAATACCTCTTCTGGACCTCCTTGCAACGTCCGGCACTCTGTTTCCACCTCATCGGGGATGTCTGGAACTCTCCTGTGACGTCATGCACCTAGGGTCATTGCTGAACCCTGTGACTGGGCCTCAGTAATGACATGGACACACCGAGTGTCATGACATCATCAAGCTCAGCATGCCTATGTGACCGCTGGGGGCCCAATCACAGGTCTCAGCAGTGACCCCTGCAGCATGACATCACAGGAGGGCACCAGATGCCACAAGGCCCCAAAAGAGGCAATGGAAGGTGAGCATGAATGTATTTTTTTATTTTTGTCACCTCTCCTGGGTCTCCACCTATTATACTCTGGGGTCAAAGGAGAACTCCCATCAAAACATTTAAAAACTGTAATATATAGTTTTTATGATTTGGAGCAGGATTTCTGAGCAAAAACCAGAGTAAATCCTGACAGGACTCCTAAGAGAGACAGTGAGAGTCCTGATGACCCCGCCCACACGCAGTGATTGACAGTTTTCCCTGTATCTGTGTGTGTACACAGAAGGCTGCTTGTCATTGTGTGTGGGCGGGGTCATCAGGACTTTCACTGTCTCTCTTAGGAGTCGTGTCAGGATTTATTCTGGTTTTTACTCAGACACTCTGCTGCAAATTGTACAAATCTCATATTTCTTGAAGAGTTCAACTTCTATCCCTCATATCTTGCTCTTAAATAGGGCAGCAGACATCACCTGACAGGTTCACTTTAAAAGGTTTTCAATTTATTTTTTCAGAAAATGTAATAAAGAACACTGGTTGAGAGGAGAACCAGCATTACTTGACTGCTGCAAAGCATTGCTTTATCATCTTTGCTGACAGCACTGTGTCAGTCTAGCTTTCAACCAAATTCTATCTGACGGTTTGGTTACTAGGAATGTGTGCAGTACTCTGGCTTGTCGTTCAGATTCAATCATTTTAAAATAGATATTGTTTTGGATTTAATGATTTTTGTGGTTTTGGTATTTGTTTCTTATTTTACACAAATTATGAAAAAATGGGTTTTCTCATGAACACAACCATATAAAAATTTGTAGACAAAAATTAAAGGGGTTGTCCACTTTCAGACCAATATTGAGAGACAAATGTTATTGTTTGTATAATAAAAAGTTGTACAATTTTCCAATATACTTTCTGTATCAATTCCTCACAGTTTGCGAGATCTCTGCTTGCTATCATTCATTCTGTTACTTTTAGTGGATCAAAGTGCAACCATGGTCATGTGATATACGGTCCATGGTCATGTGATATACAGTCCATGGTCATGTGATTTATGGTCCATGGTCATGTGACAGACATAGGTGCGGTGCGAGAGCTCTGCTTGCTATCATTCATTCTGTTACTTTTAATGAATCAAAGTGCGACCATGGTCATGTGATATACGGTCCATGGTCATATGATATACAGTCCATGGTCATGTGATTTACGGTCCATGGTCATGTGACAGACACAGGTGCGGTACACAGCTCGTTACCAGGCAGATTACTGTGCTGTGACTATAACAAGCTGTGCCCCTGTGTGTTCATCACATGAGCCTGGACTGTATATCACATGACCATGGGCTGATTTTTATCCACTAGAGGTAAACAGAATAAATGACAGCAAGCAGAGATCTAGAAAACTGTGAGGAATTGATACAGAAAGTATATTGATAAATTGTATAAGTTTTTATTATACAAACAATACCATTTGTCTCTCAATATTGGTCTGAAAATAGACAACCCCTTTAAATATTTTTGCAATTATAAATAGAGATGAGTGAATTTTTCAAAACAATTCAATTCGATCCAAATTAATTTGCGGCAAATCGTGTTAAAAAACAGCTATTTCCTGGCTGCAGAGAGCCCGTATAGTGGTGTAGAACACTGTGCCCTGCAGTAACACGCATAGGGAGCCTACTGTGGTAGTGAAACAATACTGAGAGTCAGTAAGGCACACACATGAGCAGCAGTATAATGACAGTCAGTGCAGCAAGGTGTAGTAGGATTGTTCCTATTACCCAGGCTGCAGACATCCCAAATGAACCCTGTTCTTAAATACTCTGTATAAATTCCTCCCTATCCTTTCCATACACTTCTAATGCTCTTTCCCTGAACTTCGATTGAGCAAAATATCAGTTTTCAAGTCTTTTCTACCACTTTCCCTGGCGCCTGCTGACGTCTCTCCCTGCACTAAGTACACTGGAAAATGCCTGAATCCAAGATGGCGGTGGGTATTTATAGGGCTGTGACATCACAGGGCTGACTGGCTGCTGATTGGCTGAATGTATGGCATTGTGGGTGATCCTGCGTTCCCAGAGTTCCTTGTCCAATGTGCTAACATGTACAGCAGCCATTTTGAACTAAATGTGATTCGCTATCACGAAGTGTGAGGAAATCCGGATTCGATGCGAATCGAATATTTCCTGAAATTCGGATCCAATTCCACTTTGTCAGCTTCGATTCGCTCATCTCTAATTATAAATAAAAAATTTGGAGCGTTAAAGATTTTCTCCAATTATCTCAGTGGTCTGTTCTCTTGATCAGTTGCCGATGGATATGAGCATAAATGCAGTAACTTTCTATACCAGCCATGATTTCCTTATTGTGGCCCCTGCCTGTGTAACACAGCTCCTGTGCCCGCGGCATTACATTGCCTTACTATTACGGCGCTGAGCGTTAACTATACACTCAGTGCGACATGATAGCATGGAGCAGAGCAGGAAGGGGTTAAGATTAGGGGACACACAAGGACATTTGGAGTTAAATAAATTTTCCTTCAAAAAATGAAATACTTCTGACTAGCTTAAGACTAAACTTAGAGATTTTATTGCATAATTACATTCCTAACTTATCTGCAAAAAGTTGCATAGGAAAGACTTGATCCTATCTATGGATATATTGAAGACTGTAGTTTTCTACATTGCCACATTACATTTTATAGGATCTCTATGGCCTTAATCTGTGTGATCTGTGAGTTTTATTACAGCTTTTTATCCCACAGATCTGGAATTTGCTGCAGTGCTCACTGAACTTTGTGTATATATTCTTTATCTGTATGAAGATGCAGGGGAAAATAGGCTGAAAATTGTATAAAACAGAATATATAGGAATTATATTATCTAGAATACCCTAGTGCCAGGATAATACTGTACCAGGTTTTATAGACTGTCTACAGTGATATGCTCACAAAATTATACACAGCATGTGTACTGTGGTGCGCTACATTGAAGGTTTACTTGACACAATACTAAATTTTAAGCAAAACCAGGCCAAATCATTGCAATAGGGTAAGGATGTGAAATTGGTACTAGTAAACCATCAATAAGCTGCTGTTGACTGATCCGTAATTCTTATTAGGTGAGTTTTTCATTTTCATTTGTTTTAACAAGCATTCACATATTAGCAATTTTTTTTGGGGGGGGGGGCGGCGGTTTCTTCTGCCCAAAATACAGCAACAATGAGATCAGTCACTTGTACAATACAGAAGGCAACTAACTTAACAATTTCATGCCCAGGTCAATTTTCCTGGTTCATGACCCAATACATATTTGTGGTTTTTTTTGGTATATAGGTTTTGAAGGTTCTAACATATTTTCTGCTTGGGTTATTTGAATAAATGTTTGAATTTTTGGGTGATACATAGGGCTTTATTTTTGTTATTTTTATTTTTGCATTTTGTTTGGGGTTTTTTTGTTTTTTTTTCTAAAAACAAACGGGAAGGGAAAAGTGTAGGTTTTTAATTTCTTTCACCACCTCCATCAACTCCAGTTCTTTATATCCTTTAATATATGCCAACCCATTGATTTCAGAAGAGTTGGAATTTTTTCTCCAGCCCCCACAGTTACTGAGCAATCAATGTACTTAGTTTCAGTGGGTGATATACTAATCAGGCTCTCTACTGTCAAGTGGGTGGTGTCATGCAGCAGCAGGCAAGGGGACATAATTCTGAGTTCTTTGACATTGACCATTCAGAGGAGTTCTGAATCACGCCCCCTTGCCTGCTCCTCTATGAGACCACCCACTTGGTAGTTAATAGTCTAATTACCATCTCATCACCAAAACTGATTGCTTGAGAATGGTGGGGCTAGAATAAAAATTCCAAGTGCCCTGGAATTAGTTGAGAGACTGTTAAAGGATGTAAAGAACTGGAGTCAGTGGCAGTGGAGAAAGGTCCTCTTTAAATGGTCACTATTACTAAATTTTTTACACAACTTATGCTCAGTTCATAGAATACTCATCCTGAACATAACTGGAAATCAGTTTTATTAAAAAAATCTGATGTTTTCCAACCTAAAAACTTTTGAAAGCGCTGCCACTAGGGGGCTCCCATCTTTTAAATTTGCTGTTCACTAGTGGTTGCTGTTCAATATACGTCCTTATAAGCAGAGACGGAACTGTGCGCTCTGGCTGGCGTCTTTTCACTGGACATAGGGAGGTTTTATCAGATCTGTGTTGGTGATAACAGACGTGCAGGGAAAAGACAAGCAAATTAGTTAACTCTTGTGACATAGCATAGGGATGAGAGGAGAGAGGCGAAAAGATACCTTGTGTAGGACAACAGCCATTATTTAGTATATACACTACATTGCATATATATGACCTGCCCAGATACTGCCACAACTATCATGAAAATATATAATACATAGAGAAATGAATGAGGCTTTGTGCACACTCCTCAAGTGAAGTGTTGCCCAGTAAACTGCGGCCAGAGGTCCACACTATGTACTTTAGGTGAACTGCAGAATTATCCCAAGAAAAAGAAAAAATTGACACATTTTAAGAGTCAGACATCAACATAGCAATGTCCATAGGAAGACTCTGCATGGTTTGCAATGATTGTTGGATGACCCTGAAACTTTTGGAATATTCAAGTTGAAACCAACTCGTTACAAATCAGTTCACCCATCTCTATTTGTGGGATATGGTGATAAAGATGGAAAAACCTTTCACCTGTTTCGGAAGTGCCAATATTATGCTCTGGAGTCTCTTCAGACCCAAGAGTGGAGAAAAATAATAAACACTTTTACTCACCTTCCCTCACCTCTCCTGGGCTCCCTTGCAACATCCAACACTCCCTTGGGGTCTTCTTCAGTCATCTTTCAGCCTCTGACAGGGTCTTGGAGGTCACATGGGGCATGTCAGCATCATGGCACTTTAACATAAACGTCATGACGTCAATACGCCCCATGTGTCGGACCTCACTGGTCCCTGGGGTCTCTTGATGTCAAACAGGAGATGGGAAGAAGTCAGAATATGACTGAAATGGACCTCAAGAAAAGGTGAGTATCAGTATTTTTTATGTTTCCGCACCTCCGCTGAGCCTCCGTTTATTATACTCTGGGATCTGAAGAGACTCCAGGGCATAATAGTGCTTTGAGGGTGGTGAATTCCAAAAGTTTCATGAAATTTTTGGAAAATTAGTATCAAACCTGGTTCATTACAAACCAGCTCGCTGATCTCTAGTTGGTACTATATAAGTAACAGGAAATAATAAAATCCTTCTTAAAAGTATATTAAATATCTCCCTCGCTGAACATTAGGATTGGCATCGCTTATTTCTAATATTTTTAAATGTCCGTAGAATTTAGCCTTCTTGCATTAGGCTCGGGCCCATTGTATGACTAGCATCAGCATTTGTTTTTATGGCATCTTTTCTTGAGCAGTGAGCAGTGAACCACTCCACTAGTTATGTAAAACGCTGCATATCATAAATGACCTTGTGCAAGCATGTAATTGGAAACAATATAACTTTTTCATAGTATAAATATATAAATGTATCACATCTTCTAATATTAATAAAGCATGAGGTGTAACAAAGAGATAATAACCCCATTTATTTTCATAAGTCGGTAAGTGCAATGTCTGTGGGATTAATTCAAGGCTTCAGAACAAAACCGTTAGATAAAAAGCTTTTAAGACCCTCTTCATAATGCTGTCATCCCTCTCTTCCTTCCATTTCTTTATGAGAATGTCTTACTTGGTGTATAAAAAAAATGAATTTATAGTTACACAAAGGTCACGGGTTCTATTTTTTTCTAATCTGCTGACATTAATGATCTTGCCTTGATGAATTACCCCCATAGGAAAATTATAAGGTGTGTTACCATTTATTACAGATAGATAATAGTGACACTTGCTTTAGGTATTGCAGAGCTCAGGTGATAATGGATGAAAATAGAATTTTTGACTTTTTAACCATAGATTGTCCAAATCGGTTTATTTCCATGTTACATGGATCTATAATACTTAAAGTCACCCAAAGAAATGTATACTGCCATGCAAAAGTTTTAGACAGGTGAGCCTCAAAGGAAGAATGCTTTTAATGCTAAGGCCTCGCATAGCGAGCTGTAGCCAAAAACCGCTATGGAAAAGGCCATGGTGGAAACGCATCACATTTTTCTCCGCAGGGTTTTTACAGAAAGTCCGCAGAGTTTTCCTCTGCGGACTTTCTACTTCTATTATACCTATACAGAAAATGCTGGTGTTTCCGTAAGTATAATTGACAAGCTGTGACTTTCAAAAATGCTAGCGTTTTTGAAATCGCAGCATTTCCCCTGCAGGTTTTTTTTTCTACAATGTGTGGATGGGATTAGCCAGAATCAGATCCACTTTGCAGGTAATGTAAAACGCAGCGTTTCCACAATGTGGGGCCCTGGCCTAAAACTGGAAGTGTTAATAGTTAAAAGTGAAGTGAATGAAGAAAAAGAAATGGAAACCCCATCAATATTCGGCGTGACCTTTGCCCTTTGCCTTCCATCAGTTCTTCTCGGCACTTGCAGACAGTTTTTGGCAGAACTGGGTAGGGAGATTGTTCCCGCCATCTTGGAGAACTAAGCACAGATCTTCTGTGGATGTAGGCTTGTCCAATCCTTCTGTCTCTTCATGTCATCCCAGACAGACTGGATGATGATGAGATCAGGGCTATATCTGTGGGGGCCGGATCATCACTTCCAGGACTCCTCCTCCAAAGGGCAAAGGTCACACCAAATATTGATGGGATTTACATTTCTGTTTTGTTCATACATTGATCTATTGGGAGTCACCTTCCAAGTGGCACTACAGTAGATGAAATTTTACTTTTGCCATCAAGGAGAACTTATTTGTATTCTCTTATTGCAGAATTCCTAGTAGATCCTTTTTCGGTTTGTGGCCTGCAAAGGCAATTCCCCTTCTGACACATATTGTAGAGGAACTATAGTCCTGTACAAAGGCACCATACTACAGCACACAGTGAACAAATAGCTCCATAATACAGAGTGAATATGCATTAAAGGAGTTTCCCATGACCACAACCATATTAAGATTTGTAGCCAATTAAAAGTTAAACTTTTTCAAAATATAAATGATGAAAAATTTTCTAGAGTTTTAAAGGTTTTCCTCGGTGACAGTCTGTTGTCTTGATTGGTTGCCAATGGATACGACCATGAATGCAGTAACTTTCTATGGTCTGAGACTTGTCAGAAACCCAGTCATGATGTCCTTATTGTGGACAGGTTATCAGGAGGACACTACATGTATGAGAAGATAACCTGACCACAATAAGGACATCATGGCTGGTTATCAGGAGGGACACTACATGTATGAGAAGATAACCCGACCACAATAAGGACATCATGGCTGATTATCAGGAGGGACACTACATGTATGAGAAGATAACCCGACCACAATAAGGACATCATGGCTGGTTATCAGGAGGACATTACATGTATGAGAAGATAACCTGACCACAATAAGGACATCATGGCTGGTTATCAGAAGGACACTACATGTATGAGAAGATAAGCTGACCACAATAAGGACATCATGGCTGGTTATCAGGAGGACGCTACATGTATGAGAAGATAACCCGACCACAATAAGGACATCATGGCTGGTTATCAGGAGGACACTACATGTATGAGAAGATAACCCGACCACAATAAGGACATCATGGCTGGTTATCAGGAGGACACTACATGTATGAGAAGATAACCTGACCACAATAAGGACATCATGGCTGGTTATCAGGAGGACACTACATGTATGAGAAGATAAGCTGACCACAATAAGGACATCATGGCTGGTTATCAGGAGGGCACTATATGTATGAGAAGATAACCCGACCACAATAAGGACATCATGGCTGGTTATCAGGAGGGACACTACATGTATGAGAAGATAACCCGACCACAATAAGTACATCATGGCTGGTTATCAGGAGGGACACTACATGTATGAGAAGATAACCCGACCACAATAAGTACATCATGGCTGGTTATCAGGAGGGACACTACATGTATGAGAAGATAACCCAGCCACAATAAGGACATCATGGCAGGTTATCAGGAGGACACTACATGTAGAAGGAGATAACCTGACCACAATAAGGACATCATGGCTGGTTATCAGGAGGGACACTACATGTATGAGAACATAACCCGACCACAATAAGGACATCATGGCTGGTTATCAGGAGGTCACTACATGTAGAAGGAGATAACCCGACCACAATAAGGACATCATGGCTGGTTATCAGGAGGACACTACATGTAGAAGGAGATAACCTGACCACAATAAGGACATCATGGCTGGTTATCAGGAGGGACACTACATGTATGAGAACATAACCCGACCACAATAAGGACATCATGGCTGGTTATCAGGAGGTCACTACATGTATGAGAAGATAACCTGAGCACAATAAGGACATCATGGCTGGTTATCAGGAGGACACTACATGTAGAAGGAGATAACCCGACCACAATAAGGACATCATGGCTGGTTATCAGGAGGTCACTACATGTATGAGAAGATAACCTGTCCACAATAAGGACATCATGGTTGGGTTTAAGAGTAAAGAGCTTTCCTACATTCATAATCATATCCACCACTAAGATAGTTTGAGGAAATCTTTAAAACTCTGCAAAATATTTATTTATTTATATTTCCAAAAATATTTAACTTTTAATTGTCAACAAATGTAAATTTGTTCATGGGAAACCCCTTTTAGATGAGGCCCCATGTTGCGGAAACGCAGCGTTTTTTTGTTGCAGATTTTGTTGCGGGTTTTTGAGCCAAAGTCAGGAGTGGCTTTAAAAGGAATGGAAAATATAAATGAAGCTCTTAGATGTTTCCCTTCTGTTAAATCCACTCTTGACTTTGGCTCAAAAACCTCACTAAAATCTGCAACAAAAAATTCAGCGTTTCCACAATGTGGGGCCTCTGCCATAACTGCTATCTGACTTATACAGGACACTTTAGATATATAATATAATAATATCACTGGAGAATATATTACAGGCATAACCAGCCAGCCAGTAAACACTGCAGTATTGTATATTTCATAGGAGTGTGATAGAATCTACTGTAGTAATGACTTTGATCTAATGAAGTGGTAGCAGTCAGTGTCAGGCCCTGGGGAAGCTCCCTCTGCTAATATTATTCTATTCTATTTTATTTTGTTCTATTCTATTGTATTCTATTCTAGGGCCCAGGAACTAATAGATAAAATAAAATGTATTGCTTTGAATGATGTACTGTACATTTTGTAGTAAATGTTTACTCCCCTCTCAAACCAATTTTATCTGTATCTTATTTCAGTCTCCAGGACCTGTGCTAGCTCGGTCTGGCCCACTGAGGTGTACGTTATCACCAAGCCAAGGAGAAAAGATGTCTGCAGTGATGTACAAAATGCTTTTGTTGCTGCTCATCGGTCTGTGAGAACTGTAACATCTTTTCCTACTAATCTGAATTGTACTTTTTTTTTTTTTTCATACAGGGATAGAGAGTCTTAAATTAGGAGACATTCACATGCAGATCTATCTATGGGAGATAACGCTAGTAAATTCATAGCTAAACCTGGAGTATTACCAAGAAGGACATAGATCTTACAGCTTCATAGATTGTAAGCTCTTGCGAGCAGGGCCCTCAGTCCCAGTGTGTGAATTGACTATTTCTTTGTAATGTATCTTTTTTGTCAGTACTTGAACCCTACAAGTTGTACAGTGCTGCGGAATATGTTGGCGCTATATAAATAAAATGTATTATTATTATATTATTATTATCTTACAGCAGAGAAGACAAAAACTACATCCTCAAAACTATCATCGACAGTGACAATACTTTAACCCTTTTGATGTAACAATTTTCACAATTTGACATACACAGTTAAAACATTATTATTTAACAAATTATTAAATAAATAAAAAATAGCAAAGTTTAAATTGACACTTTCCAGGGATTGGATATTGATGATCTATCCTTACGATATGACTTACCAGCTGGTTAAAGAGGCTGCAGCATTCAGGTGAGCTCTGTGGTCTTTTCACTGAATACCATGCACAGCACCATACTGTACACTGCCTAAGGGATGTGCTTGGTATTGCAGCTCAGCCCCTTTCACTTGAATGGAACTGAGCTGCTGCTGTACAATGTGACAGATTGTGACTTAATTGGCACAGGAAAGAATCTGCTATGTTTGTGAGCACCATGGCTTCTTCCAACAGCTAATCGATGGGAGTCCTGGATGTCGGACCCCTACCAATCACAAACTGATGACATTAACTTTAACTTTAAGATAAATTGGTTTTCCCATCTCCCTGTTTCAGCAGATTTGCCTGCTGTCTCTTCTTCTCACTTCCTGTATCCCCCATCCCAGCTTGCTGAACAGGACACTATGAAGTATCACAATACTTATTATGATTACCAGAAATCTAATATAAATGCAAATAAAATAATATGCACGTGCTTCTAGAGAACACACTCAGTGTTATCTGTGTGTTTACATAGAAAGATAACAGACACAGCTTTCTCAGCAAACTGCAATTAGCTGAACTGCAGAGCTGTAGATAACAGTGAGAGCAGTGAGTGATGTCATCTGTCCTGTCTTATCACACAGGTCCAGCGCTATGGAAACGCTGTGTAAACAATGGGAGATATCATTTCACATAGCAGGAAAACAAAGCAGTATTGCTAAAGCAATATATTTAGGAAAACTCTTCAATTTACATAAGCTAGCAGCATAGATAGGATCCTTGAGATGGGAATACCCCTTTAACTTTTCCAATGGCTTTTCTTGAGTTCTTTGATAAGATATCAGACTACAGCTTTCTAGCGGTATATAATACCACGAGTGCCAGAGGATGTGAAAGCTCCTTTTTCAGTTTTGAAATGGCGGACGCTATTCTAGTCAATGGGGTCTGCTGGTGTCTGTGTGTAACCTCTAAAACAGACAGACCTGAATGATGGAGAGGCCGGAGCAGATGTGAATCGAGTCCTAAGATTTTTCAATTCATTTTAAAATTACAGATTTTATCTGGCTTCATCATTTACATATATAGCAAGATCTTAGAAAATCTACTGCGGATCATCCTGATAAATATAATGCAAAACTGCAGTAAATACTGACAGAATAGCAAAGCAAATACATATAAAGTTCTGGTTCAAGTTTTGGATACCATAGGGAATCTGTATTATTACACACACACACACACACACACACACACACACACACACACACAAGACAGAACATGTACACACACATACACATACATAGACACACACAGAACATGTACACACACACAGACACAAGATAGAACCTGCGTACACACACACAAACACATACATACACACATATGCACACACAGAACATGTACACACACATAGACACAAACAGAACATGTACACACACATTGACACACACACACGCATCACATGTGCACACACACACACGCATCACATGTACACACACACACATACACACACATCACATGTACACACACACACACACATATGTGCACAAACACACAGAAGACACAGCACATAGCTGGAGCAGAGTCAGGGATTGATTATACTGGGTTGCAGCAGCCTAAAGTAATGGATCATCCCCTGCAGTGCAAGAGGAGGAGGAGGAGCTGTCAGCCTGCGCGGACACTTGGTAAGTGAGAGAGAGGAGAGACAGTCAGCACCCAATAGCCCAGTGGGCCCCCTCAGGAGCTTGGGGCCCAGATGCTGATTTAAATCTAATGGTGCTGAAGTCAGGGGGCCCCTTAAATTGTGGGGGCCTTGGGCCCTGCCAAAGTATAATGCTTCACAATGGCCCCACACAGTATAAAATGCTCCCAAGAGCCCCTCCCCCCAGTATATAATATGCTTTGGAAGCCTCAAGCCGCTACCGGCGAACCCCACAAAATTAGTTTTGACAAATCTTTTTTTGGTTCAGCCCTCCCTTTCATTTGGGTGCCATTATTGTATTCTATGGTCTCCCCAGACCCCAGAATATAATACGTAGAGGCCCAGGGGAAGCAAGTAAAAATAATAAACACTTATATGCACCTCTCCTGTGCATCCCCGCTGCATCCGGCTGCAACTGACTTTATGGCCTGCGATTGATGTCACAGGCCCCAAGGGTCACCGTTGGGGCCTGTGACTGGGCCACAGTGGTCACGTGGGGCATCATGATGGTCATAATGCCAATTACAGGCCTCAACTGTGACACCTGGGGCACATAAAAGTCAGTCACTGGGTGGAAGAGTCCTGAAGAGGAAGTTGGGGACTGTCGGAGCTCCGGAGAGGCAAATGTAACTGGTTGTTATTTTTACTCACCTCCCCTGAACAGGCTTCTATGAGAAAGGGGTCCGGCGGCATGTACACACATCACATAACGCCGGGCCCCTTTCCATTTACAACGCTATCCACAGGCAGCAGAGCTGAATGACAATCTCTGCTGTCTGAGATGTATAGCGGTGATAGCGGTCGGGGAAACAAGTTCTCCATGACTGCTATCATGGTGCTGTGAGGCCCCAGCCATATCCAGCAGGCTGTGCTCCCCCTACACCTCTGGGAACATCTCCTGCAACCGTGATTGTTACACCACTGATACTCCATTAAAGGCAACTCTTTTTCCTATTGCACTGATATGATCTGCCGGCTTCATTGTGTCCTATCACTACATAATCCTTATTTTGTATATTATATAACTGACATGTTGTGGTTTTATGTTGTTTTTTTGTTTGTTTGTTTGTTTTTTAATAAAGATATAATATTCAAAAATAAAAGCTGCAGATGTCATGGAATGTTGCAGATGGTTAGCTCTGCAGAACATTATGACATCATGCACATTATATAAGGGGGCGCCGCGCTGACATTCCCTTGAGGGTTACAGTTGATGGTGCAGAGATTGCAGAGTTGGTGAGCACTTTATAAAATATTCAGTATGGAGGAAATTGGAGAATTTCCAGATGAACTTTGGAAACAAATGGTGGAGGACACTGAGCCAGTATTCAGGCCTTTTCAGTACAGAGAGGTCTCGTGTTGGCCTGACCTAGAGACTATACTTATAGAGGAGGAGGAAGAAGAGGAGGTGGAGGATATAGAGGAGATTGGAGTAAAAATCAGTGCCCAGATAATATCCCAAGATCCAGATAAAAACAATAAGGAAGAGAACAACATGGAGACAGAACCAGAGACAGTAAGTGAGGACACAGATGAGGGAATGGATACTCCTGTAGGGCACTGTATAAAGGAGGCATGGCCGAGCACAGATCCCATTATACCCCCCAAAAAATGGTGGATTCCAAAATGGCTCAGAAACAGCAATAAGAGCAGTACAGAGACCACCAGGGGAGGGAAATTACACAGCCCCTTCAGTCTGGATATGAATGTAATAGAGCAAGAGGAGGAGTCTGAACATACCTATAAGAGACATCCAGTGAAGGAGGCAAGGACAACCAAGGACAACCCCTGCATGGAGTTTGTATGTTCTCATTGGGTTTACATGGGTGTCCTCCGGGTACTCCAGGTCCTTTCCATACTGATAGGGAATTTAGGTTGTGAGTCTTACTGGGGACAGTGTTGACAGTTGGGAGAATTTATTAGAACTGATATTTCTTACACCAGTCTTAATAACTTCGTTCTGATGGCGTAAGATCCATCAGAATTATTAAAGAGGTTTACCCAGAAAATGAAGTTATCCCCTATCCATAGGATAGGGGATAACTTGCAGATCAGTGGAGGTCCAACCACTCAGACCCCCACTGATCAGGAGAACAGAGATAGCTGAGCTCTGTACTTTGGCTATCTCCGGAACTCCCCTTGAAATGAATGGAGCTGAGCGCACTGCCCAACCACCGCTCCATTGAAAAAGGAGGACAAAAGTCCCCCGTTGTCCTAATCAGTAGGGGTCTGAGCGATTGGACCTCCATTGATCTGCAAGTTATATCCTATCCCATGGATACAGGACAACTTCCTTTTGTGGAAAAACCACTTTAAGGCTAAAGACCCAGGTAGCGGAGTTTTTCCTGCAATGCTTTTCACAGAAAGTCTGCAGAGGTTTCCTCTGCGGACTTTCTGCTTCCATTATACATATAGGGAAACCGCCGGCGTTTCCGTAGGTATGATTGATATGCTGCAATTTCCAAAACCACAACAATTTTAGAAATTGCAGCATTTCCGATGCACATATTTTTCTGCAATGCGTGGATAAGATTCACTAGAATCCCATCTACTTTGCAGGGACTGTAAAATGCTGCGGTTTTTGTCGTGGCGTTTCCGCATCGGCCAAACCACAGCATTTACGCCACATGGTGCCCCGGCCTAAAGGTGAGCTCACAAGGAGTTTTTTGCACAAGGATTTTGTATCGACCTCAATAAACACCTCTCATTCATTTCAATGGGAGTCAGTAGCTGATTTTTTTCCTCTAGCTGATTTTTTCAGCTAGAGGGGGAAAAAGGCGACATCACCCATCTTCAGGTGGATTCTGCTATGAAAAATCATTGAAATCAATGGGAGATGGAAAAACTGCAAAGTTTTTTTTGGATGTGTTTTTTTTTTTTTTTTGCAAAACCCACAAGTGTTTTCTTTGAACCGCGCCAAAAACTGCATCGTGTAAAAAGCTGTCAAACATTTCCTAATTCTTGAAGCAGATCTTTTCAGCCTGCAATAAAAGTCTTTGTGAACATATCCTAAGAGGTCTGGTCTCTTAATAATTCCGGCACATCTGGGGAGGTCCTGTGCGCCAGAACTGAAATCTACGTCGTGAGTTATAGGAAATCTGACGGTTCATGGGGCCCTGCCCCACTCCACCCACTGTCTTAAAAAGTGGCAAATAGGTCAGAGAAGATGCAGAATTGAGATGTGCCATTCTGCGCCTGAAATAAGCCAATTTGCAGTGCAGTTTCAGACACTTTACAGGCGCAACCATATTAGTAAATCTGGGCCAATGTCTGTGAAGCGCTGTGGAATATGTTGGCGCTATATAAGCAAAAGAAATAAATAACAATTTTTAGATGATAGGACGTATCTGACTACAAGACACGACCCAGGTTTAAAGAGGACCTGTCACCACCTCCACCATTTCTAGTTCTTAGCATCTGTTAATAGGTGCCGCACCACTGATTCCAGCATAGTTGGAATTTTCTCTCTAGTCCTCACCATTCCTGAGCAACAAGCACAGTTAGTTTTGATGTCTGATGTGCTATGTAAGCTCTGTAATGTCAGGTGGGCGGTGTCAGGCAGGGGGGTGTGATTAAGATCACCAATCAGAGGCAGCCAATGACAGAGTTCAGAATCACACCCCTTGTCTGCTCCTGCCTGACACCGCACTCCTGACAGTACAGACTAAATAGTATATCAGGCACCAAAACTAACAGCATTGATTGCTCAGAAATGGTGAGAGCAAGAGAGAAAATTTCAACTGTGCCAGAATCAGTGGAGCAGAAGCTATTAAGTGGTGTAAAGACTTGGACTTGTTGGAGGTGGTGAAAGGTCCTCTTTAAGCAAGAAAAATTTGTAAAAAATATTTCATATTAATAACAAACCACTGAGGCCTTCACAGAACAGGTGTATTTATACTGAGACTAAATTACACACAGCCGGACTCTATTAACACATTAAGTGACTTCTGAAGGCAGTTGTGCACACTGGATTTTATTTAGGGGTACAGAGTACAGGGGGTTGAAGACTTTTGCACGTGACACTTTTCAGATTTATATTTGATTATAATTTTGAAAAACATGTATCGTTTTCCTTCCATTTCACAATTATCTGCTACTTTGTGTTGGTCTATCACTTAAAATCTCAATAAAATACATTTAAGTTTGTGGTTGTAAGGTGACAAAATGTGAAAAAGTTCAAGGGGTATTCTTATTCTTCTGGATATCTCAGCAGCATTTGACACTGTTGACCATCAACTCCTCCTCACTATGCTCCGCTCTGTCGGCCTCACAGACACCGCGCTCTCCTGGTTCTCCTCTTATCTCTCTGACCGCACTTTCTGTGTATCACTTGCGGGCTCTGTTTCTTCCCCTCTTCCCCTTGCCGTTGGGGTTCCTCAGGGCTCAGTCCTAGGTCCCCTGCTCTTCTCCCTCTACACGGCCCCCATTGAACAAACCATCACCAGATTTGGCTTCCGGTACCATCTTTATGCTGATGACACCCAATTATATACGTCATCCCGTGACATCACCCCTGCACTAATACAGAACACCAGTGACTGTCTCTCTGCTGTCTCAAATATCATGTCTTCGCTTTATCTGAAACTGAATCTCTCAAAGACTGATCTACTGCTGTTTCCACCATCTAATAGATCTGTCCCTGAGATCTCCATTGCATTCTCCGGCCTTACCATAACTCCTAGGCAGTATGCCCGCTGCCTCGGGGTTATGATTGACTCAGACCTTCCCTTCACCCCCCATATCCAATCACTCGCATGCTCTTGTCATTTCCACCTCAAAAACATCTCCAGAATCCGCCCTTTCCTTACCACAAATACACTAAAGACACTTATTGTTTCCCTGATTCACTCCCGCATTGACTACTGTAACTCCTTACTAATCCGTCTTCCCCTTACTAAACTCTCCCCTCTACAATCTATTCTGAATGCGGCGGCCAGGCTCATCTATCAGTCTAGACGCTACAGCGATGCCTCCGGTCTGTGCCGGTCACTACATTGGCTGCCTATTCAATACAGAATACAATATAAACTTATCCCCCTCATCCACAAGACTCTCCATAATGCTGCACCTCCCTACATTTCCTCCCTCATCTCTGTCTATCACCCAACCCGTACTCTCCGTTCATTCAATGACCTAAGACTAACATCCTCTATTATCAGAACCTCCCACGCTTGTATACAAGACTTCTCCCGAGTTGCACCACTTCTCTGGAATGCTCTATCCCGGACTATTAGATTAACCCCCAATTTCTACAGCTTCAAGCTCAAACTAAAGACATATCTTTTCAGACAGGCATATCACAACTCCTAATGTAAACCCTTCCGTAGTTAGATTCCCTAAAACGTACCCTCCTCTGTTCACACTGCCACATTACCCCACAGGATTTGATGCCATATCAGACTGTAACTTTATATGTCCAGGCACCATCTGCATGTTAAAGGAAATGACTGGTGACAGCTCATACAGCTTTATATATGTGTAATGACAGTAACCTCTATTACATAATTGTCTGACCATTGTATAAGCAATGCTACCTCCAATGCCGCCCCTGCTACCTCCTGTGTCACCCCCTCTACCTCATAGATTGTAAGCTCTTGTGAGCAGGGCCCTCAGTCCCATCGTGTGAATTGA
This sequence comes from Leptodactylus fallax, assembly GCA_947044405.1. NCBI lineage: Eukaryota > Metazoa > Chordata > Amphibia > Anura > Leptodactylidae > Leptodactylus > Leptodactylus fallax. The sequence continues at coordinate 13,749,847 of CAMRHE010000006.1, forward strand.
CTATTTCTTTGTAATGTATCTTTTTTGTCTGTACTTGAACCCTACAAATTGTACAGTGCTGCGGAATATGTTGGCACTATATAAATAAAATGGATTATCATTTTTATTATTAGGGGTGTGAATACTTTTGCAAGCCACTGTAAATTCCTTTTTATTATAAAACAGGCTGTAACATTCTCCTTAGCAACCCTCTAACTGAGCTGTTGTTAAGGATAGTCCGTATACAGTTATATGGTGAATATGCAGAGCTGAAGCATTTACCTAAGGGGGATGGTCCCTTTAAATGGCTGTATCTTTGGTTTTCTACCACCTAGAAAAATACAGTCGGGAAAGTGATTTTATATGCAGCATGAGCAAACTGCTACATAGTAAATTGAAATTACTGACTATATGTTTAACTAATGACATTTCAGATTATGTTATATCTGGTTCTCAGTTTTCTGTTGATACCAAAATCATTTTTCTAGGTGGTATAAAACTAAAGATACAGCCATTTGACCACCCCCCTTTGGTTAATGCTTCATCTCTATGTACTACATTGAGTACAGGTGTATGGACAGTCTCCTGGCAATGCTTAGTTAGATCATTGCTAATGGGAACTTTACAGCCTGTTTTCTATTAAAAGGAAGTTAGATAGATTAATAAAGAATATTACAAAAATTTTCACCCCCCCCCCCCAAAAAAACATAGCAATAAAATAAAAAAAAATGTCAATGAAATGGGAGTTACACTTTAAACCTTGCTACATCTATACACACATACCCTGGCAAATTGTGAAAATGCCATCCAGCACTTTACAGTCATCGGTTTTATCAAATCTTAATTTTTTTCTATCAATGTATAAAAGTCAGGTTTTTCCCTGAGATGTACAACACCTCCTAAAATAATAGTTCAAGTTATTATTTGTTATTGTGATCTATGGAAAGAGGGGGTGATATAAAATGTAATATTTTTCATTGTTTTTTATATTTTTAAACTTTTTTTTTACTTTTGTTTTTAAACACCCCATGGACCCCAAGAGGGTTTAATCACTGGTATAATATACTGCAACACTAATGTATTGCAATATACTGAAAAATCTGTGGACTTCTATTATAGGCTGCCTATGGCATAGTAATGATAGGCCTGGGAACCCCCAGCTGTCATGCAAACAGCTACCCCCGGATATCGCTCAGGGGGACAGCGATGTGAGAGATCAGGGCGTTGTCCACACCCACCCACCTGGGTTAATTCTTGTGATCAGACAGGACTCCTGAGTATGCGCCATTTTTAAAGTTCTGACATTATGGTGGATTTCAGTAAGGAGTTAAAAAATGATTTTGCAGGTGTCTATCCTGGATCTGTGCCCACCCAGTGAGTTCCAGTCTGTTACTGCTCTTGCTAACATGTTGCAATATTGTATTAAATTTACAGCAAAGGTACACTGACCTTCTGACTTTCAGGCTCCATATCTCCCCATCCACTACAGCTTGGAACGTGAGACTACCATCATCTTATAGACAGTCATCTTGGCTATCTCATACATAAATTTGACTTGCAAAAATTTAGCATATGATTAGTTATGCAGATTCTTGTCATGTAACTGCATTGTTACTGTTTTGCTCCTGGTGGTGGAAAAATCTTTTTCTTCTTGTCTACTACAAATTACATCCTGTCTGACATTCCCTAATAGCTCAGAGTGTTAATAGGTGGATTCACAAACGAAAAGTCACTGGTTCCAATCAAGGATCAGTCATGAAGGAGATTTTCCAAGAAAAGAGAAACAGCATCATCAAGTTCATTGATAGCGGTCTCTCAACCAAGAAAACTGGCAGACTGTATCATGTGAGGGCTATGACAGGTGGAAGAATACGAAATTAAGTCTGTCCATCCATTCAAAAGCCAAGAGGTGGATGTCCAGGCAAAATATCAGAGTCAACAAATTGGCTCATCCCAAGGTCTATCAGGTCTGGTGCGACAAAAACGGCAGTGGAGGTGGCTGGTATGCTTTGTAATAGTGAGATCACAGACGTCCATGCAAGAAACACGCTTTACACAAGTCTGGAATGGTGGCCTGAAAAAGGTGAAGAAGCCTTGACTTCAATATCATCATAAGAAACATTGGCTCCAGTTTGCAAAAAAGTAAGAAAAGTGGACAGTAGAAGATTGGAAATGGGTGATTTGGAGCAATGAGACGAATATCAATTGACTTGGTACAAATGGATCTGCAACAAACAAGGGAAAAGGAGGCTAACAGATCAAGAAATTGAAGGAACTGTCAAGTTTGGTGGAGGAAGCCTGATGATATGGGGTTGTTTTACAGCCAAAGGAGTTGGATATTAGACCAGGATCAGTGATGGTCTCAATGCTGATCTATATGTGAGTATCCTACAAGACGAGTTACTTTATTACTATGTTACTATGGGTATCAAAAGCATGACATAGTGTTCAAGCAGGACAATGAGCCGAAGCATATATCGAGATTAGCGAAGAAATGGTTCAATGACAATGAAGTAGAGGTGCTGGGTTAGTCCCCAGACCTCAACCCAATAGAACACGTGAGTAGAGTTGAAGAAAAAGTGAGTGACCAGTATGCAACAACATTGGGAACGTGTAGAAGAGACCTGAGATCAGATTTTGGTTGACACTTGTTTGAATGTGATTCAGAGCATGCCCAGAAGGATTCAGGCAGTGTTGAAAGCCAAAGGTGGATTTACAAACTAATAAAAATTCAAATTTAGATTTTTAGGAGCAAAATAGTAGCAATGTAGTTGCAAGACAAGAATCTGCATAACTAATCATATGCTAAATATTTGCAAATCAAATTTATGTATGAGATAGCCAAGATGATTGTCTATAAGATGATGGGAGTCTCACATTCCAAGCTGTAGTGGAGATATGGAGCCTGAAAGCACAAGTTCAGAACACATTGTTGCCCGTCTGCCGTTTCAGTGTAAGTCATGTATTATTACAATTGATTGTTTCTGTTGAGATTGTAACAAATTGAAGGCAATGAAAGATTATAATAGTCATATTCTTTAGCTATAGTTTTGCACAGAGGTATAAATATGACACTACCCTTTACTACATGTACTGGAGTTTTGCTGCAATGAATGTATAATCCCAAAAGCAGTAACACATCAGCAGTGCAGCAGCAAAAAGACATTTCGCTAACTATTTGTCTTTGTCTGTGTGTAACCTCTAAAACAGTGATCCGGCTCCCCCGGCGGACCTGAATGGAGAGGCCGGAGCAGATGTGAACCTAGCCCTAAGATTTTTCAATTTATTTTAAAATTACAGCTTTTATCTGGCTTCATCATTCACATACAGTATATTGCAAGAATCTTAGGAAATATAATGGCAATTATCCTGACAAATGTAATGCAAAACTACAGTAAATACTGACAGCATAGCAAATATATATGAAATTCTGGTTCAAGTTTTGGATACCATAGGGAATCTGTATTACTACACACATACAGACACAAACACATACATACACACATAGAAACACACAGAACATATACACACATAGAAACACACACAGAAGACACATGACATACTGTACCTGGAGCAGAGTCAGGGATTGATTATACTGGGTTGCAGCAGCCCAATGTAATGGAGGAGGAGGAGCTGTCAGCCTGCGCGGACACTTGGTAAGTGAGAGAGGGGAGAGAGACAGTCAGCACCAAGTAGCCCAGTAGGCCCCCTCAGGATCTTGGGGCCCCGGAGGCTGATTTACAGCTAATGGTGCTGAAGTCAGGGGGCCCCTTAAGTTGTGGGGGCCCTGGGCCCTGCCAAAGTATAATGCTCCACAATGGCCCCACACAGTATAAAATGCTCCCAAGAGCCCCTCCCCCCAGTATATAATATGCTTTGGAAGCCTCAAGCCGCTACCGGCGAACACCACAAAATTAGTTTTGAAAATATTTTTTAAGGTTAAGCCCTCCCATTCATTTGGGTGCTATTATTGTATTCTATGGTCTCCTTGGACCCCAGAGTATAATACATAGAGGCCCAGGGAAATGTGAGTAAAAATAATAAACACTTATACGCACCTCTCCTGTGCATGCTTACTGCATCCGGCTGCAACTGACTTTATGGCCTGAGATTGACGTCATGCGACCCAAAGGTCACCGTTGTGGCCTGTGATTGAGCCACAGTGGTCATGTGGGGCATCATGATCGTCATGATGCCAATTGCAGGCCTAAACAGTGACACCTGGGGCACATAAAAGTCAGTCACTGGACGGAAGAGCCCCGAAGAGGAAGCTGGGGACTGTTGGAAGCCCAGGAGAGGTGAGTGTAAGTGGTTGTTATTTTTACTCGCCTCCTCTGGCAGACTTCTACTGGAAAGGTGCCCGGCGGCATGTACACACCCCTTTCCATTTATAGCACTGTCCACAGGCAGCAGAGATGAGTGACAATTTCTGCTGTCTGACATGTATAGCGGTCAGGGAAACAAGTTTTCCATGACTGCTATCATGGGGCTGTGAGGCCCTGGCCATATACAACCGGCTTCGCTCCCCCTACACCTCTGGGTGCGGTCGCATCTCCTGCAACTGTGATCATTACACCACTGATACTCCATTAAAGGCAAGCCTTTTCCCTATTGCACTGATATGATCTGCCGGCTTCATTGTGTCCTATCACTACATACTCCTTATTTTGTGTGTTATGTAACTGACATGTTGTGGTTTTATGTTTTTTTTTTTTTGTTTTTTTTTAATAAAGATACAATGTTCAAAAAATAAAAAAGCTGCAGATGTCATGGAATGTTGCAGATTGTTAGCTCTGCAGAACATTATGACATCATGCACATTATATAAGGGGGCGCCGCGCTGACATTCCCTTGAGGGTTACAGTTGATGGTGCAGAGATTGCAGAGTTGGTGAGCACTTTAGAAAATATTCAGTATGGAGGAGATTGGAGACTTTCCTGATGAACTTTGGAAACAAATGTTGGAGGATGCTGAGCCAGTATTCAGGCCTTTCCAGTACAGAGAGGTCTCGTGTTGGCCTGACCTAGAGACTATAGTTATAGAGGAGGAGGAGGATATAGAGGAGATTGGAGAAAAGATCAGTGACCTGATAATATCCCAAGATTGGTCTGATCCAGATAAAAACAATGAGATAGAGAACAACATGGAGGGAGAACCAGAGACAGTGAGTAAGGACATGGATGAGGGAATGGAAATTCCTATAGATCATTGGATAAAGGAGGCATGGCCGAGCACAGATCCCATTATACCCCCCAAAAAATGGTGGATTCCAAAATGGCTCAGAAACAGCAATAAGAGCAGTACCGAGACCACCAGTGGAGGGAAATTACACAGTCCCTTCAGTCTGGATATGAGTGTAATAGAGCAAGAGGAAGAGATTGAAAATGCCTATAAGAGACATCCAGTGAAGGAGGCATGGCCGGCCATAGAAACACCTACGCCGAAAAAAAAGTGGTGGATCCCAAAGTGTCTGCAGAGGAACCCCAACCGCACAACAGTAGAGGCCCAAACATCAATAAGCTGGAGGACAATTTTCTGCTGCTGCAACACCACTGGGCATCCTGATCTGCCCGACTGGAGACACATAGAAGAAATCGTCTAGAATTGTCTTGTATTTATGGTTTATTATATGTTTTAAAAATAAATTTGTTCTCGTTGTTTCACTTCCTGTGTTTTCTGACTGGTATATTATTGGTAAATCAGCGCTGGGGTCCTGGATTCTTATCCGACCAAGGACAACCCCTGCATGGAGCTTGTATGTTCTCACTGGGTTTACATGGGTGTCCTCCGGGTACTCCAGGTCCCTTCCATACTGATAGGGAATTTAGGTTGTGAGTCTTACTGGGGACAGTGTTGACAGTGGGGAGAATTTATTAGGACTGCCATTTCTTACACCAGTCTTAATAAATTAGTTCTGATGGCGTAAGATGTGTCAGAATTATTAAAGGGGTTTACCCAGAAAAGGAAGTTATCCCCTATCCATACGATAGACGATAACCCGCAGGTCAGTGGAGGTCCAACCACTCAGACCCCCACTGATCAGGAGAACAGAGATAGCTGAGCTCTGTACTTTGGCTATCTCCGGCACTCCCCTTGAAATGAATGAGCTGAGCGCACTGCCCAACCAGCGCTCCATTGAAAAAGGAGGACAAAAGTCCCCCATTGTCCTAATCAGTAGGGGTCTGAGCGGTCGGACCTCCATTGATCTGCAAGTTATTTCCAATCCAATGGATACGGGACAACTTCCTTTCGTGGAAAAACCACTTTAAGGCTAAGCACCCAGGTAGAAGAGTTTTTCCTGCAACGCTTTTCACAGAAAGTCTGCAGATGTTTCCTCTGTGGACTTTCTGCTTCCATTATACGTACAGGGAAACCGCCGGCGATTCCGTAGGTATAATTGATATACTGCAATTTCCAAAGCTGCAACAATTTTGGAAATTGCAACTTTCCGCTGTGTCTATTTTTCTGCAATGTGTGGATGAGATTCACTAGAATCCCATCCACTTTGCAGGGTTTGTAAAATGCTGCGGTTTTTGGCGTGGCATTTCCGCTGCGGCCAAACTACAACGTTTACGCCACATGGGGCCTCGGCTAAAGGTGAATTTACAAGGAGTTTTTTGCACAAGGATTTTATATCCACCTCAATAAACACCTCCCATTCATTTTAATGGGAGTCAGTAGCAGAATTTTTCAGCTAGAGAGGAAATAAAAGCAATATGACCCATCTTCAGGTGGATTCTATTCTGCTATGAAAAACCCATTGAATTCAATGGGAGATGGAAAAAATGCAAAGTTTTTTGGATGTGGTTTTATAAGCAAAAGAAATAATCTTTAGATGATAGGACGCGTCTGACTATAAGGCACAACCCAGGTTTAAAGAGAACCTTTCACCACCGCCACCATTTCTAGTTCTTAGCATCTGTTAGAGTTCCAATCAGAGGCAGCCAGTGTCAGAACTCAGAATCACACCCCTTGTCTGCCTGCCTGACACCGCCCTCCTGACAGTACAGAGACTAAATAGTATATCAGGCACAAAAACTAACAGCACTGATTGCTCAGGAATGGTGGGTGCTAGAGAAAAAAATTCCAACTGTGCCATAATCAGTGGAGCAGCAGCTATTAAGCGATTTAAGAGCAGGACTTGTTGGAGGTGGTGAAAGGTCCTCTTTATGCAAGAAAAATTTGTTAAAAAATATTTCATATTAATAACAAACCACTGAGGCCTTCACAGAACAGGTGGATTTATACTGAGATTAAATTACACACAGCTGGACTCTATTAACTCATTAAGTGACTTCTGAAGTCAATTATGCGCACTGGACTTTATTTAGGGGTATCAGAGTACAGGGGGCTGAAGACTTTTGCACATCACACTTTTCAGATTTTTATTTGATTAAAATTTTGAAAACCATGTATTATTTTCCTTCCATTTCACAATTATCTGCTACTTTGTGTTAGCTATCACTTAAAATCTTAATAAAATACATTTAAGTTTGTGGTTGTAAGGTGACAAAATGTGAAAAAGTTCAAGGGGTATGTATACTTTTGCAAGGCACTGTAAATTCCTTTTTATTATAAAACAGGCTATAACATTCTCCTTAGCAACCCTCTAACTGAGCTGTTGTTAGGGAGAGTCCATACACAGTTATATGGTGAATATGCAGAGCTGAAGCATTTACCAAAGGAGGATGGTCCCTTTAAATGGCTGTATCTTTGGTTTGCTACCACCTAGAAAAATACAGTCGGGAAAGTGATTTTATATGCAGCATGAACGAACTGCTACATATTAAGTTGAAATTACTGACTGTATGTTTAACTAATGACATCTCAGATTATGTTATATCTGGTTCTCAGCTTTCTTTTGATACCAAAATCATTTTTCTAGTTGGTATAAAACTAAAGATACAGCCATTTGACCATCCAGCTCTAACGCCCACGTCCGTTTGGACTTCGAGGCAATCCTCCAGCCGCATGCTACGGCGCAAGAGGCGTGTCCGGTTATGATTCCTTGCTTTAGGTTCTTGTAGTACCCTGTCTGAACAATGTTCTACTCCCTCACCTATGTAATTGATTTTCCACCACACCCATCTCTTATGCCTTTGTTTCCCTTTGCTCCTCTAATAGTTAATCTCAGCCTTGCTTTGTGATTGACAGCCTATCTGCCAATCAAGCCTGGGGCGGGTTCTGGACTTCCTATAAACTGGTCATCAGCCAGCACATGGTTGCTGGCTATTGTGACTCTGTCCTTGCTAAGCAGTTTTCTTGCTATTGTATTGTACTTCTGACCTATGGCTTTTCTTGGATTGCGATTTGGTACTGCTTTGTCTCTCTGGTTTTCACCCTTGGCTTCCTTACTCCTCTTCTGTGCTGTTTTGTCTTGTCCACGTTTTGTGTTGTCACTTATCTAGAGAAGGGACTGTCGCCCAGTTGTCCTTGTCATTAGGACAGTTGAGACAAGTAGGCAGGGCAGGGCCGGTTTTAGACAAAGTGGGGCCCTGGGCAAAATTAAAAGCGGGGCCCCAAATGCTGATATGCAAACACCATCGTCTTCCAGTGGCAACCCCTATAATAATGCCTCCTTTCTGCCAACAAAAAAGTAATAAGCCCCATTTTACCACACACAATTCAAATGAGCACCTTTGTACCACCTAATAGATTTTTGCACCCAGTCATCAGTTATTATAGCGCCTCCTTATAAATAATAGTCCCTGCTTATAAATAATATTACACCTTTATCAGTAATAGCACCCTTATAAATGATAAATAGTGCCCTGTATCAGTAATATTCCCCCTTATCAGTAACAGTCACCCCGTAAAAATAATACTGCTCCCTTATAAATAATAGTTACCCTTATAAATAATAGTCCCCATTATCACTAATAGCCCCCTTTATAAATAAGCCCACTTAACAATTATATCCCCCTTATAAAAAGTTCCCCTCTTATAAATAATAGCTCCCCCTTATAATGGATGCCTTATATATAATAGTTCCCCCCTTATAAATAATAGCCCATCTTATAAATAATAGTTCCTCCTTATAATAGCCCCCTCATACTTAAGTTTCCCAATTATATATAGTAACCAATCCTTATATATAATAGTTCTCCGTTATACAGTGTCGGACTGAAGGGCCTTAGGCCCACCAGAGGATCTTGTTCTGGGGCCCCACCCAACAGCTTCCTGCTAATAGCCTACACCATGGCTCCTTCACTGAAGTCTTACATATGTGCTGACTATCTGGTGTTACTGAGTATGTTCCCAGTATAGTCAGCCCCTATAGTACTGTGCAGGCCCCAATAACTCCAGGGCCGGCTCATGCACAGTACTGTATGGGGAATGACATGGCCATGGGGCACTACACATATGTGCAAGATTATAGTGAGGGAGCTGTGATGCAGACATAGCACACAGGGCTGCCAGCAGGAATTGTGAGCTCCCCCCCCCCCACAGTATAATGCTCCACATGGTATATAATGCTCCACAGTATAAAATGCTCTCCTGAGCCCTTCAGTTTCCCCACATTGTATATAATGCTCCACAGTGACCCCACACAGTATAAAATGCTCCCCTGAGCCCCCCATAGTGGCCCCACATGGTATGTAAGGCTCCACACAGTATAATACTCCACAGTGGCCCACACAGTATACTACCCCTTAGTGGCCCCAGACAGTGCAATATGCTCCCCAGCAGCCCCACACAATATAATATGCTCCATACAGTATAATATGCACCCCACAATGCTCCAGTGGCCTAACACAGTATAACATGCTCCATAATGACCTCCACACAGTATAATATACTCCCCAGAGGGGTTCCCCCAGTATAAATAATGCTCCACAGTGGTCCCCCACAGTATAATATGTTCCCCACAGTCCCCCCCAGTATAATGCTCTACAATGGCCCCACAGAGTATAATATGCTCCCGAAAAGCTCCACACAATATAATACACTCCACAGTGGCCCCACACAGTATAACAGGCTCCCCACACTGTCCATTCCCCCAGTATAAAGCTCCACAGTGGCCCATAGTATAATATGCTCCCCAGAGGGCCCCCGCTAGTATAATGCTCCACAGTGCCCCCCCCCCAGTATTTTGCTCCACAGTGGCCCCACGCAATATATTATGCTCCTCAGAGCGTCCCCCCAGTATAATGTTCCACAGTAGGCCCCACGCAGTATAATATGCTCCCCAGAGGGCCCCCTAGTATAATGCTCATTAGTCCCCCCTGAATAATGCCCCACAGTGGCGCCACGCAATATAATATGCTCTGCTGATGCCCCCCCAGAATAATGCTCCACAGTGACCCCACTCAGTATAACATGCTCCAGAAATGGCCTCCACACAGTATAATATACTGCCCAGAGAGGTTTCCCCAGTATAATACTCCACAGTGGCCCAAAACAGTAAAATATGCTCTCCAGAGCCCCACCCAGTATAATGCTCCACAGTGGCCCAAAACAGTATAACATGCTCTCCAGAGCCCCCCCCCTTCCCAGTATAATGCTCCACAGTGGCCCAAAACAGTATAATATACTGGGGGGCCCCTCTGGAGAGCATATTATACTGTGTGGGGAAACCGTGGAGCATTATACTAGGGGGGGCTCTGGAGAGCATATTATACTGTGTGGGGCCACTGTGGAGCATTATACTGGGGAGGGGGCCCTCTGGAGAACATGTTATATTCTGTGGGGCCTCTATGGAGTATTATAAAGTGGGGGGGCTCTGGAAAGCATGTTTTATTCTGTGGGGCCACTTTGGAGCATTGCACTAGGGGGCCCCTCTGGAGAGCATATTATACTGTGTGGGGCCACTGTGGAGGATTATACTGGGGGGCCCCTCTGGAGAGCATAATGCTCCAAAGTGGCCCCACATAATATAACATTATCTCCAGAGCTCCCCCCACATTATAATTTTCCACAGAGGCCCCACAGAATATAACATGCTATCCAGAGGGCCCCTTCCCCAGTATAATGCTCCACAGTGGCCCCACACAGTATAATGCTCCACAGGGGCCCTACAGTGCTATTATTATATTATACTCTGGGGTCTCTTCAGACCCCAGAGTATAATAATCGAAGGCCCGGGGGAGGTGAGGGAAAATAACAAACAGTTATACTCACCTTGTCTTACCTCTGCTGGGCCTCCTCGCGCTGCTCCGTTATCCCCGCCGGCGCCGGCTTCTAATTCTCTGCGGCTGATATCACGCGTTGTGGACGTCACCGCTGAGGCATGTGATTGGGCCTCAGCGATTACGTGAGGCATGCTGTCAGCACGCTCCACGTGATCGCTAAGGCTGATGCCTGGCCTCAGCGGTGATGTCCGGAACGCCAGAAGATGACGTCGGACGCCAGGACAGGTGAGTAAAAATGTTTGTTATTTTTACTCACCACGGAAAGGGGCCTTTCTGCTATTGATTTGTCCGGGCCTGACTCCGGGATCCGGAGTCATCAGGTTCCGGATCCCGGGGGCTCCTTTGGGGACGGGGCCCTGGGCAATTGCCCAGTTTGCCCCCCCCCCCCCTAACGCCAGCCCTGAGGCAGGGACAGGGTCTGGGTCTACTTTAGGGCTCACTGTCTCTGTCATTCCCTTCCTCACAGGTTTCTGCAGCAGCACTGGGGAATTCCTCAACTGGCAATTCCCTACAAAATAGCCAGCCCAAATAACCTTATGCCATTGTTTCCCTCTGGATTAGCATGAATCCTATTCAGGACCTTGCAGCCAGGATGGAGGGATTGGCAGGCCTGGTAGCTGAGCTAGATAAACAGGTTCGGACCCTTACTGATGCTGCTGCATCATTCCCTGCTGTTTTTTCCTTCCCAGAGTTAAGATGTTACTCCCGGATCACTTTTCAGGGGACCAAGAAAAATTTGGTACATTCCGGGAGTCTTGCCATTTATATTTTTGTTTAAATCCACATGTATCCCAGGCACAGAAGGTGGAAGTAGTTATATCTCTTCTACAGGAGGATCCACAAGCTTGGGCCCTTAAACTTCCTCCTGAGGCAGAGGAGTGGTCAGACTTAGAACAATTTTTTAATTCCCTGGCTCTATCTATGCTGAGCCAGACCACATTGGGCTTGCAGAATCACAACTCCTCACCAATCGACAGGGCGAATGCTCTGCTGTGGAGTTTTGCTCGGAGTTCCACAAGTGCAGTGTAACTACAGGTTGGTGTGAGCCTGCTTTGAAGGCTCTCTTTAAACATGGCGTGTGATCTTGTTAAGGAGATCTGGGTAGGTCACCCTGATCCTGCTACACTTGAGCAGGCCATGATTTTGGCCGTCCGTATTGTCCGTAGGTTCCGGGAAAATTTTAAAGAGAGAGTAGGGCCTGTTTCCTTTAGGTATTCTGTCTTTCCCTCTCTCTCTCCTGAAAAATCTACTTTTTCCCCTATCACTCCTGGTAAGGAACCCATGCAACTGGGAGCTGTGGACTCCAAGACTCGACGAGAGCATCGTCTCCGGAATAACGTCCGTCTGTACTGTGTACCGGGTCATCTCATCCGAGACTGCTCTATCAGACCCCGCAAACCAGTGGAGAAACTTCAGGGCCTGAGTGGTAGTCGGAAGAACCACTCAGGCAACCAGGTATTTTCCGAAAATAACAATAAGATGCTGTTATCTGTGTCTCTTTCTTCTGGGGACAGATCTGTTTCTGGCCAGGCCCTAGTGGACTCTGGGGCAGCGTCAAACTTTGTAAAATTTTCGTATGTCTCAGCTTTAGGCATTGAGCTTTTGCTACTCGATACTCCTCTGTTGGTTACTGGGGTGGATTTTGTCCCACTGGCCAGGGGTAAGGTCCGATTCAAGACCCCCTTAATCACTTTGCAAGTGGGTTCTGCACATTCTGAGGTCATAAGCTTTTTTGTTATGGAGCATCTGTCTTCCGATATTTTTGGACTCCCATGGTTGGACCTCCAAAACCCTACTTTTCATTGGTCTAAAGGGGAGTTAATACAATGGGGAGATCTCATTGTATTGCTTTGCTCACCTTAGATTGTGTCAGTGAGGAGACGGTCTTGGCTACTAAAGGTTGGGAACACCCTTCTAGTCTTAAAGCCCAAAAGTATCGGAAATGTCAGGCTAATAAAATGTGCTTACAAGAAGAAAAAGATTTTTCCACCACCAGAAGCAAAACAGTAACAATGCAGTTACATGACAAGAATCTGCATAACTAATCATATGCTAAATAGTTGCAAGTCACATTTACAGTATGTATGAGATAGCCAAGAGGATTGTCTATAAAATGATGGTAGTCTCACATGCAAAACTGTAGTGAATGGTGAGATATGGAGCCTGAAAGTCACAAGTTCAGAACATTGTTACCCTTTTGTTCATCAGTGTAAGTCATGTATTATTACAATTGATTGTTTTTATTGACATTGTAACAAATTGAAGGCAATGTAAAGATTAGAATAGTCATATTCTTTAGCTATAGTTTTACACCGAGGTATAAATATGACACTAGCCTTTACTACATGTACTGGAGTTTTGCTGAAATGAATGTATAATCCCAAAAGCAATAACACATCAGCAGTGCAGCAGCAAAAAGACATTTCACTAAGTATTTGTAAGATAAACTTTACTCCTCAGACTTACTCTAAGATAACCAGAAAATTCATTCCATAGATTTGGCCGGCAATAAAACGCCTCAAGCACCTGGCTTACACAGAACAGATTAAAAAAGGTATATAAAAAAAAGACATTAAACAAGAAAATGAGGGCCGTGGTTTCCATTCCAGACAGATGTCTGGATACTTTCAGGGAAATGCTGCGAAATGTAATAGGCACATAAATCAAATGTAAATATGGCAACTAAAGGACATGTTGGGTCCAAAACCGTGACACTGATCATTTAGTACTGTTCCTCCTGAGCGCCCCTATCATATGATAGGAAATTGGACAGAACATTTCTATGGGAGTAGAGAGTTTATCTGTAGACAATACACAAGTATAGAGGAAGTAAAAAATAACTGGCCCATGGCTGGGGCAAACGGAATTGCAAGTATAAGGTTCGCACAGAGGAATTTGGAGCTGATTTTGCAGCAGATTCAAAATAAAAATTAGCTACAAATTCTGTCCTGAATTTGCTTCCCATTGTATTCAAGAGGAGGCAAAGACTGAAGCAGGACGATGAAAGAATAAGCCGTGGATTCCGAGATATTTTGCAGATTAGTCCCATTCATCTGAGGATAATTGGGATGGCTATGTCCTTCCTTACCTTTCCTCTTGGCTATCCATATCCCCAGATGTGTAGCATGAGATGACCTTTTAATTAAAAAAAATAAATTACTTTGTGATGCTCGGTCAAGAGATGTCAACCTTATTTGTCTACAGTATATGTGTAGTTGCCCTGTGAACATGTTGTGAATGTCAGCCTGTCGGGGTATCGCTATGTCATGATTTTGTGTTAAATTGGTTTCATGACAAATTGGGAGTTCTTCACCAGACTCCAGCTAAAGTAAGGGTGTACACATCTGTTCACATCTATACCATTGCTGTCCTGTGGGCTGTGTCGAATTGGTTAATTGTTGTTCTATTAGCTATAGGACCCTGGAAGATTCCTATTTTTAACTTGTATTATATGATATTGATGAATTTTAATAAAAATGACAAAACTCTTGAAAGGCTGTAATGCATTGACGCAACTATTAGCTGGTCACACAAAAACACATAGAGCATATCACTTTGTGATACAATATCATGGAACAATATTAGTCTTGAAAAGCTGGTCATCTTGTGACTCACATATCAGGACGTGTCCAACCTAGAATAAAAGGTAAGAAAAAACAGATCTGTACTTGGTGACTACCATTGGTGTCTAACTCACTCACTTGTCCAATCACCTTGAACTTACATGCTAAGATGCAAAGTGTGGTTTTCTGCCTCTATAGGAGGTTAGAAGAGATTTCCTGTTACTAGAGATTTGCAGGCCAGGTATAACCATGACTTTATTTATTCCTTTGTTCATTTGTCAGTTTCTGTATAATGCCATTGCCAAAGCCTTGCATGATACCATTGAATAAAGTGATTTTGCTCAAGGTAATTTTCTAAAATATGCATGTTCTAAAAACAAAATCACTTTTTTTCAGGGGAAAACTAATGAAAATGAGTCACCTTAATCAGGGCCACTTACGTACAGTAAACAGTGAGAAAAGTGACTTACTCGGAAAATGTAAAAATCCACTATAATGCTAAAGTGCATAAGCGTAAATGTAGCGACACTGGCAAATCTTAATTACAATACTGTGTTTTAAGGCAAGATTCATGTTGTGAACTGGAAACATTCCGAAAATCAATCATGAAAAGACACAAGGCCAATCCACATCCACTCAGTGATCAAAGGCAACAGCATGCATGAAATAAAATCCAACCCGAGCATGATTAGCCTGGCAGGTACAGATGTGCCCAGTGTTATTGCTTGTATGTGTGTAATGAGAATACACAATGAAAGCCAAGATCAGAGAAAAACGGTACAATCTTGTAAAGAAGAGTGGGCGAATCTTGTAGCTTTGGTATATTCAGAACATTCTGAATGGAAAGTTATACAATACCTAAAGAGCATCTAGTATAAGACACCGATATATGAATGACTGGTACAAAGATAATTACATAGAATTCTGTTTTATGCATAAATAATACAGATCTGTCCACTCTAGCTCAAATTTGGCAAAAGTCTCCAATATCTTATTAAATCAATTCAATACATTATAGGAACATGCTAACAATACCCTTGCAACTCTCAACACAACCACCTGGACATATATAGACATGTTTTTTAGAAAAGCTGATTATCTCGCGACACACATTTGGTTATGTGGAGAAAAGAGAAAACATAAGAAAGGACACACCTGTATATCTGTAGTAGTGATGGGTAAATCTCGCAATATTTGTTTCGTTAATATTCACAAGGTTCACCCACAAGTTCAGTTCAAAGTGCTTTATTACACTCTGGGGTCTCTTCAGACCTCAGAGTATAATAAGTGGAGGCCTGGTGAAGGTGCGGAAAAAAACAAACACCGTTACTCAACTTTCCTCACTTCTTCAGGGGTCCACCCTAGTGTCCAGTCCTGTCTTGAACCAGCTTCTGGTCTCTTCCAGCCTCCTAGGTGATGTCTCTGGTCCTAGGTCACCATTGAGGTCGGTGATTGGGCCTCAGCAGATGGGTTGTGCCAATTTCATGATCCTTATGTCAAAGCATTATGACATCATGACCACTGAGGTACAATCACAGTGAGGCCACCCAGGACACTGGAAGAGGCCATTGGAGCCCCACAGAGGAGAGTAAAGAGTATCAGTGTTTGGGTGATTTTCCATACTTTCCCCAGGCCTCCTCTTTTTATACTCTGGAGTCTGAGGAGAACGTAGAGTATGATGATTTGTGGGTGGCAAACCCTAAAAATCCCACGTTTGGCCAAACACAAAATTATTGAAAAATTCACAATGAACCAGGGTCATTCCAGTTTACTTACCTTGAATCTGTACTTATACATCTGATCCACAACAACATATATCAGCAGTAATATTGTTATGATATTATTCCTAAATTTATTCCCACACATGGTATAGGGGTTGAGTAATTCAATCTCTTTTGTTAAATGTGATCTCAACATTAAACTCATCACGGGGTATATCTCTGCTGAGATCCAAGGATATCAACCCAAATGCAAAATCAATTTGGCACCAAGTATTCCACCACAGGAAAATGAAGAACCACACATTTACTATCGAAATCATTGGGCTAGCCATGTGGAGCACAGATCGGCAAAGGTTCAGTGCCAGGTTAATGGGAACACAAGACTCATTGAAATCCTTGAGGAGTGACAGCTAGCCTTCCTGGTTCCACAAAAGACATACCATATCATAACCCCTACTGTTTCAACAGCTTAAAAAGTTAAGGAATCGAAACACAGAGAACATCATAGCTTGCTGTGGCGGTATATTCAGAACTGGACTATGGAGCAATGGAAGAAGGTGGCCTTATTTGATGAGTCATATATTTGCTTACATCATGTGGATGGCCTGATTGCTATGGGGAAAAAGGCAAACTGGTGAAGATACTGTGATGTTGTTGAAAATTTTCAGTTGGGGAACTTTGGTTCCTGGTAGAAATGAGCGAATTGAAGCTGACGAAGTGGAATTCGATCTGAATTTCAGGAAATATTCAATTTGCATCGAATTCGGGGGTTTTAACTCCTTGGATGCCGCAGTTAAACATGACCGCGGCATCAAAGGGGTTCCGCCATGCTACATGTCCCTCTCGGCACCCTCCTTGGCAAGATAGGGGGGTGCCAACAGGGCCGGTGTCAGCACCTAGCGTAACCGGGCAAGTTCTGGGGCCCCGTGATAGCGGTCAGGGAAAGCCTGATTCCCCAACCGCTATACATACTACTAATAGAGAGAGGTCTGGCAATCGTCGAGCCCCTTTTCATTAGATGCCAGGCCAGGGGAGGTGACTAAAAATAAAAAAATACTGATACTCACCTGTCCTGGGCTCAGCATTCCGGTCGGTGACTGAGGTCCTGCTCCCCAGGTCTCACTGCTGGGGCCTGTGATTGGGCCCCAGTGGTCACGTGGAGCGTGCCGGCGTAATTACGTCATCACGCCCCACGTGACCGCTGAGGACCAATAACAGGCCCCAGCAGTGAGGCCTAGGGAGCAGGACCTCAGTTGCAAGGAAGAAGAGGAGCGAGGTGGATGCTGCAGACTGCTGGATACCCAGAAGATGTGAGGTAAGGTGAGTATAAGTGTTTGATATTTTTAATCACTTCCCCTGGGCCTCTGATTATTATACTCTGGGGTCTGAGGAGACCCCAGAGTATAATAATAGCACCAGTGCTGGGGTAACTTATCAGACCCCGGGCTGCCCCATCGCTGCCCCATGTTTGACCGCAGAATCTCAGGAGTTAACACCCGCGATCGGAGCTCAGCTATTAAGTGGGTGGTATTAATCTTATGACTGTATAGGATAATTGAACCATTAATATTTTCCAGATATTTTATGTACCTTTACTTGCAAGCAGTACCTGGAGAAAACCAAGAATACAAGTTAAGTTAAGGACATAAACCTTCTGTGTCCAAATGATCATAATCCTTTTCTACGCTACCTCTTATTCACTGTGTAAATGTTTTCGGTAAACATTTCTTAGACTACCCACCAGTGAACAAAGGTAGGATTTCTACAAGGTCTACAGTAGCTTCAGCTACAAAAGAGAAAATAGCTTGATGTGAGGATAGAGTTTGCCGAAGAGAAAAGTTCTACGTTAAGAAGGTGAACTTGGGATTGATTTTATCATCTCGAGGGCGGCCTGACCTGGGAAGTACAGTACTGAAAATTGGTAATAATATATAGAAAGGAACAAGGAAAATATGGAAAAAGAGAGAGGATAAAGTGAGTTTTATAGCAAGAGAGCAGAAAGTGAATCATTGGAGAACTGATTTACTGTTATAGCCCTAAGTGATGGGCTCCTTCTTACTGGTAAATAATTGTCATTAATATGTTAATGAGACATTCTCTGTTCTGTGGGACTGAAAGGAGGACATCTAGGGAATGAAACAAGGAAGACTGCACATGGCACTAGATATTAATAAACAGACAAACAACTTTAGGCAGTGGTTGACTTTAGGCAGTAGTTGACTGGGATCTCTTAGTTGATGAGGGGAAGTCTAAGGCTTTAGACAATATGTGTCTATAGGCTCCGCTAGGTTAATCCAGTTCTGCCCTGCTGTAGTGCCAGCCAGTGCTTTTTTTTTTTTTTTTTTTTTTTTGCAACATTCCCAGGCACATAAACAATTTTAGCACATTTGGAAAAATTATTAGCATTGTTAGAAAATGCTTCAGCTTCTTCCAGTGGCTTATAGGCAAGTCAGGTCCTGAGGCTGACCAGGGGCATAGGGCCTTAGAATATTGTTCTAAGGATGTATGTGATGCCCATAAATGCAATCTTCTGCTCCTCTCAAGTATTATGAAAGCCTGGATGCTCTCAAAGATTTTTTTTTCAAATAATTTTTGATAGTACCCAGAGCTCCGACCACCATAGGCACATTTCTGGTTTCGGTCCTCCACGTTTTTATTATTATTACTATTATTATTATTACTACTATATTACTTTCAAAAAGGATTACTAAGAGTTGGATGGAGTGTCCCACTAACTGTCTGAAACTAAGAACAAATTCTCCTGGTAGATGACATGTATGATACATTGTCTTTGTTAGTGCTCTTATTAATGATGTAAAGCTAATACAGCCATCGTATTTCTATCTATATAGACTAGTAGCATCATCAAAGAATGACATCTATAAGCAGAGGTATAACCTGAAGCTCTGGGCCCCAGTGCACGATTTGTAATGTACAGTCCTGCTCATTGTTATTGGCACCCATGAAGTTTAAGTAAATAATGTGGAATATCTCCTGAAAAAAATGAATCAAGTGAAACAGCTTTTTGGTTTCGAGCATTCGTGTTAAATACAAAAGAGCAAATGATAAACAATTAAAAAAACAAATGGGGAGGAAAAAATAGAAAAACCTAAAACTTGATGTGACACTGGTATTGGCACCCTTACATTTAATATATGTGGAAACACATTTTGACTCACCTGTGTTAAGAATTACCTTTGATAAATTGTTGTTGCCCATGTGACATGAATAAGCCAATGAATGATAACTAAGTCTTTAAAGAAGCCACATGTTAGGCCTGTTCCTTTGTTACAATGGTGAAGACAAAGGAGCTGTCTGAGGACATCAGAACTGCTATTTAATAGCAAACACAAGACTTCCAAAGGGTATAAGGCCATCTCCAAAGACCTTGGTATCCTTGTTTCAACAGTGCGCAATGTTATTAAGAAGTTTGTCGCGAATGGTGGAAAAAACACCATGTCAAACATCCAAAGACCTGGAGGAAAACCTGGAACAGTCTGGGGTCATGGTTTCAAAAAGTACCATATGTCGCACACTAAACCAAGTAGAGTTTTATGGGCGAAGGCCAAGGAAAAACAACCATTGCTGAAGAAAAGACATAAATAGGAACGACTGATCTTTGCCAAAAAGTTCCTTGACAAGCTACAATCCTTCTGGGAAAATGTTCTGTGGACAGATGAAACAAAAATCAAGCTTTTTGGCAATGCAAAGCAACAGTTTGTTTACAGACGCCGCAATGAAGCTTATAAGGAAAAGAACACCCTACCAACAGTTAAGCATGGTGGAGGATCCATAATGCTGTGGGGTTGCTTTGTTGCTTCTGGTACTGGAGGCCTTGGCCATATCACAGGAATCATGAAATCAGAGAATTATCAAGAGATTTTAGAGCCAAATGTCCTACCCAGTGTAAGAAAACATGGTTTGAGTCGAAGATCATGGGTCCTCCAGCAAGGCAATGACCAAAGCACTCATCCAAAAGTACACAGGAATGCTTGAAATGAAAAAATGGACGGTTTTAAAATGGCCAGCAATGAGTCCTAACCTCAATCCCATTGAAAATCTTTGGGGTGAGCTGAAATCTGCCATTGGGAAACAGAACTCTGCAAACATTCAAGAGCTTGAACAAACTGCAAAGGAAGAGAAAATACCAGATGAGATGTGCAAGAATCTTATAGATGGCTATGAGAAACGTTTGGAGGCTGTCATCAGTAAAAAGGGTGTGCTACCAAGTATTACTTAGGGGGGCCTTTATTGCTGCACAAGCTGTTTATTCTTTTCTTCTTTGAAATTACAACATGTCAGCTGAAAAACAATATTTTATTGTTGTGTTACTTTGGACCGCTAATTAAAAAAACCTCAGGATATAACTTTGGTACGTTTCCATTTATTTGTGAAGATATTGTACAGTCTATGAAAAAAAAGAAGGGGTGCCAATAATGGTGAGCATCACTGTACTATGTGCCAGCGGTATATTTTAGGTGGAAGAGGGAGAATGGGGCCCTCTCAGGTTCCAGGGCCTGATAGCGACTGCTACTTCTACATTCCCTGTAGCTACGCTGGATACTACACATCTTCTCAGTGCTGAACTCCAAGCCCATTGGCAGTCAATTCTATTAAGGGAAATCAATGTCTATCATCCAGGATTCATATAAGATCCTGGTGGATCCTGAGCTCTTTATTATTTTACCTTCTATATATGTTCTTGCAGATGAAATAACGATGATGAGGAGGAAATATCAATTAACAAAAGTAAGTTGTAACTCTTGGTATTGTGTAGATACAATGTAGATTTATGATATTGGACATAGAACATTGTTCAGTTCTCTGTTATGTGTTATTCCGAGGACCCAGGACTTCTGATACAGAAGTGGTCGATGCCTCTGATCAGCGAGGATCTCCAGTGGTCAGTAGTGACAGCGAGGATGATGACTGTGTAATAATGACGCCGTCAACCGCTGTCACCGGTCAGTCTACAGAACAATTTTATGAATCTTTAGAGCTGACATCAATAAAGTGTAGTTTAATTTATCTATTTTACATTGTAGTAGATGCCAATGCCCAACTGCATTTAAACAGGCCTACTTTTAAGACAAGGAACACCATGAGAGATTCATATTTTGAGGGTCTTCAAAATCTAATTTCTTATAGTGTTCTTTGAACTAAATGCAGTCTTATCTATTTCTATCCCTTGCCTGAAATTAACAATAGTCAGCTACTAAGACAAGTCTCCTAAGAGGGGGGCCATTTCGGGATGCCAGAATGGAAAGCAGCTAAAATATCCCTCTTAAGCACTGACCGCGGGCAAACACAGTATGTGCTACATATTTTTTTCCTTAATCAAAACGTCTTCCCATACTGAGTCTATCATAATAAAGTATTGTCACCACTGAATATTATACCTATCTATAGGGATAAAGGACCAGTTACATGTACATATGATCTCAGGTCAGAGGGCAGGGAATTATATGAGGTTTAATGTTTCTGTATTTAGCCTTAGGCTAGGTTCACATTTGTGCTGGGCTGTCCATTGGTCGTGTCCATTCGGAGAGCCTGTCTGGTAAAACAGCGGTTACCCATAGACACTTGCCAGTGTCCATTGGGTTTCTGACGTCTGAGCAGAACTTTCCTCTCTGATGATTTTCGGCGGAGTCTCCCACGGAGACACTGATGCAGATGTGATCCTAGCCTTAGGGTGATGTACTTTGTTGCCAAAACTCCTGGTACCCCGTTACTCAATTGCCCCTTCCTTGTGGCAAGATTTTTAAAATGTTCAAAGTCTGCTATATGATCTTTTATTCTTTCCAGGCAAAGATTTTACTGAATCTACATCTCCACACTGTACATAACACATTTCCAGGAGACCAAAGAGGAGCTGGTAACACAACTGTGCAACCAAATGTTGATTGAGAGCAGGCTATCAAAAAAAGAAGTATATTTCTTTAAAAACTAAAGAATTAAAAATTCAAAAATTCACATGTGAATAATGGCAAGGCTGTTAAAATATATGAGAGTTTTTCCTGTACTATGAGTAGAAAGAAAGACAATTGGTTGTTTCACCTCCCCAAAATATAGAATAAAAAGTGATCAAAAAGTCATACATACCTCAAAATGGTATCAATAAAGAATACTACGCCCTTGCACAGCTCTATAAACAGAAATTATATATATATATATATATATATATACAGTATATTTATCATTACAATGTATGGACTGATCCAAGAAAACAGACAAAAACTAGAGCATGTGAATAGCCCCCATTCACCAACAGTTAAATTAATGAGGCCATTAATAAAATATCTGTCACACGGCCAATATTCACTGAATATAGGCTAACACAAACTATTAATTATTAATTTAACTAATACGAATTATTAATTTAGCATCCCTGAAATTGTACTGACCCATAAAATAAAGGTAATGTCTCATTTTTACTCTATTGAAACAAAACTATGACACAGTTGAATTTTTTTCCCAGTTCTACCCTATTAATATTTTTCCCAATACATTGTGTGCAATATTAAAGCGTACCTCCAGTTATAAAACAACTTTTCATAAATGGATAGTGCAGATGAATATAATATATCTTATTAAAGAAATATGTTTCCTTCTCAACTTATCAAGCTGAGTTACTGTTTAGATATTCGTCTATGGAGAGGGGAGGTGGAGGAAGAGGCTGCTGGAAAAGGCATGCTGATAGCTGCAGCTGCTAAACTCTGCTACTTTGTGAATGAGAGATCCCTTCTAACACTGCTACATCTAGCACAGCATGGAATGAGGCAATGTATCAATTAACAGTTGCCGTCTTCCCCTCACCTCTCCATAGAGTTCTGTGTGTAAGTTGGATATGGAGACTGACTCGATGTAAGCAAAGAGACTGAATGAATTTAAGGAGGAGGAAAACAGCCTAATAAGTTGATAAGGAAATGGAAAATTGGAAGTATACTTTAAATATTAAATGCCATTAGAAAGTACAACTTATTCTGCAAAAAAACAAGCCCTCTTATGGCTATGTGAGTCTAAAAATAAAAAAGTTATGGCTCATGATTTTCTTGATCAAATATATGAAATATATACATAACTTTTGAAGAGAATTTAAATAAAATTTTACAATTTTTTTACTTTGGGAAATTTGATTTGAATGAATAATTCATAGTTTAGTAAATCACCAAGCGCTCCCCAAAATAACAACAAACCAAATAACTACAGCATAAACAGAACAGATGTAAAATCAGATGTGAGCATTACTGATGCTGTACATTAGAACTTCTCAGACTTGATTAAAGGAACATTTAGATTTGGGAAAAATTCTCTCATATACAGTAGATATTTACCAACTAATTCCTAATATTTTGCAGCTACAATATGATCAGTTAATAAGGTCATAGAGAGTGGACTGGTTTCACGCCTGGCCACATTGCCTTATTTTTGGACATGAGAACTAAAGGCCACCTGGCCTTCTTGTGTGGACATACAGCCTCTATGGGAGCAATATGTATGGAAATATTCTCTCTTAGAATCCAACAGTAAAAGCCCTGATATGCTTCCATTCCTGTTCTCTTGATTGGACATATCCAGATATGTATGGAATGGGCTAACCAGCTTTTCAAGACAATGTTGTTTTGGGATTGTGTCATAGAAATATGTCCATATAAAATGGGAACCACACACAGGTACAGTTGAGGACCATGCACCTATTATGTCCTCAAACAGAATAGAGACAACATGCAGAAGTCTCCTTCCTTATTCTCCCTTTTGATTGGACATATCCAGATACACTGATGAGCAAAAGGGTAACAAAAAGGTTTTGAACTTTTGTCTTTCAAACCCCATATCTCACCATCCACTACAGCTTAGACTGCCATCATTTTATAAACAATCATCTTGGCCATCTCATACATAAATTTGACTTGCAAATATTTAGCATATGATTAGTTATGAAGATTCTTGTCATGTACTGTCAAAAGTTCAAAACATTGTTACCCTTTTGCTCGTCAGTGTATGTGTGTCATGAGATGACCAGCTTTTTATGACAATGCTGTTTTGTGATATTGCGTCACAAAGTGATGTGTCTACACATTTGCCCTTTTGTAACTTTCCTCTTGGCTCAATACATTGTGAGATCTTTGGTTAGTGGCGTAACTAGGAATGGCTGGGCCCAAGGCAAACATTTGACATTCCACCCCCCCAAACCGCCACCCCCAGCTCCCCCCGGACCGCCCCCTCCAACCCCCCCTGCACAAACCACATTCCTGCGCACACTATTATGCCCCATAGTGGCCCCTACACACAGTATTATGCCCCATAGTGGCCTCTGCACACAGTATTATGCCCTATAGTGGCCTCTGCACACAGTATTATGCCCTATAGTGGCCCCTGCACCCAGTATTATGCACCATAATGGCCCCTGCACACAGTATTATGCCCCATAGCAGCCTCTGCACACAGTATTATGCAGCATAGTGGCCCCTGCACACAGTATTATGCCCCATGGACCACCCATAAACAATTATTATACTCTGGGGTCTTTTCAGACCCCAGAGTATAATGATCGGAGACCCAGGAGAGGATACAAACAAACAAAAAATAATGTTACCTCTTACCTCTTCCTGGCTCTGGTGCACTCCCCGCTACTTCGGCCATCTTCAATGTTGGACCAGATCTCGCGTGAGGCAGGCCAGCGACATGACGCATAATGACGTCGGCTGATGTCTGGGACGTCACCAAACAGGCCCGAAGCCTGCCGGAGCACAGGAGAGGTAAGTAACAGTGTTTTTTATGTTCCTTCACCTTCCCTGGACCTCCAATGATTATACTCTGGGGTTTGAAAAGACCCCAGAGTATAATGATAGCAGTGTTTGTGGGGTTCGCGGCCCGTGGCCTTACCTACCGATCCCCGCTCCTACTCACGGCCACCTGCGCTTCCCATTCTGCGCAGGAGCGGGGATCAGTAGGTAAATAGAAATCAAAAATATATCATATACTATTCCAATACTCATAAATATAATAGAAAACCTATAGAAAGTGTCACTTCCCAAAAGAGTATATCTAAAATGCTATCTTTATTAATATAATCTAAAAGATAATGAGTCACAATAATCTCTCATAATAGAACTTAAGAGCAAGTAAAGTGGTGCATGGCCAGGGGACTTGAACGTGTGTAACACATATAATATGTCACCCCTAGTCATGAAACAACCTTCCCCTTTCTCAGAAGTGCATGATAGTAACTTAAATTTGCTCAAAATAGGAAAGTCGACCCCGAGCAAAATATTTGCAATGCTGTTCATTGGCTGTCGGACTAGTCCTAGGTAAAAAAAAAAAAAAAAAAACACTTCTGAGAAGTAGGAATAATTTAGTGCCAATATTCACATGGACACTATCAAACTACCTTCTTAAAATACCTGACGCGTTTCTAGGATAGCGCTAACCGCTATCCCGTCATCAGAGGTGTAAAGTTACTCCGTTCAAAATCTGTTTGCAGAGAGCTATAGTTTCCCCCGCTTCCCCTCGGCACTAATGCATGGCCGTAAGGAGGAGTAGCAGAGCCAGCCTTTTAAAGCATAAGAAACTCCCCCTGTCATCAAGACTCTGCTTTTAACATAAACATAACTCTGCGATATTCACAATCTTCAAATACTGCACAATTTGTTGAAATGTATAAAGTTTTTTTAAGTTGACATTAGGGTAGATTTAATGAAAACCCTTTTTTATTTATCCAGTTTCTTAGTAAACTATAATAATTAAAAAATGAAGATAACGGCAATAATAATGCAACATACAAGAGCAAACACAGACAGTAGAAGACACCCGTGTAAGAACAGTATATGGACTCCTTATAATCCAGTAGCACATTACAGAGCCCTGCTTTATTATATGTCTCCATAACAATCCGCCAGTAATTTACGAGTCCCGTACATGCAGTCCAGTATACACTAAGAAGCTGTAGCTGCTTTTAATGGTGGCAATGGACCCTTTTACCAACTAGACCCAAGTGCAACTGCACAGATGGCAAATCTATATCTGGTAACAACATGCAAAACCTGGGCAATAAGTCATCAAATACAAAAGCAGAAGACACCAAATAAGTGAAAATAGCTAAATAAAAACTAAAAGGAATAACATTGTGTATATACTGTTATATATATATATATATATATATATATATATATATATATATAAATAATAATAGATTAAACATGCATCCGTTTGGCAATGTTATAAGGGATTTATCTGGTAGGTTGTTCCAAGTACTGTATCTTGGAGAAAGTGCTTCAGTTCTTTTGTAGACTTTCTTCTATATCTGAAAGTAATCCTGGAGGTTTTTGATGATGCTGAGATCAAAGCTCTATCGAGGAAATTACTTCTTTTGTAAAATTCTAGTTCATCTTTTTATTGAAGATATTTCTATGGCCTTGACCATGAATTGGAGGTCATTATATCGCCTGATGGTGCTTTGTGATGGTTGAGAACCTTCATGTACTTCATCTACTGTACCTTCATGTGCTAACATAACTGATTTTGAGAAAAATTTCCCCAAACTTGCAAAGAACCTCCATCATAATTTATAATTTTCTGCAGATTTAGATCCACAAAGCGTGAGAATCCCTGGATTAAATTCTACGCTGAGTTGTGTTGCTAGCTGATTTCTGCTTTTCAGTATATTTAGAGATTCCATAATGTAGAAAAGTTACCCTATGACTACGTCTATAGAATCTGAAGTGACTAACACTTTTGCACCAGAAGCTACATAATCCCTGACAATTTTGATATCGATCCCTTCACTGTCCTAGACCAACAAAGATGTTATCATTAACCCCTTCCCTGTCCTAGTCCGCTGATGAAGGGGTTTTCCACAAGTTATATATTGATGACCTATGCTTTGGCTAGGTCATCAATATGTGATTATGGGGGTCCAACACACAAGACCACCATTGATCAGCTGTTTGAAGAGGCCGAGGCACTCACTAGCACTATAGCCTCTTACCTGTACAGATGACGTCATGTTCATCGGTCACATAGTAGAGCAGCAGCTCAGTCCCATTCAAGGGAGTGGGGCTGAGCTGCAATACCAAGCACAGCCAAGCATTTAATTGGGCTAGATTACCCTTGACTGCCAGGGATAGTATGACACCATCCACCTGTTCTATAAATAAAACCATTAGGTTAAAGTAGAATAAGCTTTGATTTGTAGGTATACCAGGAGAAGGGGTCCACATATTTCTATACAGTTACCTTCAGTCTTCTGTGTCTTTAATAGCAATTCAGTCTAGATACCATAAAAAAATCAATCATTGATGAAAAACTAATACCAAAAAAAAAAAAAAAAAAGAAAAACATTCAAAAAGTACTATAGTTATCACAACTGGCGTTATATAAAGAATAACCCACCATAAATGATGCAAAGACAATGGAATTTACTAACCCATCTATGCCAGTTTTCTCATGTTGATGGGAGTAAATGTGGCGCATCTTTGGTACACAGCACATTCTTGCACCAGAGAGGCGCTACAGTGTTCCTTCTGCACCCCATTCAGGAGTATGCATGAGACAAAGGCATAATGCAGGCACATCCACATCAGCTGGGGACTTCATTAAGACTGGCGTACAGTATGCCAGTATTAATAAATTCCCCTCATTACAGTGCCTTGGAAAAGTATTCATACCCTTTGAACTTTTTCACATTATGTCACCTTACAACCACAAATTTAAATGTATTTTATTGAGATTTTAAGTGATAACCAACACAAAGTAGCAGATATTTGTGAAGTGGAAGGAAAATGATACATGGTGTGAAAGATCCTCAGTGCGCCAAACCGCTTTGGCCACACCCTGAGTCCTCTTTCATATAAAAACCACACTCACCGCCAGTGAGTGTCGGGTTCACAAGATAAATACAAGACAAGCCTTCTAAATTTTATATATTTATAAACCCCTAAATGGGTCGGTATTAACATCTAACACATACAGTTCAGAACAGATATGCAGATATATGCAAGCATTAACAGTTACTAGTTACAAGATACAGTACAAATAAAATAAAAGGGATAAAGGTGAAATAATTACTTTACCACACATCTCATTGATGTGGTTCTGTAGTCCAACACTCACACATGCTCTGGTATGTGTGAGATCACCAGTGGAGGCTTCTTGGCATGTGGCATTAACTCCTAGCATGTGGCATCACAGTCTCTCAGCATTAGTCCAATAGTCTCATCACAAAAATCTCCTCATGGTGTTCGCTTGTAATCCCAACACCAATCTCTTGTAGTCTGTGATGGTCCGTCTCAACTCCATAGCATCATCTCCATAGCAAAATCTCCATAGCAAAATCTCCTTAGCAAAATCTCCTCCCATTGCCTCCTACCTCATCTTTTATACCCTTTATGCCACCCCCCAGAATGAGGTCACCGGCAACAGTAAGTCTGATGAGTTAATGCAATCAAGTCCAGATCCTTTGTAAAGAACTGAGACCAAGTGAATTGATACAATGTTATCAGGCAGATCTGATCAACAGCCCAGGCTTGAACAATGCACTATTGTTTCTTTGATCACTCAGGGCTGTATAGGAGTACAATGGAGCCCTATTGTTCCAGTGTTGCCACTACTGCCAATATACACCTAGGCTTATAGCTGCGCACAGTATGAATAAATGGAACTAGAGAGAAATACGCTACCCAGAGACCAAAATACAGCTGAGTTATAGCCACACTTAAGCAGAATCATCACACATGGTTATCAAAATTTTAATCAAATAAAAATCTGAAAAGTGTGACGTGCAAAAGTCTTCAGCCCCCTGTACTCTGTACCCCTAAATATAATCCAGTGCGCACATTTGCCTTCAGAAGTCACTGAATTAGTTAATAGAGTCCGGCTGTGTGTAATTCGGTCTGAGTATAAATACTCTTGTTCTGTGAAGGCCTCAGTGGTTTGTTATTAATATGAAATATTTTTTACAAATTTTTCTTACTTAAAGAGGACCTTTCACGTCCTCATGTATATGCTGTTTTACATATCGCTAGAAAGCCGACAGCACAATGAATTCAGCGCACTGCCGGCTTTTCCGGTATGTGCCCCGGGGCTGGAGATATCGGCGGTCTTAGTTTCTCGGTTTACTGTCAGAAAGGCGTTCCTGACAGTCTAGCTGCGCTGTGAGGAACGCCCTCCATAGACTTGTACTGGGGGGGCATTCCTTACAGCTCAGCGTCATCACTGGGCGGTAAGGAACGCCCCCACTCTCTGTACTCATCCATAGCACTGTACTGTCAGAGGGGGCGTTCCTTACCACCCAGTGATGACGCTGAGCTGTGAGGAACGCCCCCCCCCAGTACAAGTCTATGGAGGAATACTGTCAGGGACGTCGTTCCTCACAGTGCAGCTAGACTGTCAGGAACGCCCTTCTGACAGTGAACCGTGAAACTAAGACCCCGGATATCTCCAGCCCCAGGGCACATACCGGGAAAGCCGGCAGTGCGATCAATTCAGCATGCAGTATGTAAAACAGCATATACATGAGGACGTGAAAGGTCCTCTTTAATCCTGGGTTGTGTCTTATAGTCAGCCGCGTCCTATCATCTAAAAATTGTTATTTATTTCTTTTGCTTATACTGTATAGTGCCAACATATTCCACAGCGCTTCAGATTTACTAATATGGTTGTGCCTGTAAAGTGTCTGAAACTGCACCCCAAATTGGCTTATTTCAGGCGCACAATGGCACATCTCAATTCTGCATCTCCTCCGACCCATTTGCCACTTTTTAAGACAGTGGGTGGAGTGGGCCAGGGCCACCATGAATCGTCAGGTTAAGGCCCCTTGCAGACGGCTGTGACTGTGATCAGTGTGCTGTCCATGTATTTCACAGATAGCACAGTGACCCATTCATTTCTATGGGCCCGTACACATGTCCGTGAATTACATGGTCACATGTGTGGACCGACAGGCCCTTGCTTCCGCAGCTCCTATTCATTTAATGAAAGGGGCCACGGAAGCACAGCTTGTGCACGGACGGCACACAGATGACATCCATGTGTCCCCCGTGCGCTGCCCGTGCCTTTAATTCACGGCCGGCAGCACACGGTCGTCTGCAACCAGCCTTACTATAACTCATGCCAGATTCCTGACAGTTTCCAAAATTGGAAATTGCAGCATGTCAATTATACCTACAGTAACGCCGGCGGTTTCCCTATAGGTATAATGGAAGCAGAAAGTCCACAGAGGAAACCTCTGCAGACTTTTTGTGAAAAGCACTGCAGGAAGAACTCCACTACGTGGAGCCTTAAAGTGGTTTATCCACTAAAGGAAGTTGTCCTGTATCCATGAGATAGGAGATAATATACAGATCAATGGAGGTCTGACCGCTCAGACCCCTACTGATTAGGACAACGGGGGACTTTTGTCCTCCTTTTTCAATGGAGCGGTGGTTGGGCAGTGCGCTCAGCTCCATTCATTTCAAGGGGAGTGCCGGAGATAGCCAAAGTACAGAGCTCAGCTATCTCTGTTCTCCTGATCAGTGGGGGTCTGAGTGGTTGGACCTCCACTGATCTGTGAGTTATCGCCTATCCTATGGATAGGGGATAACTTCATTTTCTGATTAAACCCCTTTAATAATTCTGACGCATCTTACACCAGCAGAACTAACTTATTAAGACTGGTGTAAGAAATGGCAGTCCTAATAAATTCTCCCCACTGTCAACACTCTCCCAGTAAGACTCACAACCTAAATTCCCTATCAGTATGTCTGTGGAGTGTGGAAGGGACCTGGAGTACCCGGAGGAGACCCATGTAAACCCAGTGAGAACATACAAACTGTATTCAGGGGTTGTCCTAGGTCGGATAAGAAACCAGGACCCCAGCGCTGATTTACCGATAATATACCAGTCAGAAAACACAGAAAGTGAAACAAAGAGAACTAATTTATTTTTAAAATGTATAATAAACCGTAAATACAAGAAAATTCTAGACGATTTCTTCTATGTGTCTCCAGTCGGGCAGATCAGGATGCCCAGTGGTGTTGCAGCAGCAGAAAATTGTCTTCCAGTTTATTGATGTTTGGGCCTCTACTGCTGTGCGGTTGGGGTTCCTCTGCAGACACTTTGGGATCCACCACTTTTTTTTCGGCGTAGTTGTATCCATGGCCGGCCATGCCTCCTTCACTGGATGTCTCTTATAGGTATTTTCAGTCTCCTCCTCTTGCTCTTCTTCTTCCTCCACACTCATATCCAGACTGAAGGGGCTGCGTAATGTTCCTCCTCTAATGGTGGTCTCGGTACTATTCTTATTGCTGTTTCTGAGCCATTTTGGAATCCACCATTTTTTGGGGGGTATAATGGGATCTGTGCTCGGCCATGCCTCCTTTATACAGTGCCCTACAGGAGTATCCATTCCCTCATCTGTGTCCTCACTTACTGTCTCTGGTTCTGTCTCCATGTTGTTCTCTTCCTTATTGTTTTTATCTGGATCTTGGGATATTATCTGGGCACTGATCTTTACTCCAATCTCCTCTATATCCTCCTTCACGTCCTCTTCTTCCTCCTCCTCTATAAGTATAGTCTCTAGGTCAGGCCAACACGAGACCTCTCTGTATTGGAAAGGCCTGAATACTGGCTCAGTGCCCTCCACCATTTGTTTCCAAATTTCATCTGGAAAGTCTCCAATCTCCTCCATACTGATTTTTTTCTAAAGTGCTCACCAACTCTGCAATCTCTGCACCATCAACTGTAACCCTCAAGGGAATGTCAGCGCGGCGCCCCCTTATATAATGTGCATGATGTCATAATGTTCTGCAGAGCTAACAATCTGCAACATTCCATGACATCGGCAGCTTTTTTTTTCTTTGAACATTATATCTTTATTAATAAAAAACAAAACAAAAAAAAAACAACATAAAACCACAACATGTCAGTTACATAAAATATAAAATAAGGATTATGTAGTGATAGGACACAATGAAGCCGGCAGATCAGATCAGTACAATAGGGAAAAGGCTTGCCTTTATTGGAGTATCGGTGGTGTAACGATCACGGTTTCAGGAGTTGCGATCGCACCCAGAGGTGTAGGGGGAGCACAGCCTGCTAGATATGGCTGGGCCCTCGCAGCACCATGATAGCAGTCATGGAAAACTTGTTTCCCCGACCACTATACATCTCTGCTGCCTGTAGACAGTGCAATAAATGTAAAGGGTCCCAGTATTATGTGATGTGTGTACATGCCGCTGGGCCCCTTTCCATTTGAAGCCTGCCCAGTGGAGGTGAGTAAAAATAATAACCACTTACGCTCACCTTCTCCTGGGTTTTCGATGGTCCCCAGCTTCCTCTTTGTGGCTCTTCCGTTCTGCGACTGAATTTTATGTGCCCCAGGTGTCACCATTAGGCCGGCTATTGGCATCATGACGAGCATGACTTCCCATGTGACTCTTGGGACATGTGATGTCAATCTCAGGCCATAACGTCAGTCGCAGCCGGATGCACAGGAGAGGTGTATATAAGTGTTTATTATTTTTACTCACATTTCCCTGGGCCTCTACGTATTATATTCTGGGGTCCTAGGAGACCATAGAATACAATAATGGCACCCAAATGAACGGAAGGGCTGAACCTAAAAAATATTTGCCAAAACTAATTTTGTGGGGTTTGCTGGTAGCGGTTTGAGGCTTCCAAAGCATATTATATACTGGGGGGAGGGGTTCTTGGGAGCATTTTATAGTGTGTGGGGCCATTGTGGAGTATTATACTTTTGGGTGTCTCTTAGAAATATATACTGTTGGGGGGCCTCTGAGGAGCATGTTATACTGTGTGGGGCCACTGTGGAGCATTATACTGTGGGGAGAGGGGCTCTGGGAAGCATATTATACTGTGTGGGCCCCCTTCACTATTTACACTATTTTATCTGTTTTATAGAAGCCATGGATTATTATTACAGGCTGTAATTACATTACACTATAAAACAGATCTTGTGAAGGGGTCACATTGAACACAAAAGCACAACGGTCCCTTCAAACAGTTGATCAGCAAGGGTCTGTTAGACCCTGCAGATCAGCTGTATTACAATGCATGCAGCTCCCAGTATTGTTTACATTCTGGACGCTGTGCTCCTCACTCACCATATTCTTAATAACTGCAGTTGTGGGTACTATATTTGTATCCCTTTCAAATATCTGAGATACCACTGCAGCACCATAACCGTCACTATCTTGAATACCCTGTAGGGAGTGAAAAATTTGCCTCACCAGTCACCCAATGCTGGTCACCCAATGCCATTAGCGAGGTCCACCCTTTGACCCTTTGGTTCCTGAAGATGGCAGATAAGGTGAGTATGCAAGAACTCCCCCAAACCCCATAATGCTAGCCCCCAAGGGCACCCTGAGCTTCTGGGTTTTTCTTACTGGGGCCCCTGGAGCTGGGGCCACCAATTTAGATGATGACCCCCTTTGTGGGGGAGTGGGGGCACACTAGTGAACAAGCAGCATCATGAAGTCCAAGGAACTCACCAGACAGGTCAGAGATAAAGTTGTGGAGAAGTTTAAAGCAGGGCTAGGTTATAAATACATATCCCAAGCTTTTATCATCCCAAGGAGCACTGCTCAATCCATCATCCAAAAATGGAAAAAGTATTCTACAACTGCAAACCTACCAAGACATGGCCGTCCACCTAAACTAACAGATCGAGCAAGGAGAGCACTCGTCAGAGAAGCAGCCAAGAGGCCCATGGTCACGCTGGAGTAGCTCAGGTGGGAGAATCTGTCCACAGGACAACTATAAGTCGTGCACTCCACAAATCTGGCCTTTATGGAAGTGTGGCAAGAAGACATAAGAAGTGCGAATCCGACCTAAATGTTGGATTCGCAGCGGATGGAGTGCCGCCGCAAATGTGAACCCACCCTAACATGTCGTGTGTCGCATTTATCAAGTGTTTTACACACCTGTTAGATATTTTTCCAACCTGTGCTAGCAGTGTAGATATGAAGGGATGTGGCCCTTCAGGAAAGGGGCATAGCCTGAGTTATCACTGAGAACTTTAAAGTCAACTAATAAGTAGACAGTCTAACAGTACGCTAGAATTACCAAACAGCATCATATACTTTGATAAATCTGGTGCACTTTAGGACTGTCTATTCAAAATCTGCACTTAGACACTACTAGTAAATCCCACTGTGTGATATTGTGCAGTGTATACACTCTAGAGGAGCTAGGCAGCTCATAATGGAGGGAGATAAATTGTATGATCCTTGGAAAAAATGTCAACTTTAGTAAAATATGTCCCTAGAACATCTACACCTGGGGAGACCTGGTTGTAAGACTGTGATTTAACTGTGCTAGTGGAACAAACATGCAGAATACAAATTGTGTATAAACAGATCTTCAACTTATGCCTCATTTTTCAGAAGTGAATAATTGAACACATAGTTGTTATATGGGGATTACTACTCTGGATATTATTTAAAAAAATAAAAAATCAAGGCCGTGTCTGAAAACCTATTGCTCAACAGATACACAAAATTTCATTAAAGAGACATTTACAAAAAGATATCGAACCCCCAGCACACCAGAGGACGATGGTCTGATCACTGTGGCCATCTCACTAGCCGCCAGAGCCTAGGAAGGGTTGAGCATAGACAGGTTAAAAACTTGACTATTGGCGCACACTGGGTTGTTGGTGTTTATCCTGAATCAGTAAGCTCTTGCGAGTTTGAGGAGATGGACTGAGGAGAGGGCAAGTATCAGAGCCTGGAGGTGCCCAGAGGGGAGTGAAGAGACAATGGAGACCACTATGGGCCCCATGCAAGGGAGAGGGAGACTCCTCCTGCACTGACCAAGCAGTAGGCCTGTTCCTGAAAGTTGCTCAATTTTTCTTACATTACAGTAAAGAACCTCGAAACTTAAACTGGCTGTTATTTCTGCATGCTGCATGGCAATTGCCGCAACCCAGATGGTGGAGGCCTGGAGGATGGGTGTAGTAGCGGCGGGTGCTGTGCCACCTACTAGGCCGAGCACACTCACCAACCACTCCAGTCCCACTCCTGGGGGTCCTGCAGCACTACTGAATGGTGGTGGTAGTAGTTCTTTTCTCCCGGGGTGCTTCCAGTTGGAGAGGGAACCTTTCCTCTCTGAGCCGGGGTGATAGAAGTCGGAAGGGCCCTGATGGTGATGCCGGCACAACTCAGGAGTCAGCAGCGCAGCTGAACCAGGAAAATAGTTTTTATTGAAACAACTGGAACAAAGGTAAACGGCAGCTTCCAAATGGGGGTAGTAGTTCAACAGCCTTGGTTCTAGGAGGGCGCCCAGGGTTAACTCTCACAGTCTTGTGCTCCACTACTCCTCCTCTCGTGCCTCTCCCAGAGATGGATGATAGTGGTGGTACAGGGGGGCCTGACAGGGTTCTGGTTACCTGAAGACTAGGCCCAATGTGATCCTCCTGTCAGGGTCCTCTCCTGTTCCTCCTGGCATGGCAACAGAAAGATCCAAAATGATGGATAGCCGAACCAGTACTCCTGGCTGTCTCTGGGCCGATAAGACTCCTCCTAGAGGCTATGATGGCCGACCAGTGGCCTCAGTCCAGCTTGTGGGGGCAGGAACTCTCTGCACAGCCTCACTGTACCACTGCTCACACTGAACTGACTAACTGACTAAACTCAACTCAGGCCAACGGTTACCATGGAGACGGAGCCTCCAACAACCCCGCCCAGTGGCCTGTGATAGGCCAGGGCTAAACCAAGGATAGGTTTGAACACTGCAGGGGAGAAATAACAGGGAAAAGCTGCAAACAGTGACACTTAGCACAGAAGACGGAACGTACCAACATAGCCCAGAGGCACAAAGGACAAACAAATTAAAGCAGCGGCCTCTGGGACATATACGGGACCTGCATCTATGTTGTATGAGTATTTACACAGCCCCCTTTCGTTACATAACCAAAAAGCAAACAAGATAGTTCACGTTACCCTTATAGTTACATGTCATCTTACGCTAGGTTCACACTAACATACGGGTTTCCGTCCCTTCAGGTCCCCATAGACGGAGACCCTGTCCGCTTAAAAAGCGGTTACCCGCGGAAACCCGCGGACCCCATAGACTATAATGGGATTCGCCCAATGCTAGTGTGAATGCAGACGTAGCTGATTTTTTTCAGCCAGAACCACAACCAGGAGTACAGATAGAGCCTCATCGTGCTTATATTAGGCCCGGTTCACATCTGCGTTCGGGTTTCCATTCGGAGAGTCCTCTTGGGCCCCCTGAACCGAAACCTATATGCATAAAAAAGCGGTTTACCTGGGAATCCCGCGGACCCCATAGACTATAATGGGGTCCGTGTGGTTTCCGCTCGGTTTCCACATGAAACATGTGGAAAAATGCAGAGAGGAAAGTGCTGCTTGCTTCGTGTGGAAACCAAGCGGAAACCACACGGACCCTATTATAGTCTATGGGGTCCGCGGGATTCCCAGGTAAACCGCTTTTTTATGCATATAGGTTTCAGTTCAGGGGGCCCAAGCGGACTCTCCGAATGGAAACCCGAACGCAGATGTGAACCGGCCCTAACCTACGTGACGTATTTTACAAATTCAGTGGTGAATCCAGCATTATACAATTTCTATAGCTATTGTCCCGGTTCTGTTTGCCACAAACATATTTCTGTTTCCCTCCTAAACTTTTATATGGATATTTACAGTTTCAGTTCAAAAGCAGATCACCGCATAATCTTCAAATGATTTATAGAAATGTCAACCTACAATGAAAAAGTATTGAATTTATTTTACTTTCTTTTCTCAGAATTCAAAGCAAGACTTCATATTCGACCTCAAAAGCTTTCAGATACTGCTGATTTCTGCCGAGTGTTATTAGTTCTGACTCTCTCTCTGCTGTTTCTCTGCTTTTCCTCTTTTGTTCCTTTTGTGTTTCTATTGGACTTTGCATATTCATGATTTATCTCACTGTTTGATATCAGGGTAAAGGTAAAACTAGAACCGAATATGGTTTGTGCCACAAGGGTCATCATAGAATTTCTGAACATACTGGCAAGGTAGAATTTGGGGCTTTTCCTTCCACAATAAGGGCACACCCAACAGTCTTATAGACAAAGTGTACAAGAGATCAAAATGAGTAATTTGGGTGGTCAAAGGTGGCTTAAAGGGAGTCAGTTACCAGAACATAGAATATCAACCCAGCCCCACAGATAGATAGGTTAGGGTCACCAGAACATAGAATATCAACCCAGCCCCACAGATAGATAGGTTAGGGTCACCTGAATCAAACTATGTTTTCCCCTTCATTGCAAAGATATTGCCAATTTATCAATATGCAAATTAGCTCTTTAGAACAATGAGGGTGTTGCCACTTACCTCTTGGGAGCAATGGCTACACCCTCATTGTTCCAAAGAGCTCATTTGCATATTGATAAAAACTGTGATATTGCAACAACAGAAGCACCAAAATACAATGGGAAAACACATACGATGTATAGGTAGGATTCTAGTGACTGTCTTTATAGATTAATATAGAATTTCCCTGGTAGTCCAGGGCTGCAAGCAATAATATTCGAATAATATTCAAGGTGGTCTATAATGTTAAAGGGATTCATTGTAACTCCCAGGATGCATTGCGTAGCTATAGGGGGTGCAGAGGTAGCTGTTATTACCGAACCCTGGACCTTGGGAGGTCTCCAAGATCCCTCTATCACATAAAATAGACCACTATTCTAAAAGGCAGAAGGAAGGTAGGGGCCCTATTACAGATCTTGCACTGGGGTCCAAGAGCTTCAAATAAGACCTCTGCCTGGAAGGTAGTGAAAAGATTAATATGCCGTAACCCAGATGGAGAAGGCCGGAGGATGAGAGTAGTAGTGGCGAATGCTGTTGTAACGTCTCTGCCTGTTCAGGTCTCTGCACCACCTTCCGCCCGCACGCTGCAGCGCAGGAGGCGTGCTCAGTTTGATTCCTTGTTTAAGATTCTTGTTGCTTAGTCTGAACACTGTCCTAGACTATGTAATTGATTTTCTACCACACCCGTCTCAGCACCTTGGTTTTCCTCTGCTCCACTAATAGTTAATCTGAGCCTTGCCTGTGTGATTGACAGCCTGTCTACCAATCCAGTCTGGGGCAGGTCCTGACTTTCTATAAACAGGTTGTCAGCCCTCACATGCTCGCTTGCTATTGATTCTGACTTGTGACTTGTCCCTGCCAGTTTCTTTTCTGCTATTCCCTGTATTCCTATTTCTGACCTCTGGCTCTGTTTTTGACTATTCTCTTGGATTGTGATTTTGTACTGCATTGTTCGACTGGTACCGACCCCTTGGCTAGCCGACCTCCCTTTGTCCGTTGTGTGTCCTGTCTGCGTTCCGTGTTGTCACCTATATTAGGTAGGGCTTGTCGACCAGTTGCTGCTGTCACCTAGGACAGATAGGCAAGTTATCCAGGGACAGTGGGGGGGTTCAGCTTAGGGCTCACTGTCTTGTGCCCCTCCCCCCAGGGTTCTGCAGCAGCACCGGGGAATTGCTCTGGCAATTCCTTTACAGATGTGCCACGTAGCAGGCCAAGCGCGCTCCCCAACCACTCCAGTCCCACTCCTAGGCCGGACAAAGTCGAGGGGGGTCCTGCAGCACTACCGGATGGTAGTGGTAGTAGTTCTTTCCCCCGGGGTGCTTCCAGTTGGAGAGGGGACCTCTTCTCTCTGAGCCGGTGTGATGTTGTTCGGAAGGGCCCTGATGGTGAAGCAGGCACAACTCAGGAGTCAGTGGTGCAGGTAAACAAGTAACAGCCTTTATTTGGCAACAGGAACAGCAAGACAACGGCAGTTTCCAAATAGGGGTAGTAGTCCTACAGTGTCCAACCCCCAGCCTTGGTTCTAGGAGGGTGCCCAGGGTGATATAGGCTCCACAGGATGGCTTTCCTCTACTCCTCCTCTCTGCCTCTCCCAGCCAGGTACACTGGGGATGGAGTTACAGGGAGCCCTGACAGGGATCTGGTTACCTGGATGCTAGGCCCGAATGAGTTTCTCCGGTTAGGGTCCTCTCCTGCTCCTCCTGGCACGACACCGAATAAATCCAATAGTTCTGACAGCACTACTCCCTTGCTCTGGGCTGTCTGTAGCTGAGCCTGGGGCTGATGATATCACTCCTGAGGCGACCGTTGGCCTACAGTCCAGAGGCTGGTGGCAGGTTAGCTCTGCACACCTTCTCTTGTCAACTGCATGCACTGAACTGAAGACCAACCGTCGTCGCTGGGGAGATGAGACCTCCCTACAACCCTGCCCAGAGGCCTGTGATAGGCCAGGGCTGAACAAAGTCTGGGTTTCGAACACTGCAGGGGGAAAAATGCCGAGTGAAAAGCTGCATAATACATAACATAAAACACTTAACATAGAAGACGGAACATACCAACATAACCCAGAGGCACAGTAACAAACACATAAAAGCAGCAGCCTCTGGGATGCTGCAAATAGTAATATGCCTGGTGGTATAGTGTAATGAATCAGGCTTGGACCGGCCTACAGGTCAACGGGTGAATCCCAGGGGAGCCCCCTATCCATCCTGGCCTGGCACTTTATACAAACACCCATCATACAGTATCTCAACCACGCTATGTGTCGGTATCATATACTTAGTAGATTAAGAAACTACCCGGACACACTGGGCAGCTGAGATGACATCTAGGTGAAGAGTTAGACCAACCAGTATCTTTCCTCCCTGGGACCCATCTTATCAATCCCACTGCAGGGGCCCTAATGATCTTGCAGCGTCTTACTACTGCCTGAGGTCCACTGCTGTTTGTGAACCAAGACATAAGAGGGTCCTGGTTCAAGGCAGCACAAGAAGCAGCAGCTACCAACAGGACTCCATGACAGAAACAGAGACAAGGGCTAGACAGCAATATACTACTGAGAAATATACTTATGTTGGCAGGATTTTAGGATTTTGCAAACAAGTGTCAGGTAATATTTGTATATCGCTGTTTAGAGGGCCCCTAGAATTCATTTTACTGGTAGACCCTAGGCACCCCAGTCCGACACTGGAGGAAATGGTAGTTAGAAGTCAATATCTAAATCAGAACCTACAAAAAACAGAACAAGCACATCAAATTAGTAAAGTAAAAGTTCATCTTTTTTGGACAATCAATATCAAGCAAAACACAATTATAAAATGTGACCATGGCACACAACACTAACCCCAGAACACAACGGCAGCTCAAGTCATATATCAATAAATTATATATGTACAAAGCAATTTAGTGATCTGACATGAGCTTATTGCCATAAACAATAAAAGGCTGACACCAAGTGGCTAGTCAATTTGTGCACTGCAAATATGGAAATATGCATGTATATAGTACCGAATGCAAGTGCAATACACACCTAATAGATAAGTATATATGAACAGTGAGAATCCTCGCAGCAGCACCTACCCAGTATAGACGCCCCAGCCATGGATTTCAAAATCCTTTGTCAGGGAGTAAAGATGTGACGGGACTAATTCTTAGTACATGCACAAGTCAAGGCTGAAAGGAAGCCAGATATGTTAATGCTGTCAATACTACAAGGCTGTAACAATTAGCAAGCAGTCACCTATACTGCTATATGTATAATCCAAAGGTGATTTCTTGGACCTGATGGTAATGACCGACATCGAGACTGGTAAGTATAGAAGTGTCTGCTTAAGGCTAAGGCCCCATGTAGCGAGCCACAGCAAAAAAGCGCTGCAGGAAAAACCGTCCTCTTCGGACTTAATGCTTTCATTATACCTATAGGGAAACCACCAGCATTTCCGTAGGTATAATTGACATGCTGAAATTTCCAAAAACATAACGGTTTTGGAAATCGCAGCGTATCCGCAATGTGTGGATGGGATTCGCTGTGCAGGGACTGTAAAATGCCGTGTTTATGCCACATGGGGCCCGGCCTAAAAGTCATACGTCCCCACACACACCCTAATGGTAATATTTTCTTATGTTATATATTATTTATTATTATATGTTCCATCAGTACAATTAAAAATTATGACAGAAAATAAGTCTATATATATATATATATATATATATATATATATATATATATATATATATGTCAAAAAATATAAATGTGATGTGGTAAAGCATAAAAAAGTAAATAAATATATGTAAGGAAAGATGAAAATTCCTATAGTGAAACCCTAATAAATGCTTTTCTGCAAATGTCAAACACAATTTTGAGAAACATACACGGTCAAATTTGATAAATAACTGGGTAAAATAGTGAAGCACATATAGTGTCCCGCAGCACCATGATAGCAGTCGGGGATTCATCTCTGCTGCCTGTGGACAGAGCGGCTCCCAGTATTGTTTACTTGCCGGGCACTGCGCTGCTCACTCACCGTATTATTGATAACTGCAATTGTAGGTACTATAGTTCAGGAGCGTAAATACCGGGGTAGCAGCGGGAACGGCTGCCACAGGGCCCGGGACATTAGGAGGCCTGGTGGGCCCCTGATGTTTTTTTTTTGTTGTTTTTTTTTAATAGGCCGTTACCTGCTGGTGTAACATGGAGGTGGCTGGGAGCAGGAGCAGTGTCAGTAAGTAAGGCCGTGGGCCGAGAACCCCACAAACACTGTTACTTACCTCTCCTGTGCTCCGGCAGGCTTCGGGCCTCCTTGGTGACGTCCCAGATGTCAGCCGACATCATTATGCGTCGTGACGCCGGCCGTGAAGTCTGGTCCAACATTGAAGAAGCGGGGAGTGCTGCCAGAGACAGGTAAGTAACACAGTTTTTATGTTTGTCACCTCCCCTGGATTCTCCGATCATTATACTCTGGGGTCTGTTCATGGGTGGTCCACAATGGGGCATAATTATGTGTGCAGGGGCCACAATGGGGTATAATACTGTGTGCAGGGGCCACTATGGTGCATAATAGTGTGTGCAGGTATGAGGGGAATGTGGTTTGTGTGGGTGGGGGGGCGGTTGCCGGGGGGGCCATGTCAAATGTTCGCCTTGGGGCCCAGCCATTCCTAGTTACACCACTGCTATAGTTGTATCCCTTTTAAGTATCTAAGATACTGCTACAGCACCCATAACCATCACTATCAAGAATACACTATAGGAAGGGGACCCCAGTCAAAATTTGAACAAGGGCCCATAAGACTTTAGTTATGCCACTTGTTTTAAGCTATAGTTTGTTGCACGCAAGCACTTGAAACTCATCTAGTGGACAGCACGGTGGCTCAGTGGTTAGCAGAGGGCAGCACGGTGGCTCAGTGGTTAGCAGAGGGTAGCACGGTGGCTCAGTGGTTAGTACTGTTGCCTTGCACTGCTGGAGCCCTAGATTCAAATCCAACCGAGGACAACATTTGCAAAAAGTCTGTATGTTCTCCCTGTGTTTGCGTGGGTTTTCTCCGGGTATTCCGGCTTCTTCCCATATTCCAAATACATACTGATAAGGATTTAGTTTGTTAGGTCATTATGGGACAATATTCACGATATCTGTAAAGCGTTGTGGAATATGATGGCTCTATATAAGTGGCAGAAAAAAATTGCTAAATATGGAAATAAGTCAGTCAGAAATTAAGAAGAAAATGGGCCACATTTACCATGCCTTATATTCCAGTTTTCAGGCGTACAAGGTGTACCGAGACTATGAAGACTATAAATCTCTCCCATTGAGTCTAATGTTGTGTGGGTTTGTTGGTGGTATGGTAGGAATATCATATAATATTTAGGATTGATTGTTGCCTGAGGATCAGCACTATAGCTAGACATGAGGGCGTGCAACATCATCTGATCATTATCATTATGATCATTATCATCCCATGGGGGACACACATCAGGCCACTGTTTTGTTGTTTCTTTGTGTTTTTTTTTTTTTACTATACCCCCAAGTGTGATACATTGGACCCCTTCCTTATTGTTTGATCTGTGCTTCTTGCCCTGTTTCTGTATTGCGCTGTATCACGCCATCATGAGAACTGTTACCAGTGGTTATTATCGGTGTTTATTGATGATGTAACACCATTCTATTACAGTTATGTACACCATTGACTGTATGGTGTTATATACTGTACCATTCTGTTATTATCTGTTTTGGAGACTGTGGTGGGTCAGATCAGGGATGAAAGAAGGCCTTAAGGGTATGTTCACACTGCAGAATTTGTACAAGCCGAAAAAGTCAGCTTCAAGAATTCTGTTGTGGAATCTTCTACAGAATCCATCACGGAATTTGCAAATTCTGCACCAGCCAAGCAGAATTTTTTTTTTCTTCACTTCAATGGGAGTTATGACGCAGAATCTGTGATGCTTATTGTTGTTGCTAGCTGAAAACAATCAGCTAGAAGAAATAAATTAGCAACTGCCTTTGGGGCTGATTTCACCCTCAAATTCAGCTCCAAATTTAGCCATGTGAACATACCCTTAGGGTAGGTTCCGGCACAACATCGCCCTTATCAGGGTGGCTATTCCATATTTGTAGGCAGCACCCTAGATGTTAGGGCAAACTAGATTGAACCCCTACCTCTCCCAATTTCATTTGTGCTTCATGTTATCAAAGTTTCAATCATCTGGAGTAAAGGTTATATTTTATGTCAAGTCTTCCTGTGATTGAAGATTGGTAGAGAAGTCAGTCTGCAACAGACATTATTAAAATGATATGCAAATGTAACTTAACTTTCATCGAGTAACCGAATTTCATTCTCTTTAAAAATAAGAAACTAGAATAATGGAAAATGTTTCCTCTGTTGTTCTTGTGCTGCTACAATTTAATTAAAATGACAAGGTTCTCATAACTTCTCATTACCGGAAATTGTTGCCCTGTACAATGACATGTAAAATAGTAAGAAGTCTATTTTAAAACTTTCTTTGGAAATTATATATTCATGGAGTTACCCTACATAACCTGCAGATAAAATTAGACCAGGATTTACATAGCATATCTGGGCAGATATCAATGGAGAATTGAATGAAACAAATATGTTAAAGGGGTTGTCCAAGAGTCGATATTGATTGCCTATCCTTAAGACAGGTCATCAATAACAGATCGGTGGGGATTGTAACGTGGCACCCCTGTCAATAAGCTGCAGATCAATTGGGATCGATCTAATATGGGTCATCAATATAAAAAATGGCCCCAAGCCCAGAAAACCCCCGTAGGCCAGGGCCCAAAGTGGTAGAAACGCCATGTGAATCCCATCCACACCTTGTGGAAAAATATGCACAGCGGATACTCTGTAATTTCCAAAACCGTTGCAGTTTTGGAAATCGAAGCGTGTCACCTATACCTATGGAAACAACCGGCGCTTTCTCTATAGGTATAATGGAAGCAGAAAGTCCGCAGAGGAAACCTCTACAGACATTCTGTGAAAAGCGCTGAGCGAAAAACCGAGATGCATTGCCACTGCGTTTTTTCCCGCAGCACTTTTTTGCTGCAGCACTCTACGTGGGGCTTTAGCCTCAAAGACACACATGTGATCTGAAAACAGCTGAGAATAAATAATTTACCAAAATAGATATCACAATTTCTAGGTATTTTTATGATATGGCTATAGATGGACCAGGGGAGATCACAGGGTTAGACGGATAAATAGTTGGAATTATTTTATTAGAA
Source organism: Leptodactylus fallax (assembly GCA_947044405.1). Lineage (NCBI taxonomy): Eukaryota > Metazoa > Chordata > Amphibia > Anura > Leptodactylidae > Leptodactylus > Leptodactylus fallax. Next base: position 13,794,791 of record CAMRHE010000006.1, read on the forward strand.
TCTTTTTCAGTTAATATTATGGGAAATTAAAAAAAAAAATTCAATCATTTGGTTTTAGAGCAAAGTTTCTAAAGTTACCATCTTTTGTAATGTGCTAAGATTAAAATGACTATGAAGGGGGCCTGGATACATTTCTCAAAAGTAATAAGTATAGCATTACAAGTTAGGGGTAGTAGATTCATGAGGATAGTTTTTTTTTTTAACCAAGGATTTATTCTGAATGTCATGTTTGGAGTCAGAAAGGAATTGGTTTCTGCTTCATGGGGCTTTACAGTATATCTTTACAGTATATCTGGATCAAAATTGCAGGATTATTGCCTGCGCAGTCTACTATTTGAGCATTATAGCTATGATGACAGTATTTGGATAGTTCACATTTTTGGTGTTGATCTGAGAACTATTTCTTTAACTTATTTTTTATTGATTTCATCACCTACAGTACAATATAAAATGAAGTAAACGAGAAAAATATTTCTACCAATTTTCTCCTTACAGATGTGGCAAAGTTTAACATTACAAATAACAGGTTAAGTATAAATTTCTATAGAATTAATGTTAGTACTACAAAAGACCATATCTGGTAAAATTGAAAAAAAAAAAACAAATAAAATAACCACATTTGAGTCATTAGGATTGAGGTGCAATATGCTTTAATCTAAACAGTGGGAAAATTATTAAAGGGCCTGATATTTAGGGGGATTCAATTTTAATTAAAGAGAACCTTTCACCACATCCCCCAACTCCAATTCTTTGCATCCTTTAATAGTTGGAACAATTGGAATTTTTTTTTCTCTAGATCCCACCATTCTTGAGCAATCCCTGTTAGTCCCCGTCTGTCCACCTGACAATAGAGAGAATAATTAGCATATTGAGTGCTGAAACTAACAGCACTGATTGGTCAGGAACAGCAGAGAAAAAATACCAACTGCACCGGAATCCGGGAAGCAACACCTATTGGAAGATGCAAAGAGTTGGAGTTCATGAAGGTGATGATAGGTCCTCTTTAAGCTGTCCCCCCACAACACAATCTGATGTAATGGGTTCTGTAATCCACTACACCAATTTTTTGGCATAGAGGGATAATATTAGAAATCTACATCAATTCCTAACTGTCATAGATTTCCATTCTGGCGCAGGTACAACTGGCAGATTTATGAACAGGCCAGAACCTCTTCATAAATGTCTCATTGCTTGCACTAGTCAGGGCCTTTTTTAAGCTCTTTCCGACATCCTTTGTAATTGTAAGGTGGATGTCAGGAATTTAAATAGGGCGTCCACTCAGGAGCTGAGCGGCTGCTATAGCTGCCGGGTCTCTGCTGTATTATGCCTGCATTAAGGCCCCCGGCACCTTGGTCACAGCTGACCAAGGCGCCATTTTACCAGAGATTGCCGACACCGGGAGCGAGATCCAAACTTGGCGTCCTGTTGCTATGACAGCCGAGAGCTATTGAAGGCTCCCAGGCTTGTCTGGCATGCATTTGTTCAACAGGCTACTATATTCAAGACCCCTAAGGGGCAGTTTCTACACTTTCCAAAAATGCCTTTCTTATTTTGCATTGCAGCTCCATTTTCATGAAAATCATCATTTTATTCTTAAGCAAATTATCTGAAAAGGGCTTTTGGGGCTTTTCTTCTCCTGCTGTGTCTTCACTCTCTGTTCTAGATAACTGCCTCCTAGCTCTTCCCCCATTGCTTGAGGGACATCTGCCACTTTGTCACACTTTGTCTACAGTTAAGGGCAATTATCTAGCAATTTTCAAGAGCAACGCCCGATTCAGGAAAAGAGCCGTTCCGTAAAGGCCTTTTCAGCTAATTTGCAAAAGAATAAACTCCTGATTTTCATGAAAATGCAGCTGCAATGCAGAATAAGAAAGGCATCTTTGGAAAGCGTAGAAGCCATCCTACAAGGTACTGTCACTAGTTTGATACTGATTTTCCTGCCCGTTATGTATGGATTCTATAGATCAAGAATTTTCTTGAACTACAGAATGTCCTTTTTCTCTGGTAACTTTCTGATGTCTCTCATACAGGAATTCCTGGGCAGCCTTCTGAGAGAAATTTCATTAGTTCTCTGTTTAGATTGCTGATTAATAAATCATCAGCTCTAGCAAGAAGTGATGGACCTGACAAAGATGTTCTTTGCTTTTACAATTGACTTTGCTGATTCTCACTTTTAAATACTTGAAATCTAATTTTCGGTAGATTAGATTGCCAGCGAAAGCAATAGCATATAAGAAAAGCTTTAATATAAGGAGTATAAATCCAAGAGTGCATATGCAGAAGCATGTATACAGACATACAGGTGCTATAACAAAATACATCATGTATACAGGTAATCCTTGGTGCTTTTTACACTTACTGATGGTGGTCACCACTTCATAGCCGCATACCTTTTTGAAATATCCAAAAGTCTCCCAAAATAAGGGGACACCCTGGACTCGGAGCAGAGGACGCAAGTATCCTGCCCATATGGTGAGTCTATGTAAATGTATATGGAAATGTCTTCTGAACAATAAACAATAAAAAAAAATGGTGAAACAAAATTATCAAAAATTGAATTTAGTTTTCATCATAAAGGAGTTGTCCAATTTCAGCAAATAAATCTACATAATATTCTACAAAAAAGAATGAAAAGATTCACATGACCGAGTTTCACCCAAGAAACTCGGTCCAAGTGTTCACTGGGTTTACCGTCCTGACCTTCATGCCGGGACGTCCTAGCATCATAGTTATCAGTACAGGACAGTATGTTGCTGGGAGGCCGAGATTCCTAGCATCATAGATAACTATACTGGCATCATAGATAACTATACCGGCATCATAGATGACTATACTGGCATCATAGATAACTATACCGGCATCATAGATGACTATACTGGCATCATAGATAACTATACCGGCATCATAGATAACTATACTGGCATCATAGATAACTATACCGGCATCATAGATGACTATACTGGCATCATAGATAACTATACCGGCATCATAGATAACTATACTGGCATCATAGATAACTATACCGGCATCATAGATGACTATACTGGCATCATAGATAACTATACCGGCATCATAGATAACTATACTGGCATCATAGATAACTATACCGGCATCATAGATGACTATACTGGCATCATAGATAACTATACAGCTAGGAGTCCCTCTCCTGTCATGAAGGTCAGGCTGGTAAATCCGGTGAATACACGGACCGAGTTTCACGTCGTGTGAATTTAGCCTTATTCTGGAAAATCTGTGCATCTTTGCTACTGCTATAATAATAATGCCCCATTGTCATATACTACCCAGGTGACGGCAGCCAGACAGGACAAAGGTGTGAAAACAAGACTGGGATTTTTTAGATGGAACCATGTGTCAGAACCTTTAATCAGGATCAGAAGTACTACAAGTTCCAGGAAATTAGTCTGAAATGTAAAGCAGAAGTGTAATCAGGAACAGGTTTCAGATCAGGATCCAAGTATAGAACTATAGGATCAGCAGACAAACTCAAGGGGTAGGCAATAGGCAGAGTTTTGATGCAAAGCTAGGTCATATACAGGCTAACAATGTAGGAATATATCAGGCTAAAGGCAAGAATGAGAAAAACTTGAATTGACACTCTGGGAATGAATTAAAGCTGGATTATATAGCAGACCTGATGACCTAATGATAATTAGAGGCAGCCAATGGGGGCCTATCTGCAAGCAACAGAGGGCAGCACAAAAGGAGAAAAGTATGCAAAAGGATTTTAAAAAAAGATACAACACAGTTTAGTATCTATTCTGCTCCATTCATATCGCCTGTTTTTAGCAGCATTCCTGCAGGGAAGAAGTCACCCTCTCCTCCAGTGCAAGTTGTCTCAGGGGGTTGCCTTGACCGTGTTGCACAGGAAGCATCCATAAGAGACAAACTGTTTACAGGTACATTTTAACTATTGATAATATCAGCACATATGTAGTGTATTTACAGTACAAGGATACACAACCACTAGTCTTAACTACTGGTTACGTTTGGCAACAACACCCAAAGTACATATGGTAAAGCCTGCACAAGCTAAAACCTTATGCAAACTATTGTATTACAGCTGTGTGCAACCTTCAAATTGTATGATTCCAAATTACAAAACCTTTCGAGCTTAAGGGTCTGTTCACACGGAGGAATTTGCAGCGGATTTGGGGGTGGAATCCGCCCCCGAATCCGGAGCAGATTCCTCCCGAATCCGCCTCCCATTGTTTTAAATGGGAGGCAGAGATCGCAGCAGGACGTGGAAAAAAGAAGCGTCCTGCTCGATCTTGCCGCAGATTCCGCCTGTGGTATCTGCGGCTTGAGACTCCCTCCTGATTAGGCCATTTATCCAGGCCTAATCAGGAGCGGGATGCCGCAGCGGAATGCAGGTACACTACATCGACTTCCCATCACGGCTAGACCGCGGCGAAAATTCCGGTGGTGGAAAATGAATTAATTTTCTGCTGTGTGAACACAGACTTAATGAACCTATCTATATAACCTATGTACATACTGTATTTAGCTCTCTGATTTCATATGAAGGCATTCAAAGAATTTTTCAATTGGATGCCATATTCTTTGGATTCCTATCTTTGCTTATAAGGGGAAAATATCTCCATAATATGACATCATACAGTGACATCATATGGCACCACACAGTCTCTATGACTCTTCAGAATAAAACCTCAAGAACTCTGCTGTACTACGTACATATAGGGCTAGGTGTTCTAAGTGCCACAACTATTCCGAGTCATTTTAGAAAAAACTTTTTAATATAAATTTCTAGACAAACTTTTTATTTTATTGATTCCCAACAATTTGCTTTCTTATGGACTCAATTTGCAGAATATGTGTTAGTTCAAGGTGACCCAGATATCTACTCCAGATAGGACAGGACTTTTTAACTTGTCATATCTTGTAAGAGTTTATGGATATCCTCACACAAACTCTTACCATATAAAATGTTCTATTTTTACTTCCTAAAATGTGTAAATCTATCACTATTTAGCTGACATTTCACTGGTTCGGAAAAATGATTCTGACAGAATCCGACAGCTTGTTGAACACTGACATCTGATCTGCAAAGCTTTAGAAAGTGACTTGTTCCTGAGATGTAGGAAATGGTAACTGCTGAAAGGAGAAAGAATCAACTGTTTATCATGTATAAAGCATTTCTCGCTCATGTACCAATGAAGGAGTTTTGCTGACTGGACTACAGATTTGTCTTAATTAACAATCCCCTAAGAATACAAATCATATAAGACAACAAATCAAATGTACTTCATCAGTTTCATAATAGTCGACAATACCTGATATGAAGACATTTCTTATGGATGAAATTAAAGCCAATGTACTGTAGAAAAACGTGCCGAAATGAAAAAGAACACCCAAGTTATTTTTGCTTTTTGTAAACAAATATATCCATAGAAAGTCACATGTGAGTGTTTTATTAGTATACAAACATGTTTTATGTATTTTTATGTTACTATGAATAGAAAAAATCCCAAATTTTTCCTGTTCACACTGACACAAAGGGGATGATTTATGAATACCTCTGGACAGAAAACTCTGTCAGCAGCGGTGGTGATAGGTATTGCCACCAACACAACCAGACCTTTAGCCCCTTTGACCAGATTTGGCTTGAAAGAGGTCTGTCTAGACGGACATGCCACCTATTGCCTATGTATGGGGATATTCGTAACAATGCTTGTACAGTCATGGCCAAAAGTTTTGAGAATGACACAAATATTATATTTTCACATGATCTGCTGCCCTCTGGTTTTTATGTGTGTTTGTCAGATGTTTTTATCACATACAGAAATAGAATTGCATTCATATTATGAGTAACAGAAGCTTATATTGACAGTTAGAATGAGTTAATGCAGCAAGTCAATATTTGCAGTGTTGACCCTTCTTCTTCAGGACCTCTGCAATTCTCCCTGGCATGCTCTCAATCAACTTCTGGACCAAATCCTGACTGATAGCAGTCCATTCTTGCAGAATCAATGCTTTAATTTTGTCTGAATTTGTTGGTTTTTCTTTGTCCACCCGTCTCTTGATGATTGACCACAAGTTCTCAATGGGATTAAGATCTGGGGAGTTTCCAGGCCATGGACCCAAAATCTCTATGTTTTGTTCCCTGAGCCATTTAGTTATCACCTTTGCTTTATGGCAAGGTGCTCCATCATGCTGGAAAAGGCATTATTGAGCGCCAAACTGCTCTCGGACGGTTGGGAGAAGTTGCTCTTGGAGGACATTCTGGTACCATTCTTTATTCATGGCTGTGTTTTTAGGCAAGACTGTGAGAGAGCCGATTCCCTTGGCTGAGAAGCAACCCCACACATGAATGGTTTCAGGATGCTTTACAGTTGGCATGAGACAAGACTGGTGGTAGCGCTCACCTCTTCTTCTCCGAATAAGCTGTTTTCCAGATGTTCCAAACAATCGAAAAGGGGATTCATCAGAGAAAATGACTTTACCCCAGTCCTCAGCAGTCCACTCCCTGTACCTTTTGCAGAATATCAGTCTGTCCCTGATGTTTTTTCTGGAGAGAAGTGGCTTCTTTGCTGCCCTCCTTGAGACCAGGCCTTGCTCCAAGAGTCTCCGCCTCACAGTGCGTGCAGATGCACTCACACCTGCCTGCTGCCATTCCTCAGCAAGCTCTGCACTGCTGGTAGCCCGATCCCGCAGCTGAAACACTTTTAAGAGACGGTCCTGCCGCTTGCTGGTCTTTCTTGGGCGCCCTGGAGCCTTTTTGGCACCAATGGAACCTCTCTCCTTGAAGTTCTTGATGATGCGATAGATTGTTGACTGAGGTGCAATCTTTCTAGCTGCAATACTCTTCCCAGTTAGGCCAATTTTGTGCAGTGCAATAATGACTGCACGTGTTTCTTTAGAGATAACCATGGTTAACAGAAGAGAAACAATGATGGCAAGCACCAGCCTCCTTTTAAAGTGTCCAGTGGTGTCATTCTTACTTAATCATGACAGATTGATCTCCAGCCCTGTCCTCATCAACACCCACACCTGTGTTAATGGAGCAATCACTGAAACGATGTTAGGTGGTCCATTTAAGGCAGGGCTGCAATGATGTTGAAATGTGTTTTGGGGGATAAAGTTCATTTTCTAGGCAAATATTGACTTTGCAAGTAATTGCTGTTAAGCTGATCACTCTTTATAACATTCTGGAGTATATGCAAATTGCCATTAGCAAAACTGAAGCAGTAGACTTTGTAAAAATTAATATTTGTATCATTCTCAAAACTTTTGGCCATGACTGTATATGCATAAGAGTATTCTTTACTATGTTTTACAGATAGGTTCCTAGGAGCCCTGATAGTATACTACACTTTGTTTTATAGATAAGTTCTTGCAGCCCTGACAGTGTTCTACACTATGTTTTATACATAGGTTCCTAGGAGTCCTGACAGTGTTCTACACTATGTTTTATAAATAGGTTCCTAGGAGCCCTGACAGTGTTCTACACTATGTTTTATAGATAGGATCCTAGGAGCCCTGACAGTGTCATACACTATGCTTTATAGATAGGTTCCTAGGAGCCCTGACAGTGTTCTACACTATGTTTTTATAGATAGGATCCTAGGAGCCCTGAGAGTGTTCTACACTATGTTTTATAGATAGGTTCCTGGGAGCCCTGACAGTGTTCTACACTATGTTTTATAGATAGGTTTTTAGGAGCCCTGACAGTGTTCTACACTATGTTTTAAAAGATAGGTTCCTAGGAGCCCTGACACTGTTCTACACTATGTTTAATATATAGGTTCCTAGGAGCCCTAAGAGTATTCTACACTATGTTTTAAAGATAGGTTCCTAGCATCCCTGACAGTGTTCTACGCTATGTTTTATAGCTAGGTTCCTAGGAGTCCTGACAGTATTCTACACTATGTTTTATAGATAGGTTCCTAGGAGCCCTGACAGTGTTCTACACTATCTTTTATAGCTGGGATCCTGTTCGATCCAAAACAAATCTTAGACCTGAGCTACCCCAACCCGAAACAAAATGAATCCTTAGAGGTCTCTAGTGGGGACTATTTTTCATAACCAGACAACCTACCAAAGTCAGTATGGGAAGGACCACAGTTTTTGGGCATTCCTAGTCCAATAATACCAGCATGTCTTCACCCCAATACCCAACCATCCCTAGTCAGGATACTACATCATCCCTTTCTCTTCTTGGCACCTCTGATGGTGGTGAGTGTTGGGGTAATAATTTTGAATGATGTATGTCTTCTTAATAGCTAACTCTAAACCCTGCCTTAGTAATAGATGCCATCAATCAGAGAGTGGTTATGACTAAGGCAGTATTAAATTATTAAAAACGCACAAAGTCGTAAAAAACTATTTTTAACCATTTAATTTATTTGTTATCTAAATGATAATCATCAATGCAGTCCACTGAATAAGATGGAGTCCAAACAATCCTGTGGAACATACAAGACAGGAACTATAACACAAAAAAGACAGTAGTATACAAATAAAAAATGTTATACTTACCAATGACCATCTTCTAGCTTCTGTCTGAATAGAAACCAGAGTTCAATGAACTCTGGTTACTATTATAGCACAGGGGATGTGGATGTATTAAGAAGGTATGAGGTACGTATTAATACTTCTCGCACATCTAAAAGATACTGTGCTACAGAATAACCTATTTCAGGGACTCCAAAAGTTACATAAAAGTCCCTGCATTAGTCAAGTAAACAAGGTCACATTAAAAGTAGGTCAATGACCTACAATCCCATTGATATGTTAGATAGCGGTGGGGATGTTAGGAGCTGCCAACAATTCATATGAATTACAGGGCAAGCCCTACATTTACAGCAGGTACCAACTGGTAATTCACTTGAATTGATAGGCAGCTTTTGCAAAAACAGGTAGCCCTATCCACATACAAAAAAATTATGACTGCATCACCCTATCAGTGATTTTAAAGAGGATCTTTCAGCACCTTCACCAACTCCAAATCTTTGCATCATTTAATAGGTGCCACACCACTGATTCCATTACAGCTGGAAAATTTCTGAACAATCGCTGCTGTTAGTTTCAGCACTCAATATACAAATTAGGCAATCTACTATAAGGTGAGCAGTCCTGAGCTGTCTGCTTGGACAGGCCTGGGATGGAGCAGACAAGCCTTGTTAGTTTACAGGGTTCCAAAAATAACAGCACCAATTGCTCAGAAACGGTAGTAGCTAGTGAAAAAGTTGTAATCAGCACTATAATCAGCAGAGCCGCACCTATTAAAGGATGCAAAGCGCTGGAGTTGATGGAAATGGTGAAAGGTCCACTTTAAAGACTGCTACATCAGTAGGATTGATACTGGAGATTGGGGAGCTGTATGTAAGATCTGGGTTTATAAATTTGTATTTCTGTTTTCTTGTTTTGTTCCCAGAACTGACCAAAAACTTCAGATTTAGATCGGGCAACATCAACTTATGTTTTCAGAGAAAGTTTTAGAACATGTTGGCTTTCTGTTCACTACATCTGGTGAATTGCTAGAACCCATTAAACAAGTGAAGGCAACATAAACAACATTTACTATTTCTCAATATATGTTTGTTCTTTTTCTCCTTTTGAGGGATTTCATTCCATTGTTGTTTTTCTCCAAGGGTATACGCTGCCTTTATTTATGCCTTTGTCGTTTTCTAAAATGCTTTTGGCAGTGAGAACACTTTGCAATTAATATCTCTGCTGGATCAACCCTAAAATTGCTCAGTCTTCAAGCCATCAGACATTAACTTATCCGCTTAAGAAAAGAACTAAAAATTTATAGCGACCTAGTTCGGCTTAATAGTGTAGTATAGTTTTCATAGATTAGATGTTCTTATACAGGGCATCCAAAAACAGGGCATTGGTGCGTGAATAGAAAATTGGTACCTTTCAAAGTCAGACAGTTAAGAGTACATGATATACATGGAATATTAGAATTACAATACTAGAACGTCTGTTCTCGAAAATTGATGCAAATCTGCGTTATAATACATTGTCAGTGTCATACATTCACCCTCAAATGAACCCGCTCAGATAATTAGTTTAATTTAACTTTACAATTTTTATTGCGTCTTATAAAATGTCTTTCAAACACTTACTGGTCTAGAAGTATAATGTCATTCAGGAGAAGTAATATCTAAGCAAGTCAGACACTTACCAAAAACAGGGACGAATGGGAAACCAGTGGTGGTCAACCCAATATATTATGGGGCTCCGACTATGGCCCTTGACTTTAACAAAGACTTCTACTTCATATTCTACCAGGACTGGGTTAAGGCTTTGGCTTCTACACAATATGACATTTTGACACAGCTACATTTGGCAGGAGTATGTTTTATCGAAGCTATAATAAAGTTTGACGAAGGATATAAATTTTTGTCCAAAACTGGTCTTCTGAAATCTGTTCTTGTTTTTAACAAAATACACCATGGAGGAAACATAGAAAAGAAATACAGACATAAATAAGAATCCCATATGTGAATTCAAAACTCAAGATTTCATTGAAAATTGTCTTGAGGGTCTCTAGCAGAATGGGACAGTCTACACAGAAGATAAGAAAATGGGGACACAGAAAAAGGTGGTCTAGAAAGGGGGTTGTTTTCTCTGAAGTGGTCTTTGGCACAGGTTCTACTGTATGTGTGTATGTAAACATAGAATGTACATCGTAATTTTTTAAACTGGGAAAGATATCACAAGAGCCCCTTACGTAGTATTAAGATGAGGCAGGACCTGATCAAATCCTGAGGAAGGTAGCTTACCCTAGAGCTCACAAGCACCTGAGAACCACATGCTGCCCCAACTGGTAGTGTGTGGTCATGATGTGGTCAAGACTCACATCACATTGTAGTGCTGCCTTCATTACAAACCCTTAAACTGTATGTGGTGTTGTTGTGACTCGCTAGCTGCCACATCCACGACACAATGGTCTTAAGAAAATGTATCAGGTTTGGATTTCCCATGACCAAGCAACTTGAGAGTTGCAACACGACCACATTCAACTTTCATTACAAAGAAGGCAGTGCCGCACTGCAATTTTTGGCTATGCAACATGTCATGGCCGAAGTCTTGTAGCCTTAGCATGAAACAAGTATTTGTTCCTTCTAATAAATGCCTCTGCTGTTGATTTTTTAACCTTTCCAGAATCCTTTATTGTTTTAATACTGTTTATCAAAATGCTAAATCTGTCATAAGGCATCTAATACCAGAACTAAGCACAAAACTCTTTCATCTCAATGTTCAAATTTGTAAAACAGAGATTCTTCTCTTGAATAATTCTTATTAGAAAAGTGAACATACTGCATTGTAATTGTAGCTTTCACTGTGTAATCAGATCCTGAAAAATATAAAGATTTCATGTGAAAAGATCACTTTAAAGGAGACTCTGCCTTTAGTAATCTTTACTTGTAACAAGGGTACCTTGACAGCTGTTACCTATGGGTAAACGTAAAGGGGTTTTCTGGGCCAAAAAAAAATCTTTTTTTAAAAAAAAAGGTCTGTTAGTGCTATTAATAGGTTAATAAGTGCAACCAAATACCTTTAACAGTGTTTTGAGTGATTTCTGGGTCTCTCTGGTAGCTCTCTTGCATCTTCTGCATTTGTTTACATGATGTAGCTTTCTGTTCTTTTTTCCTACAACTACCATGATGCATTGCACTTCCCTAAAAGCTGACTTACACTAGCTCCCCCTCTCACTCACTTCTCCTCCCTCTCTCACTCCCTCACAACCCCTCCCTTTTTTCCTAGCTAGCCCGCCCACTACTAGCCCTTCCCAACTAACTCAACCTACTCCCCCACCCCATCATACTTACCTGTCTTCCTGTCCAGATCTTCTGGGAACAGAACATCACTTCCTTCTGTGGGGCCGGCTCCTCCTTCTCTTGACATCTGTCGGCGTGTGCACAATACAGCCAGAGTGCTGGCATGCTTGCGCAGGCATGGGAGGCTGGCAGACGTTAAGAAGAGGAGGAGTCGACCCTAGAAAGAAGTAATGTTGCGTGCCCAGAAGATCCAGACAGAAAGACAGGTAAGTATGATGGGGTGGGGGAGGGTTAGTATTGGTGACGTTCCGTTTCCGGAAACGGGGAAACAGAACGTCACTGAAAAATCTGAAAATGTGCCTGGGGTGGTCACATGATCACCCCGGCGATCTAGTTAAATATACATTTTTTGGAAACTAAGTAAGTTAGAAGTTAGGAGGTTGTTTAGCTTAGTGCAGAAATATAATTTTATCCCGGACAACCCCTTTAAGTAAGGGTTCACTTTCCCTTCAGAGCCTTCACAGGGAAAAGTAAGAATTACCCTGTGCCATTCAAATGATAAGGTGATTGTGTAATGAAGGATAGAACAGGTCCACCAATGTGAGAGATGCTCTTTGTATCCTATCTCTACTCCAAAAGATAAAAAGTGAAAAAGTGGAGTTTTTATTGTAGGTATAAAAAATTTCTGGCATACACTACTGTGCAAAAGTTGTCTAAATGTTGCCAAGTGTCTAAAAGTGTCTAAATGTTACCAAGTAGGTTCACACTAGCGATACCTCTCCTTTGTTTGGTTCCATAAGCAAGCAGAAATCTAGAAAACCGTAAGGAACTGATACAGAAAATATATTAGAAAATTTTAGAACTTTTCATTATACAAATAATAACATTTGACTATCAAATGTGAAACTGGACAACCCATTTAAATAAGCAATCTTTGCCTTCACGCTGCAGTCCTTGGAGATGAGTTTTAATAAAATGTATATTATAAAAAAAGACCAATAAATTATTTCAGTTGTTTAAAGGGGTTTTCCCAAGATAGCAATACATCACTGATCTCACAGGATAGGTAACAAGTGCCTGATTGGTGGGGCTGAGCTTTGGGACCACTACCCATCATGAGAGCAGGGGTCCTGTGTCCTCCGTATGAATTGAGGGGCAATTGATCATGCGCACTACCATGCCATTCAAAATCTATAGGACTGTTGAATGGGGGATACAAGACTCCTGTTCTCATGATTACTGGGGGTCCCAGTGATCAGACCCCCAAAGATCAGCCAGTTCTCAACTATGCTGTTGGTAAGTTGCAAATGAGTTCACAGACTGCAGATGACCCCCACCCCTGTAATTGTCATCATAGGTAGACCTCAACTATGAGAGACAAAATGAGAAAACATATCTAGAAAATCCCATTGTCTGATTTTTAAAGAATTTATTTGCAAATTATGATGGAAAATAAGTATTTGGTCAATAACAAAAGTTCATCTCAATACTTTGTTATATATCCTTTGTTGGCAATGACAGAGATCAAACGTTTTCTGTAAGTCTTCACAAGGTTGGCACACACTGTTGCTGGTATGTTGGCCCATTCCTCCATGCAGATCTCCTCTAGAGCAGGGATGTTTTGGGGCTGTCGCTGGGCAACACAGACTTTCAACTCCCTCCAAAGGTTTTCTATGGGGTTGAGATCTGGAGACTGGCTAGGCCACTCCAGGACCTTGAAATGCTTCTTATGAAGCCACTCCTTCGTTGCCCTGGCGGTGTGCTTGGGATCATTGTCATGCTGAAAGACCCAGCCACGTTTCATCTTCAATGTCCTTGCTGATGGAAGGAGATTTGTACTCAAAATCTCACGAAACATGGCCCCATTCATTCTTTCATGTACACGGATCAGTCGTCCTGGTCCCTTTGCAGAGAAACAGCCCCAAAGCATGATGTTACCACCCCCATGCTTCACAGTAGGTATGGTGTTCTTTGGATGCAGCTCAGCATTCACTCTCCTCCAAACACGACGAGTTGTGTTTCTACCAAACAGTTCTACTTTGGTTTCATCTGACCATATGACATTCTCCCAATACTCTTCTGGAACATCCAAATGCTCTCTAGCAAACTTCAGACGGGCCCGGATATGTACTGGCTTAAGCAGGGGGACACGTCTGGCACTGCAGGATCTGAGTCCCTGGCGGCGTAGTGTGTTACTGACGGTAGCCTTTGTTACGTTAGTCCCAGCTTTCTGCAGGTCATTCACTAGGTCTCCCCGTGTGGTTCTGGGATTTTTGCTCACCGTTCTTGTGATCATTTTGACCCCACGGGGTGAGATCTTGCGTGGAGCCACTGATCGAGGGAGATTATCAGTGTTCTTCCACAGCTCTTTGGTCTTCACCATAGTGGAGTTTGGAGTGTGACTGTTTGAGGTTGTGGACAGGTGTCTTTTATACTGATAACAATGTCAAACAGGAGCCATTACTACAGGTAATGAGTGGAGGACAGAGGAGCCTCTTAAAGAAGAAGTTACAGGTCTGTGAGAGCCAGAAATCTTGCTTGTTTGTAGGTGAACAAATACTTATTTTCCACCATAATTTGCAAATAAATTCTTTAAAAATCAGACAATGTAATTTTCTGGATTTGTTTTCTCATTTTGTCTCTCATAGTTGAGGTCTACCTATGATGTCAATTACAGGCTGGCCTCATCTTTTTAAGTGGGAGAACTTGCACAATTGGTGGCTGACTAAATACTTGTTTTCCCCACTGTATCTCCCACTGCTCTATTTCACTGTCCACTCATCTGAATGGAGGTGAGGCCTCTGGAGTTATTGGCTCCATAGAGATTGCTATTGTAGAAGTTATCCCATTAGCTTATAATAGAACAGATGCAGTAGATGTTTTACTCTTTGATGGGTGCCTTTGATAAGCCTACTCTAAGAAATGTTACAGGTTTATGAGAAAAGGCAAAAAAAGTGAATTTTACAAGATCCTGAACAAATTTTGGAAAAGTTTGCTTAAACTTTCATTAGTACCTAAGCTCCCGCCCCTGCACTAAAAAAAACTCAAAGCCAAAAAATAGCACTTATTTTGATACATGAACCCCTAGCTATGTATATTAAATAATGTCAGTTGTTGCAAGGTCTTGACTTTAGCATTATTTATTCCGTATATTGCTTAGTCAAACAAAATTCCAATCCTAGCAAGCAGCAGCATGTAAGAATAGGTGTCAGTAGGTGAAATAAATTTCTAAGAATTCTTGGAGCTGCTACAGTTTGCATACAAATGCAAAGCTTCTGTATTTCATTGCATATATATTAATATAGATAGATAGATAGACAGACAGTATATATATATATATATATATATATATATATATATATATGAGCAAAAATAGGTGTCAAACAGTTACTTTTGCTATGGAAAGCCAGAGCCAGCAAGACATTTCCTTTGCAGTGGTAGATAAATGGCTTTCCAGGTGAGAATTTTTTTTTTTTTTTTTTTAACACCTCCCTTGGCCTAATTAAAAAATTAGTCTGGACAACCCCTTTAAGTACTCACGGTACTGTGGAAAAGTTTTAGGGAGGTGGGAAAATTCCAGCAGAGTAAGAATGTCTTCAAAAATGGAAGGGTTAATACTTTATTTTTATAAATTCACAAAATTAAGTGAATGACGAAAAGAGAAATGTAAACCCCATCAATATTTAGTATGACCTTTGCCCTTTGCCTTCCTTCAATTTTTCTCGGTACTTGTGCAGTGACCCAGAGCGGCCACTGAGGGTTAATCTAGGGCCCTCCTGCTCCTGTGGCCATGGACTTCCACCTGGGCGCTGCCAACAGCACTTCCCCTATGTTTCTCCGTCATTTTCTGGGTTCTGAAGTATATTGTGTATTACATGTACTAAATGGTTGATACTGCATTTCCTCCTTAAGAATTTCACATGTGATATTGTACATTGCTACCTTAAGTTGGTTCCACCAATCAGCAGTCTATCTCCACCCCTAGGGAGGAGCTAGTCTCCCCCTGTAGTGTGTGTGGACCTAGAGTCCAAGGAGGACACATCCTGTACTCTGCTCTCAGGCCTGTACAGGCCCCAAAACCACTACTACTGCTCTCCTCATCCTTTCTGAGCGTTCTTCTTCAATCCAGAAGCTGCAGGTCCCTTCCAGGTCTCAGTTGAGGTCTGGTTTCCAGTTGTACCTTGGGCCAGGAAGCTGTATCCCGCCAGGGCAACCGTACTGAAGTGCCTGCACTCCACCAAGGGCCTGTCCAGCCAAGTATCTACTCTAGCCCCGCAAGCTGAGGATTATCTCTTCCAGAACCTTCTACCTGCCTTCCAAAGGTTTCCTTCCGCAGACAGAGAGGATTACACTACTTCTTCTGGGCCTCCCTGCAAGCTGGTAGCCTTTAATGAGTCACTCAGCTACCGCACCCCAAGGACTCTGCGCAAAACCGTAAGTCCATTTTCCCGTGGCGAGCCAAACCACGAAGCCTCACGCTTGTTGTAACCCACAAGGGCTGGAACTCAGTTTTTCTTCTATTTTCAATCTCCTAATAGACTCTCAACCCTGTCGTTGCTATTGGCAACCGTCCAACTACTGCCCCCAACATCTACCTTAAGGGGAATTATAGACTTGGTGCATTGTTGAATCACATACTTGAACGTGCCTTGAACTGCATAAGGTTTTGCACTACTTGACCAGCTGCTGAAGCACTGTATTGTTGTAAACTGACTTTTGCACTAAGTAAAGACTTTACCTGGTTATCCTAACTCTGTGTGGTCGATGTTCCTGCACACTGCACCTGGGTAACACAGATGAGTGAAAGGGAGTGGAGAATCAGGGACTACACCGGGACTACCCCTCGAGCCAAGTGACACTACACTACCCGTTGCCCCTGGTTACCACAAGGCCCTTTTCTGGCGTCACGAACAGGATTGTATACTGTGTACCTTTTACAAAATTTTCTTTGCTGGACATTGTTTTTGGGCTTTGTTGTCCCCATCCTGGGCTGTCAGCCACTTAAAACCACACTAAGGACTGTTTGGCAAAATTGTGTACTGTCGCTTTAATTTGGCCACCATTACCGCATGGACGGCCCCTCTGTGGATTACAACTATATTGGCACTGCTGCCGCTGACTCCGCCCCCCCTGTGGGCGCCAAAAAAAAACCCCGGGCTTTGCTGGGAACGCCCACTGC
The DNA here is from genome assembly GCA_947044405.1 of Leptodactylus fallax. Lineage (NCBI taxonomy): Eukaryota > Metazoa > Chordata > Amphibia > Anura > Leptodactylidae > Leptodactylus > Leptodactylus fallax. The sequence goes on from CAMRHE010000006.1 coordinate 13,811,741, forward strand.
CTGGGCCCTGCTCATCCCTCCGTGCAGGCTCCGCCCCCCGAAGCCGCAGCTCCGGCAGCCATCTTGCCGTAGCCCAGCCTGCTGACTAGGGCTCTAGTGAAGCGAAGAGGGAACCCGGAAGTGCCGCGGCCTTGCACGGAGCCGCCTACCGACACCCGGACACGCCGTCCCTACCGCAGGGAAGCGGCAACAGCCCCTACACAGAGACTCCCCTTCAAGGGAAACGCAGTGAGTACCTCCAGCGGTGCTGGCAACAAGTAGTGGTGATTGCAGACTGTCACTCCGGCGCAGCACCGCTTCAGAGGAGCACTTAAAGAGACAGTGCATACCAGATTCTTTAAAGGGACAGTACCATTATTATAAAACATCATGTCTGACACGGACTCAGCCCAACAAGCTGCCATACCTCCCCCAGCTGCAGCGGCGCCTGCTCCAGAAACCGCAGCCGCTACAGTTGCCGCAGCAGCGGGTGTGAATATTCTTCTAGGGGCCCCACACCTACCCAGCTACAGAGGGGACCCCCATACACTGGCAGATTTCCGTGAGAAGTTGCTCAGGGCTTTTCACTTGTTACCTTTATCCCCTGTGCAGCAGGTGAACGTGTTTTTGGGTCAGCTGGAAGGAGTCGCCTTCCAAGAAGTACGTTCCTGGCCCACATCTGACAAGGAGTCAGTGGAGAAGATCCTCGCCAGGCTAAAGCGGGAGTTTGAAACACAATCCCCTACAGAGGTGAGACTCGGCTTCTTCAACCGAAGACAGCATCCAGGTGAGACCCTCAGAGACTATGCCTTAGCTCTCCAAACAGCTTTCAGGGCCGTCCAACAAGTAGACTCTGTTAGTGCTGCTGAAGCCGATAAAATGATTCTGGACAGATTTATTGAGGGTGTGGACTCCCGGCTAGTGCAGAGCCAGTTACGTATGCTAGCTGTCCAAAACCAGAACATTTCCTTTGCCGATTTTAAATCGCTAGCCATACGAGTACTAGGGACTGAGTCACCCTCTGGTTCCACCACTATGTATCCTCACCCTCCAAGCCTAGAGAGTGGACTTGCTGCCACACCTGCACCTCTGGTGCCTTCTGCTGCCACTGTTCCTACTGTCACTCAGGCTGCCCAAGCCTCTGCTCCTGACTTAGTGGCTTGCCTAAAAGACTGTATGGACAAATTTGTTGAAAGTGCTGTTAAGAAATTAGAGGGACTGACCCTGCAAGTCGCTCCTCCCTCCCGGGAGCCATCCTTGTCACGCTCCTCCTCACCTGAGCCACGACAGTATTACCCACGTCCCAGACGACCTCCGCCTGAGAGGCCTCCACCTGCCGGTAGGACTGTCTGTTCATACTGTAAAAAGTTTGGCCATCACCGATCCCAGTGCTTTCAGTTAAACGGGATGCCCCCGAGGCAGAGGGCCACCCCTCGGGAGGAATATGCAGAGGTCCCTCCAAAGCGCCCAGATTCATCGCACCCTGCCCGTATATAACTGTGCGGATCAACGGTGTCCCTATTGAAGCCCTTGTAGACACCGGATCACAAGTCACTACCCTCAAAAAGCATGTTTTTCTCCAGCACTGGGACATCAGAGACTTATCCAAAGACCTTGATGACCGGAAACTGTGTGTCCTGGCTAGTAACGGCCAACCTGTCCCACAAGTGGGCTACTGGGAACCCACCATCCAGATTGGCGACTGTCGTCTCTCTAAACAAGGCGTAATTGTCACAGGGGTAGAAGAGGAGAGCTCCGCTGCCCTGGTGCTAGGCATGAATGTCCTGCGAAATTGTTTTGATGACATAATCAGTGCCCTGCATGTTTCTCTCTCCACCGCTTCTTCTTTCCACAGGAAAGCTATTCAGCACCATGTCAAGGTGTTGGTGGCGCATCAGAGGTTCGTTAACCGCAACGGAGAGATCTGCCGTGTCCGGATTCGGGACACTCATCCTGTGACCTTATCAGCCAACTCAGAGACGATCGTCTGGTGCCACGCTCGTCCTGGTGTCAAGAATGAAGACTATCAGGCTCTCCTGGAACCTATCCAGCTGGAGGCACAACCCCTGGTAAAAGCTGCACGTAGTCTCGTGACCGTCTCCAACGGTAAGATACCAGTACGCCTCATCAACATGAGTGACACACCTGTGAGCCTCTACAAGTTCACACCAGTCGGCCAATTGCACCAGCTGTGCCCTGCAGACGTACTTGCTGACACAACTACGGCAACTCAACGGTCTGCTACCACCACACATCACACTGATAGGGCCAACCCGTCACCCTGGTGGACTGAACTTAACGTGGGAGACGCTAACACCCCTCCTGAATGTATCAACGGTGTTATCAATATGGCCAAGCGTCATCACCACGCTTTCAGCAAGCACCCCTTGGATTATGGAAAGACCACCCTGATCCAGCACCGCATCCTTACTGGTGACCATCCGCCTATTAAAGAGCGACATCGACCTGTTCCCCCTGCGATGTATCAGCCTGTTAAACAGTTACTCAGGGAAATGAAGGATGCAAACGTCATTAGAGAAAGCCAAAGTCCCTGGGCTGCACCACTGGTCCTGGTGAAAAAGAAAGATGGTTCCATTCGGTTTTGCGTGGACTATAGAAAGCTCAATGATGTCACCCACAAAGACGCTTATCCTCTGCCACGCATAGAAGAATCCTTAACTGCTCTCGGCTCAGCTGCCTACTTCTCTACCCTGGACTTGACCAGCGGCTACTGGCAGGTCCCCATGGCAAATGAAGACCGGGAGAAAACGGCCTTTACCACCCCCATGGGCTTGTATGAGTTCAACAGCATGCCCTTTGGACTTTGCAACGCACCAGCTACGTTCCAGAGACTTATGGAAAGGTGCTTGGGTCACGTGAACTTTCAACATGTGCTGTTATATCTCGATGACGTCATCATCTACTCCAAATCCTACAAAGAACACTTACACCACCTCTCTGAAGTGTTCCAGGTGCTGACAGAGCATGGACTTAAAATCAAACCCTCCAAGTGCCATCTCCTCAAACCTCGTGTTAATTACCTAGGGCATGTCGTCAGTGCAGAAGGTGTGTTACCAGATCCAGACAAAGTGTCCGCTGTCGCAGATTGGAAGACTCCCTCTACTGTGAAGGAAGTAAGAAGTTTCCTGGGCTTCGCAGGCTATTACCGCCGATTCATTCCCCACTTCGCACAAATTGCTGAACCTCTGACAGAGCTGCTTCGGGGATGCCCTAAGGAACAATACAATCGTAGATTGCCAGTAGAGTGGTCTGAACGACAAGAAACCGCCTTCCAAGCGCTAAAAGCACTTCTCACCCAACCTCCTATCCTGGCCTATCCGGATTACAGTCAACCCTTCCGGCTATATACTGATGCCAGCTTTCAAGGACTGGGTGCTGTCCTGTCTCAAGTACAAGATAACCGTGAGCGAGTAATTGCCTATGCCAGTCGAAGTCTCAGAGGAGCCGAGAAAAACGACAACAATTATAGCTCCTTCAAGCTGGAACTGCTGGCACTCGTGTGGGCTATCACGGAAAAATTCAAGGACTATCTTGCTGCCTCGTCCTTCGTTGTCTACACAGATAACAATCCATTAGCGCACCTGAACACAGCACGACTAGGTGCTCTTGAACAGAGATGGGCTTCTAGGTTGGCAAACTACACCTTCACGATTAAATACAGAAGTGGAAAGACTAACATCAATGCAGATGCACTGTCACGCCTCCAAAATGGAGAAGAGTCTGCTGCCCCAGATGAATGGGAAGAAGTTGAAATGCCTCCCTTCTATGATCGGTTCGCCCAGCAAAATGTCATCTCTGCTGCCATAGATGCTGAAACAGCCCCACACGACTCAGCTGACCATCTACAGGAAAACTCCAAGTGGCTGCTGCTGCAACAAGAAAGTCGCATCTTAGGCGAAATCCACGACTTTCTTCTCACAGGGAGAGTTCCTGTCCGTCTGCGCCAGTCCTGCCCAGATGTCGAACTTCTTCGCTTATGGCGACAACGCAAGCGTCTCTTCCTGCAAAAGGGACTGGTCTTGAGGAACACGCTAGATCCCGTGTCCAACCAGAGACTACATCAAATCATCATCCCTAGAAGAGATGCTAAAATGGTGCTAGATGCCTACCATGATCAGTCCGGTCACTTTGGGGTCTACAAAACCGAAGCCACCATCCGCAGAAGGTTCTATTGGATCGGGATGAGAAACGACGTTGAGAAGTGGTGTCAGGAGTGTACAGCCTGCAATCTGACTAAAGCAGGAAGAAGAGATCAGAGAGCACCACTTCACCCTATCCAAACACAGAGACCCAACGAACTTGTAGCTTTAGATCATGTCAAGCTTGCGCCCACTCGTTCTGGCTATGCCTACGCCCTCACTATGGTTGATCATTTCTCTAAATGGACTGCTGTTGTCCCTGTCAAGGACCTCACCGCACGCACCACAGCCATTGTCTTTTACCAGGAGTACGTAAAGCATTATGGGTGTCCAGAGAAGGTTCTCACGGATCGCGGATCCGCTTTCGAGTCCCAGCTATTCCAAGAACTGTGTCAATACCATGAGTGCAAGAAGCTGCGGACTACTGCTTACCACCCTCAAGGCAATGGACTATGCGAAAAAGTCAACCAAGTGTTCATAAATATGTTGAGAACTGCTTCAGTGGCTAAACAGGCAGAATGGCCTACTCTCCTCGATGAGCTGGTGGAGATCTATAATAATACTGTGCACTGCTCCACTGGCTTCACGCCCTTCTACCTGATGTTTGGGCGACAAGGCCAACTGCCCAGAGACTGGGCTTTAGGGATTCAAGTGCCGGACTCCACCAATCCCCTGCCAAGGGATAACTGGGTGTCAGAACACCAGAGGAGGATCACAGAGGCACAAGAGATAGTTAATCTTCGTATGGACGAAGCTCGGAGGCGACAGGAGGAGGAGTTCAATCTCCGTGCACATGCTGTCCCCCTCCAAATTGGAGACAAGGTCTGGCTCAAGAAGGAGCATCGGAGCCACAAACTGGAGCCGCTATGGGAACCGGAGCCTTACATCTTGACGGCCATCCCGTATCCGGATGTTTGTGAGGTCTTCAAAGAGGGAAGAGCTCCTCAGGTGGTACACAGAAACCGCCTCAAACCCTGTATCCGGGAAGAACTCTTCACTCCACCGGTACTTCCGCCATCTGACATCCCCATCAGGTATGCCATACCTGCTCCTGAAGTGCCTATTCCCGCGCCCTTCAGGACTCTCGTTCCTATCAGTGAGCTACGTCAGGACACTCCTTTCCTCCTGACAGGGTACTACCCAGCAGCTCCACCGCCTGCAGCCATGCCTCTGGCCTTGCCAGCTATGCCGGCTACTCAGCCACCTCTACTTGCTACAGATTCGACTGTACCTCCTCCCGCTGCAGATATCTCCCTCAGAAGATCTGAGAGGAGCACTAAAGGCGTGCCTCCTGCACGCTATAGAGACTGAAACTTGTAGCATATTTTATGGACTCTCACATACCAGAGCCACAAAGGACTTGGCCCTGTTGGCCTACCCCTGAAGGGACTGTTGTGTGTGCCTTAGCCTGTTGGCTACTGCCTTAGCCTGTTGGCTACTGTTCGCAACGTTTCAAGAACTGTGCCTGGCCCTGCCATGAACTCTCTACACCTTCTTCTCCTAAGTTATATTACCCCTAAAAGCACTTTATGGACTTTGTCCCCCTTGTTATTTATATATGGACTGTTTTATGGACTGTGTTCTTATATTGCCCTGTGGTGCACCTTGACCCCGCAGCTCTGCTGTCGTGCACCCCCCAACAAGTGAATTTGTACCCCTGTTGCTACCACAGGATATGGACGTTGCCCACAATGCCCCTGCTGCTACAGCAGATACATGGACTCTTTATTTGCTGAGCCCCACTTGTTGCTTTTGTGTATTTTATATCTTTGTTACAGTTGTACACTGTTTTATTTACTGCTGCATTTACAAAAATGTGTTTTATATCCTGCCTCTTTCACACTAAAGTATTTATCTGTGTTTGATAACATTTTTCCTCCTCAGGTTATTTCGGGCCTTGCCTGCAGGCCTCTCTAATTGCCTGCTCTCACCAAACCCTGAGTGTAGATGATGTCAGAAACCCCTGTATAGTCGTTTGTGGACTACCCATGTCCACCAGTCACCCTCGCGCCCTGCGCCGAGGCCGGCTTCCTTCATAGTGTGGGGGTGTGCAGTGACCCAGAGCGGCCACTGAGGGTTAATCTAGGGCCCTCCTGCTCCTGTGGCCATGGACTTCCACCTGGGCGCTGCCAACAGCACTTCCCCTATGTTTCTCCGTCATTTTCTGGGTTCTGAAGTATATTGTGTATTACATGTACTAAATGGTTGATACTGCATTTCCTCCTTAAGAATTTCACATGTGATATTGTACATTGCTACCTTAAGTTGGTTCCACCAATCACCAGTCTATCTCCACCCCTAGGGAGGAGCTAGTCTCCCCCTGTAGTGTGTGTGGACCTAGAGTCCAAGGAGGACACATCCTGTACTCTGCTCTCAGGCCTGTACAGGCCCCAAAACTACTACTACTGCTCTCCTCATCCTTTCTGAGCGTTCTTCTTCAATCCAGAAGCTGCAGGTCCCTTCCAGGTCTCAGTTGAGGTCTGGTTTCCAGTTGTACCTTGGGCCAGGAAGCTGTATCCCGCCAGGGCAACCGTACTGAAGTGCCTGCACTCCACCAAGGGCCTGTCCAGCCAAGTATCTACTCTAGCCCCGCAAGCTGAGGATTATCTCTTCCAGAACCTTCTACCTGCCTTCCAAAGGTTTCCTTCCGCAGACAGAGAGGATTACACTACTTCTTCTGGGCCTCCCTGCAAGCTGGTAGCCTTTAATGAGTCACTCAGCTACCGCACCCCAAGGACTCTGCGCAAAACCGTAAGTCCATTTTCCCGTGGCGAGCCAAACCACGAAGCCTCACGCTTGTTGTAACCCACAAGGGCTGGAACTCTGTTTTTTTTTCTATTTTCAATCTCCTAATAGACTCTCAACCCTGTCGTTGCTATTGGCAACCGTCCAACTACTGCCCCCAACATCTACCTTAAGGGGAATTATAGACTTGGTGCATTGGTGAATCACATACTTGAACGTGCCTTGAACTGCATAAGGTTTTGCACTACTTGACCAGCTGCTGAAGCACTGTATTGTTGTATACTGACTTTTGCACTAAGTAAAGACTTTACCTGGTTATCCTAACTCTGTGTGGTCGATGTTCCTGCACACTGCACCTGGGTAACACAGATGAGTGAAAGGGAGTGGAGAATCAGGGACTACACCGGGACTACCCCTCGAGCCAAGTGACACTACACTACCCGTTGCCCCTGGTTACCACACTTGCAGACAGGTTTTGGCAGAACTGGGCAGGGAGGTTGTTCCCGCCGCCAACTTGGAGAACTAAGCACAGATCTTCTGTGGATTTAGGCTTGTCCAATCCTTCTGTCTCCAAACGGCAAAGGTCACACCAAATATTGATGGGATATACAGTAGATTTCTCTTTTCTTCATTCACTTCATTTTGTTTCTTGACAAAAATAAACAATTACCTCTTCTATTTTTGGAAGCATTCTTAAGTTCGTAGCATTTTTTCCCTACACCTGCCTAAAACAATTGCACAGCACTGTAGGTGTCACACAACATTTATGATGCACATTATACATTATATCATTGTGTTAATAATAGGTAGAGATTTTCAGCCCTGACAGAAACCGAACCTCAGCAATGAGTCACAACCTCCAAGTGGTGCTCCAGAGATGTTGACTGAGGCCACCTGACTTAGCAGTGCTCGGTACATCTGTAATTGCGCTTGTTATGTGTTTTTCTGCATGATTTTCATCTTGTTAAGGAGAAATGTGAAAAAAAAACAATTCTTACGTGTCTTCAGTGTCTTGATGGCTTGATAAATTTAACTAGCAAATCCAATGAATCCATTCAGGTACAAGAGAAAGCATCAAAAGAAAAGAGCAAACACAAAAGACGACTCAGAAAATAACTGATAGGTTAGAAATGGAGTTTTTAAGTGGTTTTAAGTAAAAGCATCAATCATACAAAGTGTTTAAATAGTCCCTGTCATTGCAACAAACTTTGCATAAATGAATAGTACAGTCAATTATAAGAAACTTTGCAATATATCATATTAGAGAGAAATGCCTCATTCTGTTCTTATCAGGCTGTTTCTGCTGCCCCTCCCTCTGCTAAACTGCCGTTCACTATGAAAATCCATGCTATATTTGTCTTGAGATGGACTGCAGGTCATATGGCTCATAAGATTCATTATGTCTATGGAGAGGGGAGGGACAGGAGTGAGCAGAAAGTGCAGGAGATAAGAGAAGAAAAACACTGAACAGGAGTTCCCTGTCACCTACCACAGCAGTACTTATCAGTACTTCTCTATATATGTCCTGCATATTCCTGGGGCTGTTTCTGTCCTTACTGTGTGCAGTGTATGGATGTTAGTCTCTACCCAATAGTTTAGAGAGAACAACAATCTGTAAAGCATACAGAGAGGAAAACTGGTAAAAACTGTAGACTATACATCATCTAATGACCAAAAATAGCATTGCTCCTCATGTACACACATGTCACACATTATCCCGAAAAGTCACCTGAAACAACAACTTTAAAGAGTTGGTTTTAGTTCTACTGATAAGTCCATTTCAGTACATTCTGCTTAGGCCCGGTTCACATCTGCATTCGGGTTTCCGTTCGGGGAGTCCGCTTGTGGACACCCCGAACGGAAACCTATACACATCAAAAAGTGGTTTACCTGGGAAACACGTGGACCCCATTATAGTCTACGGGGTCCGCGGGTTTCCCAGGTAAACTGCTTTTTGATACGTATAGGTTTCTGTTCGGGGTGTCCCCAAGCGGACTCCCCGAACGGAAACCCAAACGCAGATGTGAACTGGGCCTAACCTTCCCTCTTAGCTCAATATGTCCAGATATCTGCGTCACAAGATAATTAACTTTACAAGACAATATTGTCTTGCAATATTGTATCACAAGGTTTCGTATATGTAGTATATATCGCTAGTACATGGAATTTCCCACTGTTTATTTTGTAACCTGTAGTATTTCAAGGGTTTTACTAGCCCGTTGACTCTATTTACTTGCTTGTATGAGAAACTGGAGTTCTTAAAGGGGTTTTCTTGTTTTCAGGGAGCACCACTGCTGCTTCAAACAGCTGATCTGCAGGGGTCCCAGGTGTTGGACCCCAACGGATCTTCAATTGCTGATTTATCCAAAGGATGGGTCATCAATTAAAATTCTAGTTAAAATAAGAGTGGAGGCATCTATAAATGCTTGCATTCAACAGAAAATAAAAATTCTACAGTAGGTTAAAGGGAATCTGTGAAGAGATTCATGCTGGGTGAACCATGGTCTGCATCAGGCTTCCTTATTATAGGCTACAAAAGTAGTAAAATTACTTAAACCTTACTTTCTGCAGCGTGATATCTTAACAAAAAAGTCATTGAAAAGTAATTGACACACCTGAGATAACACTTTCTGCCATAGTGTTGTTAACCTGATAAGTGTGAAGTTAAACAGATCTGTGGTATTTCTTACTTTGACACGTTTGTTAAGCACTTTGGCAATTAACAGAAAACAAAGTGCGGGGGAAGATTTATTAATCATGTCTAACCGACAGTGCAAATTTGGATTAGACAGTGTTAACATGTGACAGATCTATCACAGTATCTAGCAATGTAGTTTATGTGGTTCAAGGCTTGAACTTCAGTTTGTTGGGGTAAATTTTACCAGATTTCTGGTGCATTTCTTTAGTAAATCTGCCTCAGTTTCAGAATGAGCTGCAAATGGACATCAGGCAAGACCTGTCAATTAGCCTAAGCCAAGCAAGAAGAAGCCAACGGAATCCGCACCAGAACACTCCCCATTCCCATTTCATTTCTAAGCTATGTTTTCTCAGATTCACTTTAAATTTTTATTCACTATATAATGTAAACTGTGGAAAAAACTACTGCAAAGTAAGAATATTTTCAAAAATAGAAGTGTTATTAGCTTATTTTTTGGGTATGGCATATGCAAATAAGACCTCATTGGTGAAAAAGAGGATTTTGCTTTGGAAAGGTAGCTCCCTCTAGATTAATACATAGCTTTCAAAAAAACCTAAGGGCATAATCTGAGAATAATAGACAAGCCAGAATAACTCCTCCAAAAGGAAAAGGTTCCCAGAGAGAGGTTTATTTTTTCAATTAACAATTAACAAAATGAAGTAAAGAAAAGAGAAATCTAATTTCCATCAATATTTGATGTGACCTTTGTCCTTTGCCTTCCATCAATTCTTCTAGGTACACTTGCACACAGTTGTGGAAGGAGCTTTGCAGGGAGGTTGTTAAAAACATCTTGGGGAACTAAGCACAGATCTTCTGTGGATGTAGGTGACACATACGTCCTAGCACATGATGTCGGTTCGTCTGTCATGGGTTAATTCACTTCAGGCACTCAATTTTGCACTCACCCTTTACTCACGCTGCAAATTAAGTGTAAATCACATTCAAACAGTCCACACACCCCAGAAACACGCTGCCACCACCTACATATTTTAGGGGATAGTAGGAACCCCACTCACATAGGCACACATCTCTCTAACAGTTAGACTCAAACCCACTTTAGAAGGAAATGGCTTAGAGAACCACCATTAAATTTAATTATTTAATACCAAAAGGATCAACACTTATATAAAAAAAGACAAACAATGGTGACAAAGACAAAAACAAAACAGTTTTTAAATAAAAGGGAGACATGAACAGAAAAAAAAACTTGTAAATTCTTGTCCATTTGATTCCATGGAGCTTAGAGGATCTCAGATGGGACAGCCAACACCCAGCTATTGCTTCTCCAAAAAGGTGTGACAAAGTTTTCTTGGTATCAACAGTTTTTGTAAGGATAGGGTTCTGGCTCATGTTCAGACACGATTCCTCTGTTCATGTGTTCCATCTAGTTCAGATGCTTCTTTCTCAGGGAAACCCCCCTTTATGAGATGGAGGTTGAAATGTTTGTTCCTTGCCACTGAAAGCTGGGTTCCTCAGACTTCTCCTTCCCCCACTTTCTCTGATGTCAAGAAGAAGTTCCTGTGTTTGGAAATTTACAATCCCCTTTATCTAACTTGTTTTACTTCAAAGGGAATTCTGAGCATAGACCATGGGTGACAGACACAAAGGGGGTTTCCAGAAATATAACAATACTTACTCCCGAATACATCATAACCACCACATACATAAACAATATAATTCACTGATAATACATACAAGTAGGGTTTTTTCATCACAGTAGGCTTGCTCCAATCCTTCTGTCTCTTCATGTAATCTCAGACAGACTGGTTGATATTGAGATCAGGGACCTGTGGGGGCCATATCATCACTTTCAAGACTCCTCCAAAAGGGTCGATATTGATATAATTTAGATTTCTCTTTTGTTCAATCAGTTAATTTGTTCATTGACAAAAGTAAATTAGCACTTTCGTATTCTTACCTTTTTGCATAGTACTGTCTCATATTTAGTAGATACATTTGTGAAAAGAAGAAATTATAAAAAAAATAAAATAAAAATATACGAGCAGGTCTCTAAAGTTCAAAAGTGAACATATATTTTATTCCGAATTTGACATAATGGTAACGCTTAAATGAGTCTTCATAGAGAGAAGCTTAAAATAAGCCATTTCACATGCTATTAAATCCCATACTAAACTAATCTGGAGTCAAACAGTATTGCAACCTATAACCCTAACTTCTTTAAGATGTATGTTAAAAGTACAAAAAAAACTTATGCCGAGGTCTAAGAATTATTGCTGCTTAGGAAGATCCTGTTCTTGTGAAATGTTCATAACCTAATGTTCTTCTCTAAATGTTACTCTACAGATTATCAAGGGGTCATTCATATTGAATTCTCTTGTCCGCATGGTCAGACAGCATGGGATATATTTAATTCCCCCATAACCATGTTAAATGGACGACATCCAAACACAGACACAGATTCCAGCCAAACAATGGGCAATTATGAATACTTAATGGCCACAAAGGCACCATGTAGACAAGAAAATGGGACTCTACAGAGTCTAAATTAAATTTACAGTACATTTTGTCATAAATGTTCCCTTTTCTATTTTTTTAAATTTTTTACTGTTTTAAATAAAATAAATTGAGTATCATAGAATAAAAATCCTATTAACTGAGTTACATAAATGAGTATGTTACTTTAAAGGGGTTTTCCAGCCCCAAATCATTTTTTCATAATGATGACCTACTGAATGGGTTAGGTCATCCCTATGTGATCAATCGGGGACACCACACAGATCAGCTGTTGCAGCATCTTCCAGGAGCCAGAAGCTGCTAGTGGATGGGGAGCGCCCCTATTCAAGTAATAGGTGGGGCGCTTCAATTCCCCTAAGCGTCAGGTACCTAAAGTACAGGATATGCAAGTTGCTAATATAAGCTTATTAAAAGTTCTGTACCATTCTTTCACTTCGGTAAGTGACACCCACTTGGAAGGCAATGCATTCTGCAATTGTAGCATTTGTCTAAAGGGGAGTCTGTCTCCAGAACCCAGCATATCAACCCAGTCCTGCAGATTGATAGGTTAGGGTCACCTGAATCAAATGGTGTTTTTTCCTTGTGAAACGGTATCACTGTTTTAGTCAATATGCAAATTAGCTCTTTGGGACAATGAGGGTGCTACCTTTTCTCCAAAGAGGTAAGCATCAACATTTTCATTGCTCCAAAGAACTCATTTGCATATTAACAAAAACAGCGGTATCTCGTATCTCGGCAACACAGTTACCGATTCACATGGAGCTTGATTCAGGTGAGCCTAACCTAGTTGCTGGACTGGGTTGATAGATATGCTGAGTTATGGTGACAGATTCCCTCTTTAAAATGGGTTCTGATAGAAAGTGATTTGACCAGACCAATCCACCAGCTTCTTCATATGAGCATACAAACCATATAGACAGGTCATGTGGCTGCTATTGGGCAATGGAGGCCCAGCCTTAATTGGTGTCATCCCTGCTGCTACTTGTACAAGACTAACTCCCTCCAAAGGAACTGCATTGTTAGCAAACAAGATGAAAGAGAATTGCCCCAAGGGTCATAGATAGGAGGATGGAGAAACCCTTTTGCCTTGAGTAAGAGCCCAGGTTGACAACTGCTATGGAGCCCCTCCTGTGTGTGGCACTGCTTCTTCACCATATGCCAGTAGACACTGTATCGTACCATCCACAATCGATATTAATGTTATTGTATATAAGCCATTGCAATGGTTTTATAAAAATTAACCAGGGCCCACGTCAACACCCAACAACGTCAGGTGAGTTCCAGGGCCCTAGTGTCCTCCAACACAGGACACTAGACGAGGAGTAGATATCTCAATACAGTTAATAATAATTATAGTTCTCTTAATGCTTTTTGTAAGTCATTCCTGGCAGAGGTCAAACCAAGAACTGGCTATGTCAAAGGAGAAACGTTAATAATGAGCCTCAGTCTCAACTGTGGTCTATAATTGGAATTTCTACATCTAAAAACTCAATAGTAGTCTTTTTATTACTCAATGACGTACTGGTATATACAGATATATCTCTATGTGCCAATACATGTTACGTAGAAAAAAAAAGATGGAAAAGTTACAATTTTTACAGTAAAGTAATTAGCGTGCACATAAAATTTTGAAAATAAAAATCAGTTCCAATAAAAAATAAATAAAGAAAAATTGAATCAATTATCAATTAATTAAATTCAATGAATTAAATAACAATTAATTGACATCGATATGCTTGTAACCCTGACACCGTACAATACTGTGAATACAAAATTTAATAAAAAATGGCAAATCTGTTTTTTTTCAGCTTTTAACCCACAATAAAAATTAAACCCCTCCTATGTGTATAGCAAAATTGGTAACAAACTATAGCTTATCTTACAAAAACCAAGACCTCATCTAGGACTGTCGATGTAAAAAAAAAAAAAAAGTCATGGTGATTAAATTATCCACTTTGTGACATACAACTGCCTCTCTGTTTTCTTGGGTATGGGATACATGGGTTTATTGCCGTTCAGCGGTAGAACCTATAGAAATATATATTTATATAATGTTTCCCAAAAAATCACACAAAAATGTAACACCATTACAAAAATGTTACTGATGCTATTGTTGGTATATATTATAGAGGGTTAGGGAAAAAAGTTTAGGCATAAAGGGGTCGACCATAACTATTGCTCAAAGGCCATTTGTACCTAGAGCGCTTAGGAAAATTCTGAATAATATAGATGTAAAGATCTAAGAATGCTCAATCTTCTCATAAGCTATGAATAAATGCAATAGTCTCCAACCATAGATGTACTATCAATAACATAAAGTTGCTGCCATTGTATATGTATGACAGTGATTCCTATGTATAGCGGTGCAATCTCTTTGTTCCCATGTTTTATTATGATAAGCAACATCCAATTGAAATTCATCCATTGTACCATATGTTATCTTAGAAATATAGTGCTAGATAGAGATGGGTGAACGTCGCAAAATTCATTACATGAATATTTGCATGGTTTACTGACCAGTTTCGTAACCAGACGTGCTATTATCATACTCTGGGGTCTCTTTAGATCCCAGAATATAATAAGTGGAGGCCCAAGGGAGGTGCAGAAATATAGTAAACAGTCATACTTAGTTTTCCTCCCTTCTCCTTGGCTCCCTCACAACATATGGTGCCCCTACACAGGTGATTTCTGGCCTCTTCCAGCCTCCTAGGTGAGGTCAGTGGTGCGCCCGGTCATGATGCTATGAAATTTGATTTGAACTTTTTAAAAAATTTGTAACAAACTCAACTTATTAAAACCCAGCTCATCTCTAGTGCTAGACTAGCCAAGTCTAATGTTTCAACTTTATGGAATTTTTGGCAAGAGTCCAGGCTAATGTAAACGGAGTAATGTGGTGTGGGGAATGGTTTCTTGGCACACCCTGTGTCTTCTGATGTCTGTGGATGATACCTGCGTATGCCATGACAAATTAATGCTCTTCTGAAGGCCAGAGTAGGTCCAACGCTCTACTAGATGGGTATCTCTAATAAAGTGTCCGTGCGTTGGTATTCCCGCTTTCCATTGCTCACAAAGTCTTATGTAAATTACTACGGTTCATTTGAATAGACTGTATGCCAGGAGAAATTAAATACTTTGCATACATGTAGAAATTGGCTTTGCTTAAACTCTGTATCCTTGTAAAACTCTTCAATTAATATCAATGCTTTCAGCATCATTATGTGGAGAGCGTAGCCCGGGCATATTCAAGATCTTTGCATTGGATAGCAATTTGCAATGACTGTATATATGAGTGATTGTGTGTATAGAATTAATGCATTTCTTCCACTTATGGCCTGATTTGTATTAACCAAAATTCTCACTCTTAATCTTTGGCTCTTTACAGCCTTTTAATACAAGATTAGAGATTGCTTGTGTTCTTTTGGGTTGAATTTCACACCTTTGACTTGTGATTTGTTAACAGGATAACATTAGGAATATAAATTTGTCTGTGGCTGTGTGTATTCATATTAATGGTTGGATGTCAGCCCTTTGTGACATAGCTGTTTTTATTAGTGCAGACTATAGAGCGCCTAATACAATAGCAGAAAGACTATTAGTTCTCTGGCATGGCAGGTCAGAATTGCTGAAATGCACCCATATTCTATTCATATGAAGCCTGCCTTAAAGATGTTTTCAGGGATTTCTGATCATCTTAAGGATAGCTTATCAATATCTGACTGGTTGGAGTCCCTTGAATGGGAGCAAAGCTGAAGTAGCCCCACGTGGCATCTACAGTCTACAGAACTGTCTACTTCCAGTTCCATCCATTTTTCACTTTTTCACCTATGGCTGCTATCAGCTGATCGGTGATGGTGCCAGGTGTTGGACCACTACCAATTTGATATTGATGAACTATTCTAAGAATAGATATTCAATAATTTAAAGGGATTTTCACTGAAAAACCCAAGATGAGCTGGTAGTGGGGTAAAATAAGAATAAAGTGATAGTCACCTACTGCATTCTTCCATTCGAGTGTTGCATTCAGTGCCCACGCAGTAAAGAGGTTCAGGTGACCACTGCAGCCATTCACTGCCTCCATGGTCACCTGATAGATAACAGTGATGTTTCAGCAGTGACATCACAGTTACCAAACAGGTGACCACTGAGGCCAGTGGTCACCTGAGCCTCTGCAATTCTAGCCAGGACAGTATTGGCACTAGATGCAACAGAGGACACAATGTTGCGCAAAAAAGCAGAGATATCTGAGTATCACTTTATTTTTTATTTTACGTCAGCTGGAGCCCCTCCTGTGTTTTCCAATGATCCTGAAAAAACCTTTAATTGACAGAAAACCCCTTTTATAATAAACATTCATTGCATTATCCAGCACAAAATAGCTTAACCTCATTCTCTAGTGAGTAAAGAGACGCTTTTGGCT
Organism: Leptodactylus fallax; assembly: GCA_947044405.1. Classification (NCBI taxonomy): domain Eukaryota; kingdom Metazoa; phylum Chordata; class Amphibia; order Anura; family Leptodactylidae; genus Leptodactylus; species Leptodactylus fallax. The sequence goes on from CAMRHE010000006.1 coordinate 13,828,215, forward strand.
AGAGAGCTACAGAGATAGAAATTGATAGATAGGTTCCTAGAAGCCCCAAGAGTATTCTACATTATGTTTTATAGATAGGTTCCTAGGAGCCCTGACAGTGTTCTACACTATGTTTTATAGATAGGTTCCTAGGAGCCCTGACAGTATTCTACATTATGTTTTATAGATAGGTTCCTAGGAGCCCTGACAGTGTTCTACACTATGTTTTATAGATAGGTTCCTAGGAGCCCTGACAGTGTTCTACACTATGTTTTATAGATAGCTTCCTAGGAGGTCTGACAGGAGGTCTACACTATGTTTTATAGAAAGGTTCCTAGGAGCTCTGACAGTGTTCTACACTATGTTTTATAGATAGGTTCCTAGGAGCCCTGACAGTGTTCTACACTATGTTTTATAGATAGGTTCCTAGGAGCCCTGACAGTATTCTACATTATGTTTTATAGATAGGTTCCTAGGAGCCCTGACAGTGTTCTACACTATGTTTTATAGATAGGTTCCTAGGAGCCCTGACAGTGTTCTACACTATGTTTTATAGATAGGTTCCTAGGAGCCCTGACAGTGTTCTACACTATGTTTTATAGATAGCTTCCTAGGAGGTCTGACAGGAGGTCTACACTATGTTTTATAGAAAGGTTCCTAGGAGCTCTGACAGTGTTATACACTATGTTTTATAGATAGGCTCCTAGGAGCCCTAACAGTGTTCTACACTATGTTTTATAGATAAGTTCCTAGGAGCCCTGACAGTGTTCTACACTACGTTTTATAGCTAGATTCCTAGGAGCCCTGACAGTGTTCTACACTACGTTTTATAGCTAGATTCCTAGGAGCCCTGACAGTGTTCTACGCTATGTTTTATAGATAGGTTCCTAGAAGCCCTAACAGTGTTCTACACTATGTTTTATAGATAAGTTCCTAGGAGCCCTAACAGTATTCTACACTATGTTTTATAGATAGGTTCCTAGGATCCCTGACAGTGTTCTACACTATGTTTTATAGACAGGTTCCTAGGAGCCCTGATAGTGTTATATACTATGTTTTATAGATAGGTTCCTAGGAGCCCTGACAGTGTTCTACACTATATTATATAGATAGGTTCCAAGGAGCCCTGACAGTGTTCTACACTATGTTTTATAGATAGGATCCTAGGAGCCCTGACAGTGTTCTACACTATGTTTTATAGATAGGTTCCTAGGAGCCCTGACAGTGTTCTACACTATGTTTTATAGATAGGTTCCTAGGAGCCCTGACAGTATTCTACACTATGTTTTATAGATAGGTTCCTAGGAGCCCTGACATTGTTCTACACTATGTTTTATAGATAGGTTCCTAGGAGCACTGACAGTGTTATACACTATGTTTTATAGATAGGTTCCTAGGAGCCCTGACAGTGTTTTACACTATGTTTTATAGATAGATAGTATTCTAGGAGCCCTGACAGTGTTCTACACCATGTTTTATAGATAGGCTCCTAGGAGTCCTGACAGTATTATAAACTATGTTTTATAGATAGGTTCCTAGGAGCCCTGACAGTGTTCTACACCATGTTTTATAGATAGGTTTCTAGGGGCCCTGACAGTGTTCTACACTATGTTTTATAGCTAGGTTCCTAGAAGCCCTAAGACTATTCTACACTATGCTTTATAGATAGGTTCCTAGGAGCCCTGACAGTATCATATACTATGTTTTATAGATAGGTTCCTAGGAGCCCTGACAGTGTTCTACACTATGTTTTATAGATAGGTTCCTAGGAGCCCTGACAGTGTTCTACACTATGTTTTATAGATAGGTTCCTAGGAGCCCTGACAGTGTTCTACACTATGTTTTATAGATAGGTTCCTAGGAGCCCTGACAGTGCTCTACACTATGTTTTATAGATAGGTTCCTAGGAGCCCTGACAGTGTTCTACACCATGTTTTATAGATAGGTTCCTAGAAGCCCTGACAGTGTTCTACACTATGTTTTATAGATAGGGTCCTAGGAGCCCTGACAGTGTTCTACACTATGTTTTATACATAGGTTCCTAGGAGCCCTGACAGTGTTCTACACTATGTTTTATAGATAGGTTCCTAGGAGCCCTGACAGTGTTCTACACTATGTTTTATAGATAGGTTCCTAGGAGCCCTGACAGTGTTCTACACTATGTTTTATAGATAGGGTCCTAAGAGCCCTGACAGTGCTCTACACTATGTTTTATAGATAGGTTCCTAGAAGCCCTAAGACTATTCTACACTATGTTTTATAGATAGGTTCCTAGGAGCCCTGACAGTGTTCTATACTATGTTTTAAAGATAAGTTCCTAGGAGATGCCTGACAATGCCATACACTATATTTGAAGCCATTTTAAGGTGTGGTTTGTACTAAACTTGTTCAACCTGAAACAAACCTGAGAGGTTCTCCCATCTCTACCAATCACCATGCATAAAGTGATATTTCAGCAAGTACACTCTTCCATTAACCATGGGCCTAAGTATTATATTACAAATGATTCATGGATAAATGATATTTCTTTCTATGAACTTTATCACAGTCTTTCTTTCCCCTACACTTGCTCCTGTTATCACATGCACTATCATTTGTACTGGGACATATTCAATTTACACATTTCAGACTATACATAGACCCTACTGGTCTTTGCTTCTACTGCTTTCATACACCACCTCTTTAAAGGTTGCCCACAATTTATCATACACATAAGAAAATTTCTACAAAGACACTGCTATATACAATGGCCTAATGTGCGTCAGTCTGATTCACCTGGTATGGGCCACGCTAAAATGTATCATATAAATTTATATTTCTAGCTTTTCACCTCCTTCAAACCCCTGACTTTTATTCTTTGTCACATTCTCATTTCATCTTCTAGTCGGTTACTCTCAAAAAAAAATTTCCCAGGCTTTGAAAATGAGGTATTGCCTGTCTGGGATAGTGCAGGTTCAGCATCTTTCATTATATGTGTTCTTGCAGTGACAGATACAAACTGTGTAGAAGTGGTCGCCTTCTCTTAGCATACAAATGCAGTGTTTATTAAAGCCTGCACAATGCAACGTAAACTGGAATTCTCCACATTTAGAGCGCTGCTTTTCTGTTCTTTTACTGAGGTGAGAGAGATGTACCAGGCAGAACATGTCTATGTGAGTTGACAGCCTGCACATAGTTCCATCACCCTTTCCCGTCAAGTTCAAGGGCTTCATGAATAAAGATGAGCAAAACGCATTTACCGCCACAATTGTTATGTGTGCACGTAATAAACTTTCTTATCTGTGTTCTTAGAAGTGACCTAAGAGGTTAACAAAGTCAAATTAGAATTTCAGAAGATAAACCTCAGCCAAATTGTAATATGAACCACGAGAGCCAACGTTCTGTTACTTGAAGGGATCTAAGTTCATCAGAAATTGTGTATTGGAGCCAAATCTACAATGTTTAGAACGTATTGGCTTTACTGTCACAAAATCGGGTCATTTTTTCGTAACTTGAAGAAATGATGTTAAAGCTGAAAAAAAATGTTTTATAAAATATTCAAAATTGACTTAACATACAATAAAGTATATATTAAAAAATAGTTCACTTACCCTATTAACAAATTCTGAGGTCATGGGGGGGGTCCTCCTTTTGAGATCATCACGAGGGGAGAGGGGCCACAAAGAGTGTCTCTCGCTCTGGAGGACCTGTCCTGTCTTGTATTACACAGACAACCCATTCATTTAAATGAGCACTGTGTAATACTTGATTCCACCAATGGTGGCACTGCAGGGAAATTGAACATAGATCACAGCTGATCACTGGGGACCCAGCAGGAGGACACTTTGTTATCAGCTAATTGTCAAGGGATCCTTCTAACAAGTAGGAATTGTCCATAGTATTGAACCACTTTACAGATTTTATTGTTTTTTAGTCTAAATATCTTTTATGCAATTTTAACAGATCGAAGTCTGCACTACTTTAAGGCTGAGGCCCCATGTTGAGAAAATGCAGCTTTTTTTGTTGCAGATTTTGCTGCAGTTTTTTGAGCCAAAGCCAGGAGTGGATTGAGCAGAAGGTAGAAGTATAAGAACTTCCTATATATTTCCCATTCCTTTTGTAGCCATTCTTGGCTTTAGCTCAAAAAACCGCAGCAAAATCTGCAACAAAAAAAGCTGCGTTTCCGCAATGTGGGGCCTCAGCCTTAACCCCTTCACGCATTCTCACGTACATGTACGTGGGATAATGTGGTTAGTTACCGCATCCCCACGTACAGGTATGTGACGGTGATCGAGCGGGCTCAGAAGCAGAGCCTGTGCGATCACCGCGGGAGCCCGGCTGTATTTGACAGCCAGGCTCCCGCTGAAACAGCGGGGACCAGTGATAACACCGATCCCCGCTGTTTAACCCTTAAGATGCCGCGATCAATAGCGACCGCGGCATTTTAAGTGTTTGCTAGCGGCACTGACTGCCGCGGACTGCATCGGGAGAGGGTGTCAGCTGTAACTGACAGTTAACACCCTGCTCCTTAACCTCCGGTCGGCGCTCAGCGCCGATCGGGGTTTTTAACCCATAGGATGCCGCGGTCAAACATGACCGCGGCATCCAAGGGGTTCCGCCATGTTGCCGCCCCCGGCACCCCCCGCGGCGAGATCGGGGAGTGCCGATTTCTATAATATGCAGCCCGGGGTCTGGCCAGTGACCCCAGGCTGCCTGAAGCCCCCACTACCTGGTTGATCCTGCCGGGACCTCTGGAAATCAGCCTATGTCTACATGGGCTGAATTCCTGTATAGACTGCAATACACGTGTATTACAGTCTATAGTGCTGAATCAGCGATTCAGGTGTCCTAGTGGGACATATAAAAAAAAAGATAATAATTTATTAACTTATTTGGGTGGTATGACTATCTGTTTGAAAAGCAGAGCATTTCACATTTTGAAAATTGCGATTTTTTTTTTCAAAATTTCCATCAAATTTCCTGTTTTTTTATAAATAAATACAAAAATATTGATCAATGTTTACCACTAACATGAAGTACAATGTCTCACGAAAAAACAGTCTCAAAATCATTTGTGCAAGTTAAAGCGTCTTAAAGTTATTGCCATATAAAGTGACATATGTCAGTTTTGAAAAATGAGGCCTGGTCCTTAACGCACTTTTGGGCTCAGACCTGAAGGGGTTAAAGAGTTTTCCCATGGAAGACATTTATGACATATCCACTGGGACCTGCATCTACCTCTAATATGAAGCCCCTTCCCAGGTTTTGTCACCCTAAGAATACATCATCAATATCGAAAGCCCAGAAAACCCCTTTAATATTTCAAATGTAGTATATCCATACTGAATAAGTAGTGGTCATACATAAGCAACAGAATGATCATGTTTTTAGAGTTGGTTCGGTCTCTTTACTTCTTTCTTTTCCAGACATTTTGGTTGCTTTGTCTAACAGGAGAACTATCGTGTGGCACAATGATTTAAGCCTTTATATAATCTTGTTTTTCTTTCACAGATGACTATTGATCGTGGAGGAGAACATCATTCAGAAGTCGAGGGGCTAGACTCTGTGCAAGGTATAACCTGGCACGTAGATTCATAAGTGCCATACAGATTTCCAGAAATCGATACACATGTGCAAATGCAAGTTAAATAAGAGATGGAACAAAGTGCACGTATTAATTAAGTCTGCTAAGCCCTGTCTTCTAGAGCAGAACTAGTGCGAGCAGCTGTATATATAATGTTAATGTTATCTTGAATTCTTCAGATCCATTTTCAACTCAGGCACAAAACACACAATAAGCCCTCAAAGAGTTCCATCGACAGAAAAATAAAAAGTTATGGATTTCAGGATATGGTGGCAAAGAGCTTTTTTTTTCCAAATATATTTAATATACAGTATATAAAACATAAAAAAACTATAAGTTTGATATTTCTGTACTCATACTGACCCACAGATTACAATGAATATGTCATATGTACCTAACAGTGAACAATGTAAAAACAAAACCCAAAAACCAATGTCTTTCTTCCCATTCCACCCAACAAGTAATATTGGATCCATTGCCCTATACAATACATAGAACGCTAAATTGTATTGTTAAATTGTACAAATTGTCATACAAAAGGCAAATCCTCATCAAGCGATGTTGACGTAACAATAAAAAATATGGAAGGCGGGGAGGAGAAAATGGAAAAGAAAAAAAAGGAAAATTGGCTCAGTCCTTAACCACTTAAAAAAACCAAGGTTAATTCAGATTTATTTATTTTTTAATTCTGATAAACCATTTAATTAGAATCAACAGCAATTAAAATCTATAAATATAAAGTAAAGTATGGTAATTAAAAACAAAATGTTGATTTATAAGACTTGTAAAAATGTTTTTCCACTGCTACATTTTACATGTTGTTCATAACTCAACCTAAAGCTACAGGGAATCAAAGGAAATAATTTGCACATTTTTAGAAAATTTTCACCCCAATTTTTCTATCTGAACATGGTATATATCACTGACCAGAGCTGTAACTAAGCTTTCCTTCAGCCGGGACAAAGGTTCTGTTCACTAAAATAAATTTAACAAAATCCAGGTCCAACATAGTCCACTAAATCTGACCGAGTCCATATTTAGCTTAGGTTCACATCTGCGTTGGAGTCTCCATAGAAGACTCCACCGCAGATTGCCCCTAAAATTGCCAGACAGAAAAGTCCTGCAAGGAGGATTTTTCTCCCTGCCAGTGTCAATATAAAACTGACAGAAACTTGAGATCCCCAAAATACCTCGCCCTACAACAGCATATAAGTGGTTGATAAGTAGTTTTGGTGGTAGTAGACTCCCTTCAAGGGCTCATTCACATGATAAGATACCAGAGCCATGCGCTGGCCGTCATATTGATGGTCACCATACACATTAATAGATCTATTCACATGACCATTATTTAAAAACAAGAATAAAAGAAAGTATAGAACATGCTATTTCTCGGGCTGTTTTCATGGATTCCTCAATAGACTCATATCTATGAGGGATCTGTGAAACCAGATTACCCTTGGGTGTACACTCAGCCGTGATAAAGTACCAAGTACACAGCACTGTTGTGTGAATGAGTCCTAAAGGGGATGTTCCCAATCACAAATTATCATCTATCCACAGAAGACGAGTTAAGGAGAAGTGTCTTGAGTCTCCTGATTTAATGGAGTTACAGTCACACATGGATGTTACTACTCCATTGAAAGTTTATGGGACTGACAAAGTGCTGCACTCAGTCCCATAGAGATTTGTATCTGTTGTCAATGGTTATGTCCACCATGGGAATATCTCTAATGTTGAAAAGCACGTGCAGATTGCTTCCAAAGCTTTACTAATCTAACAATAGAGAGCATTGATCTATTTCTGTCATATTCCCCTGCTGTCCTACTGAACAGTTATGAGTGAATGTAAAGCAGGATGGCTGTACAGAAATCTAGACCTAGCGCTATAACCTGATCCTTGAGCTATTGAACAGGGTTTCCCACATACAGTAAATATAGACTGGCACTATTTTATAGGCTTCAGTACCACAATATTACCACTAATAGTCCAACCTATAAAACAGCGCATACTAATATTTACTGCTAGTGATATGTGAACCTTGGGAAAATCGTTTTGCGAATATTCATGAGTTCGCCTGCAAGGTTCGTCCAGTTTGGAATGGACTTGTTTGGTCCAAACCAAAAGTGCTATTATTATACTCGGGGTCACTTCAGATCCCAATGTATAATAATTTGGATGACCAGGGAAAAGTTTTTTTTTAAATAAAACATTCATACTCCCCTCGTAAAGTTGACTTCCACCATGTGACTGGTGAGGCCCAATCACAGGGGGCCACTAATGTAATTGAGGAGACTGGAAGATGCCAGGGACACCTGGGAATAGAACAGAACAGAGTACTGTATTGATCCACAAAGGAAATTCGTTGTCTGATAGCTCAGTATTACATAACAGGTAGACAGACATTTGGTACAGGGCATGAGATATATCATACATATATGAACAAAGGCAGCATATACACATCACATTCTTCAGGGGGTAAGGCGGCAAAAAGGACCAGTAGAATGGATTACAGATTCAATGAAACATGCTATGGCAGCCGGGATAAGTGACCTCTGGAATCATTCACTGCGACAACATAGCTGGATGAACCTCCCACTGACATTGCTCCATTGATGGATTACCAGGAAGTGGAGAGGGTGCAGAAGGTCACCTAAGATCATGTGGAATTTTTTTAGTGTCCTGCACGTAAGGATCACATCCCAGCCAACTAACTGGGTCCCCGTGACTGAGCTGGCTTTTCTTATTAGTTTGTCCACTTTTCTCACATCAGAAACTGGTGAGGAAAGTACATGTTTATATTTTTGCACATTCCCTATTGGGCATGGAGAGACCCCAGAGTATGTTAGTAATTCATGGGTAGCAAACCCCCCAAAATTTGGGGTCCGGATGAATCAGAAATTTTTGACAAATTTGTAATGAATCTGGTTTGGAATAAACCAGGTCGCTCATCTTTATTTACTGCCAAAGAAAGAAATTTAAAGTGTAACTAAACTTTCAGACAACTTTTGATTTCTGGCAGTATTTGTGTCATTAATAAATTTTGTAATATATTTTTTTAACAAATTTTGTCTCCTTTCTGTGAAATCCTGCATTTTTCCACTCTTTCCCTTCTGTATTGAGAGCTTTTCCTGCCTCTCACTGAATGTTACTGTGTATTTTTATATCATATACTGTATATTATATAGCTGTATATAAATATCCTAATCCCCACTGTGTTTTCAACCAGTGATATCTCTGTAAATAACTGAGATAGCATTTCAGCCTCCAGATTTATAATGCTCGAGATATCACTGTTTGAAGTGACCCTCCCCTACCCTCACTTTCTCTACATATTACACAGCCCCATATTCCATACACAGTAACATTCAGTGAGAGGCAGGAACAGCTCTCAACACCGAGGTAAGAGGAAGAGTGAAAAAATGCAGGATTTCACAGAAAGGAGACAAAATTTGTTAATAAAGTATATGACAAAATTTATTAATGACACAAATACTGACAGAAAATCAAAAGTCCAAAAGTTTAGTTAAGCTTTAAAGAGCATATAAAGTGGTTCCATGGAGACATTTCCTGGCATTAGAAGACAGTGATCCTTGTTGGTTTAGCCTGAACCACCCAAGCTTATATAGATCAGAGTAAAGAAAAGGAAAAAATACATGAAAATGCAGTAAATAATAATGTATTGTCAACAGGGAAAAGAAAAAGTCTTGTGGTAAAGGAAACCCCATTAAGAAGATAATTTGTAGCATTATACCTACTAGTTTTGTGATATGTATGATTGTGTTTTAAAAGAAACAATACAACAAAACTGGTCACTCTTGGGTTAAAAATACCATTTTTACTTCCCTAGTTACCAACCTTAATGAATCCAGCGACTGATCATCTGAAGATATTAAACCATCAGCAGTCAACATCACAGATTCTTTCTTCCCATAATTTCACTTTTGTGGGTTATGACACCTGCCTGGAAAACACTGTTAATGGAATAACGTTCTCTTATGAATTCATGTCTCCTACATCCTTGATACGCCTGCAGAGAATGTATTGTTATAATATCATGTCCGCATCCCTCTGTTGCTTATTACATATAAGGCCCCCTACCAGTTACACCTTCTGTAACCTATATCTATTAGCAGGAAATGAGCCGAACCAAACATGGACATGACAGTGCATGTTCATGGATTCGCTGTCTATATTATTCAAAAAAGATCCAAACTACAAGGTACATGTCACGAACCATATCAATCTAGAAAAAAGCTTGGGTTCACGATTCCTAGTCTAAATGAGATATAAAAAGGGTTAAACCTACTAAGCCCATATAAATGTATATAGTATTTTTGGAGGGAGTGACCATGACTTGTCTCTAATGCTAGATTTTTCACCAATTTTTATGTTTCTATGGAGCAGACGAAGGATGAGAATGAACTTCCAAGCTACAGATGACAATAAAAATGGAAAAAGAATATAAGACTTAAAGGGGTATTTCCATGAACATAACCATATCTCTATTTGTAGATAATTAAAAGTTAAACATTTTTGCAAATATAAGTAGTTAAAAATTCTGCAGAGTATTAAAGATTTTCTCTAACTATCTTAGTGGTGAGAATCTGTTGTCTTGATCTGTTGCCAATGGATACGACCACAAATGCAGAAACTTTCTATGGTCTGGGACTTGTCAAAACCCAGCCATGATTTTCTTATTGTAGCTGGGTTATCGGGCAGGCACACTACATGTATTAGAAGATATCCCGGTCACAATAAGCAAATCCTGCCTGATTTTCTGACCTTAGAAAGATCCTGCATTTATGGTCGTATCCACTGGCAACCGATCAAGACAACAAGACTGTGACCCCAAGATATTTAGAGAGAATCTTTAAAACTTTGCAAAATGTTTAATTACTTATATTTGCAAAAATGTTTAACTTTTAATTATCTACAAATTTAAAAATGGTTATGTTGGTGGGAATACCCCTTTAAGATTAGAGATGAGCGAATCGATTCTGCAGAAGTGGAATTCGATCCGAATTTCAGGAAATTTTCGATTCTCCACGAGTCCAGATTTCCTGATACTTCGCAGTAACGAATATTTAGTAAGGACCTTTGTGACATCAGACGGTCACATGATATTCTCTAGTGATGTGATTGGGTAGGCATGTCTTTGCTTGTTAGCAGATCCTTCCACATGAATAAAACTTGTCCGTGCTGGAGAGAGAGGGAGAGAGAGAGAGTTAGACATGATCGCGGCATCCAAGGGCTTCCGCCATTTTGCCGCCTACCCCGGCTCTCTGCAGCCCGAAAATAGCTGTTTATTCGCCGCGAAGTAATTCGGATCAAAGCAAATTTTTTTGGAACTTCGAATCGAACTGCTGAATCGAACTTTTGAGAAATTCGCTAATCTCAATTTAAGATCAGAACTATATATTATGGTTGTGGAGTTGCTAGCCCAAACTACTGACTCCGACTTTTTCATAAATGGGTGACAACTGTAGTAAGACTGGAACAGTAAAGCTCCTCTAAATCACAAAAAAAAGCTGGGGATTGATTCTTATATGACTTTTGCCCTTTGCCTTCCATCAGTTTTTCTCGGTACTTGCAGACAGTTTTTGGCAGAACTGGGCAGGGAAGTTGTTCCCGCCATCTTGGAGAAGTAAGTACAGATCTTCTGTGGGTGTAGGCTTGTCCAATCCTTCTGTCTCTTCATGTCATCCCAGACAGACTGGATGATGTTGAGATCAGGGCTCCATATCATCACTTCCAGGACTCCTCCTCCAAATGGTGGTCACACCAAATATTGATGTAATTTAGATGTCTCTTGATCATTCCCTTCATTTTGTTGGTTGAAAAAAATAAACTATTAACCCTTTTATTTCTGAAAGCATTCTTACTGTGCATCATTTTTTCACTCCTGCCTAAAATGTTTGCACAGTACTGTCTATTATTGGAGATGAAGTAGGACATATTTGGACCGTTGTTTTACACTCTACACAACGCCTCATTTTAATGGAACCAATCGGGAAGTAAAGAATCATTTTAGAGGGTTCCATTGTAAATATATTGTAACCCATGTAAGAAATACATGATGCAGATTAACATAGTGAACTATTTCTTTAAAGCTCGTTTGGACAATGTGGAAGCTCAAAAAGTAGTCAAGAAAGAGTTACTAGACAATGCAGAAAGTAACAGATTGATAGTTTTTTATTGCCCATCAATAGTACTGTGCTGAATAGACAAAGAAATATCCTGAATTTATGTGCAGAAAAGTCTAAATCAAGAAGAAGCAGGATGATAGATATACTGTTTCCTCCCAATCAGAACCTTTTATGGCTGCCTTTGAGATGGAATCTGTCATCACCTAAAGATACAGAACACTCTGTCATATCGGAGCTGTTGTCCAAATTACATCATATTGTTTATTGGAATTTTCAAATAAATGTGTCTACAGTTTATTGAGCATTACAAGAAACATTTTATATTGTTTAAAGTACTGTGTGTACTGTGGGAATAAAATGCTAAAGCTGTACCCAGCTGCAGAAAAGCAAAAAAGACAGCAAAGACTGGAGGCACCAAAAAGTAATGTTTAGAATAAACATGTTAGACACAAAAAAGGAAGTGTTTATTAACATTCTAACACTTGATGTATAAATGGGAAGAAAACTTTTAAAGTTAAAGGGGTTGTCTAGTTTAGAAAATTGTTGTTTGACATACTAGAGAATTTTGAGCAAATAGAGATGAAAGTGGAAGAAGAATGGTTGTAAAGTGTCTCTCTCTCTGGAGGACCGGTTCTGTCCTGCATTACACAAGCCATTAACAGTATTGCATACAGTGTAATACTTAATCTCCCCTGTGGTGGTGCTGCAGGGAGATTGAACACTTACTGCTATAGATAAGAGCAGATTGATGGAGGTTGACCTGGTTATTGTCAAGGAACTCTTCTAGCATGTAGGGTTTGTCCAAAGCAGAGAAGCCCTTTAAAGACAGCAAGTAAGGTAATACCTCACACCAGTGGCATTGCTAGGACATGTGCCCCTGGGCTTTTGTAGCAATGTCCATATCGAATTGTATTTTCACTCTAAAGTACCCTCGCTACAGTATCTTTAGAGTCTACCAACAACCCTGCCTCAAAAAAAAGTATCCATATGATTGTGCTTACAGTGGGGAAAAAAAGTATTTAGTCAGCCACCAATTGTGCAAGTTCTCCCACTTAAAAAGATGAGGCCGGCCTGTAATTGACATCATAGGTAGACCTCAACTATGAGAGACAAAATGAGAAAACAAATCCAGAAAATCACATTGTCTGATTTTTAAAGAATTTATTTGCAAATTATGGTAGAAAATAAGTATTTGGTCAATAACAAAAGTTCATCTCAATACTTTGTTATATATCCTTTGTTGGCAATGACAGAGGTCAAACGTTTTCTATAAGTCTTCACAAGGTTGGCACACACTGTTGCTGGTATGTTGGCCCATTCCTCCATGCAGATCTCCTCTAGAGCAGTGATGTTTTGGGGCTGTCGCTGGGCAACACGGACTTTCAACTCCCTCCAAAGGTTTTCTATGGGGTTGAGATCTGGAGACTGGCTAGGCCACTCCAGGACCTTGAAATGCTTCTTACAAAGTCACTACTTTGTTGCCCTGGCGGTGTGCTTGGGATCATTGTCATGCTGAAAGACCCAGCCATGTTTCATCTTCAATGCCCTTGCTGATGGAAGGAGGTTTGCACTCAAAATCTCACGATACATGGCCCCATTCATTCTTTCATGTACACGGATCAGTCGTCCTGGTCCCTTTGCAGAGAAACAGCCCCAAAGCATGATGTTGCCACCCCCATGCTTCACAGTAGGTATGGTGTTCTTTGGATGTAACTCAGCATTCACTCTCCTCCAAAAACGACGAGTTGTGTTTCTACCAAACAGTTCTACTTTGGTTTCAACTGACCATATGACATTCTCCCAATACTCTTCTGGAACATCCAAATGCTCTCTAGCAAACTTCAGACGGGCCCGGATATGTACTGGCTTAAGCAGGGAGACACTTCTGGCACTGCAGGATCTGAGTGCCTGGCGGCGTAGTGTGTTACTGACGGTAGCCTTTGTTACGTTAGTCCCAGCTTTCTGCAGGTCATTCACTAGGTCACCCCGTGTGGTTCTGGGATTTTTGCTCACCGTTCTTGTGATAATTTTGACCCTACGGGGTGAGATCTTGTGTGGAGCCCCTGATGGAGGGAGATTATCAGTGGTCTTGTATGTCTTCCATTTTCTAATTATTGCTCCCACAGGTGATTTCTTCACCCCAAGCTGCTTGCCTATTGCAGATTCAGTCTTCCCAGCCTGGTGCAGGTCTACAATTTTGCTTCTGGTGTCCTTCCACAGCTCTTTGGTCTTCACCATAGTGGAGTTTGGAGTGTGACTGTTTGAGGTTGTGGACAGGTGTCTTTTATACTGATAACAATGTCAAACAGGAGCCATTACTACAGGTAATGAGTGGAGGACAGAGGAGCCTCTTAAAGAAGAAGTTACAGGTCTGTGAGAGCCAGAAATCTTGCTTGTTTGTAGGTGACCAAATACTTATTTTCCACCTTAATTTGCAAATAAATTCTTAAAAAATCAGACAATGTGATTTTCTAGATATGTTTTCTCATTTTGTCTCTCATAGTTGAGGTCTACCTATGATGACAATTACAGGCCGGCCTCATCTTTTTAAGTGGGAGAACTTGCACAATTGGTGGCTGACTAAATACTTTTTTTTTTCCCAACATGGAGCAATTGGGCTCAGCCAGTATACTTTTAAGCAAACTATTAGGTTCCTTAAAATGATATCCCTGTAAGTTAAGACTACACAGAGTTTATTTGTAGTCTGTAACCATAGAGACACTTAAATAATAAAGGTTTTTTTTATTTAGATTTATTAAAATTGCTTATTATTTTATTTTAGAGCATTGGGGCAATAAAAATGGTTGCAAACATGGACATAGATTATACCATAATGTAGCTGTAAGGAACCAAAATCCAACTTTGGAGCTCATAATGACTACAATGTATACATTCATTGTGATATTGTAAACCTCTTGCGTGAGTAAAATCCTCCAACATAACCTTTTTCTAGGCTCAAATTCTTTTCCATTCACCTCCATTCAACTGTAGAAAATAAAATTTCAGATATTACTTCTTTCTTAAGTGTCCATATTTTTATTTTTCTTGGATACGCCATTTTTCTTATACCCTTAGGGAACCATTATCTACACAGAATACTAATACCAAGCAGTGAACAGTCAACAGTGAAATGAGTCAGTTCTGCAACATCAAGAGCAATGACTACCCGGCTATGTAAATGAAGGCTTTGCCAGTGTCTAAGAGGACTGGCACTAATAGCTTCTGTTTATATTCAGTCTTTACAGCTTCTATTTTGCGGCTTCTTTCATTCTCAAGTATTTTTTTTTTTCGCAGGTTACCCTTTTAGGAATGTTCCAAATTTTGACTCTGACTACCAATGATTTCATTATTAGACGGCTGCTGTTTGCACCGAGCGGGCTGACATCAATTGAAATGTAATTACTTCTTGCATGTAAATGTTCACTTCTAGTTGCATTGTACTACGCTGTAGAATACGATTAGAGCGACTGTAAGTTACAGAAAATCACACTCAATGCACTGAAAGCAGAATCAAACATTAGACTTAAATACTTTTTAACCATGGAAGAAAGCTTCATTCTTCAAACAAAAAAATATCATTTTTACGCCATTACCGAAACAGAAACCGGACTCGATCCCTGGTTATACTGCACCAAATTTACATTACCATATAAAGCCCGAGTCCTGCAGATATAGGGTACTTATTTATTAGTTGTACCACCTTCTGCCCATTCCGATACATTGGGCGAATTTACTATTCTCTCAGCGCCAGAAAACTGGCATAGTTGGAGGTAGATCTGGCATATCTTTGGCACATAGACACTTTTCGCCTTTCTGTACCTGCTCACCATATTGGCAATAATGGGCAGAATGGGGTGGGGGTTGCAGATTTTGCTGCGGTTTTTTGAGCCAAAGGCAGGTGTGGATTGAACAAAAGGCAGAAGTATAAGTGTTCTCTTTCTATTTCCGTTCCTTTTGTAGCCAGTCCTGGGTTTGGCTTAGAAAACTGAAGCAAAATTTGCAACAAAAAAGCAGCTTTTCCACAATGTAGGGCTTTAGCCTAAAGGTGCATTCTCACGAATGATATTAATATACCATGTTACTACTATTTATTACAACATGTCCTTTTTTTTTTTACCTTTTTCACCTATTTTTACCTATTTTCATGAATCCCCTCAATAGACTTAAATCTATGAGGGATCCAAAAGATGCTCCACAGATGCAAAACAACCATGAAAAAATGGACCATTCCTCGGTTTTTACAATGGCTGTGTGAATGCAGCTTAATTCAGGCTAGAAAAGAGATGTTAGTAATAACTACGCCAGTCCCTGAATGGTGTCAATTTCCATTTTGGCACACAGGACCACCTGCAGTTTGCCAGAAAGGGTTACCCGCTAGATTCCTTATCTTCTCACACACTCCAGAACCTTCATAAATTGAACATACCAAAGCTCTTCTCTTACTCATAGAGGTACAGACCATTTAAGGGAATAAATATACACATTACATATGCAAACTATGTACAACTGTCATACAAGAACCAGATATACATTTTAAATAAAGCATACATGTTTTGCAGTAGCCTAGATGCTACGCAGGTAGAGAGCAATGCATAACATGGAGGACAGGTAGAGAAAAGTACAGTGCATATGATGTACAGAGCAGTATACAACATTTACTACATGTAAAATGTAGAGATGAGTGAACTGGTTTATAATCAACTGGATTTGACCTGGACTTCTCAAAAGTTTGTTTTGGGTGAAGCAGCTCCACATGGTACCTGAGCACCCAAAGACCTTCTACGCCTCTCTGTGTCCATAAGAAACATTCCTTCGGGCGGCCAGTATAGTCATCCTAAGGAACATTCTTTAGGGTTGTATTCCTATTGTTCATTGGGGTTGCTATACAAATATACAGGGGGTGATTCTGCCACAACCCAATGGAGGGAACTAAAGGATGGGAGTAGTAGTGATGGTGATGATGTCACAGGGTAGGCCGAATGCACTTGTAAGAGACAGCCAATGTTGTCCTAAGCTTTATTTGTCTGTATAAATTGTTAATGTTGAATGTATTTCTGTGATTCTGTTCCTTTAAGACAGCAGCCATTGTAATTGTGACATGATGCTGGAGTGAGACCCCCCCCTTTTATGTCAGCCTGCCTGTTCTGCAGACAGAATGTGAGCAGAGAAGCAGGAAGTGACGAGACAGAGAGCAGCAGCCATCTTGGCAAGTGTTGTATTGAACTGGTGTGGAGATTTTTCTGTACAGCTAAGCTGTATCTTGGTCCAGAGACAAACAGAGTGTAAAGAGACAACAGGACTAGTGAGTCCACGTGAAAGGAACTGTGCTCAGTGGCTGATCAGTGAGACTGACATTGTGACTGTGTATATGGATACCACAGATAGAGACTCGCAGTGCTGTTGATGTACTGGACAGCACCTGCTAAATCCCGGCTTACATCCCAGCTCAGTGTATGGATTCGGCAGGACTGTCAGTGTGCTGAGTGGAATCTGCTGTTGGATTACATTGCATTCATTGGGTTTCCCTGTTAAAGAGAACTTCATTTCTCCTGAGATCCTGATAACAGTGAGGAGAGGACGCTTCACTATAAAAGAAAGGAACGACTTTGGGCCCCACCGCGCGCTTCTACGGACTGTAAGCGGTCCACCTGGACCACTGGGGAAAAGGGGGTGCACCCAAATGTGATGTCAGGGTCAGTTAGGGATAGTTTTGAGTATATTGTTCATTCAGTGTCCATACTGCAGAAGTGGACAGAGTAAAAGTAGAAACCATTGCAGAATTTGCCTTGAAATTGTTCATGCTATATTGTATATTTTGCTTGTCTTTATCCCTGTCATTTTACCTTCAAATAGCCTTTATTAACTTATAGTAAATATATATTCTTTTCTTGAACTACCGCGTGTGTGTTCATTTCTGGTTGCGGAGTCCAAACCACCTGCCTTGCTCTCGGTTCACACACTCAATCAAACTCCTCCAGCCCACCTCCCAGGCTGGACACTGATGAGGGGTGTCTGCGTGGTACAGTTATCTCAATAAATTAGAATATTTTTGAAACGTTCATTCATTACAGTAATTCAGTAATACAATTCATAATCAGCGTCTTCCATGATTGTGTGTCCTACTGAACCAGACTGAGGGACCATTTAAAGGCTTAGGAAACCTTGGCAGGTGACACTGAATTTACAATACTGAACTGAGCTTACAATATTCTAATTTTCTTAGATTTGGGTTTTCATTACCTGTAATCCATAATCAACATCTACAGAAATAAAACACTTGAAATAGAAGACTCTGTGTGTAAAGAATCTAGAAAATATAGGAGGTCACTTTTTTAATTTAATTACTGAAATAAATAAATGTTTCAAAGATATTCTAATTTATTGAGAAGCATCTGTACCTGATGTTGGTGGTAGTCGTTCCCTTGGGGTGCTTCCAGTTGGAGAGGGGTCCTCTTTCATCCTGAGCCATTTGGTGGTGTTCTTAAGGGCCCTCATGGTAAGTGTAAGAGCGACTCAGGAGGCAGTGGTGCAGTCTTTAGATGAAAGTGGGCTCTTGTTTTCACCTATCCCTCAGGGGCTGTTGAGAACACATCAGAGTTCTTGTCACAGTTCCAGCACACACTACAACTGAGTCTCTAACGGCTCTCTGGAGACTTGACCAGGGCTGTACCAAGCCCTCTAAGATAGAGAGGTAGCCAAGAGTGGGAAAACACCAACAGGATAACACATAAGGGAAGCTGCAAACACAAAAATACATAAAATAGCTGTAACATCCTTGCCGTTCGGACTTCGGCGCCATCCTCCAGCCGCATGCTACGGTGCAGGAGGCGTGTCTGACTATGACTCCTTGCTTTAGGTTTTTCTTGTACTGTCTTAACACTGTAATTGATTTTCCACCACACCCATCTCTTACACCTTTGTTTCCCTCTGCTCCTCTAATAGCTAATCTTAGCCTTACCTGTGTGATTGACAGCCTATCTTCCAATCAAGTCTGGGGCAGGTTCTTTCTTCCTATATATTGTTTTCTCAGACTCACCTTTGTACTTGCTATTGCTTTTTTTGTGCGTGCTGGCTCTATACTGTACTATTTATATTTACATTTCTGACCTTTGGCTTTTCTTGTGACTACACTCATGGATTCTGATTCTGTACTGCGCTGATCGACTGGTTCCGACCCCTTGGCTAGCTGACCTCCAGTTTGTTGTTGTTTGTCTTGTCTGCGTTCTGTGTTATCACCCATATCATACGAAGGGACTGGCGCCCAGTTGTCATCTGTCATCTAGGGCAATGAGGCAAGTAGGCAGGGACAGGGGGTGGGTGCAGCTTAGGACTGTCTTGTTGTTCCCCTCCTCCCAGGGTTCACCAGCAGTGACTGGGGAATTGCTCTTCCAGCAATTCCCTTACAATAGCATATATACATTTAGTGGTACCTAACAGAACAAAATAAAACAAAAGACAATATAAGCAATGACCACCAGCATGCTGCAATTCCGTCACTTAAAAGGAATAGTCGATTGCATTGCAGGGGTCCCAGATAAGAGATATATATACTGCTCCTTGGGCCTACTGCTCTGTAATCAGATATTCTATCTAAGTGATGAAATCGCTGATTGCCCAAGAAGGGGCTAATTGCAGTTTTGACATGACTGCAATGAACCCCATGAGCATGGGGACCCCTTCAGTAGGAGAAGGAATCTCTGCACTAAGGTGCACAGAACCCCATTGTGGCATATTTCAGGGCTCCATGTACCAAAAAAAGGCTTCATTGGCTGTTCTTTTGCCTATGAAATGCAACACATGTGGCAATTGTTTGTGCAATTTTTGGAACCCAAGACAGCGGATACAGTGGAAACAAAAGAAATAAGAAGTTTCAGTTTTTCCTTTATTGTTTTCTTTCTATCGAAAACCACTCCTGGCTTCGGCTTAAAAAACTGCATCAAAAACTTCATTGCAAATTGTCACAAAAAAGTATGTGTGTTTTCAGTGTTAATGTTATCATCTATGTTATGTTTTGCTCGTTCATGAAAAATGATTTCCTTCACTTCCTGAGGAAGACATTAGAGATAATGAAGCCTTGGTAGGCTCGGTACAAGACATATTTTTTCCATTTCAATGTCATCTTTTCCTGCTTTTTTCTTAATTGGTGTCATGGAGACGGATCTTTGTTTAGTAGTCGCATAGAAGCTTGAAGGTCTCTTCTCTAAATGCTTTCAGTTTAAGTTAGTCACACTCCAACCAAGCAGTTTTCATTTACAGCTCGCTGTGTTCATCTCTGTATCACGGCAACACACGTTTAATGAAAGCAAACGAAGAATGACCTGAAGACGGGCTCATCTGTTGCCAATATCGTGAACCGTAAATGTCGGTACCATAATGGCTGTAAAACGAAAATATATTAATATTTCTGACTCAATTACCTGGCAGAGCTGTTTGTTCATATCTCTACAGGCAGATTTACAGCAGCACAATAGCACAAGGCTCCTGCAAACAGCTCCCCTTTTCAGCTTCCAAGTATGGCTTTGAGATGGGATATGGGTGATATTTCTTAAAGAGGACCTTTCACCACCTCCACCAAGTTGAGATCTTTTCATGATTTAATAGGTGACCCTTCACTGACTCCAGCACAGTTGGAATTTTTTTCTCTAGCCCCCACCATTCCTGAGCAATCAGTGCTGTTAGTTTTGGTGCTTACTACACTCTCTAATGTCAAGGGGGTGGAGTCAGGCAGAAGCAGGAAAGGTGGTGGGATTCTGAGCTCTGACACTGTCCATCTCTGAATGGAGAGCTGAGACACGCCCCCTTGTCTGCTCCTGTGTGTTGCCACCCATACGGTAGGGGGCCCGCAATCAACTGGAGTTAGTCAGGGCCCTGCAGCATCATGACAGTGGTCGTGGAAAGTCTGATTCCCTGATGCCCCCCTTCTAAAGATACTACACTATCGGCAACACAGATAGGTACTCATCTCTGCTGCCTGTGGAGGTCACTGTACTGAACTCTCTTCTTTTTTTTTTTTCCAAGATGGCGCCGCTGGAGTGGCTGCCTGCTACAGCAGCTCTGAGACTCTCTATCTTATTTTTCTTTCTATGTCTCGTTTTTTACCTCTCTACTTAAGGACTTTGCACTATGAAGAAACACACACAAAGACTTGGACCCTTGTGATACTTTTTTTTGTTTTTTATCTGTCTTTTTGTTCTGCTTGAAAATGGGATCTTTTGTGTATGCAGACAATTCCTTTGTCTATACAAGAGAGGAAATTCTGCAGCTCAGAGACACAGCAGGACGGCATACAATCTGGTCACACATCCCCCGCGAGCTTTGGAGAAAGAAAAAGCGGGTGAGGGGATGCAGAGCTGGTACTCTTCAGAGGATTAAAAAGAGGCGTTACCAACCAGCTGTTCCCTCCATCATCATGGGCAATGTGAGATCTCTTGCAAACAAGATGGATGAACTAACAGCGCTCACCAGGCATCATCAGGAGTTTTGGGCGTGCAGCATGATGCTACTTACAGAGACTTGGCTCACTGAAGTTACTCCTGACTCTCTGGTCTCCTTGGATGGTTTTAAACTCCTTCGGGCAGACAGGACAAGGGAGAGCGGTAAGAGGAAAGGAGGAGGGCTGGCAATGTTTGTGAATAATAGATGGTGTAATCCTAGGCACATTGTGATTAAGGAGCAAACTTGCTGTGAGGACATTGAACTATTAGCTGTGAGCATGAGACCTTTCTACCTACCAAGGGAACTATCACATGTCATCGTGATAGCTGCATATGTCCCCCCCCTCTGCGAAAGCTGACGCTGCCTGCGAGGTCCTACAAGCCACGCTGAGCCAGTTACAGTTAAAACATCCCCAGGCCCTCTTTCTTCTGTCGGGTGATTTCAACCATGCCTCTCCATCATCCACACTGCCCAGTTTCACACAGTATGTAACCTGCCACACAAGAGACAACAAAACACTGGACTTGTTCTTTGCCAACGCGAGGGAGGCATATAGCTCATCAGCCCTACCACCCCTGGGGAGATCGGATCACAACCTAGTACATCTCCGACCTGTGTACAAGCCACTTGTACGTAGAGAACCAGCTGTCACCCGCACAGTGAGGATATGGTCCGAGGAGAGTGATGAGGCTCTGAGGGATTGTTTTGACACAACCGCATGGGAAGTTCTGCAGGATTCTTATGGGGAAGATATAGAAGGACTCACACACTGCATAACGGACTACATTAATTTTTGTGTGGACAACACAGTACCCACAAAAGTGGTGAGGTGCTTCTCCAACAAGAAACCATGGATTAACTCTGATATAGAAACACTACTTAAGGAGAAAAAGATGGCATTCAGGACAAGAGATAAGGAGGGGTTGAGGGAAGCACAAAAGGAACTGAGGCATCAAATCAGGCAGGGAAAAGCCAGTTATAAAGAAAAAATGGAAAAGCAAATGGAAAGAAAAGACATAAGGGGGTCTGGGAGGGGCTTAAGTCAATTTCGGGTCATAAACAGTCTGTCTGCCAGATTGAGGCAGATGTTAATTGGCTTAATGAACTAAACCTATTCTTCAACAGATTTGATCACACACCAGCTCCTCCCACCCCAGTATGTCCTTCAGCTTCCCCCACCACAATGACTTCTCCCCATGCGGCCACTTCCCAACAGACCAGTAAATCCAGAAATCCGTCTTTATCTGGCCACAGTCTGACCTTCACACGGGCCCAGGTGAGGAAGGAGATGAAAAAGATCAAGGCGAGGAAAGCCGCAGGGCCAGATGACATCAGTGCAAGGCTAATTAAGACTTGCGGGGACCAGCTGTGTGGTATAATTACATATATGTATAATATGAGCCTGAGGCAGGAAATAGTCCCTGAATTATGGAAATCTTCTTGTGTGGTACCAGTTCCAAAGAAACCCCACCCTATGGACCTCAACGACTACAGACCTGTAGCACTGACATCCCACCTGATGAAGATCTTGGAGAGATTGGTTCTCACACATCTCCGCCCTCTAGTGAGCCCCGCTATGGACCCCCTCCAGTTTGCTTATCGGCCGGGCATTGGGGTAGATGATGCCATCATCCATCTTCTGCACAGGGCTCTGTCTCACCTGGAGAAACCAGGGAACACAGTGAGAATAATGTTCTTTGACTTCTCCAGTGCTTTTAACACCATACAGCCCAGGTTATTGAGGGACAAGCTAGGCCTTGCTGGAGTGGACCACCACCTCTCCAACTGGATCCTAGACTACCTCACAAATCGACCTCAATACGTGAGAGCCCAAGACTGTGTGTCAGGTACCGTGATCTGTAATACGGGGGCACCTCAGGGTACGGTTCTCGCCCCTTTCCTCTTCACACTGTACACTGCAGATTTTAGGTGCAACTCATCCAGCTGCTACCTACAGAAGTATTCTGACGACTCTGCAATAGTGGGTCTCATCAGAGATGATGATGACAGGGAGTACAGAGAACTGAACCAGGATTTTGTGGACTGGTGTCACCGGAACCACCTGAAGATTAACACGGGGAAGACCAAGGAGATGGTGGTGGACTTCCGCAAAGGCAGAAGCCCTCCTAAACCAGTGGACATCCTGGGGACGGGCATCGAGATTGTGAACACCTATAAGTACCTGGGTTTGCTCCTCAATAATAAACTGGACTGGGCAGATCATATGGAGGCCCTGTACAGGAAGGGCCACAGCAGGCTCTACCTGCTTAGGAAACTGAGAGCCTTTGGAATCTGGGGGGCACTTCTTAGAACTTTCTTCAACTCGGTAGTGGCATCAGCCATCTTCTTTGGAGTGGCCTGCTGGGGGAGCAGTATATCAACCAGGGACAGAAATAAACTTGACAAGCTGATTAGAAAGGCCAGCTCTGTCCTGGGGAGCCCACTGGACCCAGTGCAGGTGGTGGGTGACAGAAGGATACTGTCCGTGGTGAGCTCCATGCAGAAGAAGAAGTCCCATCCCATGCATGAGACTGTGATCGCGCTGAGCAGTACTGTCAGTGACCGACTGCTCCACCCTAGGTGTGAGAAGGAGCGCTATCGGAAGTCTTTCCTCCCCACCGCGGTTAGGCTGTACAACTAACACCGACCTAAGCGGACATCATTACACACAGAGAACTGAAATATCTCTCTGCCTGTTAAATCCATCCCCCCCCCCCCCCCCCCCGCTACTTCTTATCTGTTTGTCGGCTATCAAAGTAATGCCTCTTACCTTGGAACATTCCTGTACATGTTGTATTTGTATTTGTATCTGCTTATCTTTGCTGCTGTAACACACTGAATTTCCCCATTGTGGGACTATTAAAGGACTATTATTATTATTATTATTATTATTATTATTATTATTAGGCAGCAGAGATGAGTCCCGATCTCTGCTACCAGTGATGTATTATATTTACAAGGGAGACAGTGTCTGGGGGGCGGGGGCCCTGTTCATCATCTGTTTGAAGGGACCACAGTGCTTGTGCAAGCATTGTGACCCCTTCACTATTTACATCGCACAACGTTGTTTTAATTATGTCCATTTATATTTATAGGTCATTAATACCAAGGAACTGTAATAACTCCTTAAAGGAATTTTCCACCTTTTAAAAATTGATGACCTATCAATGAGATAGGCCATCAATTTTAGATCGACGGATCTAACTGTCATGAACCACACTATTCATCTGTTGGCCAGAGAACACATTTATATGCTGCGCTGTTTACCCACCATAATCTGATATTGTGGCTGTATTTCTTTCAAGTCTATGGGACACCGCTGCAATACCCATAACCACCACTATCAAGAATACATCATAGAGATGGGGTAGGCGGCTTCAGTCAAAGTATGCACTGGGGCCCCCAAGACTTCAGTCACGCCACTCTTAGAGAGTCTAGTTAGTATATCAGGCATTAGAACTAACTGTAGTGATTACTTAGGAATGGTGGAGGCTACAGGCAGCACCTACTGGGGAATGAAAATATCTGGAGTTAGTCTAGCAGCCTGCCTACAGAAAGATCCTCTTCCTCAAGTGCTCAGGGGTCTCTTCCTGGCTGCCACCTTGCTCTTGCAATGTGGCGCTCATGCTGCTGGGGCACACGATTGCGCCAGCGTCTGCTCTCTTAGAGGGCCAGTATGTACAAAGTTCTCCTGACTCCAACCAATGCCCATATTTCCCAACTTAGCCCTGAGCAAAATTCATTAGTGACCTAGTGACTGCTTTGCAAGACGGACAGTGGAATCTTTAGTAGCCATGCATGCCAGGCCTTGTGGCACTTAGATTGATGGGGCAGTGGTGGTCAGCATCCTTCTAACTGGATTATAGACCTTTCCTCCTTCAATGACATGTTCAGAGGTTTCCTGGTTAATTAAAGGATCAGTCAATAGACTGACAGATATACAGTAGCAACCGGCAGGACAGCTGAGCACCTTTAATGGTATTCAATCTGCTGCAATGCATTCTGGGTTACTTTTTACTATATCAGATCAATGTGAAGTGTTGGATGTAAAGGCCACATTTCCCAAAGAAGTGACTCTGTACAGTACAGAATAGGCAATGCTGAGAGATCTGAGCCAAGATCCCAGCAGATTTAACTGTGAGTGGATACATTGTAAATGCCTCAGGTTTGGGTGTAAGAGGTGGGATTGGGACCACTAAAGTGACTGGCACTGGCAGCAGAGATGAAGTGAAGAGACAGCCCAGCATGTGTGCTGCTTTCTTCATTGCATGTCTTAGGCCTCATTCACAAGTCAGTGCCATTTTTCACTGACCTAAAGTGGCCATATCGGTCCATTGATGTTTATTCACAAGGGCAGTGTGATGAACATTTTCGAACGACCGTCAGGTGGCGGTTTTAAAAAGCTCAAATGTCTATGGATCTATTCACACGGCTATATTTATGTCCGTCAAAACAGACAAGAATAGAGATAGTTTTTTTCTGTCTGATTTTTGACAGCCATGAAAAACAGTCCGTCAATAAAACGGACATGTGAATAGACCTATAGACATGCATGGTTTAAAAAACAGCCGTCACATGTCACTGTAGTGTGAATAAGGCCTAAGGAAGTTATGTAACAACCATATACTAAGCAGGAATGAGAAAACCTTGTTAAACTAATAGATTGGGTTTCCAGAGCTGGGACCCCAATTATCAGACATTTAAGATATAACTATTTTTTTTTATTACTTTCTAATATTTACACTTTTCACCACCACCTGTAAACCGCTATGGTACATATGTGCCCGCCCGTACCGCCCGTACCACTAATCTCACACAATACAAACACTATTGGGCTTTACACTCCATTATGGTGTAATATGTATAAATGTGTATCGGGTCACATTTCAGCACATCTAGATTGAGGTAAAATGTTTCCAACTAGCTTAAAGGGACTCTATCACCGAAACACAGCAACTCACAAATAGATAGTTAGACAGTGTGAATCGGTGCTTCTGTTGACGAGATATTACCATTTTTATCATTATGCAAATTAGCTCTTTAGAGCAACTAGGGTTTAGCGCTTACCTCTTTGGAGCAACAGCAATACTCACATTGCTCCAAAGAGCTCATTTGCATATTGACAAAACAGTAGAGATGGGTGAACATCTGAAAATTTGTTTTGTTTCAGATTTAGATTGTTTATCCCAAAGCATTTTTTCGGTTTGAATAAGTTTAGCATGAGCTGGAAGTGAAAATATTATACTCTGCAGACTCTTCAGACCCCAGAGTGTAATAAGTGAAGGCCCAGGAAAGATGTGGAAATATAATAAACAGATATATTTTCCTTCCCTCACCTGTCCTGAGCATTCTCTCTAGGGGTCCTCTTTCTGCTTCTGTAATGCAATGTCATGATGTCAGCATCATCAATCACAGGCCTCAGCAGTGACCTCAGTGTGTGTGATGTCACCCAGGAAGAGGAAGAGGCCATAAGTGAACTCCGAGGTAGCACCAGAAGCCACAAGGATGCTCAGGAGAGGTGAGGGAAGGTGAGTATAATTGTTTATTATGCCTCCACACCTATCCTGGACCTCCACTTATTATACTCTGGGGTCTGAAGAGACCCCAGATTAAAATAGTTTCACTTCCAGTTCACAAGTGATGACCCCCCAAAGTTTTGGGTCAAACCCAAAACTTATGGAAAATCTAGGTACTCATCTATAAAAAAAAAAAAAAGTAGGTGATATCTCAGCAATGGAGGCCCCAATTAAGAAGGGCAAAGTACTGCGTGATTCAGGTGACCCTGGTGACCCTGACCTATCTATCTGCAGGCTGGTGACATGGCTTGGATGAAAAGGGGCAAGGCTTATGGTAAAGCAATGTACTCCCTAACTACCCCAAAATTATGGCATAAAATTCTGGCTCAAATAAACCAATTAATAGGTGGTACATACTAAGACTAGCAGTCTAAAGATGCCCCAGATTTATCATCCAGAATCAGCCACTGTGATAAATCGGGCACATATTTAGACTTTAGGCTGAAGCCCCACGTTGTGGAAACGCAGCGTTTTTTTTGCAGCGGAGACACCGCAGAAGGACTCCATTTCTCATGAAATCAATACAATATTGCAATATGCTAGCCAAACCTTTGACAGGCAGCAACTCATAAAATAACCACTAGGTGGCCACACATAGAATAGACATCTTGTGACAAAGTATCATGTTTTTTGGTTTGTCTTTTTTAAAGCTGGTCATCTTGTGTCACGCCTATCAGGTTGGGTCAAGGCAAGAGGAAAATTAAGGACACGTGAATATTATAATTTAATACATTTTACTTTGTAAGTATCCACATGTTAATAACTAAATTGATACATATTGTTTTATTTGCTCCATTGTTGGTTTTCTTCTATTCTAATATGACATGTCATCTCAGGCTACAATTTCAATAGCTGTTTTATAATAATATCTTGTAATAATAAGAATACTATTTGTTTTCTCCACCAGTCATTTCCTGGAGCAAAGCCAAGCCACAAAGTTCATCTGTTCCATCATCAGCACCTCAAAAATAATGCGCCATGCAGCCATTAGCTAATGACATTTATCTGACATTTTCAATGCTGGTGGCAAGCTCCTCTCCAATAGACTGTAAATGCAGAGGCGTAAACAGGAAATTTACCATGATTAGATGAAGAAAGCGAGGTTTGAGCAGTTATCTAAGCAAGCTACCCAGGATACGATGAAGACTGGAGCTTGTATACTTCCAAAAAAGCACTTCTTAATAACATTTTGGAGAAGGACCAAACACTCTAAGTTGCACCAAGTCACTTTTTACGTGATGGGTATTTGCTCTGCGGAGGTGGAAGCAGGTGTTACGGTTACCATCATGACATCAACACTTTGATAGCATGCCCACAAATCTGTGTGCCTATTACAAGTCCCTTTCACAACATCATGGACATGAATAATTTACAAGAAAGGTTAAATAGTTTGGAACAAGCCTCTACGGAAAGGATAATGTGGATTACTCAAAGAATAACAACCAGTTCAGCCTTCCTCTATTCATGTCAATGCCATGCTCCCTGTTGTGTAGTGTAGAAATAATCACTATATATACAAATTTTTTTATATCACAAAAGTTTAGGTTGGTAAAATGTCTACAATCCAAAGTGGTTTTCTGCCAATCATACCCAGTGTTGTTTTATCGAGTGATATAGGCATCACTGAAGCCATAAACTGAAAATTTAGTGGCAATTCCCTGACCTTAGTACCCAGACACCCCTCATGGCAGCTCACTGGACCACAGGTCCCTTATTGTCCAGTTAGTGCTTATTCCAATCCATCTTATATGTAATAGTTCCACTCCTATAATAGCCCCCTTATACACACGTGGACAAAATTGTTGGTACCCCTCGTTTCATGAAAGAAAAACCCACAATGGTCACAGAAATAACTTGAATTTGACAAAAGTAAATATATAAAAATTCTATGAAAATGAACAAATGAAAGTCAGACATTGCTTTTCAACCAGGCTTCAACAGAATTTTTTAAAAAAGAAAACTCAAGAAACAGGCCTGGACAGAAATGATGGTTCCCTTAACTTAATATTTTAGTGAGGCAATCCCTGCAATCAAACGATTCCTGTAACTGTCAATGAGACTTCTGCACCTCTCAACAGGTATTTTGGCCTCTCCTCATGAGCAAACTGCTCCAGTTGTCTCGGGTTTGAAGGGTGCCTTTTCCAGACGGCATGTTTCAGCTCCTTCCAAAGATGCTCAATAGGATTTAGGTCAGGGCTCATAGAAGGCCACTTCAGAATAGTCCAATGTTTCCCTCTTAGCCATTCTTGGGTGTTTTAGCTGTGTGTTTTGGATCATTATCCTGTTGCAAGACCCATGACCTGCGACTGAGACCAAGCTTTCTGACACTGGGCAGCACATTTCTCTCTAGAATCCCTTGATAGTCTTGAGATTTCATTGTACCCTGCACAGATTCAAGACACACTGTGCCAGATGCAGTAAAGCAGCGCCAGAACATAACAGAGCCTCCTCCATGTTTCACAGTAGGGACAGTGTTCTTTTCAAGATATGCTTCATATTTCCGTCTGTGAACATAGAGCTGATATGCCTTGCCAAAAATTTCTATTTTTGTCTCATCTGTCCATAGGACATTCTCCCAGAAGCTTTGTGGCTTGTCAACATGTAGTTTAGCAAATTCCAGTTTTGTCAGATTCAAGTTATTTCTGTGACCATTGTGGGTTTTTCTTTCATTAAATGAGGGGTACCAACAATTTTGTCCACGTGTGTATGTAAAATCTTTTTGTATGTAAACAAATACTGCAGATATCTGCAAAACGTGAATGCACATAAGCTTTTTTATTCCGATGAAGAGCAATGTACACTTTACCTCGAAGATCTGCCTTGTAGTGCACTCTGTTAGGATAAATAAATAAATTTATATCATGTATAAGGTTTACAATCTGCAGAAACAGTCAGACCAAAATGATAAAGAGTCGAAAACAACGGGATACCTGGAGCTCTGCTAAACAGGATCTCAAGGGTAGAGATGATGCTTGGTATAAGTAATACATATTTTTATTAAAGGGGTTGTCCAGGGTCTGAACATTTTTGATGCTGTATCATATCGTTTGGGGTCCAACACCCGAACCCTGAACCGATCAGCTGATACGGCCACCAGAAGCTATATACTAAGTATATGGCCAGAAGCAACCCTGCTTTTATTTACGTGAATGTGAGCAGAGCTGTAATTCTAGGTGCATCACTGTGCAGACCAGAAGCTCCATACACTGTAGCAGTGGCACCTGGAACTGCAGCCCCGCTCCCATTCTCTTGCATAGGACCAAGGCTGCTTGCAGTAGTATACTTATTATATGGCGACGGCCACATGAGCTTATTGGTTTAGGGGTCAGGTGTTGTACCCTGACTGATCATCAGTATCAAAAAAGTTCAGGTCCTGGACAATCCCTTTAAAACATAAGACAACAGGTTTTGACGAAATACCAGAGTATTCTTCAGGGCAAAAACTGTCAGGAGCAAGCAGAGAGAGTCCAGGGACTAGATCTGATTTCATGACCAAAAACAGCAAGGAGCAGGACTCTCACCATTTGCTCCTGACTGTTTTTGACTGAAGTAGATTCCATCACAATGTAAAAACACGTTGTCTTATGTTTCTGTAGGATCTGATTTTCTTATACCAAGCACCATCTCTACCCTTGAGTTCCCATTTAGTGGTGCTCTGCTACACCTACTGTTTTTGGCTCTTCTTTTGACGATACTGGCAGCTTTTCCTGGTTCCCAGTCCTGGGAAGAAGCAGCAGCTAAAGATGGGTCACATACATGCATGATATGCAATAACAATGGCCTGTTTTGGGGACTGTTCTAGGTTTACTTTTTTTCAGGTCATACTGTACTATGAGGTAACGTATTTATTTTTCTGCCTAGATTACGCCAAAAGTATAACCAGAAACAGTAGACCAATTGTATAAACCTGCTCTGTGTGGTAGTCAGTACTGTTTTGTATACAGTTCTATTAAAAAGACTATTGTAGAATCTCAACACATATTGTGTATACATTTGCCAAATGGGCACCTTTTTCATATATTTGACCTATAAAGTCTATGTAAATGTCACAATTGATGCACGCCCTTCAAACCAAGATGGTTCAAATGACTGGGAGATATCATTTCCGTCATGTGGTGAGACCACCAGGGCAGTAGACATTACAGCAGCTATGATTGAACAACTAAGTGGCCTTTTGCACTCATAAGCTCACCCTAAACAATGTAAGATATGTAAAACTGAATGGGCCACATTTCAATTCTTTTTTTACTGTGGAGCCCCATGGTCACCCCTTCTGTGTGTGCATTATCCCTTTTCTGCTGCATTATTTTTTTTTTCCATTACTTTTGTATTGAATTCTGTATTGTGCCTGTACTGTGAGATCATATGTTCATTTTACCTGCATGTGACATCATCATTTTTCTATTATGCTGTGAGGTCACAGGTACATGGTAACTTTTTTCCTGTGCAGTGAAATCATTGTGTGCTTTGTCCCTTAATGTGACATTTCTGTTTGCATCATTCCTGCACTGTAACATCAATGAATAGATTATCCCTCTACTGCAACATCACTGTGTGCATCATCCTTGTACTGTGACATCACTGTGTGCATCATCATTGTACTGTGACATCACTGTGTGCATCATCCCTGTACTGTAACATCACTGTGTGTATTATCTCTGTACTGTGACATCACTGTGTGTATTATCCTTGTACTGTGACATCACTGTGTGCATAATCCCTGTACTGTGACATCACTGTGTGTATTATCCTTGTACTGTGACATCACTGTGTGCATCATCCCTGTACTGTGACATCACTGTTGGTATTATTACTGTGCTGTAGAACACTGAGTAGTTTACCCTGTACTATTACATCACTTTGAGCATTGTCCCTGTACTGTGAAATCACTGTGTTTATTATCCCTGTACTGTGACATCACTGTGTATATTATCCCTGTACTGTGACATCACTGTGTGCATTACCCCTGTACTGTGATATCTCTGTGTGTATTATCCCTGTACTGTGACATCACTGTGTTTATTATCCCTGTACTGTGACATCACTGTGTGCATTACTCTTGTACTGTGACATCACTGTATGCATTATCCCTGTACTGTGACATCACTGTGTGTATTATCCCTGTACTGTGACATCACTGTGTGTATTATCACTGTACTGTGACATCACTGTGTGTATTATCTCTGTACTGTGACATCACTGTGTTTATTATCCCTGTACCGTGACATCACTGTGTGCATTACCCCTGTACTGTGACATCACTGTGTGTATTATCCCTGTACTGTGACATCACTGTGTGTATTATCCCTGTACTGTGACATCACTGTGTATATTATCCCTGTTTGTGTCATTCATGTGTTGTAATATCACATGAGGTTACAGTATCACTGTAATGTGACATCACTGTGTGTATTATGCCTATACCCCATGACATAATTTCGAGCATTATCCCTGTATTGTCACTTCACTGTGGGCATTAGCCAAGTACTGTGACATACCTGTGTGTCTTATCACTGTGTTGTGACACCATTGAGTGTATTATCCCTGTACTGTGACATCACTTCATGCATTAATCTGGTACTCTGACATCACTGTGTGCATTAGCCCCTGTACTTACTGATGAAGGTAGTCAATGGTCAGAAGGGGCCCTATTTCAAGTTTTCCTGTGGTGCCCCATACTTATAGCCCTGATATTCATGCATGAAAATTTCGAAGAATCTGCTCTCCTGTTTAATGTCAGCCCTGTTTATAACACAAAGTGAATTTATATAAATCTCAAAATGTATACTAATCATATATATCAGAAACCCAGCAAAATGACATATTGGTTGCCAGCACAGTGACAAGTAGTTATTAGACAAAAATTATACAGTGACCCAGATTTACCAATACATAGACAGTGTAAACCTAGACAGGCAGTCTAAAAATACGCCAGATGTATCACAGTGGCTGATGCTGGATGATAAGTCTGGTGTATCTTTCTCTAGGTGTTGTCTGTCATGTGACAGATCCTGCTACTGATCTCAAATGGGGAAAAAAACAGGCACACATAGCGTGCCAAGCAAATTGTATTGGGGGTCACCTGTTGCAGACGCACACTAAAAGTTCTTATCACTCATGAGATCATAGATCAGAGACCCGACTGTTTAACCCTGACCTTAGTGACTTCTGCTGCCTGTCTCTGCTTGGCACCCAGTGGTTGTGGTGGGTTTGGGTGCACTAGCCCCCCAGGAACCTCAGAACCGGAGCAATCCCTAATTCTGACATTTCCAGTGGTTACCAGCCATGGCACATAACCCCTGAGACTATGCGGCGTACCCCCTTGTGTACACGTACCACAGGTTGAGACCCACTGATCTAGTTACATTTGTATCACCTTTTAGTTGTAGATTTTACAACACAATTTTGACTTATCTTGATGCATTTAAGACACGCTCACACCCATGTCTAGCAAGTCAGAAAAATTTTAGTTTAAACAAGGTGCACAAAGTTGTGCCAAGATGATCCACATTTACCCCAGAGTCTAGTTGGAACCACAATAGTAAATCTGGGCCACTGTGTCATATCTAAAGGACTAAAGTTGTGGAGCATGATACAATGTCCTTGTGTCAAGCACCCGCAAAGGTCCTGTATTATGAATAGTACATTGTAAATACGTTACTTGGAGTGTTCCTTTAAGAAGAATATACAAACTGAACATAGAAGAACAACTATTTGAATAAGTGTCACTTGCTTGGAAATGTCTAAATGGTATCTATTGGGAATGCAACATTGCATATTGAAGTATTATACAAAGCATGGCATTTGTAGGATTTTGAAGAACACTATTCAGCTTGGGGGTCTTTTTGTTTCTCTCTAGTCTTACTACTAATGTTTCAGACCTGTTCCCTTTAATCAGCGCCTCTGCAGTTCTCCTCTATTTATCTCAGTTTACCTCTCCCCCTCCCCGATGTGACTGAGCTGATTCAGTAACATTAACAGTTCGCTGCTTCAGGTGTTATGGACTTTCGCCAGCTTTTTCTGGTTATACAATGCGTCTGGTTCTGCCGCTCCAAAGCAAAGAATCCATGTGGGCCGATCGACGTGTCAGCTCAGAGCTCTGATCTTTTTAATTATCTGTTGGAAAGCAATGTTTGGGAAAGAAAAATTGTATCAAATAGAATTAGGTTTTGTATACTGTGCCTGAAAAGGATACAACTTTTTCCTATCGTCTGTTTAATGATCAGAGATACTTCACACATTCTATGTCATAGCTGGACATCATAGTGTTAACAGTGATCCCCTGATGTACTGGGGTAAGGGGTTCAACTCCAACCTTGTCATATTCTGTATTCAGTTATGTATTCTGCCAAGTCTAAAAATATATACCCAATGTTTAATTGACTTTTTCTGAAATCTTTGACTCTGTTCACACTGGGACAGATTTATGAAGACTGGTGCGACTCACGCCATACTTCATGGCCAAAAGCCAACGGAGGGTGTGCCTCATATATGAAGATGAGGTGCACCCTCCGCTGGGCCATTCACCTAGGAAGAAATGTACGCCAGCTCATAGCACCCTTTTTGGGAAAGTGGCAAAGGTGGTGCAGAGATTTAAAAAGTCGAAAGTTTTTGCGTTAAACCAAGTTTTGCACAGCAAATTGCAACTTTTTATGCCATACAAGGTGTAATAAATCTTCCCCGCTGACAGGGGATAACCTCCTAACACATGTAAATACACAGTTGCATAAGTCATGTATAGGAAAGGAATATGCAAATAAGCTCCTTGATGGAAAAAGCAAAACTTGCTCTAGTGCCGCTCTTTGGAAGGGAGATCAGCTCCTGAAACCTAATGGCATGATCTAAGAATAAAGCCAAGCCAGAATATCTCTGCAGATAGTTATTTCAAGGTATTGCATCTCATCGGTGCAAAAGGCTACTTTTCGGGCAATAATCTCGAAACTTCTCTCTGCGGATGGGTCCCTCTTTGGAGGAGATATTCCGGCTTGGCTTTATTCCAAAATCATGCCACTAGGTTTCAGAATATCCAGGCATTGATCTATAGGGAGCTACCTTCCAAAAGGTTGTGCTAGAACAAGTTCTTCCACCAAGGAATATTCTTAGCAGGGCACCAATTGCAACTATTTTACACACAATTGAGTTCTATATGTAAAGAGTAAGCCTATACCTATCTATGAAATGGGTTCGTTCTCCATGACCTGACACTCCTCTTCTCCCATTGTATGGCAGTGCAAATCCAGCAGCTCCTTATTTGCTGAAATGGTTATCATTGCTCTTTATACCAAAATACTAAATTCCCAAATTCACCATAAAATTAAGTAACCATAGAAGTATGTTTAGTTCTTTTGGATGAGATGAAATCAGTGGCAATGTGTGAAATAAAACTCTAATCCATATATGTAGATAGTGGATACAGAAGAGTGGGCGATGTTAAGGTCAACCCCATCTTGACCTCTTCCCGATGATTAGTGAATCATTATGCTAATCTCCGGCTCTCCTTTTACTATCATCATTAATCATATTGATATTAGTGAGCGAGACAAAGGAGTCGGGAATTGCTATAATAAAGCTGTATTAACAAAGCGGAACAATACTAGTCTAAGGAAAGTCAATTTCAATATAGCAGTACAAAGTGTGAGGGACAATGGAAATATACTGTAACTATTTGGCACTGCTACAGATGTAGCCATCTTCAACTTGAATCTGATAACTCACAGCAAAAGCTATGGAAAGAAACGGAAAAAAGTTGACTTAAAGTGGCATGCAACGTATTTACTTAACACGTTAAAAGTCATGTTAAACTTGGCTACATCTGTATATTATTACAGTTCTTACAGTACTTCCTAATACCCTGAAGGATTGTAATAGCAGAGCAATGCCGAACGGCAAAAGCAACACATTACTGCCTGTAATGATATATCAGTAGCCTGTAATCCGCTGTGTATACAGATCAATAATAATAGCAGTATGGGGTAAGAACAGTGATCTCTCAACAACATACAATGTAAGCATGTTGTATCCAGTCCTCATTTCTACATGTTCAGATTTCATCTTGTCCCCAGCTGCCCAAGATTTCCTCTACCGACTCCTCACATGGTGTTTGGTTTTCCTCTTTGACTTCCTGCACATGTAATAGACATGTCTAGGGGGGGGAATTATGTTCACCTATGACAAGTTTTTGGATGTTTTACCATGTTTGACTTTTCCCACCGCTTTACAATTTTCAAAAGAAATTTGGGTAAACAGAAAGTGGACCAAGGGAATCGCAACGTTTCCGACAGATTTATTATTAGTAAAGACAAAAAATGGTGCAAACTATAGTGCAAACCTATGCCCGGCCTGCTCATACCAAGCATAGATTTCATTTTCTGTCTTTAGGACTGCCCAAGAAGCCCATTTATTAAGAGGTGTGTGACAGTATAGTTTTACTGCAGTATGGTTTTAGACTGGTGCATGACAGTGCTGCTCAGTGTCCTATGGAATTATCCTACATATGGATATATCTGGGATAGGGAAAATAGACTGTGAGAAATTTGGTGCATTTTGTCATTTTTAATGTGAAGACTAGAGAAAAGCAAATCGATTCTGCAGAATTGGAATTCGATCCGAATTTCAGGAAATCTTCAATTCTCCACGATTCCGGATTTCCTGATGCTTCGTGGTAACGAATATTTAGTAAGGACCTTTGTGACATCAGACGGTCCCAAGATATTCTCTAGTGATGTGATTGGGTAGGCGTGTCTTTGCTTGTTAGCAGATCCTTCCACAAGAATAAAAGTTGTCCGTGCTGGAGAGGGAGAGAGAGAGAAACATGACCGCGGCATCCAAGGGCTTCCGCCATTTTGCCGCCCACCCCGGCTCTCTGTAGCCCAGAAATAGCTTTTTTGTTCGCCTCCAAGTAATTCGGATCGAAGCGAATTTATTTTGAACTTCGAATCAAACTTTTGAGAAATTCGCTCATCTCTAGTGAAGACGTCCACACCCCCCTCTGCTGTGCAAGCCAGAAAAATTTGATATCAAACTAGATACATCAAAAAGCTTCAAGATGTGCAACCTGTTGGATTTTATAGCTTGTTGACTCAGTTAATTCCTCCAGCTCTCTAACAGTCTAGGCCTCTTGAGGCAGGTAGGAGTTGGAGTGCCCATGATGGCAGTGTAGGTAAATGACTCAGGAGACACGTGATTGCTAGGAAACAATTCACACAACTTTACCGGATAACCAATCCAACAAAGCAACTCACAGCTTCTAAAATGATGGAGGTATAGCTCTTACACAGAGGTCCACTGTCAGTGTGGGGTAAGCTTGATAGAGGAGGATTTCAGCAGCCTGTACTTTGGTCTGTCTCTCCATATATACCAGTCTCTCCACTCTCACTCTTTCTACCCAAGAAGTCCTGTCTATCTTGTGGCACAGCAGGATCAGTACAGTCATGGCCAAAAGTTTTGAGAATGATACAAATATTAATTTTTACAAAGTCTACTGCTTCAGTTGTTCTAATGGCAATTTGCATATACTCCAGAATGTTATAAAGAGTGATCAGCTTAACAGCAATTACTTGCAAAGTCAATATTTGCCTAGAAAATGAACTTTATCCCCCAAAACACATTTCAACATCATTGCAGCCCTGCCTTAAAAGGACCACCTAACATCGTTTCAGTGATTGCTCCATTAACACAGGTGTGGGTGTTGATGAGGACAGGGCTGGAGATCAATCTGTCATGATTAAGTAAGAATGACACCACTGGACACTTTAAAAGGAGGCTGGTGCTTGCCATCATTGTTTCTCTTCTGTTAACCATGGTTATCTCTAAAGAAACACGTGCAGTCATCATTACACTGCACAAAAATGGCCTAACTGGGAAGAGTATTGCAGCTAGAAAGATTGCACCTCAGTCAACAATCTATCGCATCATCAAGAACTTCAAGGAGAGAGGTTCCACTGGTGCCAAAAAGGCTCCAGGGCGCCCAAGAAAGACCAGCAAGCGGCAGGACCGTCTCTTAAAAGTGTTTCAGCTGCGGGATCGGGCTACCAGCAGTGCAGAGCTTGCTGAGGAATGGCAGCAGGCAGGTGTGAGTGCATCTGCACGCACTGTGAGGCGGAGACTCTTGGAGCAAGGCCTGGTCTCAAGGAGGGCAGCAAAGAAGCCACTTCTCTCCAGAAAAAACATCAGGGACAGACTGATATTCTGCAAAAGGTACAGGGAGTGGACTGCTGAGGACTGGGGTAAGTCATTTTCTCTGATGAATCCCCTTTTCGATTGTTTGGAACATCTGGAAAACAGCTTATTCGGAGAAGAAGAGGTGAGCGCTACCACCAGTCTTGTCTCATGCCAACTGTAAAGCATCCTGAAACCATTCATGTGTGGGGTTGCTTCTCAGCCAAGGGAATCGGCTCTCTCACAGTCTTGCCTAAAAACACAGCCATGAATAAAGAATGGTACCAGAATGTCCTCCAAGAGCAACTTCTCCCAACCGTCCAAGAGCAGTTTGGCGCTCAACAATGCCTTTTCCAGCATGATGGAGCACCTTGCCATAAAGCAAAGGTGATAACTAAATGGCTCAGGGAACAAAACATAGAGATTTTGGGTCCATGGCCTGGAAACTCCCCAGATCTTAATCCCATTGAGAACTTGTGGTCAATCATCAAGAGATGGGTGGACAAACAAAAACCAACAAATTCAGACAAAATTAAAGCATTGATTCTGCAAGAATGGACTGCTATCAGTCAGGATTTGGTCCAGAAGTTGATTGAGAGCATGCCAGGGAGAATTGCAGAGGTCCTGAAGAAGAAGGGTCAACACTGCAAATATTGACTTGCTGCATTAACTCATTCTAACTGTCAATATAAGCTTCTGTTACTCATAATATGAATGCAATTCTATTTCTGTATGTGATAAAAACATCTGACAAACACACATAAAAACCAGAGGGCAGCAGATCATGTGAAAATATAATATTTGTGTCATTCTCAAAACTTTTGGCCATGACTGTACTCTCAGGCGTCTATTGGAAGTGTTTTATACTCTTAAATCTCGCCAAAACGTCTCCTAATGGCTGGAGTCAGCTTACTTTTCCCTGTCTCCGAGCTGCAGTGCAGTTGCAGAGTTTCTTCTCTAACTTACCTTCTTGTTGGGAGACTGGATGGGAAAATTCCTTACTCTGTAAAAGATGACTTGTTTCCTCTCCCTTTCCAGAACTTGCCGTAGGAGTCCACCAATGCTCAGTTCTATACAAGTGGTATAGGAACATAACAAATGTGATGTAAGCAGTGCACTCTATATTTTAGCAGCGCCAATGGGATGCTTCAGTCATAACCACAATAGTACATCTGTGCCAATGTATCCAGCACAATTCACACTATTACAATAAAGTACTGTTAAAAATTCTGCAAAGTTAAAGTCGTCCAAAAACTGAGGACCGGCTGCCTCTATTTAACACAAGGCCTCGTCATGATTGATTATCCTCAGAGCCGGCCAACCAGTAGCCAGGCCTCTCAGTCTTTTTTTTTTTTTGCACCGTACCAGGATTGATCTCAGAAGAGCGCAATAGGGCACAGAGAAGGGCCAGCAGCTCATTTCATCTATGCCAAAAATGTTCTCTTTTTCAAAGTGTAGCCTACAGGTCTTTTAAACTTTACAAGCTAATTTTCTCCAACCTTTTTTTTTATCTCTTCCAAACATTTCTATCATCATTTTCTTTCCTATTTCACACCATGTTGGCAGATTTGCCCAAGGATGTGCTGGGCAGCTTATGCAAATGTAAAAGGTAATTTGAAC
This sequence comes from Leptodactylus fallax, assembly GCA_947044405.1. NCBI lineage: Eukaryota > Metazoa > Chordata > Amphibia > Anura > Leptodactylidae > Leptodactylus > Leptodactylus fallax. The sequence goes on from CAMRHE010000006.1 coordinate 13,867,691, forward strand.
TGCTGTGAATTATGAAAAGAGTGCCTGTGACTGTAGGCTACTGGAATCAGTACAACCTTTTACTAAGGAATAGTGTCAAAGAGAACAATAGATTGCCCCATTATTCACCTTTATGATAGCACAGTGTAGGGAAGAGCAAAAAAAAAAAAAAAAAGAGAGTTTCAGAACGTAATGTCAAGGATTGAAGTGCATCGCTGCACCCAGCAGGTTTTGAAGGGGTAAAGACAGCTGAAAGGAATAGCAACACAAAAGACTAGTCCACAGGATTTATATACAGAATACAAATAACCCATACCGAGTAAAAGAAAAAAAAATAAATAAACCTTAATATAAATGCTGAAAGTAAGCGCACCTGATCATATAAATGTTTCTTGTGTTTCATTCAATATTCCCAGCAGGTAGAGGCCATTGAATTGTATCTTTTGTGTAAGTGTTGGTGGAGATGCCTAATATAATATACTCGATTCGCCAAACATTGATGAAAAGGGGGAGGGGGGTAAATCTGTATTTATTTATACATCCAATCTCTTTAGAATTGGGATGAGTCTATGCAAATGCTAATAATCCACATTTCAAGTGGGAAAATGAGCCAGGATTTGCTTTGCAACATCTGTATCAAATTCATACATTTACTTTACAGTACAATTACTTTACATTTTCACGAAATTGATAGGAGGCAGCTTAAAGAAGTTGTCTGGGATATAAAAAAATATATATATATTAGGCGGAAGGTGAAAAAAAAAATCATACTTACAGTGGGGAAAAAAAGTATTTAGTCAGCCACCAATTATGGTTTTATCTCATTGTGTTATCTCATTGTGTAACATATATTGATAGAATAAAGTTGCACTGGTACTTTTACATGAGTTTTGTATGGATATTTGGTAGTGAATTTGAGATTTTGTTTACACTTTCTCTCTGTGTGTGTGTATATATATATATATATATATATATATATACATATATATACAGTGGGGAAAAAAGTATTTAGTCAGCCACCAATTGTGCAAGTTCTCCCACTTAAAAAGATGAGGCCGGCCTGTAATTGTCATCATAGGTAGACCTCAACTATGAGAGACAAAATGAGAAAACAAATCCAGAAAATCACATTGTCTGATTTCTAAAGAATTTATTTGCAAATTAAGGTGGAAAATAAGTATTTGGTCACCTACAAACAAGCAAGATTTCTGGCTCTCACAGACCTGTAACTTCTTCTTTAAGAGGCTCCTCTGTCCTCCACTCATTACCTGTAGTAATGGCTCCTGTTTGACATTGTTATCAGTATAAAAGACACCTGTCCACAACCTCAAACAGTCACACTCCAAACTACACTATGGTGAAGACCAAAGAGCTGTGGAAGGACACCAGAAACAAAATTGTAGACCTGCACCAGGCTGGGAAGACTGAATCTACAATAGGCAAGCAGCTTGGTGTGAAGAAATCAACTGTGGGAGCAATAATTAGAAAATGGAAGACATACAAGACCACTGATAATCTCCCTCCATCAGGGGCTCCACGCAAGATCTCACCCCGTGGGGTCAAAATGATCACAAGAATGGTGAGCAAAAATCCCAGAACCACACGGGGGGACCTAGTGACTGACCTGCAGAAAGCTGGGACTAACGTAACAAAGGCTACCATCAGTAACACACTACGCCGCCAGAGACTCAGATCCTGCAGTGCCAGACGTGTCCCCCTGCTTAAGCCAGTACATATCCGGCCCATCTGAAGTTTGCTAGAGAGCATTTGGATGTTCCAGAAGAGTACTGGGAGAATGTCATATGGTCAGATGTAACCAAAGTAGAACTGTTTGGTAGAAACAACTCGTCGTGTTTGGAGGAGAGTGAATGCTGAGTTGCATCCAAAGAACACCATACCTACTGTGAAGCATGGGGGTGGCAACATCATGCTTTGGGGCTGTTTCTCTGCAAAAGGACCAGGACGACTGATCCGTGTACATGAAAGAATGAATGGGGCCATGTATCGTGAGATTTTGAGTGCAAACCTCCTTCCATCAGCAAGGGCATTGAAGATGAAACGTGGCTGGGTCTTTCAGCATGACAATGATCCCAAGCACACCGCCAGGGCAACGAAGGAGTAAGAAGCATTTCAAGGTCCTGGAATGGGCCAACATACCAGCAACAGTGTGTGCCAACCTTGTGAAGACTTACAGAAAACGTTTGACCCCTGTCATTGCCAACAAAGGATATGTAACAAAGTATTGAGATGAACTTTTTTTATTGACCAAATACTTATTTTACACCATAATTTGCAAATAAATTCTTTAAAAATCAGACAATGTGATTTTCTGGATTTGTTTTCTCATTTTGTCTCTCATAGTTGAGGTCTACCTATGATGACAATTACAGGCCGGCCTCATCTTTTTAAGTGGGAGAACTTGCACAATTGGTGGCTGACTAAATACTTTTTTTTCCCCACTGTACCTATCCCTGGTGCTTTGGTGTTTCCAAGCTCGGCCCAGTCCTGCTGCTCCGCTGTCTTGTTTGGTCAGAGGTCTCCGGCACTGTGACGTCCCAAGTACCTTTCCTTAGGCTGCTGATTGGCCTCAGCAGTCACGTGACCTGAGGTCAGTGACCTAAGGAAAGGACACGGGATGTCACAGATAGTGATGTCACATGTCGTTCACTGAGGCTGCTGATTGACCTCAGTGGTCACGTGTGGCGGGGACTTCCGCCAGAATAAAACACCGGAGCAGCAGGACCGGACCGTGCTGGGAGACATTGGACTACTGGGGACAGGTGAGTATGTTTTGGTTTTTTTTTGTTTGTTTTTTTCACCTTCCCCAACCTAAAATAAAAAAATATATGCTACACAACCCCTTTAAGGTATTTTCTACCATAAACAAAGAGGGTTTTAGTAAGGGATGTAATAGGCAGGTCAGAATGTGCTGGAGGGGGTAACAAAACTGTGTAATTTGTTTTTTATTACAACGCATATGGAATTAAACTCAATGAAATTTCAGTAATCCAGAATGAATTGGACCTGGGAAGTTCCAAAGTACCGAATACAGATGTGTCCACACTTAACTTTGCTTCAGTTTAGTTAAAGGGATTATCTTTAGGATAGTTAATATCAGATCAGTGGGGGGTCTGACACCTGGAAGTTGTACACATAGTGTCCCACTGGGAGCATTACAAAAAGTTAGTTTATGAATGCCACATTTGTATTTTTATGTGTCTGAGACTTTTAGCAGAGCAATCCACTAGGAGAATGGGCACTAAGTTGTTGGCACAACCTTGACTTAGGGAATTCTGGATAGGGTCAGAGACAGTGAGTCTCTTCCTTCTGGAGGAAGAAGTAAGTATACCAGCACTAGGACAGTCGTGTGTTGTTCTGCAGTTGGGAGATGGGATTTATCCCTGCTCACCTTGTGGAAATGGAAGTGTGCCAGACATGTATGTGAGGGTAAAGTTAGGAGAGGTAAAAGGTTTTCTTTCCTACAAAAAAAAGTGTTACAGTTGCTGATGTTGGTTGATAAATCTGGTGCATCTTCAGACTTTCTATTAGTTGGTTTATTTCAGGCCACAAATTTACACCAAAATTATGGTGCAATTTAGTGCAGGCTTTCCTAGCAAAACCACATTTATTTTTGTGAAGACATGTCCTTCTTTTGATTGATTTGAATCGTATAAACTTGGTTTGATGCACCAAAATGTACCAATTTGCAGCAAATTTTGCTGCCTTTTTTGCCAAGATTAAGTTGCAAGCACAATAGTAAATTTGCCCCTAAATCCCCAATTAGTCAAGTATATAATAACCATCAATCGCTGATACTATCAGGTAGAGCTCGACAGTATATGAGAGCCTCCCAACTCAGTGATCCCATTTCTTTGCATTAAGAGTTTATTTAGTATGCAGCTTTTACTTACAATTATCGGTAGTCAGCAGTGAAGAGAGATTAGTAATTAAGCTTTACTAGACAGCATAGTGTGTTCCCATTCTGCACTTTATACGCTCTGAGGCCACTTCAATAGATGTAACGTAATAATGGTTCTGGTATCCAAGGGAGATGTTCCTGCCTTTCCATGAACAGAGGGAACAGGTTGTTTCGTCTTGTAGATCTCTTCATTTCCAGCTGACTCTTTTGGGAAGTCACAGCACACAATACTGTGAAATATATCCCAGACAGTAACACTCACATATATATTTAAATGAATATGATGTTTTCCAGTGCTATAGGTTATATACATGGGGTCTCCAAGCATGAAAGTGTAGCATATCAGGACCTAAAAGCAGAGAGGACAAACCCAGGTAGATAAAGTGCCTTCAATGATTCTTTTGACAAACATAGAGAAGGCCTTTGACCGAATCAACTGCATCTTTATGCAGGGGGCCTTACGACTACTAGGATTACGACATCTAGGATTTCGACATAAATAACTTTGTTAGGAATCTCAGTGTCTGAGTTCCTGTTTCTCCAGCTTGCAATCTTCACTTTAAGGTTACCATGCCCACCAGTTAAACTCTGCCTGGATCTGGTCACCCTGCCAGAGCTTTGAGAACCAGAGTTCTGCTTCACTATTCAAACCTAGATTGAGGCAGGATGTTTAGCACAGTCATTTGCCTGAGATTGTTTCTGCAGTTGGACTCCTTGTGTTCTGTGTTTACTTCCTGTGCCTCTCCTTGACTTTGCTGATCTCCACTTTACTGATATTTGGCTTGTTCTCTTAAATTATTACTCTGTTTTTCATTCAGCTACATCTGTGACCTCCTGGATTTAACTACTTGTTTATAACCCCCTCGGCCCACCATAGGGTTACTGGCTTGGTAATTATTTACTAGTTCCAAGTTTTGACTTTGTAACCTGGGTTCCGAGCAACCGAGTCCATCCTGCCTTGCAACAGGTTTTAGTAGAAATTTCCTAACAAACATGCTGTCCTGGATCATGACTATTTACTCAAGGACTTTTGCTAAGGTCCAGGTGAACTGCATCTTATCAGCTGACCCTCTCATTAATAACAGAACATGCCAGGGGTGTCCTTTGTTGCCAATCATTTTGTCCTAACGTTCTTACCCTAATATTTGTGGCATCAAAGCATGGTAGGTAAAATACAGAATTGCAGTGCCCAATGACTACCTCTTATTTTTTGCAACTAATCCTTTCAATTCCCTCCTGAATTTAAAGCAAGACACACAAGGCGTCTATCACATCGAATTTCCAGGAAGCGGGATGTAAATTGTTGTCCCAGTGGTATAGCTAAATTACATTATACCACTATATGGTAAATGTACATGACGTTTACAGATGTATCTTATATTAGCTTTTTTTTTTGGATGGATATGCCTAGATGTGTGTAGGGAGATGGTTAGCATTTCAAGATAATACTGTTTTATAATATTGTATTACAAAGGGATATCCTGTATGTGGCCACATTTGTTTGAGTTGTGAATTGCAGCTTTTCAAGAGTTTTGGTAGCATGTTATGATTGTGTGCAAATTGCTACCAAGATGGGAATAACTGTTCCTAAGTCCTGAACGCCTAGGAAGGGATTTACAGGAACAGTCAAGCAGTGAGTCTATGGGAATTACAGGAACAGCAGCAATTTGCTGCAATGGAAATAACCCTTTAAGGTAAAAGTTCCATACTTCAAAACTGACCAGCCCATTGGCCCCCACTCCCAGGCTCTGTCAGGTGATACATTCCATTTTTTAGGTTTCCCCAGCTATATCAATTGATGACCTAAAACCACTGAGTGCCACTACCACTTGACAGGCCATGTAATGTCACATTCATCAGTCACATGGCCCATTTCCAGCTCAGTAACATTGAAGTGAATGGGGCTGAGCTGCAATACAAAGCACAGCCACTATACAATATATGGAGCTGTGCTTGGCTTTCTCTGGAGAGGGATAGGTCAGAAATAGATAAATCCAGAAAACTCTTTAGGGGGTGTTCACATGTAGGAATTTGATGCTGAATGTGAGACGGAATCTGCCTCAAAATCTGCCTGAAACCTGCCTCCCAGTCATTTCAATGGGAGGCAATAGCTGATTTTTTCTGCTAGCTTCCGCCTGAGAACTCCCATTGAAATAAAAGGGAGGCGGAAAATACACCTTTTCCATCGGCGCAGAATTTGACGTGAAATTTGTCAAAATCCACTCGCGGAAGTTGGAATTTGGCTCTGCCCAATAAAAACAAAATACAACGGCACTCTTACATTTTGCTTCAAATTCAGCGTCAAAATCAGCTTCAAATTCAGTGTTAAAATCCTCTTCGGTTTTTGACAAGCGGAAAAAATCTGCTTCAGATTCCTGAAGGAGAAATTTTCTTCAGTGTGAACACCCCTTAAGAACAGGAACACATTTCTAGTGCAAGTTTCTAGGCAACTTCTAATCCAGACTCCCAGGTGCCGCAGAAGTTCCTAATAGAGACCCTCACTGCTGAGCCCCCAGAAGTGTACAGGTAAAGGCTAAGGCGCTACAGCGAAACCATACATGCAACCATACTGCAAGTTACATCTTGCAGTGATGTAACTCCCCTCTCAGAGGAATCTGATCAAGGGAAAATGGAAACTGTTTCAGGAATGCATATAGAAAATGAAGGACAACAAACCAGTTGTTCTAATGTATTAAATATCCCTTTACAGCTACAATAGGGCTTAAAAGTAATTCAGCACTAGATGCTTTAGACCTCTTGCGATCTCTTCCCGATGACAATCCAATTGGTGCGAGGGCAAGGAACAGTTCCAAATAAATAATTTGTAGTTCTTTTTATGCTACATATATGTTTTTAGACTTCTTGTTGTTTATTTGCTGTTTTTCTATCCATTTTTATGTTATAATTGATATTTTTACATGATATTGTCCATGTCTGCCTCTTATCACTTGTCTGCTTTGCACTTGGATTTCTTGTCTTGCGCCTGTTGTTTGCTCATGAGAATTCTAGGAGCTCAATTGTTTTTCTGAATCCACTTCCATTATATCACAGAACTCCAGATGTGTTGAAAGCTGCAGAAAACTGATGGCATGAAATCCTTTTCATGCACCCTAAACTTTTATTTGTTTGTCTTGCTCCTGATTCCAGATAAGTATTTAGTTTTGGTTTATTATCCATTATGGCTTACGAGTTTCATTCCAAATCACAGCACGACAGCTTCTTCCATTCACATGTACATGCTCCAAATCTCTTACAGTGCCCCAGGTTCAGTACTTAGCATTTCAACCACATTAAAGAATATTTCTCATTTCAAAACCCATTATCTAAAATTAGGCAAATTGCAGCTTGTATGATTGATCATTGGGAGTCATAGAAGGGTCTTATCTCAGGCAACATTCGGCTCGCCAGAAACATAACAATATTCAGGAACGACTTGGATGCTTTTAGAACAGGTGCGATCGGCATGGACTGATCTGGTTTGCAATCTCAGATGTTAAAGCAGGTCTGACATCAAAAATATTTATTCATGTAATCTTAGGTGCATTATAGTAATTACTGCAGTGATAAATTACAGTGCGGTAGTATAGGGTTCACCTATACGGTACACATCAGTGGGTAATGATATACAGTAGTCATGTAAAAGTAAGGCATTTGTAATCCACAGGTGTTTCATTGTAAAAAAATAATAGAAAACCTGACAAAATGTCCCCCCAAATCTCCTTTGTGCAGTGGTCTGTCCCACACTGATGCAGTCACTTGGGGGAAGAAGTCCATTGGGTTGTGGAATAGACCATTACACAGATAATAGAGGGGTTCTAACTATGTAAAGAAACGGGTCCTATAGAAACAGTTTTGATATAATTTTTAGGGTACCGTGTATGGACATTGGAGGGGGATGTACCCAAATCTGTATCCCCATTTTATATCCATGGCAGAAACGGGAAAACCTTGCAAGATTTGTCTTGTAAATATTCTTAAAGTTCGCCCACAAGTTTAATTTTGGACCAAACTTGTTCAGTCCAAAAGGAGCTGCTTTTATTATACCCTGGGGTCTCTATGTACAATAATTGGAGGGAAGGGGCAGAAACATAATAAATATACTCACCTTGCCTCTTCCCTCACATTTCCAGGGCTGTCTTGTGGTGTCTGTTGTTCTTTCCCAGTTTTTCAGCATCTTTCAAACTCTTCCATCCTTGTGGGTGATGTCAGGGCCCTGGGGGACTGCTGAGATCTGGAATTGTGTATAACACAGCCGAGTGCTGGAAGTAATGCCACAGGCACAGCTCCTGTTACAGCGCCAACGTAATAGTACGGCACAGAGAGGGAAGGGGTTAAAGAAGTTTTAATTTTTTCAGGACGCTGGTAGAATTGTTTTTTGTTTTCCACTTGAGGCTCTGGTTGGAGGCTGAGCATTGCCATGAGTCTTGTGTATGAATGATACACCTGATGTCGGTGCTGTTACTGTGTTTTTTTTTTACAATAACATATATATATATATATATATATATATATATACAGTACAGACCAAAAGTTTGGACACACCTTCTCATTCCAAGAGTTTTCTGTATTTTCATAACTATAACAATTGTAGATTCACACTGAAGGCATCAAAACTATGAATTAACACATGTGGAATTATATACTTAAGAAAAAAGTGTGAAACAACTGAAAATATGTCTTATATTCTAGGTTCTTCAAAGTAGCCACCTCTTGGCATTCTCTTGATGAGCTTCAAGAGGTAGTCACATGAAATGGTTTTCACTTCACAGGTGTGCCCTTGTCAGGTTTAATAAGTGGGATTTTTTGCCTTATAAATGGGGTTGGGACCATCAGTTGTGTTGTTCAGAAGTCAGGTGGATACACAGCTGATAGTCCTACTGAATGGAGTGTTAGAATTTGTATTATGGCAAGAAAAAAGCAGCTAAGTAGAGAAAAACGAGTGGCCATCATTACGTTAAGAAATGAAGGTCAGTCAGTCCGAAAAATTGGAAAAACTTTAAAAGTGTCCCCAAGTGCAGTGGCCAAAACCATCAAGAAACAAAGAAACTGGCTCACATGAGGACCGCCCCAGGAAAGGAAGACCAAGAGTCACCTCTGCTGCGGAGGATAAGTTCATCCGAGTCACCAGCCTCAGAAATCGCAGGTTAACAGCAGCTCAGATTAGAGACCAGGTCAATGCCACACAGAGTTCTAGCAGCAGACACATCTCTACAACAACTGTTAAGAGGAGACTGTGTGCAGCAGGCCTTCATAGTAAAATAGCTGCTAGGAAACCACTGCTAAGGACAGGCAACAAGCAGAAGAGACTTGTTTGGGCTAAAGAACAAAAGGAATGGACATTAGACCTGTGGAAATCTGTGCTTTGGTCTGATGAGTCCAAATTTGAGATCTTTGGTTCCAACCACCGTGTCTTTGTGCGACGCAGAAAAGGTGAACGAAAGGACTCTACATGCCTGGTTCCCACCGTGAAGCATGGAGGAGGAGGTGTGATGCTGTGGGGGTGCTTTGCTGGTGACACTGTTGGGGATTTATTCAAAATTGAAGGAATACTGAACCAGCATGGTTACCACAGCATCTTGCAGCGGCATGCTATTCCATCCGGTTTGCGTTTAGTTGGACCATCATTTATTTTTCAACAGGACAATGACCCCAAACACACCTCCAGACTGTGTAAGGGCTATTTGACCAAGAAGGAGAGTGATGGGGTGCTACGCCAGATGACCTGGCCTCCACAGTCACCAGACCTGAACCCAATCGAGATGGTTTGGGGTGAGCTGGACCGCAGAGTGAAGACAAATGGGCCAACAAGTGCTAAGCATCTCTGGGAACTCCTTCAAGACTGTTAGAAGACCATTTCAGGTGACTACCTCTTGAAGCTCATCAAGAGAATGCCAAGAGTGTGCAAAGCAGTAAGCAAAAGGTGGCTACTTTGAAGAACCTAGAATATAAGACATATTTTCAGTTGTTTCATACTTTTTTGTTAAGTATATAATTCCACATGTGTTAATTCATAGTTTTGATGCCTTCAGTGTGAATCTACAATTGTTATAGTCATGAAAATACAGAAAACTCTTGGAATGAGAAGGTGTATCCAAACTTTTGGTCTGCACTGTATATATATATATACGTCACAGTGCCGGAGACCTCTGACCAAACAAGACAGCGGAGCAGCAGGACTGGGCCGAGCTTGGAAACACCAAAGCACCAGGGATAGGTACAGTGGGGGAAAAAAGTATTTAGTCAGCCACCAATTGTGCAAGTTCTCCCACTTAAAAAGATGAGGCCGGCCTGTAATTGTCATCATAGGTAGACCTCAACTATGAGAGAGAAAATGAGAAAACAAATCCAGAAAATCACATTGTCTGATTTTTTAAGAATTTATTTGCAAATTATGGTGGAAAATAAGTATTTGGTCAATAACAAAAGTTCATCTCAATACTTTGTTATATATCCTTTGTTGGCAATGCCAGGGGTCAAACGTTTTCTGTAAGTTTTCACAAGGTTGGCACACACTGTTGCTGGTATGTTGGCCCATTCCTCCATGCAGATCTCTTCTAGAGCAGGGATGTTTTGGGTTTGTCGCTGAGCAACATGGACTTTCAACTCCCTCCAAAGGTTTTCTATGAAGTTGAGATCTGGAGACTGGCTAGGCCACTCCAGGACCTTGAAATGCTTCTTATGAAGCCGCTCCTTCATTGCCCTGGCGGTGTACTTGGGATCATTGTCATGCTGAAAGACCCAGCCACGTTTCATCTTCAATGCCCTTGCTGATGGAAGGAGGTTTGCACTCAAAATCTCACGATACATGGCCCCATTCATTCTTTCATGTACACGGATCAGTCGTCCTGGTCCCTTTGCAGAGAAACAGCCCCAAAGCATGATGTTGCCACCCCCATGCTTCACAGTAGGTATGGTGTTCTTTGGATGCAACTCAGCATTCACTCTCCTCCAAACACGACGAGTTGTGTTTCTACCAAACAGTTCTACTTTGGTTTCATCTGACCATATGACATTCTCCCAATACTCTTCTGGAACATCCAAATGCTCTCTAGCAAACATCAGACGGACCCGGATATGTACTGGCTTAAGCAGGGGGACATGTCTGGCACTGCAGGATCTGAGTCCCTGGCGGCGTAGTGTGTTACTGACAGTAGCCTTTGTTACGTCAGTCCCAGCTTTCTGCAGGTCATTCACTAGGTCCCCCCGTGTGGTTCTGGGATTTTTGCTCACCATTCTTGTGATCATTTTGACCCCACGGGGTGAGATCTTGCGTGGAGCCCCTGATCGAGGGAGAGTATCAGTGGTCTTGTATGTCTTCCATTTTCTAATTATTGCTCCCGCAGTTGATTTCTTCACACCAAGCTGCTTGCCTATTGCAGATTCAGTCTTCCCAGCCTGGTGCAGGTCTACAATTTTGTTTCTGGTGTCCTTCCACAGCTCTTTGGTCTTCACCATAGTGGAGTTTGGAGTGTGACTGAGGTTGTGGACAGGTGTCTTTTATACTGATAACAATGTCAAACAGGAGCCATTACTACAGGTAATGAGTGGAGGACAGAGGAGCCTCTTAAAGAAGAAGCTACAGGTCTGTGAGAGACAGAAATCTTGCTTGTTTGTAGGTGACCAAATACTTATTTTCCACCATAATTTGCAAATAAATTCTTAAAAAAAATCAGACAATGTGATTTTCTGGATTTGTTTTCTCATTTTGTCTCTCATAGTTGAGGTCTACCTATGATGTCAATTACAGGCCGGCCTCATCTTTTTAAGTGGGAGAACTTGCACAATTGTTTATAAAGTACTCTTTAAACGTTTTAGGATGGTATGCAAAATTCTGCAAAGTAAGAATGCTTTCAGAAATAGAAGTTTTAATAGTTTATTTTTGTCAATTATCAAAATGAAGTGAATGAAGAAAAGAGAATTCTAAATCTCATCAATATTTGGTGTGACCTTTGTCCTTTGACTTCCATCAATTCTTCTCGGTACTTGCAGTTTTTGGTAGAACTGGGCAGGGAGGTTGTTCCCGCCATCTTGGAGAACTAAGCCAGATCTTCTGTGGATGTAGGCTTGTCCAATCCTTCTGTCTCTTCATGTCATCCCAGACAGACTGGATGATGATGAGATCAGGGCTATATCTGTGGGGGCCGGATCATCACTTCCAGGACTCCTCCTCCAAAGGGCAAAGGTCATACCGAATATTGATGGATTTACATTTATTTTTTCTTCATTCACTTCATTTTGTTAATTGACAAAAAAAACCTATTAACCCTTCTATTTCTGAAAAAATTCTTACTTTGCAGTATTTTTTCCACACCTGTCTAAAACTTTTGTACAGTACTGTGTGTGTCAGTACATACACACATACACATGTATAAAGATAGATATTCAATATACTGTATATTTATATGGGAAACACAAGTGCTTTTAATTCTCTGCTGATAGTTTGCAAGGATAAAACTTACCATGACATCCTGTGTGTTACCAAGGCTTAAACCATACAATGTGCTGCACTTACTAAAAGCATACAGCGTGTACCCTTTGGAGACATAGCGTATACCCCCCGGGTACGAGTACCGCAGGGCGAGATGCTAGCTTTTAGACTGCAGATTATACTGCTGAATCGAAGCACAGTCATTGTATATGAAATAGATCATTACAGTGGCTTTTATATTCCAGCTCAGCAGTTACACAGCAGCTGTTCCTTCATCATTAGACCCTTCACATATCTTCCTAAGCACCTGATCTCAGGAGGTTATTTGCAGATTGTGCACAACTATTGTCTGAGTAAAATCTCAGTACAGTGATAACTCTGATTTGTGTGCTAAGCAACAACCAAATTCATTTATAGGCATGACATGCGAAAGACTGTTATTACTGGAGCTAGGTTGGGTGAGGGTCTACATGGCTGCCATTGCGCGGGCAGTACTGTTTAGTTTTCACAAAGTTTGCCACTTCAATTTTTACAGCGGCTATTTGCATTAACTCTAGAGTGCTATGAAGAGTGATCAGATGAATTGCAATAAATTGCAAAGTTATCCCTGGCCATGAAAATTTACTTCACAAAATCCCCATTTCCACTGAATTTTATCTCTGTCACAAAATGACCTACTAACAGAATTTCAGTGATCTCCTTATCAGCTCAGGATAAAGTGTTAGGCTGAGGCCCCACGTTGCTGAAATGTAGGTTTTTTTTTTTGTTTTGTTGACTACAAAGGGAACGGGAACTATATAGGAAGCTCTTATACTTATACTTCTCCCTTCTGCTCAATCCACTCCTGGTTTTGGCTTAAAAAAACAAAAAAGCTGTGTTTCCGCAATGTCGGGCTTTAGACTTAGGGAGGACAAAGCAGCTGTTAGCACTCTGTCATCCTGATCTCAAAGGGAGATGGTGCTTGAAATCATTGTCTTCTTCTGTTATCCATGGAATCATGCAATCATCATTGCTTTGCATCAAAAGGGTTTTACAGGCAAGGACATTACTGCTAGTAAGATTGTCTCTATATCAACCATTTATTGGATCATCAAGAACTTCTAGGAGAGAGGTTCAATTGCTGTGAAGAAGGCTTCAGGGCACCCAAGAAAGTCCTGCCAGGACCGTATCCTAAAGAGGATTCTGCTACGAGATTGGTTCAACATGAGTGCAGATCTTTCTCAGGAATGACAGCAGGCAGGTGCAAGTGCATCTACACTCACAGTGAGGTGAAGGATTTTAGAGGTTGGCCTGGTGTCAAGAATGGCAGCAAAAAAGCCATTTCTCTCCCAGAAAAACATCAAGGGAAGGGTGATAATCTGCAGGAAGAGGACTGGGGTAAAGTAATTTTCTCTGATGAAGCTCCTTTAAGATTCTTTGCAACATCTGTAAGAATAACTGTCTGGAGAACAAAAGGAGAGCTCCACCAAAAGATTTAACACATTGATGCAGGGAATTTTGTTAAAAACCAAATTTATGTAAGTCTCAAAACTTTTGACCACAACTGTATAGGACAACTCTAACATGTAGACTGTCATTGCATATCTTTGGAGTGTAGGAGCAAACATGGGAAGAACAGACAAACTCCACGAAGATGTTCCCCTTGGATTCGAACCCAGGACTAAGCAATGAGACACCATGCTGCACCACACATTTGCCTCCAAGACAAATTGATGGCACGTTGTCGTCCCATTTAGGAAAGGCTACAAGTTGCCAAATACTTTGGAATGATTCTATTCCTGTGCCATGGACATAACTATAGGAGATGCAGAGCTTGAAGTTGAGCCGAGAGCTGGTGCCCGAAGTGGCCAAATATAAGAACAGAAGTACTATAAATGATGTGACCCATGGAGGGCTTGTTAAAGATTTTGCATTAGGCAGTGCTTGGAGGGCCAACAAGTTTGTAATAGTAACCCATAGGGACTCCATGTCAAGGATTTTGCAAGCATGTCCCAATATTGAATTACTTTGGTTTCATGAGACACTAGAGTCCTTACAGTGGTTGTGCCACTATGGACACTTATCCCCTATCCACGGGACAAGTTTCCGATTGCTGAGGGCCTGAATGCCGGGTCCCCAAGTGATCAGGCGGATTGAAAGTCTCCCAAATGGAGCAACAGTGAGATTGTGTGACCAGTATTCCATTCACTTTTATGGGGCTTCCCGGACTGTAATCTCCAGCAGCCCCATAGCCCTATTGAAGTGGATGGATTGCACAAGCACACTGGCGCTCCATTCACAAGGAGGCTTTAGGGGGACTTTTGGTCTCCCATCCTCCTGATCACCTGAGGACCTGGTGTTTAGGCCCCCAACGATCAGACACTTATCCCTGTCCATATCAGCACAACCCATAAATAAATTCAAGCTAAGGTAAAGGTGGATACATTTGTAAGTTTGACATGTGCAAAAAACCCCAAAAAGTCAATTTTTACTGTATTTTCTTAAATTTGCAACTGGATTAAATTAAATAAAAAACTGAAGACAGATTCCGTTAAAAACAGGTCAGAACTGATCAGGACTGTTGCAAACTTTTGTGGTAGTTTTAATACTATAGAAATCGATGATGTTGACGGCATGCAGTGTTGCATCCATTCGCTCTGTCCCTAAATAAAACTGCAGCTACGACGCTTTGCTAATATGGAATATATACATAGATATTGTCCTTTAGGTTTTCACAGGACATTGTTTACTCTTGAATAAAGTGTTTGGTGCACATTCATCATTGTCAGCCGCGACCGCGTATTCCCTGAACAAGACAAGCTTTATAAATAGATACAAAAAAAAATACAAATCTGGACACTCATTGTACTCAGAAGATCATAATACAAGAGTGTGAAAAACGTGACTTTGAACTTTCAGACAGTAAAAGAATGGAAGTGAATACAATAAATTTGCGGTGTTGGGTTTGTGTATCTAACAACAAACTGCAGAAAATATCACATAGAAACAAGGCTCTTAAAAATGATGAACAGGAAATAGCATGTTGCAAGAAATTTACAGTTCCTGCACAACACCATATTATTACGGCGCAGCAATGCGACCCCTCCCCATTGAGACAAGGGGATGCCATAACAGCCAAAGACCCAACATCAGCATTCAGGCTGCCATATTAGCAGGAAGTAACTTAAGGGGTACAGAAGGTGAGGTCACACCCAGGCCCAGGAACCTAACAGGGCCCATAAGGTTTCCTTTCCTAATATGAGAAGACCAGTACTATAAACAATATATTATAGATTTTGTATTGAATTGAGGGCCAGGATCTTCATGTTATGCCTCTGCCTATTAGTCCCATTTTGTATGCAATGCCAAAATTGTCTTTATTTGGTCACCGAATCTTCCCTACAAAAAGAATAAACTGTGATCAAAAAGTTGTATGTACCACAAAAGGATAAATTTACAATTAAATTACAGTTGGTCCCACAAAAAACAAGCCCTCACACATAAAGTAATAGGTTTCAGAATATGAGGCCCATAAAGAGTTTTCTAATTTTGTTTTTAAAGGGGTTTTCCTTATGTTTTTTTGTAACCATGTCATATCCCATTCCTTGGTTGAAGTTGATGGACATAAGTTATTTTCAACGGTACTAACTATGTAACTATATGTAACTACTGTATGTTTTATTTTGTAAAAGTAGTTTAAGAATCTATATAAATTTGGTGTTGCTCTAATTGTGATGAGTCACAGAAAAAAGATTCCATGTCATTTTCACTGCACAGTGAACATCATAAAAATGAATCCCAAAAAATGAAGAGGAATTCCGCTTGCCGACCAATAACATCCCGATGCACTTGATGGAAGACCGGAGATGTTGCAAGCTATGGATGCACATTTAGGCCACACAGGCTACTCACAGTATCTTAAGCAACATTAATTAGATCCCCAATCACTTATCACTAAGATGTGACATTCTACTATAATAGCAAATTTTCACCCATTTTAGGCCTGATTCATAGAACCTTTCTGGTTTTTGCAGGCCAAACATCCACGAAAAACACAAATATCAGTCCATTTCTGGTTTTATTCACATGACGTCCATTTTTTTTGAAGACCCATCACACAACCATTTTAAAACCCATGAAAGTCTATGGGTGTATTCACATGTCTGTTTTTGCTTAATAGTTGTATTCACATGTCATTTTTTAAATAGTTTTATACTAATTGCCAGATTGGAGTTGGAAAGGAATTTTTCCCTGACATGGGGCAATTGGCATTAGCCTCACAGGGTTTTTGCCTTCCTCTGGATCACCACTGTAGGGTTATAGGTTGGACCTGTGTCTTCATCCAACCTCATCTACTATGTAACTATGTAACACTGACATGTGAATACACTCATTCACTCCCGTTTTTCTTTAAATTTTTGTGCAACAGCGGTTAAAAAACCGCCCAAGACGTGCCCGTTGTTAACGGTCGTGTGAATAAACCCTAAAACAGGAATAAATGATCCCCATATTCTACAAAAGAAATCTGAGTTTGGTGATTTTGAAGGCACTAATGTGAATTTATGTCAGCTTTTGAAGGCTATCATTGCTAATAAATCAACAAGTTTGAGTTTGAGACAGAGCAAACCTAAATATTTAAGGTCCATTAATATTAATGCAGAACAGTTCAGCTGAGTAATAAATACAAAGACAACAATCAATAAGAAGTAAACAAAGCTAAATCATTTTTGACGCACCAGTATAATATGACAGAAGCTGACAAAATGCTGTTTTGAGAAAATATGTATAAATATTAAGCAAGAATCAATAGCAGAGGCCCGTAGAATGCAAAAACGGAGATTATTAAGAAGGAGGTTAATTTACATGATTTAAAAAGTAATTAGACCAAAGTCAAAATTGAAATGAGCATTGTCTCATCGATCCAGTCTAGTGGAAGGTAACTCATTATAAGTTTGTTTCTACATTTTACCAATCTTATATACAGTACTACTAAACTTTTTAGACTTCTCAGAAGCTCATTTGTAAGTTTTGCTGTTTAGACTGGGAAAGAATTTGCACAAAGTCCTGCATGTCCGACTTTGTTTCCAACGAAAAAACCTGTCTTCGCGGTGCAGAGGGTGTAAGCGCACACCCGTGCATTGCTTTAAAAACCCATTCAAGTGAATGGGGTTTTAAGCAAAGCATCGCAAACCTTTCCCTATCCAGTTTTCCGACATTTAGGTCGGATTCACGGTGAACGGAGTGCCGGCGCAAGTGTGAACCCACCCTAAATCGTCTAAACACAGATGTTGCAGAGTTAACCTGAACTTCTGCAATTGGTTAAACTTCTGTAGCGTGATATCTTATCACAGAAGACAACAAAAACCAATGAAAAGTCATTGTCAAATATTTGTTGTCTTCTGTGATAAGATATCATGTTATTGAAGTTTAACCAATTGCAGAAGTTCAGGTTAACTCTGCTACACCTATATAGACAAATGGACAAAAATTGTTAGTACCCCTTGTTTCATGAAAGAAAAACCCACAATGGTCACAGAAATAACTTGAATCTGACAAAAGTAATAATATATAAAAATTCTATGAAAATGAACAAATGAAAGTCAGACATTGCTTTCCAACCAGGCTTCAACAGAATTTTTTTTAAAAAGAAAACTCATGAAACAGGCCTGGACAGAAATGATGGATCCCTTAATTTAATATTTTGTTGCACAACCTTTTGAGGCAATCCCTGCAATCAAACGATTCCTGTAACTGTCAATGAGACTTCTGCACCTCTCAGCAGGTATTTTGGCCACTCCTCATGAGCAAACTGCTCCAGTTGTCTCGGGTTTGAAGGGTGCTTTTTCCAGACGGCATGTTTCAGCTCCTTCCAAAGATGCTCAATAGAATTTAGGTCGGGGCTCATAGAAGGCCACTTCAGAATAGTCCAATGTTTTCCTCTTAGCCATTCTTGGGTGTTTTTAGCTGTATGTTTTGGGTCATTATCCTGTTGCAAGACCCATGACCTGCGACTGAGACCAAGCTTTCTGATACTGGGCAGCACATTTCTCTCTAGAATCCCTTGATACTCTTGAGATTTCATTGTACCCTGCAAAGATTCAAGACACCCTGTGCCAGATGCAGCAAAGCAGCCCCAGAACATAACAGAGCCTCCTCCATGTTTCACAGTAGGGACAGTGTTCTTTTCAAGATATGCTTCATTTTTCCGTCTGTGAACATAGAGCTGATATATCTTGCAAAAAATTTCGATCTTTGTCTCATTTGTCCATAGGACATTCTCCCAGAAGCTTTGTGGCTTGTCAACATGTAGTTTGGCAAATTACTTTTGTCAGATTCAAGTTATTTCTGTGGCCATTGTGGGTTTTTCTTTCATTAAACGAGGGGTACCAACAATTTTGTCCACGTGTGTATGTCAGATTTAACCTCCAGCAGAAGCCAATGTGATCAATCTGTTGCATTTTAAGACTGACTAGTCTAAGTTTACGAAGTCTATTAGACAGTATTAGTCCCACTATGTAGCAGTTTATGTTATTTTTTAATCACGATTTGGATCAGATGTTATACTGAAAAACATGAATGGTAATGAAGGTGATAAAAAGGCTCAGCCATATCAATTTTTATGCATTTTTCTGAAACATTACACCATGATGCAAAATTGCATGAGGGTGACTGCGTATATAAAGTGCTGAGTGGCACATTGACAATGTACTAGGTTTCAGCTTTCAGAAAATCTATGGGTATGGGGGGGACATTACTTTAGTAATGTTTTATTTTATTATTTAGATCATATTTATGCATGCCAAATAACTAGTAAAGAGGCAAAAACTATCCAAAAACCCCAGAGTAAGGGTTAAACCACGGGAAGATATCAAGATTGACTGCAATATTGTCAGAAATATATTCCGAAACTTACTCAAGTCATTACAGGAAGGAGCAATGATCTTTCAGCTAAGATTTAGATCTTCTCTCATTTCCTGCACATCTCATTTACACAGATCTACTTTATGTTAGACTTAAGCATATTCTGTGGCTGTAAAATAGAAAATCAAAATACAGTGAAAACCAGCAGCGCGGCTATGTCTACAAATACTATCATCATGAAAATGCTTTTGTAGATGCCAATGTTTTACGTGATATACCAGAAAATAGATCGGCTTTGAAATACAGAATAGAATGACTCATACCAAGTGGCAATGCTCATAAAGCGCCTCTGATTGATTCCTGCAAGGAAATATTCTCTAGACTTCCAACAACTTTTCATGTGAAGATTCTTCTTGACCAAAGATCTCTCCGGCCACACAACACCATGAATTACTTATAAGTTAAACACAAAGAAATAGACATTTCCCAGAAAATGAATATGAAAACCAACAAGTCGGTGATTTATCGCATCATTACGGACACACATGAAAGCCCAGATGCTCCGCTTCACACGTTTGTATGGAATTATATGATACTAGCATTCTATTTGGGGGCATTTTCAGTTATGATAAGGGCAAAGGTAAAACATATTATTTTAGTCTTGGTCTCACATTAATGGGGTTGTCTCACCATGGTAACCGATAACAGGAAGCTGGCGATCAACAGATTGACGTGGGTCAAGACTAAAAAAAAAACTCTGGAAATGCTAGTCTTACATGGCATATGTCCTTTAGCATTCATATACAGGAAAACATTCAAGATTGTGGCTATAGATGGTGCAGAGATAGGAATCGTAGCCAAGCCCTGGTGTCCCACAGGACTCAAAGGTCGTCCCTCTATCATATATAAATGGGTTCACCGTTAACTTAGCTTGAATTTTGTTAAGGACTCTAATTTCTCCAATAGTGTGATGTGCTAGCTAAATCATTAACAGGCTGCAATTCACATAACAGCCATTGGGTGGACACACATATATGTATAGCATATCACACTATACATTCAATGTCTCCCAAAGTCTTATTGCATCTGCCACCAGTCCATGAACACTTGCTAGGGAGAACTTTAAAGCCTTTTTTTTTAACTATAAAGGAAGTAAAATAGGCTCATAAAGTATCTTACAAAAATGTTCACCAAACATCCTCCTACACAATAGTGTTAAAAAAAGATCACACTTTATGTGGAGTTTTCTAATCTCCCTCTCTCACTAGTTTGTTGCTGTCTCTTCTTATAATTTACTGTATTCTTCAGCAAGCTGGTGGGTGGCTTGTTCTGTTTGATGGACAGGACACTATGAAGTATCTCAGTAGATTTACACTTTGCCTTTACCATGAGTTATTTATTATAATTACAGGAAATCTATAATAATGCAGATCAAATTATATGCACAGTAAATTTATATTACATTACACAGGTTTGGAGATAAAAAACATATACATGCTCCTATGACAGACAACGGACTTGTAGTAAATTTAATGTTATCTTTCTGTTTACATAAAGGCTTGGACAGTATTACTCTAATTGCAAACTGCAATTAGCTGACCTGATTGCCCAAAGTAGAAGATAACAGCTCTGAAAGTAATCCAGATACTAAGCCCCCTCCCCTCCAGAGAGCAGTGAGTCACTTCATCCATCGTATAATGCTACATAAGGAGATATGCAGGCCGGGGACCAAGGAAACATAGTGTAAACAATGGGAGGAATAATTTCACATAGCAGGCAAACAAAGCAGTAGTGCTAAAGCAATGTTTTTGGAAAAACTCTTGAATTTACATAAGCTATCAGTATAGATAGGATATTTCAGATGGGAATACCCCTTTAAGGATTGCTCCAATAAGTTGTGCCAATGGTCAATAAAAACACATTTGTTCAACCACAAACATCTGTGTCATTTAGGGGACCTCTTCTTACAAAACAATGGGTTGCAAGCAATAGTTGCGATGGAAGTCATTGCTACCTGGCTACACCAAACCAACAATGTTGTAAAGAGGAACAAGCATGTCACCTTTAGTGATGGTTTGGATGCAGTCTGGGATCTGGGGAACAAACACTAGATACGTACTCATGCTTAGGATAGAGGATTAGCCCATAGCCCCCATGATTGCCTATAGCTACTTTATACACCAGTGCCCAAAGTTTCTTTATTTCACATTTTCTCATAATTTTATGAATGTAATATTTATATTTTCTGCAGTGATGCCATTTTTTATTCCGCTCAGGTTTGCTATTACTATCTCGGAGAATACAGCCTTGATCCATGCGCTTAAAATCAACCCTATCTTTATTTAAAATTTGCTGCCAGGAAAGTGGCTATAAATATTTTAAAATAAATTAAGAGTCAACATATAAATAATTAACACAATAAATATTCTCATATACAATATACAATCCACATTTATGGCTTATATGTGTTGAGTTATCGCAAGGAGTTGGATCATTAATTTGAGATGAAGAAAGAACTAAGCAAAGATGAGCAACATACCATGAGTTATATGGCAAACAAATAGGATTCTGTAAAATAAAGCACATATTGATGTCAATGGGACGTAACGTGCAGTAAATCGGTAACTGTCGGTTATTATTCGCCTCGTTTTTGCCCTTTTTCTTGTAGTTGGAATAATACACATCTTCTAAATACATAAAAATATCATTATAGGTCATTGTACAAATGCAGGTTATTATTTTAGGAATTGCCCTTTTAAGGCCAATATATAGTGAGTGAATGGCGATGTTATTTGGGCACCATAATGTATGCTTGGTTGTATATAAAAGAAAATACTAGGAATAAAAGGTTTTTACGCAAAAATGTGCAACTTTTTCTTTTTTTGCACCGCCCTTGTCTCTTGCAAGGGCATGCAGGGGCCATGGCCATTGATCACACAAGATATTATCATTTACACCAGATATCTGGAGTAAATAATACTGGAAATCTACACCAGCTATGAACATGGCCCGGCAGGGGGTGCACATCATTTATGATTGATAACGCCAGTTATTATAAATCTCCCCCATGAGTAATAATGGAGGAAATCCAAGACCAATTTTTTGTGAATTTGTCTTTAATAGACTAATGTCAAGCAATTGGTACAGTATCCCTATACCCCCTGTACTGCGTCCTTACCTGTACATGAATCACCATACAACATGGCTATTTGTTGATCGAAGGAGGAAGTCAGTCGATATTTAGCAAAGGGTAAGATCATCCATGAGGTGAGATAAGACTCGTGCCTCAGGAGAAGACCTTATGTAACATTAGGATCTATAACAATGCAAGATGACTATTATTCATCTATTTACTGTAGGGAAACATCATGTTTGTGCAGACATCACTGTAATGCTGCAATTTTACCAAGACTCGTAAGCAACTAAATCTCATCATGAACTGATAGCCATGAAAGACAAAGGTCCATTTATGACCCTTGATTCATTATTTTGTACAGTTTTTGTTCTGTATTTTGCACATGTGAGGCATCAGGAGTAGAAGATCCATATGTTTAGTTTGGTAGCACAGGCTCTAGTATGAAGACATTTTATACTTTATTTGCTGGTAACCATTGGCTAATGGACTTAGGCCCCACGTACACGACCGAGTTTGCTTCCGACGTGGGGCCAAGGTTGCAGCAGAATGTGACATCAGAGTGACATCCAAGTGCATTCCATTATGCATTCATGTCTATAGGGGCTTCTGATCCACCCCGTTCCGATGACACAGAGCAGGATAACACCTGCTTTACAATCATCTGTGTCATTGGAAGCCCCCATAGACGTGAATGCATCATGGAATGCACTCGGATTACACTCCAAGCGTCATCTAAGTACATTCTGCAGCAAACTCAGCCCCACAACAGATGCACACTTGGCAATGTGCATTAGGTCTTAGTTCTTTGTGTTAATGGTTTGTAGCCCACAATGTTTTGTGGTGCCCAGAGTTTCGATGCATTGATGTCGCTTATATTCTTATATTTTGAACTAATACTTTGATGCTCCCATCATAGTCTGTTTAGCAGTCTTATGGTACCACACCCTGGTGGCTGCTATTTTAGCACTCCAGATTGTACAGATGTGTTCTTCCTTGCACTTGATTAGATATTTCAGGACATATCTGTCATGAGATTAGCAGCTTTTATTGTGATACAATATTGCAAAGTGATATCCTATGATATATGTGTCTATGTGTGACCACTCAATAGATGTGTTGGTAGAAGTTGTCAAGACTTTTGGTAATATGTTGCAATCGAGGACATAACTAAAGGTTCACAGACCCTGGTGCAAAACCTTCTCTTCACAACCGTCATCCATGTCCCATCCGTACAAATATATATTTCCCTTTCCTTCTGTTTCTTGGCCCAGACCACCATGAAGACTTGTTCACAACATCTCTGTGAACACATTCCCATCCCCTGTCAGTGTCCCCACAAAAATCATGCCCCCTTTGTGCCATAGCCTCCCTCACAGAATCCTTTCTTCACTATATGCTGCTGCCAATCGCTGTTTTTGCAATGAAAAGGTTCATTTTCTCCTTTCTGACAGTGTAAGGCTGTGTATCATAAATCTTCTCTCAGGGGTAATACATTTACAATGTACAGACTGTCAGCCATGAAATGAAATAAACAAGATCAAAGAAGTTTATCCAGCCCTAGTGTGTTGAACTGGACCTGTGGGCCACCCTGGCTTCTGGGCCCAATTGCAGTTGCCATCACTACAACCCCAAATGTTATGCTAGTAATTGCGATTGTGTATTGAAATAGTTACCAAACAGACTTAAGTTAAGGGTGGACACATCTGTACCTGGTATCACTGATCATGTTCCCAAACCACAATGTTTTATGCTTTCATATTATTGTCCCTAGTGATTTGTTCCTTTGGTGTCCATTGGTATCATCCAATTGGCAAGATACTCTTGTCAGGAAATTTCTTGAATGACCTGGAACACCACATTTCTTTGGTTTGTATACAGCTTGTATATTGCATTATTTATTAATTCCAGCAGGGGAGCAATTGAAGGACTTGTACAAAATTAGAAAATATAGTGTACTTTTTATGTAGAAACGGTGCCGGTCTTGTCTATGGGTAATGCTGGGCATTGTGTTGCCATTCATTTATTTTTAGTGCCTTGTTTTAGAGATTTCTTGAGCAGATTTCACTTTCTAGTTTTCCATTTTTTTTAGAATAAATTAGTGTTTCTAATTTCCGGCATCTTTAAACTTTTAGTAAACAAATGTTTCGGAGGCTGATTCTCCCTTTGGATCATACGCCTATCTTGACAATGCAATATTTGTACATATACATATGGTTTTCTATTCTGCACTGACAAGTTGCTGTAAGAAAGCATTTTTGCAATGATCTGATTCTAAAATTTTAATTAAAGGAAAGAGCAGGATACAAAATTAGCTTGATGATGAAAATGCAATATGGTATAATAAGACAGCAAAAAATGTGCTACATAAAAGAGATACCCCCCTGGCATCAAGGGATCTTGGGGTGTAAAATTCATAAGTGTCTGAACACCATCTGCCAAGATATTAAAAATGCAGTTTCAGACATAAAAGGGAGCATAACAAATTAATGAACATTCTTAGCATGAATATCAGAAAACTTGCTACAAAAAAAATCACAAATCACCAGATACTTTCCATGATGTATGAGCAATATTTTAAGTAAACGTAATAAAAAGCTAATAGATGATTACTTAGCCAGCAGATCTGCACAATTTCATCCTTTATTGTAGATTATACATTTGTCCGGAGATACTGGACCCAAAGCAAAATTCAACCAGATAGCAATTCGCCTATTACACCCCCTTTTTCATGACATCGGTTAGGGTCAAGGTACTCAGCTGGTCCTAAACTTACTTGGTAATTGATGTGTAGCGGGAATGGAGTCAGATACAACGGAGGATGCGCTGGGCAATGCCTACATGAAAAGTCACTATCAATGCATCAGAAGAGTAAAAAGAGTCTGGTCAGGCAGGCAGGGGATAACCGCTTTCTTGCGTCCCACCGAGCGTATTGTTATCACTCAGCCCTGTAATAGTACAGTGCATTGAACTTACATTTCCATCATGGGCACTCCAACATCCATCTGGATCAGGAGGGCTAAAGACTATTAGGACATGCCCCGGTGGAAGACTACCACCACCATCAGGTATAGAAGAGGTACCCTCAGCTCTGCCCCCGCCCAGTTGAAGAGCTGGAGGTTTGGGTTGAGTCATCTATCCACTGTGACAACACCCGCTTCCAGTACTACTATTCCCAGCCTCCGGGTTTCCTGCACGGGTTACTGCAGTTCCTACAAGACCACTTCCACATTCCAGTTGTATAATACACCCGGGACTAGGGACTGACTACCAGAGTCAGAAAATATTGTTGCTGTGATCAATATTGATCTGTTTGGTGGGGGGGGAGCCCCCTTTTTGACTCCCACGGACAATCAACTGCCATTTAGCTGCCATACACAGACGTGTAATAGGACTGGGCCTACTACGGTACATACAGGCAATGGTGTACAACATACTGCAATACAATATTGTACAGGGGATTAAGTCATCTCAGGTTCAAGTCCCCATGTGGAACAGTGAATTTATTTTTTAACTGTGAAATGTTTAGATAAAATGTATAAATATAAATAACTTATAAAAAAAATAAAGAAGAAAAGTTCATAAAAATCCCTTTCTCATTTTAAAGATAAATAACATAAAGGAAATATAAACATATTAGGTATTAATGTAAATGTAAGTCTGGTCTATTCCACCAAACTGTTATGTATCCAGTACAATGAAAGCTGAAATAAATAAATAATAATGTGATCTGTCATCTTGTCTCCCCTCCAAAAAAAACAATGGGATCAAATAGTTGTACATACCAGAACCTGTCGCTCAAAAAAGAGCCCTAACAGTTATGGAGGTCAGAATTTTGTGTCCCCAGGCAATTTGGTCATTTTTGCAAAATGGCATTTTATTTATTAAAATTGATTAAACGAAATATAAATATAAATATATATCTCTTATAGATATAAAAATGAGTTTTTGTCTGTCTGTCTGTCTGTTCTTTATGCGCAACCAAATGACTGGGCTGATCCTCACCAAATTTGGCACACATGTACATCAGGTGTCCGGGAATATTTTAGACTGGGTCTCAGCTCTCTTGGACGTACCGTTTCTGATTTACAGTATTCCCAAAAAAATGACCAGCATTAGCTAATACAAGCCTGCAAGTCTTTCACTCATATTCCAACTGCCATACACACGGTCACATGTCCCTTATCAGCCAATAGAAGCTCGCAGGTGCTTACTCTCCTCAGGCACACAGGTTTCCATAGCAACCAAGCTATTTATGACCCGTATGAGTCAATAGCAGTTCGTCCTTAAATATTCAGTCATATCACGTGTATCAGCCAATATAAGTTCACATTTAATTTACCAGGTTTCCATAACAACACAGCCATAAATAGACTGTACCTATACTGGACTCAGTGGCGTCACTAGGAATGGCTGGGCCCCAAGGCGAACATTTGACATGGGACCCCCCCCCGACAAACTGTATTCCTACACACACTATTATGCCCCATAGTGGCCCCTGCACACACTATTATGCCCCATAGTGGCCCTTGCACACAGTATTCTGCTCCATGGTGGCCCCTGCACACAGTATTATGCCCCATAGTGGCCCCTTCATATAGTATTATGCGCACTTCCTGCTACCTCTTCAATGTTGGACAAGATGTCACGTGAGCCAGGCATGCATCGCGACACATAATGACGTTGGACTGAGCCACCGACGTCTGGGACATCACCAAGGAGGCCTGAAGCTTGCTGCAGCGCACGAGAGGTAAGTAACAGTGTTTTATATGTTCCCTCAACTCCTGGGGGCCTCCGATCATTATACTCTGGGGTCTGAAAAGACCCCAGAGTATAATGATAGCAGTGTTTGTGGGGTTGACGGCCCACAGGCCTTACTTACTTATCCCCGCTTCTGCTCACAGCCGCCTTCACAGAAGGTGAAGCGCAGGCAGCCGTGAGCAGGAGCGGGGATCGGTAGTAAATAGGGCCCATTACCTGCTGGTGTTACACCAGCAGGTAATGGCCTATTAAAAAAAAAAACATCAGGGGCCCGCCGGGACCCCTAATGTCCCCGGCCCTGTGGCAGCCGCTACCACTGCTACCCCGGTATTTACGCCACTGACTGGACTGCCATACTGGATTTCAGCATTCTTATAAATTGAAACGTTTTTAAACTACTCATGCCCCCTGCAGCAAAATGCATGGCTGCTGCTTGAGCTAATGAAAAATCTCAGCAGACCCAAGCCCGTCTCCAATCTGAAAAGGTATGTTACAGACAACAGCGAGCTGCTGAAACAACCCAGAAGACCCAAGCCCGTCTCCAATCTGACAAGGCATTGTCAGCCACGTGCACACAGCTGCACTCCATGTTTCCATAACAACCCAGTCATTTTTATTCACTGCTGTAGGTCAGCTTTAAAGGGGCAGGGCGCTGTGGATGACACTGTTACACAAGGTCACGTACATACAGCTTTACTCAGGGTTTTCCATAACAAGCGATTGCAGGTCTTTCACTGATATCCAAACTGAGATACACATGATCACATGACGCTTATGGACCAATGGAAAATCGCAGGTCCTTCAGTCTTGACATACATACAGCTTTACACCAGGTTTCCATAGCAGCCAAGCTATTTATGACCTGTATGAGTCAATAGCAGTTCGCAGGTCCTTAAATATTCAGTCATATGACGTGCATCAGCCAATATAAGTTCACATTTCATTTACCAGGTTTCCATAGCAACACAGCCATAAATAGACTATACCTATACTGGACTGCCATACTGGATGTCAAGTGCAAAACTGGACAATTCTTATGGGGCCACTACACAAACAAAAAATGAAATATACCCGTGCGAAGCCGGGTCCTTCTGCTAGTATATATATACATTGGGGAAAAAAAAGTATTTAGTCAGCCACCAATTGTGCAAGTTCTCCCACTTAAAAAGATGAGGACGGCCTGTAATTGACATCATAGGTAGACCTCAACTATGAGAGGCAAAATGAGAAAACAAATCCAGAAAATCACATTGTCTGATTTTTAAAGAATTTATTTGCAAATTATGGTGTAAAATAAGTATTTGGTCAATAACAAAAGTTCATCTCAATACTTTGTTATATATCCTTTGTTGGCAATGACAGCGGTCAAACGTTTTCTGTAAGTCTTCACAAGGTTGGCGCACACTGTTGCTGGTATGTTGGCCCATTCCTCCATGCAGATCTCCTCTAGAGCAGTGATGTTTTGGGGCTGTTATTGGGCAACACGAACTTTCAACTCCCTCCAAAGGTTCTCTATGGGATGAGATCTGGAGACTGGCTAGGCCACTCCAGGACCTTGAAATGCTTCTTACGAAGCCAATCCTTCGTTGTCCTGGCAGTGTGCTTGGGATCATTGTCATGCTGAAAGACCCGGCCACATTTTATCTTCAATGCCCTTGCTGATGGAAGGAGGTTTGCACTCAAAATCTCACGATACATGGCCCCATTCAATCTTTCATGTACACGGATCAATCGTCCTGGTCCCTTTGCAGAGAAACAGCCCCAAAGCATGATGTTGCCACCCCCATGCTTCACAGTAGGTATGGTGTTCTTTGGATGCAACTCAGCATTCACTCTCCTCCAAACATGACGAGTTGTGTTTCTACCAAACAGTTCTTCTTTGGTTTCATCTGACCATATGACATTCTCCCAATTCTCTTCTGGAACATCCAAATGCTCTCTAGCAAACTTCAGATGGGCCCAGATATGTACTGGCTTAAGCAGGGGGACACGTCTGGCCCTGCAGGATCTGAGTCCCTGGCGGAGTAGTGTGTTACTGACGGTAGCCTTTGTTACGTTAGTCCCAGCTTTCTGCAGGTCATTCACTAGGTCCCCCCATGTGGTTCTGGGATTTTTGCTCACCGTTCTTCTGATCATTTTGACCCCACGGGGTGAGATCTTGCGTGGAGCCCCTGATGGAAGGAGATTATCAGTGGTCTTGTATGTCTTCCATTTTCTAATTATTGCTCCCACAGTTGATTTCTTCACACCAAGCTGCTTGCCTATTGCAGATTCAGTCTTCCCAGCCTGGTGCAGGTCTACAATTTTGTTTCTGGTGTCCTTCCACAGCTCTTTGGTCTTCACCATAGTGGAGTTTGGAGTGTGACTGTTTGAGGTTGTGGACAGGTGTCTTTTATACTGATAACAATGGGGCCATGTATCGTGAGATTTTGAGTGCAAACCTCCGTCCATCAGCAAGGGCACTGAAGATGAAACGTGGCTGGGTCTTTCAGCATGACAATGATCCCAAGCACACCGCCAGGGCAACGAAGGAGCAGCTTCGTAAGAAGCATTTCAAGGTCCTGAAGTGGCCTAGACAGTCTCCAGATCTCAACCCCATAGAAAACCTTTGGAGGGAGTTGAAAGTCCGTGTTGCCCAGCGACAGCCCCAAAACATCACTGCTCTAGAGGAGATCTGCATGGAGGAATGGGCCAACATACCAGCAACAGTGTGTGCCAACCTTGTGAAGACTTACAGAAAACGTTTGACCTCTGTCATTGCCAACAAAGGATATATAACAAAGTATTGAGATGAACTTTTGTTATTGACCAAATACTTATTTTCCACCATAATTTGCAAATAAATTCTTTAAAAATCAGACAATGTGATTTTCTGGATATGTTTTCTCATTTTGTCTCTCATAGTTGAGGTCTAACTATGATGACAATTACAGGTTGGCCTCATCTTTTTAAGTGGGAGAACTTGCACAATTGGTGGCTGACTAAATACTTTTTTCCCCCACTGTATATACTTATATATATATATATATATATATATATATATATATATATATATGAATATAATATGGTGGTTTAATTGTAATAACCGACCAGAAAATGTTGGCATGTCCTTTTTAAAGCAGACTGAATGCCAGAAAAACAAAACACTAAAATTATTGATCCAGCCAGGATCTTGATGCGGTATACAGGGAGACCAGGTCCTAGCAGGTCAAGTTTGACTTCAGATTCAGAATCACAAACAAAGTGAATCAAGAGAATTGCACCTATAGCTGGCACTGAGACCGGAGTGTCCCTACTTGAAAGGCAATCCTAAATGGAGCCTGTAACTTTGGCCAGATTTCTTTTTGCACTGCCAGACTCATTGCATTGGAAGCTGGAGGGGAGAAGAGACGGAGTTGGATCGCAGCCGGGGAAAATGTTACATCATTGTTTTAGTTGTATTTATGGCATTAATAATATAGAAACTAGTTTTTAGTACATGACACGTGACAACAAATGCCTCTCTGCAGCCATGACTATGTTTAACAACCTAGAGCCTCAGCTTCTGGGCACCATAATACCTATCATTAGTATTATAGTAGATTAGTTCATTATGTTTGCATGTATATACATAGTAAGCTACAGTCCTACACATGTATAGCAACTGTATCACCATGTCTACTGAGCAGGCAATTCTCTGTAGGCCTATCCTGTCACATTTTGATGGTTCTTAGTCGTAGCGTGGACGTGTTCCCATTAACAGATCATCAATAATCAAGGTAAGGATCTCCTCTGCCATTGAAATGTCACATACAGAATGATGGTTTGGCTTGTAGACTATTATAATTCCATACCTTAAGTCATTTACTTGCCGTATTTTGCATTTCCATTGGTAGTGACTGCTTATACATATCTATAGAGGTAAAGAGATGTGAATACACAAAAAGGGTAAAGGCAAATAGTAGAAAGTTTTCATGTGTAAGGCGTGTACAGCAAACTAACCAATAGAAACCAGATCAGAATAAATAAAACTGACCTCAGTAAGGGTTAAATCATAATTTATGTTCATGCGTTTTCTGTCTGTTTTGGGGGTTTAATATTTTTTTGATGGCAAAAATAACACAACCTGCAGGATAGATAGAAAAATAGATATATTAGATAAAGAGGTGAAGGATTTATTGAAAGGGAGATATATAGACAGACAGAAACACAGATAAATAAACCAAAATGCACAGATAGATGAACAGATGCCGTGTTTCTCCGAAAATAAGACAGGGTCTTATATTATTTTTTGCTCTGAAAAAAGGGCTAGGGCTTATTTTCGGGGTAGGTCTTAATTTTTTGCGTGAAGAATAATCACACATTTGATCGCTTTTTAATTCAACTTTTATCAGACGTGAAACAGCGAAAAAACAGCAGTTCGGCACTTTTGATCTTTTTTTTTGTCAGTATGGCATTCACTATAGAGGTAAAATATTTTTAGAAGTCTGTAGACCAGGAGTGTTTGGACACAGGGATACCTAATGTGTATGTGTTTATTTTTATATGTATTCTAGTGAAAGTGAGAGGGGGCTTGAACTTATTATTTTGTGTTTTTTATATTTTTTAACTTTTTTTTTTTTTTTTTTTTTTTTTTTACTATTAACCCCTCCTAGGGGGTCTTGAACCTGCAAT
This sequence comes from Leptodactylus fallax, assembly GCA_947044405.1. Taxonomy (NCBI): domain Eukaryota; kingdom Metazoa; phylum Chordata; class Amphibia; order Anura; family Leptodactylidae; genus Leptodactylus; species Leptodactylus fallax. The sequence continues at coordinate 13,899,404 of CAMRHE010000006.1, forward strand.
CATCCCATAGACTGCAATACAACCTATTGCAGTCTATGGGAGATTATCTACATTACTATTGAGGCAATAGTAATATTCCTATGACAGGCCTGGGAGCCTTCATAAGGCTCCCGGCTGTGAAAGGAACAGGTCGGCTCCTGCGATCTCACCCGCGGGAGCCGGCCTGCAACTTCAAAGGTACGGAGCCGGTGAGGACCGGCCCCGGGGATAGTTTATCTGCTTTGGGGGGTCAATTTGGAGGGGAGGGGTCATGGACTGGCACACTCAACAATGCCCGCGATCAGCAGACTCTGATCGCGGGCATTAACTGCAGGTCTCCACTGTACAAGGAGATCCGGTATAGCAGCTATAGGGGGTGGGGACCGGCCGTGGGGACTGTGGGGGGGAAGTGCAGAGGTCACGCAATGCCCGCGGTCAGAGTCCATTCTGATCGCGGGCATTAACTCCGGCGGTTCTGCTACTTTGGTGGGCAGGAGGGGGGGGGTCACGTTCAACAATGCCTGCGATCAGGGTAGACACTGACTGCGGGCATTAACTCCAGGTCTCCTTGGAGACCCGGTACGGCAGCTATGGTAACCGCTCTGCAGCAGAGCAGCCGCTATCTTTAAGGACCCGGCATCCGCTGTAATCGCACGGCAAATGTCGGGAAGGGGTTAAATTAGCTAGGGCTTATTTTTGGAGTAGGGCTTATATTTCAAGCCTACTCCAAAAAACCTGGAAAACGTAGCTAGGGCTTATTTTCGGGGTAGGTCTTATTTTTGGAGAAACACGGTAGATACAGTAGATAGATGGAAGATAGATAGATAGATAGATAGATAGATAGATAGATAGATAGATAGATAGATAGATAGATAGATAGATAGATAGATAGTAGATAGAAAGTAGGGATAGATAGATAGATAGATAGATAGATAGATAGATAGATAGATAGATATTTAGGGATGAGCAAATGAGCATGCACTAAATTAGGTTCATTACAAGTTTTAATAATTTGGGGGCTTTGCCACCCACAACTCTACAGACCCCAGAGTATAATAATCAGAGGCCCCAGGAAGGTGCAGAAAAATAATAAAAAGCTCATACTCACCTTTCGTCACCTCTCTGGGGCTCTTCTGCGGGGTCTAGTTTTCTTTCCCAGCTCCTTTTGACCTCTTGGGTGATGTCAGCAGCCGTAGGGAACCATTGAGACCTTTCATTTGGCCTCAAGGGTCATGCAAGAAGAATCTTGTGTCAAAACGTCATCTTGTTGATGTACCCCAAGAGACCGGTAATGTCACCTTGGAGGCCATAACACACTGGGAGAGAAGAACGGATGTCACAGTGGAGTCCCAGAGAGGTGAGGAAAGGTCAATATGAGCTATTATTTTTACTCACCTCCCTGGGGCCTCCAATTATTATATTCTGAGGTCTGAAGAGACCCCAGAGTAAAATAATAACACTTCCAATTTGAACCAAAATAGTTTGGTCTGCACCAATAGTTTTGGGTGAACCTCACAAATATTTATAGCACTGGGCCCTGGAGCCAAAGTGGGCCCACAAGCTTCTCTACAATATAGAAAGATATTAGTATTATAGAAGCAAATGGTAATTGGGGGCCCTGCTGTAGATTTGGTATCGGGGCTCAGGAGATTTAAGTTACATATATCCTGCCAGTGGCTAAAATTTTCTAACAGGTTGACAGATTTTATAAATAATCAACGGCACAGCGAGAATTAAATGATATATAGTATTGAGTATTTCGTATCATATACTTAGGGAAATGTCCCCTTTGCTACCCACCTTAAGATGTGTAGAGTCTTACAGATCATACATTTTTTATTAGGAATTATGGGAAAGGGATAAGCAAAGAAGTTCTATGTGATGGAAAAAGGAAAATTTACTCACCTTTAACCCCTTAAACAGCTGTCTGTATGCAGATGGGTTTCTCTTCCTTTTGGAGGAGATGTTCTGGTTTGGTTTTAATCCCAGACAATGTCACTAGGCTTCTTATGAAACTAGCGCTATGATAGTGTCTCTGGAGCAAATATCAGAAATTGCAGGAAATGGCTGAAAACATAAATCAGTAAAACTAACTGTTTAAATCTTAGACAGCACTGAGAAATAGATCCCAGACACCCAAACGCCTCCACCAGAGCCAGCCGCAAAGCCAGATGGACGTGCTGAATTTGGGGCCCGAGTTATCACCACAGAAACTTGTATAAGAAATAAACACTCCACAAAATGAAGTTAAACCAGAACCCACGATAAACTTACAAGGGAGATCAAAACCAGGAGGACGAATCCAGAGAGTGAAAGTCGAAGTCTAAAGTCAGTCCGAGAGGTATTGTCAGAGACAAAATCAGAACACAAGTGGATTTCCAGTAACAAGTGTGAGAGGATTGGCTCAGTGGTAGCAGCAGAGGACCCAGACAGTCAGAGACAGACACAAAAAAGTCAGGTACAAACAGGTTTTACCCTGTGCATTTATTTTTCCAAAACAGCAAAACAAAATAAGCCTTAACAGTCAGGCAAAAAATAACAGAAATTCTGCTCATCTGAGCTACTAACTATACAAAGAGGCCCTCACTATCTGCTGAAGCAAGCCACACGGTTAATACACAGGGCAAAGATAAAGGCCACAGTTCACACTGGTCTCTCACCAGATATCAGGGTCTTAGGACAGAACCTCCTCCTCTCTCCCCAGGAACTTCCCAGGACTGAGGTCTTGACAACCTTTTATGGGCCTTTTAATGAGGCCCAGCTCCCACCTGTGCTTGAAGGCTCCTTTCTGCTGTAGGACAGGAAACAGTTGATAGGCCTTCTCACAGCTGAGGTTTTGCTACAGACATCAGTGTTGTAAGCTCACTTACCACACATAAGTGAGGAATCTGGGGGAGATATAGCGACCATCCAGAACTTTACCTGTCACCTTCTCACACAAGCCAAAAGGTCAATATAGAGCAGTCTAGTGCAAACAATCAGGATATGGAAGCCACACTAGGTACAACCAAATAGCGGGCACCTAGCTGAGGAGGAAGAGGGGTTAAATATCCCTCCTCAGCTGCTAACTAGATAAGCCTAGGAGAACCCTGAACATTGCAGAAGCTTTACAGTACAGCACTGGACCCTTAACCACTCCTGACATTTGCCGTAATAGTACGGTGGATGTCGGGTATTTAAATATGGCGAACATTCAGGATCTAAATGGCCACCATAGCTGCCGGTTCTATGTGGTATTATACAGCAGAGACCTAGCGCTAATGCCCGCGATCAGTGCCCGCAAAAAAATGAAGGTTCAAAACACCTCCTTTCCCTAGAACACACATAAAAGTACAAAATTACTGTTAAACACATACACATTGTCCAAAAATGCCCGGCCTACAAACTTATGACAATATTTTTCCTGTACGGTGAACGCCATAGTGAGAAAAAAAAAAATCAAAAGTGCCGAACTGCCGTTTTTTTGCTGTTTTGCCTCCCATAAAAATTTGAATAAAAAGTGATCAAAGCAATAGACATTCCCCAACATGGTATAACTAAAAATTACACCTGACCCTGCAAAAAAGGACACCCTAGGCATCCCTGTAGACGGAAATATAAAATAAATTACAGGTTTCAGAATATGGCAACTTTTAGAATAAAATTTTTTGCAAAGTTTTAGATTTTAGTTAAGGGGTTAAAATGTAAGTAAAATTGTAAAATGTAATTTGGTGTCCCCAGAATGGTAACAAAGCATAGAATACAGGTGACATGTCATTTTGGCTACAGAGTGAACGCTGTAAAAACGAAGCCCGTAAGAAAGTTGCACAAATGCACTTTTTCTCCTAATGCATCCGCTTTTTAATTTTTTTTCCAGCTTCCCAGTACTTTGTATAGAATAATAAATGGTAGCATCATGAAGAACAGTTTGTCCCGCAAACATTAAGCCCTCATATGGCTCTGTGAATGGAAAATTAACAGAGTTATGGGTTTGAAAGGCGGGGAGTCGAAAAGAAAAATCAAAAAATTCCTCCAACGGGAAGGGAAAAGCTAAACTGAGATGCCTGACAACCAGGCATTGATCTATAGGGAGTTACCTTCCGCTAGGTGGAGCTAGAGTGAGATTTCCTTTTTCCATCAATGTGAACTTAATTGCATATTCCTATCCCAGAATTCCTAGTAGATCATGTATGGTCTTTAATACTCTACAAACCACAAGGCGGCCAACAAAGACAGCTTCTCTAAGGAGACATAGAACTCCTTCTTACCTATACTCAATCACATCAGTTCCCAGTGGGAATCACGATCTAAATCTCTTGTCTCAGACAGACTCACCAGGGCTAATTCCATAAAAAGCCTATAAAGACCCTAAATACCAAAGTAAACATATGGTTACAAGTCCTAACTTGAATCATCTGTAAAATAATATAAAGACTTTCACGATTAAATTACTACCAGTAGATGAAATAAAATCGCATTTATGAAGTGTGACAACATCCCAGGCAATCTGCCGTGCCAAGGTTATTGTTATTTTTGCATTATTACCACAAATGCGGCTGACGTATTCCGGTAAAGCGATGAAGCATGGCTTTATTATATAACTTATAAAGAAAAATATTTGCACATGGAGAAAATCTAAAGTGAAGTAAATTGATTCAAGGCAGCCTACATCAGACTCCATTCTGAATAAATTAATGTTGTAAAATATCGCCTGGGAACGCTTGTGCTGATTTCAATGGGAGCGTCAATTCTTAGGCCGCATTTGTCATGTACTGTATAGATGGAATATTTTCTATGCCTTTTTGTTAATTCAATAACTGCAAACTATTATTTTACTTTATACACAAAAGTCTTTTAGATAAAAAAGTAATCTCACCATGCCAACCACTTTTTACATTGATGCCGAAACTGCACTTGGTTGGTCGCTCTGGATCTGACTTGTGATAACAGCTGCAGGGGGCCAAGTTTATCGTGGACATGGGTCATGTTGTATGACAGCCTAAATGGATGGCAGCCCATGAAATACAGGAACAGACAGGGTCTGTCAGATCAAGTAGTTCTTCGATTTGTCTGAAAGAAGGTATCCGACTGAGGGAGTCCCCTCTATTATGTCCATATGACTTTGTAGGGCATTTGGAAAGGGGTTATCTTCACAAGACAACCTCCTTAAAGGAATATTCTAAAAGCTTTAAGTTATTCCCTATCCTCCATATCGGAAATAACTACTAGATCAGTGGGTTCAACCACTGGGACTCCCTAACCTGGGTCCTATTCCCCCATCTGAATGGAGCAGTCGAGCTTGCATACTATAGCTCTATTTATTGTCTATGTGACTCCAGAAGATAGCCTAACATGGTACAAAGATACTTCCCACACTCCTCTAGAAGTGAATGAAGATGCCATGCATGCGTCATGAGTGGTTGCACCCCTACCAATCTAGTGGTTATTCCCTATTTGGAACCACCAGTTGGAAGTTACCAATGATGTACGTCAATGTTTGACCCTTTAGACAGGACTTGGGTCATGACGAGAATGTAAAGGTGGTCATACATGCTAGTACTGGGTAGGACCCATTGGAGCAGAAACAAATCTTTATGGCTACAAACCAATGAAGTAACACAGAGATAATCATCTTATGGATATGCAAATCAACCTGCTTCACCAGATTTGTCTATAGATAGAGCATATACTCCGGCTCTTTTCTGGAATCGATGCCCAATGTCTTCCCTTTAGCCAAGATTGATATCTTAAGCCTTTGTCTGTATCACACATGTCTCTTGGTAAATCTGGCAAATCAGGCTCCACCCCCAATGCACTTGCAGGCATATCCGTAAAAATATGATTATCTCTGCATTGTTTCATCGGTTTGTGGCCACACAGGGATGTTTGTGTTCTTATTAAAGGCTCCTACACATTACTATTATTGGTTTACAAGTCATTTTGGACTTGACGGACTCCATTTAAATTATAAGTACCCTTTCCTGTCCTAGACCACCTACCTCTACTACCCCACAAGCACTAGACTACCACTCCTTTACATCATATACCACTAAAAAGATTAGGTATTCCATCGTAGACCTTCAGGGAACTGCAATTACTTACCCATTATCCATATATTATGTACAGAAAGAAACTCTAGGATTCCAAAATGAACAATCCCAAAGTGGTAGAAATAACCAATAATGCACACATGTATTACCATAGAAGTGATCCATGCAGAGCCATCGTGTAGGAGATAATGGGCTCTGGTCATTGGTGACTTTTGAGGTTGTTTTTTTTTTTGCTTTTTGTTACAGGAGAATTAACAGAATCTCAGAGTAACATTTATAACCGTTCAATTTCCGTAACCGTCTTTTTTTTCTGCTTATTGTCTTCAAGTTTGTTTACCTTCTATTTCTGGAAAACGCCGCAGGCCAAAATTGTTTCGTCTTTATCTTAGATGTATAATTTATGATGTTCAACTGGTTCAAGCTAGGTTAAAAGGAAAGTGAAAAGATTGAGATAAAAAGGCGTTTTCCCTCCATGATAAATAACTTCCAGGCTATGGCACTGTTTCAAATTTTCTTTCTAACAATGGTAACTTGGGAACTCTATATTTTATAACAGTATATTAGGATATATCCACCTTAGATGTTTATGGTATATAACATGTGGACCTTCACTGCCTATAGACCCTCACTTATATCTAGAAAGGACCCCCGACCCCTGTCCCGCCAGGTGAAAATATTAGTCGAGAAGTGGCTGGAATTCTCCATTAACTTCAATGGGAGTTAAGACATAACTACCTCTCAATTCAATCTCAGCCCAAAAGCGGAGACCAGTGGCTGCCCAACCACAGGTATGGGAGCCGCCATGATAATAATAATAATAGTCCTTTAATAGTCCCACAATAGGGAAATTCAGTGTGTTACAGCAGCAAAGATAAGCAGATACAAATACAAATACAACATGTACAGGAATGTTCCAAGGTAAGAGGCATTACATTGATAGTAGACAGACAGATAAGAAGTAGCAGAGGAGGGGTGGGGAATTTAACAAGCAGAGAGATGTTTCAGTTCTCTGCGTGTAATGATCTCCGCTTAGGTCGGTGTTGGTTGTACAGCCTAACCGCGGTGGGGAGGAAAGACTTCCGATAGCGCTCCTTCTCACACCTAGGGTGGAGCAGTCGGTCACTGACAGTACTGCCCAGCGCAATCACAGTCTCATGCATGGGATGGGAGTTATTCTCCCGCATGGAGCTCACCACGGACAGTATCCTTCTGTCACCCACCACCTGCACTGGGTCCAGTGGGCTCCCCAGGACAGAGCTGGCCCTTCTAATCAGCTTGTCAAGTTTATTTCTGTCCCTGGTTGACATACTGCTCCCCCAGCAGGCCACTCCAAAGAAGATGGCTGATGCCACTACCGAGTTGAAGAAAGTCCTAAGAAGTGCCCCCCGGATTCCAAAGGCTCTCAGCTTCCTAAGCAGGTAGAGCCTGCTGTGGCCCTTCCTGTACAGGGCCTCCATATGATCTGCCCAGTCCAGCTTATTATTAAGGAGCAGACCCAGGTACTTATAGATGTTCACAATCTCGATGCCCGTCCCCAGGATGTCCACTGGTTTTGGAGGGCATCTGCCTTTCCGGAAGTCCACCACCATCTCCTTGGTCTTCCCCGCGTTAATCTTCAGGTGGTTCTGGTGGCACCAGTCCACAAAAACCGGTTCAGTTCTCTGTACTCCTTGTCATCATCGTCTGTGATGAGGCCTACTATTGCAGAGTCGTCAGAATACTTCTGTAGGTAGCAGCTGGATGAGTTGCACCTAAAATCTGCAGTGTACAGTGTGAAGAGGAAAGGGGCGAGAACCGTACCCTGAGGTTCCCCCCCGTATTACAGATCACGGTACCTGACACACAGTCTTGGGCTCTCACGTATTGCGGTCGATTTGTGAGTTAGTCTAGGATCCAGTTGGAGAGGTGGTGGTCCACTCCAGCAAGGCCCAGCTTGTCCCTCAATAACCTGGGCTGTATGGTGTTAAAAGCACTGGAGAAGTCAAAGAACATTATTCTCAATGTGTTCCCTGGTTTCTCCAGGTGAGACAGAGCCCTGTGCAGAAGATGGATGATGGCATCATCTACCCCAATGCCCGGCTGATAAGCAAACTGGAGGGGGTCCATAGCGGGGCTCACTAGAGGGCGGAGATGTGTGAGAACCAATCTCTCCAAGATCTTCATCAGGTGGGATGTCAGTGCTACAGGTCTGTAGTCATTGAGGTCCATAGGGTGGGGTTTCTTTGGAACTGGTACCACACAAGAAGATTTCCATAATTCAGGGACTATTTCCTGCCTCAGGCTCATATTATACATATATGTAATTATACCACACAGCTGGTCCCCGCAAGTCTTAATTAGCCTTGCACTGATGTCATCTGGCCCTGCGGCTTTCCTCGCCTTGATCTTTTTCATCTCCTTCCTCACCTGGGCCCGTGTAAAGGTCAGACTGTGGCCAGATAAAGACGGATTTCTGGATTTACTGGTCTGTTGGGAAGTGGCCGCATGGGGAGAAGTCATTGTGGTGGGGGGAGCTGAAGGACATACTGGGGTGGGAGGAGCTGGTGTGTGATCAAATCTGTTGAAGAATAGGTTTAGTTCATTAAGCCAATTAACATTTGCCTCAATCTGGCAGACAGACTGTTTATGACCCGAAATTGACTTAAGCCCCTCCCAGACCCCCCTTATGTCTTTTCTTTCCATTTGCTTTTCCATTTTTTCTTTATAACTGGCTTTTCCCTGCCTGATTTGATGCCTCAGCTCCTTTTGTACTTCCCTCAACCCCTCCTTATCTCTTGTCCTGAATGCCATCTTTTTCTCCTTAAGTAGTGTTTTTATATCAGAGTTAATCCATGGTTTGTTATTGGAGAAGCACCTCACCACTTTTGTGGGTACTGTGTTGTCCACACAAAAATTAATGTAGTCCGTTATGCAGTGTGTGAGTCCTTCTATATCTTCTCCATAAGAATCCTGCAGAACTTCCCATGCGGTTGTGTCAAAACAATCCCTCAGAGCCTCATCACTCTCCTCGGACCATATCCTCACTGTGCGGGTGACAGCTGGTTCTCTACGTACAAGTGGCTTGTACACAGGTCGGAGATGCACTAGGTTGTGATCCGATCTCCCCAGGGGCGGTAGGGCTGATGAGTTATATGCCTCCCTCACGTTGGCAAAGAACAAGTCCAGTGTTTTGTTGTCTCTTGTGTGGCAGGTTACATACTGTGTGAAACTGGGAAGTGTGGATGATGGAGAGGCATGGTTGAAATCACCCGACAGAAGAAAGAGGGCCTGGGGATGTTTTAACTGTAACTGGCTCAGCGTGGCTTGTAGGACCTCGCAGGCAGCGTCAGCTTTTGCAGAGGGGGGGACATATGCAGCTATCACGATGACATGCGATAGTTCCCTTGGTAGGTAGAAAGGTCTCATGCTCACAGCTAATAGTTCAATGTCCTTACAGCAAGTTTGCTCCTTAATCACAATGTGCCTAGGATTACACCATCTATTATTCACAAACATTGCCAGCCCTCCTCCTTTCCTCTTACCGCTCTCCCTTGTCCTGTCTGCCCGAAGGAGTTTAAAACCATCCAAGGAGACCAGAGAGTCAGGAGTAACTTCAGTGATGCGGCTCCCCTCTGACCTGGCAGTCACATGATCTGCCGGGGATCAGAGGCTGCTACAGGACCCAGATCAGCTTAGACAGTCATGGGCAGGAGGATGCATGCCTACTACAACTGGGGCTAAATGTATCAGCCCCAGTTACAGGGGAAATCAGGCTCCCCCACCAAAGATATAGTGTTCAGATGCCCCCAAAGGTCTATTATGACCTTATGGGGACACAATGCAAAAAAATAAAGAAATAAAATAAATAGAAAAGTAAAAAAAAAAAAATTAAAGTAAAATAATAAAAAAATAATAATACTCTAATACCACGCCCTCATCACAGGTTCTAGCCCCACCCTTGATGACACAATACAAAATAAAAATTACCGTAAGAGAGAGGAAAAACTATTTTAAAAAGTTTTTTAGTAGCACTTTGTTCAATAAAAAAAAATAAATAAAAAGTGAAACATAAATAAACAGACACATTTTCCCTCCTACTTTGTTTATATTTTCCCGGGTATAAAAATAAATAAATAAAAAACATGCAAAAAAAATAAAAACAACATAAAAATACAGCCCTATGTGTCGCCAAAAAAAGATGCAGAAATTAGTTGAATAATCCAAATGATAAAAATGCACATACAAAACCGCACATACAAAATACACGAAAATGTGTCTGGTCCTGCAGCAGAGAAATTGGCCCAGTACAGAAGTGGTTAAGTTGTGTCTGCCTAATATAAGGAGACCAGTACTATACGGAACAATATAAGTGAGGGGTCTAGTACAGATTTTGCATGGTATCCCAGAAGCTTCCTGTTACATCTATGGTTTGGAGAACCCCAATCTGGAGAAAGTGTGGATCCCATAGGTGGACATGGATCCTCAGGATATATCAAAAATGTCTACTGTGAGAATATCCCTTTAGGACTAAGGTCCCACGCAGTGAATAGCTGCAAAGAAACACTGCGCAAAAGACCATTTTTTCTGCAGCTTTCTTTCACAGAAAGTCCACAGAGTTTTCCTCTGCAGACTTTCGGCCCCTATTATATCTATATGGTAAACACCAGCAATTTCGATGCAGATTTCAAACTGCAATGTGTGAATGGGATTAGTCAGAATCTCATCCACTTTGCAGGTGATGTAAAACACAGCATTTTTTTTTGCAGCATTTCCGCCACGGCCAAAATGCTGCGTTTTTGTGAAGTGGGGCCCCGGCCTAAAGGGTTCGATTTGTGTAGAAAAACTATTTTAGGGAATTCTGAGTTTATACAGATGTCCCTCATTAAAACTGTTAACATCTGTCTGAAGAGGAGAGTGTCTACAAAGTGTGTCTCTCAGGGATGTAGCTATAGGGAGTGCAGAAGTAGCAGTCGTAACCGGACCCTGAGGAGGCCCCAAAGGTCCTTCTGCCACATAAAAAATACCAGTATCCTAAATAACACCAGATACGTAGGGGCCCCATTCCAGATTTTGCATTGGGGCCCAGGAACTTTGAATTACGGCTCTGGTGTCTCTCTCTCTTTGTCTGTTTATAGTATCCAGCCAGTCAATGCCGTGCGTGACCATCCCATTAATTCCAATTATCATCATGTAATGCTTCATTTCCCCTGTGGTGGCGTTGCATTTATTTGGTTTTTCGTTCCCCCATTACCACGGACTGCTGAGAATCCTGGCAATAAGACCCTGTGGTCAGCTGATATTCAGGGATTCTTCTAACCAAAAGAGTACAACCCCCCTAATGGTTACGCCCCATCAAGGCAAATGTCACCTATTGTACACACAGTGGAATATTTTCACCAGGCTCAAGATTTGCAGCAAGTGGGATGGATTTCATTACCCTGAAGAATCAATAGAAAACACAATTAGCAAATATTCCTTCATCTATAGATTTGGATAAACAAAACACCAAACTGATGAATGTAAGGGGGTGTTCACATTATGGATAGTAGTGTCCATTGCTAGCATCTCTTACAATATGCTAACAACAGATACTGACAGATTGTCATAAATCCGTTGATTTCAATGGGATTTGATCTGTTGTCAATTAGTGTCCATTTTCACCAAATCCGTCACGGGTCTGTTATTGTAGCAGACATAATAACGTGGGGTGCAGGACTTATGACGGACGTTAAGCATCCATTATTTTTTTACATTAATGTCTATGGCTAATGGACAGTTATCTCTGTCCGTTGTTTTTTTTTTCACATGCTCAGAAAGAAGAACAAAAAACTGACACTAACTGATCTCACACTAGGTTCACACATGTTCGCTTGGGGACCCCCTGAACGGAAACCTAATCCACTTAAAAAAGCAGTTACCTGTGGATTTCCGCCCAAAAAGGGGTGAAAAATGCAGAGAGAAAGGCGTTGCAAGTGCTCTCTCTGCATTTTTCAAGCGGAATGGGGAACAGGATTCCCCAGCGGAGATCAGGCACAGGTATGAACCTAGCCTTAATGTGTCCGCTTTTTTAAGTAATCTATTTATTAATCAATTTAAAAAAAACGGACACATTAACATCAGTTAGTGTCTGTTAATGTCCGTTTTTATATTGTCCATTTTTTTTTTTTTTTTTTTTCAGAATGGACATCCAACGTTAGTGTGAATGTGAAACGAGGTCCTCTTTAAGCTACCGGCAATGAAAGTCTATGGAGAGAAGAGGAGAGGCGCAGCTCCTTGAGGTGGGAGACTACATAGAGATAATAGATCTGTCTGCACTAAACAATGACACTTTTCCCTCACAATGGAGCTGAATTATGTATTTTGCTTACTTGTATAGCGACATCATATTCTGCAGCCCTTTACAAACATTGTCAATACTGTCCCAAAAAAATACCAGGCACTTCTTAAAATAAAGTATATAGTAGAGTTTGTGACCTTCACCTGCACTATTGATTTATATATAACCCAAGTTGTCTTTTTTACGTTTAGCTATGCTGTAAAGACTTCATTTTCTCATGATACAAAGTCTAAACATTATTGCTACAAAACCCTCTCCCGCTTATGAGCCACATTATAACCATCGGGGTACATTATGGGGTAGATTTACTAAAAATGTCTAAGTTTTAGACAGTGCAACATTAGACTAGATAGTCCTAAACTGCACCAGATTTATCACAGTGTCTGTTGTTTGATAGATTTGATGTATTGTCAGACTGTCATGTCTACTTTTACACTACTTATTAGTTGGCTTAAAATTTCTTGGCACATATTTGGTGCACAGAGTGATAACTTACACCCTTTCCTGAAAGTCCAGGCCCCTTTCCAAAGCCTTTCCTAGTCTTTGATGCATAGCCTATAAGGGCTCTATATATGGAGATGTAATAAAGTCAAATGCTGTAGGCTTAAATTAGAGAGTCAAAAAGTGTCAATGGCACTTCCGTAGTGAGCTGTCTAGTAGTAATAGTAGTCTCTTATGGCTACATCAGTGATTCCCAACAGGGGTAACTTGGAATCCTGCCAGGAGCCGCAACACTCTGGGAGAATGACGGCATCTGCATCATGGTTATCTGCGTCCTTTTTTTTGGTCTTTTGGAAAAAATTATTTGGTATGGGTGCCCCCAGGAACTTTTTTTTTTTACGGGGTGCCCTGAGTCTGAAAAGGTTGGGAAACACTAGGTTACTTTAAGATTAACATTAACATTTGGTACTTACCATCTACAGATAGCTGGAAAAGAATAAAGCGTTATTTTTGGAAGTGCAGAATGTAACAACATTTCAGTTACATCCTATAGATTAAAATAAGAGAGAAAAAGAAATAAGATTCACTTCTTAAATCTCACAACAAGGAATAGTTTTATTTTAGATGATAAGTATCTTAGTATTACTCATCATTCTAATTAGAGAAAGATCTACAAAGTGCAAATATACAGTATGTCCTGTTCCTGGAGGAATCACATCAGTCTAGAGAGCGGAAATAAGTAGGCCACGTGAGACTGTACCGTGCACCTCACACACTCTTACTGCCAGGCCGAACCTTCAGTAAGGAAATGTTGGAATCTACAATCTATGCTAAAAAATGTTAGATTGGGCCTTATTTCTAACATTCCGATCATGGCTTCTTACAGAAATGGCTGCAATGGGCAACATCAGCACTACTAATTCTCATAAAGTTGAAGTCCATTGTGAATTGATATAATTGTAATTATTGAGACCACTAAGGGCATCTGTTATTCAGTTCAATGCTGTGACTTAGGCCCCATGCACATGACCAAGTGTGAAGTCCAAGGGGAGTTCCAATGCTCCATTCCAGGGAATATAAACTCTGTAACAATGGGTCGGAACAGAGTGGAGTCCCCCCTTTGAAACCAATGCAGGATGGAAGACATTCAGATGTCATCAGATTGCCTTCCTTTAAAACATCGGATCGAGCCAGAGACAGCTCTTAAGCAAGAGCCTTGAAGGCATCTCTGTGGGAACAATGCAGTCCAGAAAAAAGTCACTGTAGGATTGCAGCTAGAAAAAATGTCATATACTGTATAACCAAATGCAGGAATATGCCATTTCCTCCTCTGCTGGTGAGAAGTCCTATTACATTGGTTTCTATTGTCTGGCCTGTCTAATAGCAGAAATCATACGCCTCTCCTGTATAAGAAGATTTGGGCTGTCTGAATGAGTTACTGAGCATGTGTGACCACCAGCACTGAACACATTAGGTCAGGAGTGTCCAAAATTTTGCCAAGAGGGCCAGATTTGGTGAGGTGAAAATGTGTGGGGGCCATCTGATCAGTCTGACATTCTTTTAACCATTAAAGAGGACCTTTCATGTCCTCATAGATGTACAATATTATATACCGCTAGAAAGCTAAGATGTGCGCTGAATTCAGCAACTAGCGATACAGTCAGCTTTCTAGCCGTATATAATACCGCACATCGATGAGGATATGAAATGTCCTCTTTAACACTAAATGTACAGGTGCATCTCAATAAATTAGAATATCTTTGAAACGTTTATTCATTTCAGTAATTCAGTAATACAATCCATAATCAGCGTCTTCCATGATTGTGTGTCCTACTGAACCAGACTGAGGGACCATTTAAAGGCTTAGGAAACCTTGGCAGGTGACACTGAATTTACAATACTGAACTGGGAGGCATCAAAGAGCAGACAGCAATGTGGCCTTACCAGTAGCAGAACTGGGTCAGTGGTGCCACTTCTCCCTGGTTCTGCTGATCCAGTATTAACAAGCAGATCGGCAGAACCAGGGAGAACCGGGCTGCATTCACTTACCGCTCCCCACTCCTGCCCATGGCCTCCTCTTCCTCCGTCTTGCACATTCAATGGGCTCTGTGTGTTGCAGATCAGGTCACTTTGTACAAGCCTGCATTAGGTAGTCATACTGAGAGAGAGTCAATAGAACAGTATGGGACACCATAGCAAGTATGCAACAGCAAAATCTTGACACAGGAGCATATTTTGTAAAATGGTTTCAATTGCATTTACTAACCCATCCACACCAGTTTTCTGGCATAGATGGGTGTAAATGTGTTGCATCTTTCTGCACCCTGCTCTACACTTTTTATAAAAGTGGGCAGAGAGGGGCGGAGACTAAACAATCCAGGCCACGGATGCCTCAGCCCGACAAGATGACTATATCTCACACCACATAGTTAGCAAGAGCTATACCTGAAATCTACACCAGTACCTGACTGGCATAGATTTTATTTATAGTGCATGTAAGTGTATCTGAAATATTAAGACCGAAGCCTCTCATGCCAGCTGGGGACTTCATTAAGATTGGTGTACAGAACGCCAGTCTTAATAAATCTCCCAGTTGTGTCTTGCCTGACCTAACAGAGTAAATGACTATTTATTTGTAGTACAATCCCTTTAATGATCTTTCCTTAGTTATTAAACATGTCACACACAGTTGTGTAATCTCAAGAATACAATAGACGGTCTCGAGAATGAAGTCTATGCAACGTTAGGACTTTCCACATGGCTCCCTTGGAGAGGAAGAACTAGATGTCAACACTTCTTCATCTCCTCCATTACATGCTACTCTAGCTCTGCTGACTGCGCCATCTCACCTTGACAGATGCACTGCAGGATATCACATAATGTAAAATCACAATGCCCTTACCATACACCCAATGTCACAATACGTGCCTTGCTTTGCCTAATATATTAAAAATACACAGTACAAAAAATTCCTCCCTCCTGTTGTATATCCAATTCTACGTGGTAACATCTATATCTCGGCAATAAAACTTCTTATAATTTCCTAATTTCAGATTGCAGGTTAATTGAACACTACCGAGCTTCAGAACCGCCTAAAGAAATGGTTTAGTCTCTCGATTTTTCTGGATTTTTTTTCCTTCTTATTTTTCTTAATTGCCTCGGCTGAAATGACCCATAGACTCACATCCACCATCATGAAAGATGACAACGCATTGATAATCTACCAAAGCGACTCGCAGACAAACATTTGGACTGTAAATCATTTTTAACACTCCCGGCTCCTCATAAAAGTCACACAGCTGTGTCTGTGAAAGCCGCTAACTGATGGGAGAAGGTAAATGTGTAGTTCTACAGGATTGTGCCTAAGAATCTGGAACATGATAGTAAATGCTTCCCGCTCAACGAGGACTAAATAACTATTAAAATTAATGGATGGTTATTTACCCTTAACCCCAAAATTGTTCATGGATATTGTGATTAATCTTTCCCGAGGTTTTCTTGGTATTAGTGGGACGTACATACCGTCGTCCTTGAATATAGTTATATTGTGATGAAGAGCTCGGCTTTGACTTCAGACCTTTCCTTAGACATTCATCAACTGTATTTGCTCACTTAACAGGCTGGTTTAAAATATTGCACAATATTTCAGCCGAAATATATAAATTTCTCATGGACCTGAAAGTAAAAACAACTATTCTTTATCCAGGGTAGAATTCATCTTAAAATATGGTTTGGCACGAGTGGCACATGACATCATTACGTATTTTTTCCGATGCTGTGATATCACAGTCACTATTTTTGTATGCATTATTCCAATGCTATGATAACATGGTGTACATAAACCCTGTAATGTGGGATCTAATGTGGTTTCTATAATTCCTCTGCTGTAATTTCACTTTATATATTATCTCTGTACTGTGACATCACTGTATGTAGGATCCTGTACTGTGATATCACTGTGTGTATTATCCCTGTACTGTGACATCACTGTGTGTATTATCCCTGTACTGTGACATCACTGTGTGTATTATCCCTGTACTGTGACATCACTGTGTATATTATCCCTGTACTGTGACATCACTGTGTGTATTATCCCTGTACTGTGACATCCCTGTGTATATTATCCCTGTACTGTGACATCACTGTGTGTATTATCCCTGTACTGTGATATCACTGTGTGTATTATCCCTGTACTGTGACATCACTGTGTGTATTATCTCTGTACTGTGACATCACTGTGTGTATTATCCCTGTACTGTGACATCACTTTGTATATTATCCCTGTACTGTGACATCACTTTGTGTATTATCCCTGTACTGTGACATCACTGTGTGTATTATCTCTGTACTGTGACATCGCTGTGTGTATTATCTATGTACTGTGACATCACTGTGTGTATTATCCCTGTACTGTGACATCACTGTGTGTATTATCCCTGTACTGTGACATCACTGTGTGTATTTTCCCTGTACTGTGACATCACTGTGTATATTATCCCTGTACTGTGACATCACTGTGTGTATTATCCCTGTACTGTGACATCACTGTGTATATTATCCCTGTACTGTAACATCACTGTGTGTATTATCCCTGTATTGTGACATCACTGTGTGTATTATCCCTGTACTGTGACATTACTGTGTTTATTATCCCTGTACTGTAACATCACTGTGGGCATTATCCCTGTATTGTGACATCACTGTGTGTATTATCCCTGTACAGTGACATCACTGTGTTTATTATCCCTGTACTGTAACATCACTGTGGGCATTATCCCTTTGCTGTGACATCACTGTGTTTATTATGTCTAATTTAGGGAGCCCAAAATAATTTAGTCATGCTCGTCATGGTGGGGTAGGCTCCCATTACAACTGGCTGTAGGACCAACAAAATATCTATTTTAGAATACTTTATAATGATCATATTTCCCCTCCAGACTTCAGTCATTTGAGGTCAGAAGCTCATTGTGGACATATTATATGAATTTTGTGCAGCTGATCAGTTAGGGTGCCGAGTGTTGGGCCCCCACTGATATAATAATGAGCTATTCTAAAGATAAGACATCAATATCTGGTCTTGAGCAAACCCTTTAAGAGGTGAAAATGATAAGCCTTACCCACAAACCTTTCATTCCCTTTTCACTAAACCAATGACTTGTTCCACTAAATTAACGGAGATTAGTCCAGTATTAGCCAATTTATACAGATGTAACATATGGATTAAAATTAATAGAAAATAGTTAATCGAAGCATAAGCAAGAAATTTCCTTAAATGTTTTCATTGCAGGCGTTCCTGCAAACAGCAATGGGTTAAGTGGAGCTATATATTTCCTTTACGCTGCTATCATCATAACCGGCTCCGATAATGAAGACTGGTGCAATATCCTCGAGATAAATTACCATTAGTCTTATTATTGATCAAGCGGCTTCAGAAGTAATAATTAGCGTCATCCGTAATCATTACACTTCCATTGATAAAAATATAAATGAAATTCAGCCTCGGCATACATATAATGCACACATAATACACTACCATTTCTGCATTTTTGTAGGTTTCTGACTAATTTTGGACTGGCATTGCCACCAGATCTAAGCCATATCTGCAAATAACGTGCCAGACCATATTTACGGCATTCATGTCTGCGCATAAGATAGCCCCCCTGTATGAAAGGGATTTCCAGCATGTGGGTTGCAAGGTCCTGATGCATGGCTAATGGGTTGTCTACTAGACTGGAACATTTGTGGTGGTCTAGCAGATAGATCTTTCTATAGTGGGAAGGCAATGTCCACACATGAGGAGAGGAAGCCATGAAACGCTGCTTTGTCATAAAGACAAAGGACATAGAGGAGAGCTGGTAACAGGTTTGGGCAGGAGGTGAGGAGTAAAAGCATAGTTTGTCACCTCAGGGATAACACATGCCCCTATACTAAAACCTGGGGTTGTCTTCTCTTCGACACGATCTGACATTGACCATGGAAAGATGTTGTGTCCTAATAAGAATAAATCGTGTATACAGTCCCTGACAGAAGTTCTGTCGCTTATCCATGTTGTGGAATCAGAAGCTTATAACCTGACTTTAAATTTATCCATTGGTTTTAGAAATGACTCATATGAAAGCTGAAACCCTCCCAAATGATTTTTTGGCTTCACTGCTGAAATATTCATCATTTAATGAACACAGAAAGGTCAGATTTTGGCAAGACAAAAGTTTTGTCGCACACATAAAGTAATGTGAAAATCAAACCAATAATTCTGTTCAAAAACAAAGATATGTTTCATTACATTGGTGGATGAAGTTGTGGTGCTATCAGAGCCATATTTAATATTTTGTGTGACTTCCATGAGCTTGAAGGACGGCATCCATGCGTTTCAACAATGATTCATACAATTTATTGATGAAGTCATCAGGAATAGCAAATAATGCAGTCTTACATGCCTCCCAGAGTTCATCAAGATTCTTTGGTTTTGTCTGCCAAGCTTCCTCTTTTATCCTACCCCAAACATGCTCAATGATGTTCATGTCTGGTGACTGGGCTGGCCAGTCCTGGAGCACCTTGATCTTCTTTGCCTTGAGGAACTTTAATGTAGAGATGGATGTATGAGATGGAGCACCATCCTGCTGCAAAATTTGACCCCTTTTATGATTGGGAATGTAAGAGGAAGCTAATACTTCCAGCTCCTGGATCTATACTGTAAGGACTGTGAATCTGTGGAATAGCCTACCCCAGGAGCTGGATCTATACTGTAAGGACTGTGAATCTGTGGAATAGCCTACCCCAGGAGCTGGATCTATACTGTAAGGACTGTGAATCTGTGGAATAGCCTACTCCAGGAGCTGGATCTATACTGTAAGGACTGAATCTGTGGAATAGCCTACCCCAGGAGCTGGATCTATACTGTAAGGACTGAATCTGTGGAATAGCCTACCCCAGGAGCTGGATCTATACTGTAAGGACTATGAATCTGTGGAATAGCTTACCCCAGGAGCTGGATCTATACTGTAAGGACTGTGAATCTGTGGAATAGCATACCCCAGGAGCTGGTTATATACTGTAAGGACTGTGAATCTGTGGAATAGCTTACCCCAGGAGCTGGATCTATACTGTAAGGACTGTGAATCTGTGGAATAGCCTACCCCAGGAGCTGGACCTATACTGTAAGGACTGTGAATCTGTGGAATAGCCTACCCCAGGAGCTGGATCTATACTGTAAGGACTGTGAATCTGTGGAATAGCCTACCCCAGGAGCTGGTTATATACTGTAAGGACTGTGAATCTGTGGAATAGCTTACCCTAGGAGCTGGATCTATACTGTAAGGACTGTGAATCTGTGGAATAGCCTACCCCAGGAGCTGGATCTATACTGTAAGGACTGTGAATCTGTGGAATAGCCTACCCCAGTAGCTGGACCTATACTGTAAGGACTGTGAATCTGTGGAATAGCCTACCCCAGGAGCTGGATCTATACTGTAAGGACTGTGAATCTGTGGAATAGCCTACCCCAGGAGCTGGTTATATACTGTAAGGACTGTGAATCTGTGGAATAGCTTACCCTAGGAGCTGGATCTATACTGTAAGGACTGTGAATCTGTGGAATAGCCTACCCCAGGAGCTGGATCTATACTGTAAGGACTGTGAATCTGTGGAATAGCCTACTCCAGGAGCTGGATCTATACTGTAAGGACTGAATCTGTGGAATAGCCTACCCCAGGAGCTGGATCTATACTGTAAGGACTGAATCTGTGGAATATCCTACCCCAGGAGCTGGATCTATACTGTAAGGACTGTGAATCTGTGGAATAGCTTACCCCAGGAGCTGGATCTATACTGTAAGGACTGTGAATCTGTGGAATAGCCTACCCCAGGAGCTGGTTATATACTGTAAGGACTGTGAATCTGTGGAATAGCTTACCCCAGGAGCTGTATCTATACTGTAAGGACTGTGAATCTGTGGAATAGCCTACCCCAGGAGCTGGATCTATACTGTAAGGACTGTGAATCTGTGGAATAGCCTACCCCAGGAGCTGGATCTATACTGTAAGGACTGTGAATCTGTGGAATAGCCTACCCCAGGAGCTGGTTATATACTGTAAGGACTGTGAATCTGTGGAATAGCTTACCCCAGGAGCTGGATCTATACTGTAAGGACTGTGAATCTGTGGAATAGCCTACCCCAGGAGCTGGTTATATACTGTAAGGACTGTGAATCTGTGGAATAGCTTACCCCAGGAGCTGGATCTATACTGTAAGGACTGTGAATCTGTGGAATAGCCTACCCCAGGAGCTGGATCTATACTGTAAGGACTGTGAATCTGTGGAATAGCCTACCCCAGGAGCTGGATCTATACTGTAAGGACTGTGAATCTGTGGAATAGCCTACCCCAGGAGCTGGTTATATACTGTAAGGACTGTGAATCTGTGGAATAGCTTACCCTAGGAGCTGGATCTATACTGTAAGGACTGTGAATCTGTGGAATAGCCTACCCCAGAAGCTGGTTCTATACTGTAAGGACTGTAAATCTGTGGAATAGCCTACCCCAGGAGCTGGATCTACACTGTAAGGACTGTGAATCTGTGGAATAGCCTACCCCAGGAGCTGGTTCTATACTGTAAGGACTGTAAATCTGTGGAATAGCCTACCCCAGGAGCTGGATCTATACTGTAAGGACTGAATCTGTGGAATAGCCTACCCCAGGAGCTGGATCTATACTGTAAGGACTGTGAATCTGTGGAATAGCCTACCCCAGAAGCTGGTTCTATACTGTAAGGACTGTAAATCTGTGGAATAGCCTTCCTCAGAAGCTGGATCTACACTGTAAGGATTGTAAATATGTGGAATAGCCTACCCCAGGAGCTGGTTCTATACTGTAAGGACTGTGAATCTGTGGAATATTTTAAAAAATAGAGACATATAGAATGACATTTTTTGTCCTGAATTACAGCCTAATATATTACTGAATGTTTAAATACATTACTATCTACTTATCTTTTTGTGTTAGTGGTACATTACCAGTATATTACTTACCTTTATGATTGTTTTTTTCTGCAACTATGGTCTTTACCCTATGTCTGACACCTTTGTATTGTTTTCTTGTTGCATCGTTATTTATGTAATTTTTTAATGAATCTATTAAACTTATATATTTTTAAACTCTGTTCTATATGCTGAGTGTCTTTTCCATTCTCTTTGTTTTTGGTGTTGTAAATTGGTATTTAAGACACGTTAAGTTATGGAAGCCAGCTTTATTTCTTTGGGCTACATAGGACAATTCATGTGACTTTTGTCATGCCCATTTTTTATACCATGCTTTTTGCTTGTTTGTGAATCTGTGGAATAGCCTACCCCGCAGCTGATCACAGCAGTCACAGCCGACAGCTTCAAAAAAGGATTAGATGCCTTTTTAGAGGAAAATAGCATTGATGCTTACGGATATCCATAGAATTTCATGTCCTTTCCCGTCTCCTGATTGAACCTGATAGAAATGTCTCTATTTTCAACCGTACTAACTAACTATATGTAACCTAGAAAGCATCTGTCCGCTTTGTCCATTACCTTTTTTTTACCTGCAGCTGTCAAACACCTTAAGTTGAGGCAGCATATATGGGGTAAGGAGTAAAAGCTCTGGATGCCAAGGCTGTCAAGGCAAGTGGCACTAGTGACCGATGAGGCATCCTGTACAATCACAAAGTTTGCACATTCAATCTTGAATACATTGCTAACTCTGCCCAACCGATTGTAGTCAGTATGAGCCCAATGTCTGGTACTGTGCAGAATCCTCGGAGGACCAGGACCTCTATATTTGTCCAGTTTTCCCTTTCTAAAGCCACCCCTGCTACCAATAACACAAATTCCTCAATACTAAAAGACACAAACATAGTGATCCTGGGATCTAGCACAGATCCTAGATGGTGTTTAATAATCTGCTTTAATTGCCACTAATAAAAATCACTATTTATGCTGAAACAAAGAGAATTAAGACCATTATACACACGTGGACAAAATTGTTGGTACCCCTCGTTTAATGAAAGAAAAACCCACAATGGTCACAGAAATAACTTGAATCAGACAGACTGGAATTTGCCAAACTACATGTTGACAAGCGACAAAGCTTTTGGGAGAATGTCCTATGGATAGATGAGACAAAAATAGAAATTTTTGGCAAGGCACATCAGGTCTATGTTCACAGACGGAAAAATGAAGCATGTCTTGAAAAGAACACTGTCCCTACTGTGAAACATGGAGGAGGCTCTGTTATGTTCTGGGGCTGCTTTGCTGCATCTGGCACAGGGTGTCTTGAATCTGTGCGGTGTACAATGAAATCCCAAGACTATCAAGGGATTCTAGAGAAAAATGTGCTGCCCAGTGTCAGAAAGCTTGGTCTCAGTCCCAGGTCATGGGTCTTGCAACAAGATAATGACCCAAAACACACAGCTAAAAACACCAAAGAATGGCTAAGAGGAAAACATTGGACTATTCTGAAGTGGCCTTCTATGAGCCCTGACCTAAATCCTATTGAGCATCTTTGGAAGGAGCTGAAACATGCCGTCTGGAAAAGGCACCCTTCAAACCCGAGACAACTGGAGCAGTTTGCTCATGAGGAGTGGCCAAAATACCTGCTGAGAGGTGCAGAAGTCTCATTGACAGTTACAGGAATCGTTTGATTGCAGGGATTGCCTCAAAAGGTTGTGCAACAAAATATTAAGTTA
The DNA here is from genome assembly GCA_947044405.1 of Leptodactylus fallax. Lineage (NCBI taxonomy): Eukaryota > Metazoa > Chordata > Amphibia > Anura > Leptodactylidae > Leptodactylus > Leptodactylus fallax. Next base: position 13,922,876 of record CAMRHE010000006.1, read on the forward strand.
AGGGTCCCATCATTTCTGTCCAGGCCTGTTTCATGAGTTTTCTTTTATAAAAAATTCTGTTGAAGCCTGGTTGAAAAGCAATGTCTGACTTTCATTTGTTCATTTTCATAGAATTTTTATATATTATTACTTTTGGCAGATTCAAGTTATTTCTGTGACCATTGTGGGTTTTTCTTTCATTAAACGAGGGGTACCAACAATTTTGTCCACGTGTGTATAACCATTGCTATTAAAGTAAACCTTATTAAAGGATGCTGTGTTTCCAACTATAGATAAAATAAAAAAATAAAAAATAATAATAATAAAATAATAATATAACATAAACCTTGGCCTGCAGTAATTATTTTTTCATTGCATGTTTAATTTTAGAGAAAGTAATGATTTATGTGCAGAGATGGTCACGGTGGCACAGCGTGAGCCCAGTAATAAGGGAATGCTTCAGTGTACAACAGCAATTACATATATACAGAACCACACCAGTGGTCAGGTGCGGCTCCAATAATGAGGAGCACACATACAACTAATGTACAGATTCTAATTATGTGCATTGTGGTGGGAACAAGAGGGCTGATTATTAACCTAATACTGAATCCAGAGCATAGACCACCTCATTACTTCCCTTCAGACCACGGTTGTGACTTGTACATTGGATACATATTAACAATCACAACATAAGCAAAAAGAAAAGAATTTCCACCGAAATTGGATGTTATGTCAAAAAAAATATTAGTTGATGTCCATGAGTTCAGACCTTTCCCCATTCCCAATAAAAAGGGCTCTGTTAATGGCCTTGACAGAGATTTCAGTGGAAAAAAATTTCTCTAGGGCTTGGGCTTTTTTTTTATTTTAGATTATTTTTCCTGAAGTAATGGTGGGATTTCTTGGTCGACAAACAGACTCCAGACAGTCAGGCAGAGGCGTAATTCGAAGCTCCAGGGCCCAAATGCAAAATCTATAATGGGACCGATACCTACCTTATAGTATATTTTGTGTGGCAGAGGGACCTTTGGCGGCCTCCTCAGAGTTCAGGGCCTGGTAGCAACTGATACCTCTGCACCCACTATAGCTATGGGCCTGCAGTCAGGGATGTAGATAAGGTTCACAGGACCCAATGCAACAAGATTAAAGGGGTGTTCCACTTCATTTTGTTACTCCCCAGAATGACTTAAAATAATAAACCCTATATACTCAGGTGTCCGTTCGGGATCCAGCAGAGAGTCTCTGTTCAGATTCTTGTTCAGTTTTTCTTTATCATTTGAACACAGCATCAATGCTCAGCAACTGATTGGCTGTCGCGCTCTTGTACAGGCCAAAGGTCAGAAAAACCAGAGACCCGAATGGAGACACTATACTGGATCCGCGGCCAAACAGACAAGTGAGTGTTACTTTAAGTTAGGCTAAGGAGTAACAAAAGGAAGTGGAGACCCCTTTAAGATCCCTACCATCCGCACCTTTTATCAGCATCACTGAGTCTTTTAACCCCTTTCTGCTGCCGGCATTTTTCGATTTTCACAGAGCCATATGAGGGCTTAATCATCTAATGGATCTGTCCCTGATATCTCCATTGCAGTCTCCGGCCTTACCATATCTCCTAGGCAGTATGCCCACCGCCTCGGGATTAGGTCTGACTCAGACCTTTCCTTCACCCCCCATATCCAATCACTCGCACGCTCTTTTCATCTCCACCTCAAAAACATCTCCAGAATCAGTCCTTTCCTTACCACAGATACACTAAAGACACTTATTGTTGCCCTGATTCATTCTCGCCTTGACTACTGTAACTCCTTACTAATCCGTCTTCCCCTTACTAAACTCTCCCCTCTACAATCTATTCTGAATGCGGCGGCCAGGCTCATCTATCAGTCTAGACGCTATAGCGATGCCTCCGGTCTGTGCCGGTCACTACATTGGCTGCCTATTCAATACAGAATACAATATAAACTTATCCCCCTCATCCACAAGGCTCTCCATAATGCTGCACCTCCCTACATTTCCTCCCTCATCTCTGTCTATCACCCAACCCGTACTCTGCGTTCACTCAATAATCTAAGACTAACATCCTATATTATCAGAACCTCCTACGCTCGTATACAAGACTTCTCCCGAGTAGCACCACTTCTCTGGAATGCTCTATCCCGGACTATTAGCTTAACCCCCAATTTCTACAGCTTCAAGCGCTTCCGAAAGACATATCTTTTCAGACAGGCCTATCACAACTCCTAATGTAAACCCTTCCGTAATTAGAATCCCTAAAATGAACCCTCTGTTCACGCTCCTGCATTACTTCACAGGATATGATGCTGTATCAGACTGTAACTTTATATGTTCAGACATCAGCTGCATATTAAAGGACACAAATGGTGACAGCTCATACAGCTTTATATATGTGTAATGAAATTAACCTCTGTCACATAAATAGTTTCTCCACTGTATAAGCAATGCTACCTCCGATGCCGCCCCTGCTACCTCTTGTGCCACCCCCTCAACCTCATAGATTGTAAGCTCTTGCGAGCAGGGCTCTCAGTCCCATTGTGTGAATTGAATATTTCTCTGTAATGTATCTTTTTGTCAGTATTTGAACCCTACAATTTGTAAAGTGCTGCAGAATATGTTGGCGCTATATAAATTGTAATTTATAATGTAATACAAATTGTAATTTGTAATGGTACCATTTAATATTCCGTGTGTTATACTGTCAAGCTGGAAAAAAATTCAGGATCGGGTAGAATTGGAGAAAAACTGTGTTTGGGCTACTTTCTTACGGGCTTTGTTTTTATGGCGTTCACTGTGCAGCCAAAATGACATGTCACCTCTATTCTATGGGTCAGTATGATTCCAGGAATACCAAATTTCCACAGTTTTTTTTTCTAGGTTTAAACCGTTTAAAAAAAAAAATCTAAAACTTTGGAAATAAAAAATTTCACCATATTCTGACACCCATTACTTTTTTATATTTCTGGGTATGGGGATGAATAAAGTATCTTTTTTGCGGGGCCAGGTGTACTTTTTCGTTATTCCATTTTGGGGAATGTCTGATGTTTTGATTGCTTTTTGTTCAAATATTTATGGGAAGTGAAAAAAACATGGTTTCGCGCTTTTTTTTTTTTTTTTTTTGTTTGTAAACTGTGCATTTTAGGATGCGGGGATGTACTTTTATTGTTTTATTTTAGGAGCCCTGACAGTGTTCAACACTATGTTTTATAGCTACGTTCCTAGGAGTCCTGACAGTGTTCTACACTATGTTTTATAATAGGTTCCTAGGAGCCCTGACAGTGTTCTACACTGTTTTATAGAGAAAAAAACAAACTAGCACTAATACCTAAAATATAACCTTTAATAATCTGATTAAAAAGTGTACAATGCACTACAAAAAAAATGACGTCTGTAGTGTTGCTGCATGTGGCATTAAGCAGACAACAGCACATAAGTAGCTTTCACAATGTCCATAAAGCCTCTGTTTGAAAAACAGCTAAACTAAGTGCTCAATAATCAGCAGCATGTGAGAGGCTTTATCACAATGTCAATAGAGCCCCTGTTTGAATAGATCTATCTTAAGAGGCTTAACAAAATGTAAACACAGCCCCTGTTTGTATAAAGCTATCCTCTAAGAGGTTTATAACAATGTCCACACAGCCCCTATTTGTATATAGCTATCCTCTAAGAGGCTTATCTCAATATCAAAACAAAGCCCCTGTTTGTATAAAGCTATCCTCTAAGAGGCTTTAACAATGTAAACAGAGCCCCTATTTGTATAAAACTATCCTCAACGCGTTTCCCCCAGAGATAAGCAGGGTTCATCAGGAGAAGGTAAAGATATAGATAATATCAAGCTTACTGAGATAATTTGCAGTAATAACTGCAGTTCCCAGTGTCCTGATGGTGCTAACACATAGCCACTTTACACCCCGCTCTGCGGCCCACCCTTTGGCTGGATAAAAGTGTCCCTGTTGGGACCTTCAAATGTGGCTCATGCAAGGCATGTGACTACATCTTGAAAGGGGACACTATTCCTATTGTCTCTACTGGTAAGAAACATCTTACTAAACAGTTCATCAACTGTAGGACCACTGGTGTGATCTATGTGGCCACATGCCCCTGTCCGTTAAATTACGTAGGTAAAACTATACGAGAATTTAGACGCAGAATACTTGACCATGTAGGCTATATCACACGGAGAGAAGATCGCACCCTCTCTACCCATGTATGGGAATATCATGGAGGTGACCCTAAGTCTCTGACCTTTCAAGGTATAGAACGAGTATGTCCCCCAATGAGAGGTGGTAACATGAGACCAGGCGTATTTTTCAATTTCAGAGTGTGAAACCTAAAGGCCTGAATGATTCACTCTCTTTTGCATCATTTATATAATTATGGTTTCATCTGCATTTTACATCTATTTAGTCTGTTTGTATAGCAATAATAGTTTTCATTCAACTCTATGGTTTATTATTATGCTTTACCCAAATATCTTTTGTTTATTTTACTGATGTTTTACATCTTTGGGTATTTCTCTATATTGATGGGATATAACAATTAAAACAGTACATAATTTTATGCACTGCTGTGGTGGCTGGTTTATCTTTGCCACTTTAGTACATATTAGTGTACATATCAATGTTTCCCTAGTCCAGTCATTTACCCGTTCTTACAGACTTATACTTGTATTTTGCATTTGTTATCTTAAGTAAATCTGATTGTGATCTTGAAAGGTTCTTTTCTATTTACTTTATTGCAGTCTTGTTTTCATTCACCATTTTCTCTTTTTTACATTTGTTGTTCAGCGTCTCCTCTCCATGGAAACCTGTTTTCCCTTGCATGACAAACCTCCGGACGAGGTGGGCGGAGCCTCGGTCCGATGACGTCATGAGGGGGAGTGTCATGGGGGCGGAGCTACGGGTTTATTAACCCGGCGGGACACAGTGAATGGCGTCGGCTCTCTTAGTACCAGTGTCCACCATCAGGACACTGAGAACTGCAGTTATTACTGCAAATTATCTCAGTAAGCTTGATATTATCTATATCTTTACCTTCTCCTGATGAACCCTGCTTATCTCTGGGGGAAACGCGTTGAGGATAGTTTTATACAAATAGGGGCTCTGTTTACATTGTTAAAGCCTCTTAGAGGATAGCTTTATACAAACAGGGGCTGTGTTGATATTGAGATAAGCCTCTTAGAGGATAGCTATATACAAATAGGGGCTGTGTGGACATTGTTATAAACCTCTTAGAGGATAGCTTTATACAAACAGGGGCTGTGTTTACATTTTGTTAAGCCTCTTAAGATAGATCTATTCAAACAGGGGCTCTATTGACATTGTGATAAAGCCTCTCACATGCTGCTGATTATTGAGCACTTAGTTTAGCTGTTTTTCAAACAGAGGCTTTATGGACATTGTGAAAGCTACTTATGTGCTGTTGTCTGCTTAATGCCACATGCAGCAACACTACAGACGTTTTTTTTTTTTTTGTAGTGCATTGTACACTTTTTAATCAGATTATTAAAGGTTATATTTTAGGTATTAGTGCTAGTTTGTTTTTTCTCTTTGATGGTATATTTGAGCACGATTAGTTACTCTACATTTGTTTACTATGTTTTATAGATAGGCTCCTAGGAGCCCTGACAGTGTTCTACACTATGTTTTATAGATAGGTTCCTAGGAGCCCTGACAGTATCATACACTATGTTTTATAGATAGGTTTCTAGGAGCCCTGACAGTGTTCTACACTATGTTTTATAGATAGGTTCCTAGGAGCCCTGACAGTGTTCTACACTATGTTTTATAGATAGGTTCCTAGGAGTCCTGACAGTGCTTTACACTATGTTTTATAGAAAGGATCCTAGGAGCCCTGACAGTGTTCTACACTATGTTTTATAGATAGGTTCCTAGGAGCCCTGACAGTGTTCTACACTATGTTTTATAGATAGGATCCTAGGAGCCCTGACAGTGTTCTACACTATGTTTTATAGATAGGTTCCTAGGAGCCCTGACAGTGTTCTACACTATGTTTTAAGCCAATTTAAGTTCTGGTTCATTCCAAACTTGTTCGACTTGAAACAAATCTTGGACTTGAGCCACCCGAAACTAAAACAAATCCTAAAATCCTAAAACCCATCACTAACCAGGAACCATGAGCCATTAGTTATACCCCTGTCTAAAATCACTGATCTGTGCTAATAATGGAAACTTTCCCCCCCTACACTTTACATATATGATCAACATATACATTTACAGTACAGATAAAATAGATGACTTTATAAGTAGAGCAATATAAAAGCAACATAAAATAATTGTGCCTTGTAACAAGTGGCAATTTCCACGTACATTAATTAGTTGCTTACGTACCATGAAATTCCTCTGAAAGCACATACTGCATCAACACCAATGGCTCATTACTTCATCATGACTAATGGTATTGTAATGAACAACACATTAATTAGGCTTGTGTCCTATATTAGATTGCTACCTTTCTCTTCAATAAAACAAATTAACACTCGATTTCATGGGGAGAATTTTAATTAGTTCTATTTCACATTTGCATGTTGTAGAGCCCGCCACTTGTACAATATTTCACTCTGTATAGAACATGAAGATACATTTGTGTAATGACACTTCTAGTAAGTATTCAATTGTCTTGGAAATTGCTGGTGTCTTGGATACTCTGTGTTATGTCTCTTCCTGTTCGGGTCTCTGCGCCACCCTCTGCTCGCACGCTGCGGCGTAGGAGGCGTCCTCAGTTTGATTCTTTGCTTAGGATTCTGGCTGCTTAGTCTGAACACGGTCCTAGTTCCCTTGCTGTGTAATGGATTTCCAGCCACACATGTGTTCTGAGCATTGTTTCTCTCTGGACCGCATAGAGTTAATCTTTTCCTTGCCTGTGTGATTGACAGCCTGTGTGTCTATCAGGTCTGGGGCTGGGCCCAGACTTTCTATATATGGGATGTCACTTTCACAGCAAGTTGCCGGTTATTGCACTGACTTTGCCTGCTTTCTTTGTACCTTTGATTTTTACCTTGCTATTTTCTCTGACCTTTGGCTTGCCTTGTGACTACGCTCTTGGATTTCAATTTGGTACCACTATTGCTTCTCTGGTTGTGACCCCTGGCTTGTTTACCATTCTTCTCTGTTGTTTTGTCTTGTTCTGTGTGTCACTTTACTCAGTATAGGGCTCATCTTCAAGTTGTCCTTTTACCGCTTAGGGTAAACTGAGGCAATAGGAAGGGACAGTGGCTGGGGTGAGATTAGGGCTCACTTGTCTCTGTCCTTCCTCCCAGACCCCTGCAGTAGTGTGAGGGTATTGCTACGCCTGGCAAGACCCTAACACTCTGCCTTCTCTTGGCGGTATGTTAGGAGAAGTCTATGTCTATCCGCTGCAGTACATATAACCACCACTACTAAAAGTACGACATGTGAACAGCGCCCAGACAATGCCGGAAACAGAATGCTCCAGAAAACGGCTTATCTGCAAGATTCCCAACAGTCAGAATCCCCTGATCTAAAATCAATGGCCTATCTTAAAGAAGTCCCTTTAACAGAAGTATAGTTTTACCAGTGAGAGAGAGGTGTATATGTCATGCATATCTTGCCCCTTATATATTATATCAAGTGAGCAGTCAGTTCTTGAAGTTGATGTGTTGGTAGAAAGAAAAAAAAAAAAAAAATGGGCAAAACTAGATTCACATGAACATAGTCCAAAACAGTCGTAAAAATGTACATTTTTTTACAGCCATTTTGCATTCAAAGGGCACTAATCCCTGTGATTATATTGAGGTATCTATGAAAACGGAAAAAAAAAATCGATCATGTGAATAGCCTTCATTCACATACAGTGATTTGAATGCAGCTGTGTGACAGTCCTTAAAAAAACGGCCATCACATGGTCCTGTGGGTGAGAACATCTCCAAAACAGCAGGTTGTAATGGAATTGCCTTTAAAGCAATTCATAAAACTACAGAAACTGTCAGATAACAGAGAGAAGTAGAACAAGCTGCCTAAATCTCACACTGCCCTGGTTGATAGAGTCTAAGGCTACCCTGACGTCTTCAGCAGAGCCCACTGTGAGGCCAGAAGGAGTTGGCAGGATCAGGACCCAGGTTATCACACCAAAAGCTAGTGTAAAAAATAGGTGCAACTGTAGACTAAAATCAGACCAGGAAACTACAACAAAAACACACAAGCAAGGTCAAATCAAGAAAGTACAGAATATCCAAATCAGAATCTGAGGTCAAGTACAAGAGTTCATAGTCACAGCCAAAACAGTAACGTTAGGTTCACACTAGTGTTTGAGTCTCGGTATGAGAATGAGTATGAGTCCCCCATTCTGCTTAAATCGGCAGAGAGAAAAGTGCTGCAAGGAGGACTTTTCTCTCCATCGTTTTCGGCGGAAACTAGACGGAAACCCGGAGGACTCAGTTATATGTAACCCCTTTTTAAGCGGATAGAAACCCGAACGCTAGTGTGAACCTAGTGTAAGAAAGAGGATATCCAGGAAAACAAGTCAAAGTCAGTAACACGAAATTCATCAAACAAACTGATATATTTCAGAGCTCACAAAATAACTACAATTAATAGAAGGCAACTGAGAGATTCTAAACAGACTTTATTCGTCTTCATGATTTGAGAATCTGGTTGGCTCAGCATCTCAGAGCTCTGACTAGCTGCAGAGTCAGAGAAAGCTTCACATGTCAGCATAGCAAACTTAAAGCAATGTGTGAACACTGTTTCAAGAAGGATATCACATATTCAGAATTCTAACACGGGTCTTCTGGAAAATTAAGTGGTAAGTACCTACCAAAAACTGTTAAGGGAAAAATGACTGATGAACCAGCAACATGGTCTCTCATGAATTATTGGTGTGTGGGGGAACAAAAGCTAGCCCGTCTGGTCCAGTCCCATAGAAGAGTTACTGTAGCACACATTGCTGAAAAAGTTACTGTTGGGTATGACAAAAAGGTGTCAGAACACACAGGACCGTTTTAAGACATTGGTGGACCCGGTGCAAAAGTTTCATAAGGGGCTCTTGTATTCAACTTTATCTGTGTCCTTAGGGTGCAAATAGAGTTGAAATTAGGATCTGCCACCAGGAACCATGGGACAGCACCCAAAATGAGGTAATGTCCCTGTGGGTCTGAGATAGCTGCCATAGGGCCCTAAGTAGGTGTACCGTTTGCCCTATGGTTGGTACGGCCTTGAGAATGCATGCTGCATTGCATCTTTCTGCATATAGTGCAGACCAGTCAGAGTGTCCATGCAGATCCCTGTCTGCCTCTGAAAGTGCCTACAACAGGCAGGAGGCAGCAAAACTAAACCATGGATATATGGAAGAATCAGATCTGATGGATTATGTCTTCTTTAACACCACATGGGCAGATGGGTACGTGTGTATCCTTACCAGAAGAAACAATGACACATTTGTGCCCTGACTTAGTCACTGACATGTGATATGCAGAATTTCTATTTGACTAGGACACATTTAATAACAGATAATCCCCCATTTTTGGGTCAGAGAATACTGATCTTTGCTCCTCACAGTTAATCCATTATCATATACTGAGCACGGAATAACACTATTTCTTCCATTATAGTGTTCCATTGTAGAAAGAGTATGTAATAATGATATATAAGGCCGGCACATACCTTACACCCCTGGGAAATTAAGTGAGAATTTGGACTATAAAGTATTAAGCACATAATAAATCGGGAGTTAATGATGAATTAATCTTTTTGGAGAAACAGGAGACAATGACCCTTTTTAGGCCTGAAAGAAACAAAGCCCCACTCTCATTTTTCAACAGTAACATAGCTATGACATACAGTTCTACAGCAGCAGCGATCCAGTATTAGGACTCTCATCTGTATACATTTCATCTCTAGGCTCCACTGTATTCAGCCATTCATTCTGTACCATCAGATTTCATTTGCACAGAATAGAGAGCTACCAAGAATGGACTTCATTTCATTGGGTTCTCCAATCTGTATTGCTTTTAGGTCTCAGAATGGCATAGAAAAAAAAACAAAACAAAAAGCGATATTGACATCACTAACCCCACACTAGTCCCGTTCCAACATGTGTGATCGGTGAGATGGGCACCACTTTTTTAGTTTACGAAAAATGCAAAAAAAAATTCTAAGCTACAGACACCCACAACCAAGTGTTCAGGCTGAGGTGGGGCCAATTTTACAGTGGTATATACTCAGATGATGACTTCAATGGGGGGGTTCGGTTCTGCTCCATTTTGATGCCACAGAGCAGGATAGGACCTCCGACGCATGCACGAGGCCTTAGTGATTCTTGACCTGAGAGTATTACCTCAGGAGCATTCTACTATTTTTTTTCGATTTTAGTGCTATTACTTATCTATTAGAGATGAGCAAACCGATTCTGATCAAACCGAATTCAACCTGAATTTACCAAGAGTTTCGGTTCCACCCTGAAAACCCAGCTGTGTTGCGAAAGAAAACTGTCTCTATAGCGCTCATGTCTCTCTGCTATGAGGAACTCACCTCTTCCTCTCCCTTCACTTTCCATAGACATCTATGCACAGATTTGATCAGTGGTTAAAGGAGGCAAATAAGTGAAGAAACAGGCCATTATCTTTAATAAACTATATAACAAAGTTTGTTCCCTTCATCTGCACTATGGATTTATGAAAAAATAAAGTAAAGTTTACTTACACTTTAAGTAACTCTATATTAATAAGGATAGATTAAATAATTACTAAATTTATTTAATAATTTTAATAAAAAAAATAATTTGAAAACATTAATTAATTAATAAAGATGGAGTAAAAGGACAAGATTATGGACTGGGTCTATTACCAAAAATTAGAATTACAAGCCACACAGACACAGAAAGTTTGAAATTTCTACGGAGTGTGAATAAAAGTACGAAAAAAAAAAGTAAAAAAAGAGACCAATGATGCTAAGAAGAGATGGAGTGGGCTGCATAGTGGTATATATTAACCATCGAAACTCAACAACTTGTCGTTCACCTAATATATCATTCCTCACAGAATGGATACAGTCCAGCACATTGATGGATTGAGTAAAAACTTACAGGTTTATGGCACAGTAGATGCAGACAGGATAAAACCTGCTTCGCTAAAGATTGCTTATGTGTGTAAGTTTCAAAGTGATTTTGGCTATAGTGGTTGTCTCCCTTTAATCACAGAGAACAGTCATGGCCGTAAGTGTTGGTACCCCTGAAATTTTTCCAGAAAATGCAGTATTTCTCCCAAAAAATTATCACAATTTCGCGTTTTGTAATGTTCATGTTTATTTCCCTTGGGTGTGTTGGAACAACACAAAAAACAGAGAAAAAAAAAAGCCAAAAATGATATAATTTCACGCAAAACACCAAAAAAGGGCCGGACAAAATTACTAGTGCCCTCAACCTAATATTTAGTTGCACACTCTTTGGAAAAAATAACTGAAATCAATCACTTTCTATAACCATCAACAATCTTCTTACACCTCTCACCTGGAATTTTGGACCCACTTCTTATGCAAACTGCTCCAGGTCTCTCATATTTGCAGGGCGTCTCCTCCCAACAGCAGTTTTAAGATCTCTTCACAGGTGTTCAATGGGATTTAGATCCGGACTCATTGTTGGCCTCTTCAGAACTCTCCAGCGCTTTGTTTCCATCCATTTCAGGGGGATTTTTGAAGTATATTTGGGGTCATTGTCCTGATGGAAGACCCATGACCTAGGACGCAAACCCAGCTTTCTGGCACTGGGCCCTACATTGCAATCAAAAATCCTTTGATAATCTTCTGATTTCATGATGCCTTCCACATAGTCAAGGCACCCAGTGCCAGAGGCAGCAAAACACCCCCAAAATATCTTTGAACATACACCATATGTGACTGTTGGTACTGTTCTTTGTAGGCCTTATTCCATTTTCGGTAGACAGTAGAATGATGTGCTTTACCAAAAAGCTCTATCTTGGGTTCATCTGCCCACAAGACGTTTTCCCAGAAGGATTTTAGCTTACTCACATACATTTTGACAAACTGCAGTCTCGCTTTTTTCTGTCTCTGTGTCAGCAGTGGGGTCCTCTTGGGTCTCCTGATGGATAGTTTGCACTGACACTGATGTCCCCTGAGCCTGCAAGACAGCTGGAATTTCTTTGGCACTTGATTGGGGCTGCTTATCCACCATCCGGACTATCCTGCGTTACAACCTTTCATCAATTTTTCTCATCTGTCCACGTCCAGGGAGATTAGCTACAGGGCCATGGGCTGTAATGTTCTGCTTTATGTTGCGCACCGTAGACAAAGGAACATCAAGATCTCTGGAGATGGACTTGTAACCTTGAGCTTGTTGATATTTTTCCACAATTTTGGCTCAAGACAGTTCTCTTCTCCTCTTTCTGTTCTCCATGCTTAGTGTGGCACACACAGACACACAATGCAAAGATTGAGTCAACTTCTCTCCTTTTTATCTGGTTTCAGATGTGACTTTTATATTGCCCACACCTGTTACTTGCCACAGGTGAGTTTGAACAAGCATCACATGCTTGAAACAAAGTTATTTACACACAATTTTGAAAAGGTGCCAACAATTTTGTCCAGCCCATTTTTGTGTGAAATTACTGTATGTCCAATTTGCCTTTTTTCCTCAGTTTTTTTTTTCTGTTGTTCCAATACGCACAAACATGTGTATAACAAAACGTACAATTGCAATAATTTTCTGTGAGAAATACTTCATTTTCTGAAAAAATTTCAGGGGTACCAACACTTACGGCCAGGACTGTATTTCCGTATAGACAAACACTAGGTCATATACCGCCCCCCACCAGATCAAGGAACCAATCAGTCAAGTTCATATAATTACAAATGAAACCACATAAAAATATCCAACTTTATAAAAAATATATAGCCTAACTCTCAATGAATCACTGCAAAAACAGAAAGTCCTTCATATTGATAGATCACGTCATGTTCCTAGTTTAGACCTGCGGGAAGTCTGGTCTCCAGATCCAATCCAATATGAGCCAGGAAGTATATTGGATCTTTGTGTTAGACACTAGACATCCCGCAGGTTTTAACTACAGACGTGATCTGACTTATCAATATTGAGTATTTTCTGCATTTTGCAGATTCCCTGAAAGCTACATCCTATGTTTTTATAGAGTTGTATATTTTATGTGGTTGGTTTATTTGCAGTTATGTAATTATATGAGCTTTGCTGATTGGTTCCTTGATCTAATAGGTGGTGTATAGTAAAATATATGAACTAGGATTAAAGCGAATCTACTACCACTGCCCAAATTACTTCTTAACCACTTATATGCTGTTTTATGGGTTGTTAGTGGCATGGTGAGCATGCCTTTTTTGTGTCAAAGTACAATCTTACTTTTAATCGATATGCAAATGAACTGTTAGGTGCACGGGCATGACTGCAGCTGCCGGAGCATCCCTTAAGTCTGTGGTTGCTGCATATCAAGACCTCATAATCTTTAGGTTAAGATGTGACACTGCAAGACAACTAAATGCAAAAGCAGGTACTTCGGCAGGTGCAACCTGGTGCACTAAACAGCTCATTTGCATATGGATTAAAGTTGATTTTCTCAGCAGCTAGACTTCACTTTAACACATAAAAGATATGTTCACTATGTCACTAACCGCGCCTACAACATCGTGTACATGTGAGTGGTTTATAGGCAATTTTGGTGGTGGTAAACTTCCTTTAAGGATTGCTACTCTAAACGTGTAAGTGATTTTTAGCGAAGGTGGTTTTATCATGTCTGCATCTATAATAAAGCTGGACTTTCAATGTTACAGTTAAAGGGGTTGTCAGGAAATGGACCCACCCCTGTTCACAGGACTCCATTGTCCGCCACCAGTTCGTTTGGTCTTGTACGGAAGCCTGGATACCAAAAGTCCTGCGCCCCACATGACCAATCAGGGGCCTCAGAAGTCAAAGTCACGTCACCGATCCCTCTCCAGAAAACATATGAGTATGCTTTTTTTTTCCTTTTTTTTATTTTATGCCTCCCCCAGTCTGCAAAGGAGTTGGTCCAATTCCTAGACAATTCCTTTAATGTTGTCAAGTGCTTGGGCTAAAAGGCACTTGGGGGAGGAGAACTGTTGTGATCTTAGTGAGCTGATCAGACATTGATATTGCTATTCCACACATGTAATGTAATGGGATCCTGATCCTAATACTCTACCTGCACTATAGACTAATGTCATCCACCACTGTTCTAGGTGTCACATTCACTATACAGGCAAAAAATGTCTAAATTTTAGTGACTTTTGAATTGCATACATAGTCTAACCAGGACTGTGAAGTTGGAGTGGAAGTCGGGGCCTATTTTGGGTGTAGTTGGAAAAGTTATAGACTCTAACTTCAAAATAAAATGATTAATTACTTTTAATTATATAATTATTAATATTGTATAATTAGATACATAGTTTGTTACATATTTACTTTCATAGGAATTCAGTCACTGGCTTTTTAATGGTTTAGAGGATTTTTACTGCTTCTGGGTGACCATGGCTCTCAGCCATTTATGAAGGAGTCAGAGTCAGACTGTAAAAATAGAGATGGAGCTGGAGCCCTGATCTTAAGTTTTCAACCTGTACTGCCCAGATCTTGCAAAACTAGAACTTACATGATGCAGGGACTTGTACTTTTGCAATAGTTGGGGAGCCAGAGGTTAGAAAACCGAGTTTAAAGGTGTTTCTATGAATATTTTTGTACCTCTATCACATAAATTAAAGTACGTTACAATGTGATCTTTGACAGAAGAGCCACTTGTGCAGTTTCCTTTGATGTCGTATCATACCTGCAATAGAGCACTTCACATTTTGTTTGAACCAGCCTCCATCTGCGATTCCTCGGGAGAGGCTTTTGTTTTCCAAATGAAAATGAATCTTAATCTCTTGTTTTCTCGCCCGTGATTTTTAATCCTTAAGGTAGCCAACAGTGTGAACGTCACATTCTTGTTCAGGGCTTATTGCTGCTCCTACAGAAGAAAAGAAAGATTAGCAGCCGTGTTAACAATCTCTGTGTTACACACAGTCTATAACAAATGAACAAAGGCAAATACTCACTGTAGTGAAAGCGCAATCCGAAGAGACAAAAGAAGATTCGGCTCCTATAAATAAACATTCTGTACCATGTGAATGGTAGACATAAAAAGAAACACAAATTAAACCATATGTACTTTTATGGTAAGACTATTATCCTACTGTAATTACACTTTTAATTGGCTTGTGATTTCTACTTACAGTGTGCACAATACAGTGTGTTGATTTTACTACATAGACTGTAAGGCCCACGACTAAGTGTACTTCCAATGTGGTGCCAAGTTTGCGGCTGAATGTACTTGGAGTGACATCTGGGTGCATTCCGAGATGTACTCACCTCCGTCTGTGTTATAGGCATGGAATGGGTCAGAAACCCCCATTGTCATTCCAAGGGTCATCCAAGTGCATTCTGCTTCAAACACGACCCCACATCGGAAGCCCACTTAGTCGTGTGCATGGGGCCTAAGCAAGTGGTTAAACAGAACCCCCTGCAACCATGGACTGTACCTTCATACCAAGTTGCATCTAAACTGAATTTTATTGCTGTGATGGTGGTCAAGTAATGTGCTTGTAACATAACCATGCCAGCTAGACTGCAGGTGGTTGTGCCTCACACAGACCGGTTGTGATTCATGAATTTCAGTTGTGTCGGCAGAAAAACCATCAGATAGATGCTCATACACCAGAACTAGAGATCAGCAAATTGATTTGTAACAAGCCAGGTTCATTACAAATTTTCCAAAAATCTCAGGTATGGCCGAACCCAAGACTTTTGGGGTTCGCGACGAATGAACACTAGGTGTCAGGCAGTTGCAAACAGCAACAAATTTGGTAGTAGCTGACAAAAGAGAAGGGAGAAGCCCTCATAATAGGAGCCTATATGGTCATTTTTTCATTGATTAGCTCTATCCTAGGTGGTGGAACATGTCAAGAAGTTGTTGAAGACATACTTCAGGGTCCCATTCATCACGCTGGCCGTCTTTAACATTATCCGACATGCTCCATATATAACTTTAAGTAATACTGTTCTGCTTTATGCATACTCAGTCTACTCTCATTGAAGTGAACGCTAGGACAGTCCCTGAAATGCTTTGAGGTATTATTGATATTGTATAAAAGAAATGAAATCATATGGTGGTCTCTGATGCATGTTCAGCCATTCCCTAACGAATAACAAAAGCTCAAATACACCCACATAAAACTGACGCCCCAAGAAGGAGTTGTTGGAATCAAATAAAGCTGTGAATGTAATGATGATATATGCAATATTAGAGTGAAAGGAGAAGTTTATTGGGGGAACTGATAATAACCTGTTGGGCCACCTCTAGCTTGATTGGCAATAAATCTGGTGAGTGGGCAGGCCAAGGAAGTGTTGCAATCTGGCGGAGACATTCCTGGGAAACCCTTGTGTGTGGTTGAGCAGAATCTGGCTGAAAAATGCCAATTGGATGTCCTGCCATGAGAGTCAACACATGTGGCCGCAGGATATCCTCCATGTATCACTGAGCTGTTAGTGGCTCTCATATCAGTACTAGGGGAGACTGACTGTCTTATGCAATGGTTCCCCAGATCATCACACCAGCAGATGGGGCAGTGTGTCGCTCCACTGCAAAAGTAAGATTGAAGCATTCTCCTCAAGGCCTCCATGTGCCAACCCGACTGTCATCAGATCCCAAACAGACCCTGGATTAATCACTAAAGACAATACAGTTCCATTCTTTAGCAGTCCAGGTTTTTCATTCAGGACACTACAGCAAACAAAGCTGTTTCTTAGTCCAATGATGTTTCCCCTCTCAGAGTTTGTCAAATAGGCACGTCTTCGAGAGTATTATAGAGGCGTATATAGCAGTCAAAAATCTCTCACAAGGAGTATACTACCCAAAAGTAGCCTCTGAGATCTTTTGTATAAGGCAGGAGGAAAGCAATTTTATTTCCTCTTGTGGCAAGACCCAGTGTCTAATCAAACCACATTTGTAATCATTTACATATATGCCTGATACATTACCACATGCCAGGTTTAGCAGCAATCTTCTATCTGGGTGCAATTTTTTTTGTCAATGAGTGTACTACAAGATTAAGGCTTTGTGTGCATGTGAGCCTTAGAGTTCTGTGTGTGGTGCCATATATCAGATCAAGCTTTTCTATAGAAGCACTGTTCAATACTTTCACGTAAAAACTCCACTGGGATATTTGAGTCACACCTAGTGAAGCGGTTCACCCATCTCTACTACAGTAGAGAAGCGCTGTCTATAGATACCTTCAGGCCTAAATGTGTATCCAGGAAACTACAATTTTCGGCAAGGAGGCCGGGGAAGGTAACATACTGACCTGTCCCCAATGTTCTGATGTGTCCCACCGTGGTCCAATCCAATGGCGTCCCGAGGCTTGTTTCGGCAGAAGTCCTCTCTGCACGTGACCACTTAGGAGAGGGACTTCCAGGTTCCCAGGGTATAATAATTTCACTTGCAGTTCTATTCGAACTTGTTCGTCTCAAAATGAATCACAACCTAAGCCACCCAAACCAAAACAATCTCGGGAGGTTCACTGATCTTCATTTCTCAGTAATGGAGTGAACAGCAAATTAACAAGAAGGAAGACACCTAATTGTAGCAACATTAGGTAAGTATTGCAGGCATAAAACAGCAACATTTTTTAAATACATTACATTTTGTTCCTGAATCGCTTGTTCTATTAAATGAGACTAAGTTGTCTGAAAAGTTAGCGACCATTTGAGCCAAGTTTCTCTTTCTGACCCCTGTGAATATTCACCAAACGTGAATTTTCTTTTTAATTTCTGTGCCTCAAGAAAAATTCAACCAGACGTGAACTGTGCACCAGCCCTAATCTATCTGAAATCATAGATACCGGAGGGTAACAGTATGAGCCGTGTCCTATAGTACTGTATGAAGCAAAGGATTAGAGGCTACACAGATAAGAGATACAAGATATCAAAATAAAAGAGAATTTGCTCGTGCAGTTCATCTCACAAGATTCCTATTACTAAGGACACAGCTGTGACTACATTGTGGCACAGCGCACTTACAGGCTGTTGCCTGGTGAGATGCAGAAATAATCCTTTGAACATCAATTGGACATACCAAAAATGTCATTAGCTTGTACCTGCTAGTCACATAACACTGGTAAACATCATTTACTGAATATTAATACTATTAAATCAATGCAGATGAAACACACCAGTCTCTTTCTGTCCAAGATTTTTCTATATAGTGATTATTTTTTGTCTTTTTTTTTTTCTTTTAAGTCTTTTGGAAAAATAAAATATGGATGGCTTGTCTTGTTTCGTAAAACCCTCTTCTGATCTTGCATTTCCTGAGAGACAAAGCGTATTGTAAAACCGCTCCCATGTAATTGTAAATTTTGGTTTGAGATGCAAATTATCTTTAGGGCTTTTGCAGATTAGGAACTGAGGACTGCACAAACAAAATAGCGCTGGATACTTAGGAGGATCAATAACCATCCCCAGTGTGGTTGCTCTGTGGGAAATCAGACAGAACAGGCTGTTTACCACTTTTTGGGATATATTGTCTCGATGCATTCAAATTCTGGAATTCAGCATTCTTTACTTGTAGTCGTCTTCCATTGTGTTGTGGTATTTATATCACCTTTGTGCTTTTTTTGCTTTGTTTCATATTAACTTGTTGACGATGAAGGCTGTAATTATTTGGCTGCTTTCCTCTACAGTGGTGCTGAAAACCTGCCACATTTATTCAATCTTATTTGGAGAGAAGAGTCGAAATTCTGATACAAATATACGTCTTAGAGATAATCATTAAAAAGTAAAGGCTTCTGCCGAACATTTTCCAAACTAAGGAAAACTATTCCAATCTTCACCGGTGGTGATTTCACAGAAGCAGACGGTCTTGTGACTCTAAAAATCTTGCCGTTAACGTTATTTCAACTCTTGCATATTAACCTTGGCAATTATATTTTACTACCTTGTGTTATCTCTGGTTACCAGATGGACCGTCTTTCTACCAAAACCATTCTGCTGCAAGTAAGGTGGTTTTAAACACCTCGTAATGACTGATAATAGACTTTGTCATCCACACGCGAAACCGGTGAATTAAATGTTATGATAATTATTAACCAGTCAGAGGGGCATAAACAGATGCTATTCATGTGTCTCATATTCCCGCTTGCAATTAACACCTGTTACGGCTGCTTGTTACGAGGTACTGTATGTTAGCGACACAGAAGCAGGACCAAAAAAAGAAACAAAAAACGTAAACCTAAAACTCAGACTTTTTGTTAGTTTTTTTTTTTCAGGGTAAAACTTTAAAAAGTTGCAGTTGCAATGTCGTAAGAGGTTCACGTGAGATAGATTGTACTGTATACAGTAATACTAGCCCAAGAACCCAAAAGCTTTCTCCTATAGGTTCAGCTGTTTTACAATTGGGTGAATATCTGGAATATATCACCCATAGACCATCTATAAAAACATATAATTTGCGGTACACATTTTTGTTTTACTGGAGGACATCATTAAAAGGAGTCTGTCACCAGAACTCAGTAGTGAAATACTGGGTAGTGAAGGCCCCAGGGCAAAGGGTTCAAGTGGGCCTCATATGCACCAGGGTTCTATCTTGATCCATCACAGGATATGCAATATGCAAGAATAGTCCAAGGCAACTCCCCATATATTTTCAATGTTTTATTAAGGAAAACATGATAGCTTATCTTAATTTATCTAGCAATGTTATTACATGTTGACGGTCTCATGGTAATTACTCATTAAGGCCTCTTGCACATAGGTGAATACATGCTAGAAAATCCATTCCAGACATTGTCCAAATGTGTAGGCCCAAACCCAGTAAGAAGGCCGGGACTACTTGCACGATAGTGATCTATGATGCTAGGAGTCCCTGCATACTCATGGCAGAGCCGCGGGGAGGCAGGGACTCTTGCATCATAGATCACTATGGTGTAAGGAGCCCTGGTCTCTCGACTACATTCAGTCCGGGAAATGCAGGCAATTTATAGTTCGGATTTTGCAGACTGAATTTGTCTGTGTTTATGTGACCTTGCCCTTCTTAGCTCCACCACTGTGTTGAGGCAGACACAGCAGTCAAAAAAGTTTTCATAAGATTCTGCCATGTTCAAAAACTATCCATTTAGACTCCCTTTCACATTGCAATATGTAGTGTGTGTTCAAGGTCCCCATCATATTTTCTGATAAAACCTCGGAAGTTTGAAAGATGCCGTTGTTGGAATATGTCACCCATAGGCTCCCGCCTATAAAAACATATATTGTGTGGTATATATTTCTTTTACTGATGGGTATCATTAAAAGGGAACCCATCAGGGGGATATGGGACACTAAACCACCCACAGCTCATTATGGATTGGTGTTCAGTGTCCAAATGGCCCTATTGTAAAGCCATCCGTGCCTGCATTAAAAATAAAAAATAAAAACTTTATATTCACTTATCAACTGTACTCCCAGTTCTTCAGTGATGCCAGGGGAGTAGAACTCAGCTTGAGGTCGCATGCACAGCTTCACTGAAGAATTGCGTAGGTGTTGAAAGCACCAGAAATGAGTCTAGAGGAGACTCATTTATAGGTAAGAAATAGGCTTGTTTTTTTAAATGCAGGCACAGAGCGATTTGGGACACTAAACCCCTGGTCCATAAGGACATCTTGGTGGTTTAGTGTTCCAAATTGACACGACATGTTCCCTTTAAAGGTAGTCTGTCCCCATGTGAAGAGGTAAAATGTTTTGTTTTATGTTTATAATTGATTTCCTGTTTTGTAACCTTAGTTTTGGTACATGGGATGCCAGGTCTGGTAAAGCCTCTGTGTGAATGTTCTTACTGCTTCTTATTTCTTTCTTTCCTCATTAGGCTGGCCACCTAATGCTCTATTTTCTACTCTTTCTGGTCTTGCCATCTGGAAACAATGTACCAAAACTAAGGAAATACTCACAATTTGTGTTTCATAAAGAAGTGTTTTCATTTACTTACCTGCAGTAGTGGAGCTGTAGTAAGGTGTGTCTGCCCTGGCCTTATAAGAGGCAAGTCTGCATCAACTCCAGTGTTTTATAGAGAAAACTGCATAGGATTATGGGAAATGTCTATGCTATAAAAGGATTCCATTACCCAGCAAGCTCAGTAGTTGTTGGTGGAATTGACACAAGGATTGCTTAGTACACGTTTTGGATATGTTCTGATGAAATAATTAGAATAAACTCCTTTGGATTTCTTTTCAATCAAGGTCTGATTGTCTTTTGGAAAATCCCATGCTTCACATATGGTGTCAGAAACGGGATGATTTTTGGAGTATCGCTCCAAGTACTCCAGCATAAAGAAACAAGGGAGTTATGTACAAGACACGTTCCTGGCGCATTACAAAAAAACCAACTGTATCTGCAAAGCAAACTGCTGCAAGCAAGCTGGTGAAAATGGAAAGTCAAAGTGCCAGACCCAGTGCACAGATAGAGGAGGAGGAGGCAGAAGTGCAAGGAGCCACAGCTGCTCCAATAACGACAAGTGTTGCTGAACCTTCTGAAATGACTTTACCTGAGAGCATTGCTGACCTTATGAAATGGTTAACTGTGCAGCAGATTGAAGCAGAAAAAAGGCAAATAGAGGAAGCCAGGAGAAATCGCGAGGAATTGCAACGTCAGGATGAACGTTGGAGGGAACTATTCCAAACCCTGAGACCGCCTGTTGCTATGTCTCCTTGGAAAGACCCTCGCATGACAAAACTTTCTCCACAGGATGATATTGAGGCATATTTAACCACATTTGAAAGAATTGCACACACTTGTCAGTGGCCTGAGGAACAGTGGGTGGTAAGACTGGCACCATATCTTACTGGACAAGCCCAACTGGCATATAGCCACATGAACATAAACGATGCAAATAACTATGACTTGGTTAAAGAGACTATTCTAAGGCGATATGACATCAGTGAGGAAACCTACAGGCAGAGGTTCAGAGAATTGAAGTACTGCTACACTGATGGTCCAAGAGAAGTCTTTACTCGCCTGCAAGACTTATATGTGAAATGGATGAAACCAGACACAAAGACAACTAAACAGATCAGTGAAATGATCATCCTTGAACAGTTTCTACAAATTCTTCCAGCTGATGTCCATGCCTGGGTTAAAAAACATCGGCCCAAAAATGCTGACAAAGCAATTTCTTTGGCGGAAAACTTTCTCCTAGCAAAAAGAGACCTAAGCAGGTCTGCAACAGGCCCATCCAAACCATTTAGAATTATCTCTGGAGGGAGAGGTCAAGAAGCCAGAATTCCATTAAAAACCATCACAAGTGAAAAAAAGTGCTATATTTGTCAAGAGAAGGGACACATAGCTAAATTTTGCCCAAGGAAAAGCACTAAAGGCCCAACGTCTGGATCGTTTTGTGCTTGCAGTGACTTTGTGCGGCCAATCCAAATTAATGGACAGACTGTGGATGCTTTGCTGGATTCTGGCAGTAAACTAAGTTTGGTAAAGGGGGACCTAATAACTGAGAAGATGGACTTTCCCAAAGTGCCAATTACTTGTGTTCATGGAGATACAAAAAATTACTCCACATCAAATATTGAACTTCAGTTGGATGAGAAATGTTTTACCATGCCAGCAGTTGTTGTTCCGGAACTACAAGTACCAGTGATCCTTGGAAGAACTACTCCTGGATTCAAAGATTTGCTAATGGGGGAAAGCCAGTTGTCTGCTGTGACTACCCGAGCTAAAGCAAAGGCACACAAGAGAGATGAGACTTTGAAGGACATTTTCCCATTTCATGAGGACAACATGGAGCCACCATCATCAAAGCCTCCGAGAGATCCAGGACAGCAGGATGCCTTCAGGAAAAGACTTTCCCAGGATGGCAAGTATAAAAATGCTGAACTGTGGGACACTGATATTGCATTTGAACAAAAACAGGACATTGACTTATATCCATTGTATGAACAGGGTTTAACTAACTGTAAAGTGGTGGAAGAAAGTGGTAGGCAGCCTGTTACACCCTTTTTCCTAGTTGAAAACAATATTTTATATAGAGTGTGTAGTCATCCAAAAACAAGAGAACAAGTGCAACAGTTAGTTGTGCCAAAAAGGTTTAGATCCGAAATTTTGAAATTAGCGCATGATGTTCCTATTGCTGGACATTTGGGTTATAAAAAAACTTTGGCCAGAGTACTTTATCGGTTCTATTGGCCTAGAGTTTATGATGAAATAACTACTTATTGTCGTAGTTGCCCAGTATGTCAGTACACAGCTTCTGTTCCTCCCAAAGCAGAACTTATACCCTTGCCAGTAATTGATGAACCATTTAATACTGTGGGTATGGATATTCTTGGTCCACTAGAAAAAAGTTCCAAAGGTAACCGTTTTATTCTTACAATTGTAGACTACTGTACCAAGTATCCTGAAGTCATACCTATGCGCACAGTTACTGCTAAAAGAGTTGCTGAGGAAATTTTGAATGTGTTTAGCAGAGTTGGATTACCTAAGCATATCCTTACTGATCAGGGGAGTAACTTTACATCTTCCTTTCTGTTAGAAGTTTATAAACTTCTTGGTATACAGCCCCTCAGAACTACCCCTTATCATCCACAAACTGATGGGTTGACTGAACGATATAACCAAACCTTGAAAAATATGCTTAGAAAATTTGCACATAATGATCCAAAACTGTGGGACAAATGGTTGCCCTTTTTGTTATTTGCTTATCGTGAGGTTCCACAAGAGTCTACAGGGTTTAGCCCTTTTGAATTGTTATATGGGAGACGACCCAGGGGACTCTTGGATGTTATTAAAGAGGTATGGGAAGGTAGAGCTGGTCATCAGAAAAATGTGGTGGAACATGTGTTGGAAATGAGAGAGAGATTAATGAAATTGATTAAGGTAGCCCATGATAATGTCCGCAAAGCAAAAGTTTACCAAAAGAAATGGTATGATCAGCATGCCAAAAATAAGTCAATTAAAGTTGGAGATAAGGTTCTTCTCTTGCTTCCTAGCAGTGAGAATAAGTTGTTGGCCAGATGGCAAGGGCCATATAAAGTGGTTAGACAAACAGGTCCTGTTGACTTTGAAATTGAAACCCCAGATAAAAAACAAAAAAATAAAATTTACCATGTAAATTTATTAAAACGTTGGCTTGAACCAGAGGTTGATCCCACAAATAGCATTACCGGTACTATTGTCGCCGAGGCTTCACAGAATATGTCTGAAGAGATTTATGATTTGTTGAAAAATTGTGCACACTGGTCAGAGGTAACTTTGAATCCAAAGTTATCTAAAGGACAACATTGTGACATGAGGAAACTTATTGGGTCTAGTTCACATGCTTTTGGAAGTAAGCCTGGTCGTGTGTCTTTAATTTCTCATGCAATAAATACTGGAGAGCATGCGCCTATCAGGCAGAAACCTTATCGAATACCTGAAAAATTAAAGGGTGAGGCTGAAAATGAGGTGCAGGAAATGCTTAAATTGGGAGTTATTGAACCCTCCAAAAGTCCTTGGTCATCACCTGTAGTGATGGTTGGGAAAAAAGATGGGACAATAAGATTTTGCATAGATTTTCGTAAAATTAATGCCATATCTAGTTTTGACAATTACCCAATGCCGCGTATTGATGAGCTCATAGATAGATTGGGGTGTGCAGAATATATTTCTACCCTAGATTTATGTAAGGGTTATTGGCAAATTCCACTTGATGAGAAATCAAAAGAAAAAACTGCCTTTGTGATGCCTAGTGGTCTGTATCAGTTCAGAAACATGCCATTTGGTCTTCATGGTGCTCCAGCCACATTTCAAAGAGCCATGGACTTACTCTTGAAGGATCATATGGAGTACAGTGCTGCTTATCTAGATGACGTTGTAATTTTTAGTAAATCATGGGAAGACCACTTGTATCACTTGGAAAAGGTAATAACTGAAATTGAGAAAGCTGGTTTCACAATTAATCCACGCAAATGTGCTTTGGGATTCCAAGAAACAAAGTACCTTGGGTTTATTGTGGGTAGTGGTAAAGTAAGGCCAGAAATATCAAAAGTACAAGCCATTCAATCTGCTACTATTCCAGCCACAAAAAAAGAAGTCAGATCATTTTTAGGTCTTGTTGGTTATTATAGACGTTTTATTCCAGAATTTGCTACCATAGTTGCTCCCTTAACCGACCTAACTAAAAAGAACAGAAGAGAGGAAGTGGTATGGACAACAGAATGTACGCTAGCTTTTGAACAGATAAAAGAAATTTTGTGTAAGGAACCAGTCCTGCAAAGCCCGAACTTTGACAAACCCTTTATTGTGCAGACTGATGCATCAGAGGTGGGACTTGGGGCAGTCCTAAGTCAAGAGGATAATGGTGAGGAACATCCTATTCTTTATTTGAGTAGGAAACTTTTCCCCCGTGAACAAAAGTATTCTACTATTGAGAAAGAAGGGCTGGCAATTAAGTGGGCTTTGGAGGCATTACGCTATTACTTACTAGGAAGAGAGTTTACTTTGGTAACCGATCATCATCCTCTCACTTGGATTCATACCATGAAGGACAAAAATGCCAGAATTACTAGGTGGTATTTAGCATTACAGCCATTTAAGTTTGAGATACAACATCGGTCAGGGACGAAGCACCAAAATGCCGATCATTTGTCTAGGTATGGTGCTGAAGTAAAAGTTGTCTGAAGAAGGACAAGCTTCCTCTTAAGGGGGGAGGAATGTGAAGAGGTAAAATGTTTTGTTTTATGTTTATAATTGATTTCCTGTTTTGTAACCTTAGTTTTGGTACATGGGATGCCAGGTCTGGTAAAACCTCTGTGTGAATGTTCTTACTGCTTCTTATTTCTTTCTTTCCTCATTAGGCTGGCCACCTAATGCTCTATTTTCTACTCTTTCTGGTCTTGCCATCTGGAAACAATGTACCAAAACTAAGGAAATACTCACAATTTGTGTTTCATAAAGAAGTGTTTTCATTTACTTACCTGCAGTAGTGGAACTGTAGTAGGGTGTGTCTGCCCTGGCCTTATAAGAGGCAAGTCTGCATCAACTCCAGTGTTTTATAGAGAAAACTGCATAGGATTATGGGAAATGTCTATGCTATAAAAGGATTCCATTACCCAGCAAGCTTAGTAGTTGTTGGTGGAGTTGACACAAGGATTGCTTAGTACACGTTTTGGATATGTTCTGATGAAATAATTAGAATAAACTCCTTTGGATTTCTTTTCAATCAAGGTCTGATTGTCTTTTGGAAAATCCCATGCTTCACACCCCAGAACTCAGCATATCAACCCAGCCCTGAACATAGATTTACTCTGGAGACCCTAACCTTACAGTGTTTTCCCCTTGTGAATTGTTATCTCCCTCGCCAAGATCCCGCGTTTTTTTGTCATTATGAGAATGAGCTCTTTGGAGCAACGAGGACGTTGCCATTGCTACAAAGAGGTAAGTGGCAACATTCTTGTTACTCCAAAAAGGTCATTTCCTTATCGACAAAAACAGCAATATTTTGGCCACAGAGGCAGCGGTTCACAAGTGGAAAACACTGTTCGATTCAGGTGACTCTAAACTATCTGCAGGGCTGGGTTGATATGCTGGGGTCTGACGACAGACATACCTTAAGTTCTGTTTGGAAGTCATAGACTAAGAACATGACAAAATCTAATTAGCACAAAGCAGAGAAAACATTACCAAAAGTCTTTCTTGGCAATGGAATCCCTGCTTTGTCTTGACCACTTCTGTACAGAGCCATATCACAGTGTCCTAATAAGGCTTATGGCTGCACGGCAGAGATTTTGCGGGTCACAGCCTTACAATTATTCTAGGAACTCTAGTGTTAGTGATTTTGCTGGTTTTTTGGAAAGTCTCCCTTATTATCTTCAGTGCTTGAACTGTGAACTGGAGGATGAAGTTATAGAAAATATCATTTTAATTTGCCTCCGCATCGTCTCTACATTATGCAAAACTAATTTTAATTACATTCAGTAAGTTATTTTTCTAATGAAAGCTCTATGGGGCATATTCCCAGATCATTTACACACAATTACATTCACAGTCCAAATGGGGTTTCCTAATATAGCTTTTAAAACAGGACATGTCACTATTTCTTCCCAATTTTTAGGCTGAGGATACATGGGATGAACATGCCGTAGAATTTTACCAAGATGCCATGGCAAAAACCACCACCAATTGGGGGAAGGGGGTTGTTGCAGTCCTCCTGCATGTTGAAACGCAGGTGAAACCCACAGCAATAGTCACAGGGCAAGTTGCTTTACACTGCAGGTTTTTAGGTAGTAAGAGGAAGACCGCAAACTAATTTCTGCCTGCTTTTATGGAGACTGGAATGACTCAACACTGGTGGAATCTTCTAGGAAAAATATTAAGCGGAGACCTTTTCCTATTGTGTCTCTTATACTAGAAAAAAGGTACCCATCTTTTCTAAAATTATTGTCATTTGAGACAATAAAGCATATCAATTCTTTATCTGCTGTCCTGGAAGTTCTGCACCTGGAAGGTGTTCCTTTTGGTGGATTCCATTCCGTGTCTCCGCATTTTGTAGAAGAATGTAGCTATTATAATATGGTGAGCTGGGGTAGGTTTGTCTTATTTTTTCTCTATAACATACACAATGGTACACGATATCACTGATGTGTTATATTCGGACACGTTGCAGAAGAAAACTGGAGAAGGTGGTGATGGTGTTGACAATGCCACGTCGATAACAGAAACAGAGCATGTCCATGCAGAGAATAAGCCCTTAGTCTTTATTTACAGCTTTGGATGATCTTCAGTTGGTTAACTGGAGAATGCTGAAGAAACCCCCCCATGATGCTAGGAGTCCCTGCCTGCGACTTTACTATATACAGTACGGGACAGTGAAGACAGTAGAGCCATGAAGATACAAGGAGTACTGGTCTCTGAACCACATTCAGTCTGGGAAATTCGGGCAATATACAGACCGGAGTCTGAATCTTAGCCAGAGTATAGAAAAACAGACTGCTTTATCCATCCCAATATCAAGTTTCCTTAGGGTGAAAATGGGAGTAGGATTCCTTATGGTAATAAGATTGGGAATCACAGCTCTATACACAAGAGTATAGAGCTAAGCAGCAGATGGCAGGCATATCAGATTATTATTATACATCCACAATCATACAGAATTGATTGGTGGACCTCTAAAGTAGAGATATCCCACATGCAACGATGCATAAGGGAGAGAGGAAAGAATGTGAATTGAAAAAGAATCATTAAAAGGGGTCATCTAATGGAAAAAATAGATGTCTGTAATAGGCTGCACCCATTACCATGTTCTCTCTCCTAACAAACACAATCACCAGATTGCCTCCAGTTCACACCTTGTGCTTTCTGGCACTCCGTGCTCCTGTGTAGCACCGGGTCCAACCTATGAACTCACCTGTGTGCGCTCCTCAGCCAATCCTGAGCAGCTTCCGTCTATGTTAGCTTGCTCAGCCCTCTGAACCATGCCCAAGCAATATTGAATCTGTTGCTGCTGATTCTGCAAGGGTTTTGTACTATACTGTGTGTGGAATATTGTTCTTTGACCTCAGCTTGCATTGACTACGTTTACTGATGCCGCTACACTGATTACCTGTGTATGACCTCTGCCTCTCCTGGACGTCTGAATCTGAGCTGCCCACCCTGACCCATTGGCGTGTCTATGACCTGCTGCCTGCCAATGAATTTTGAGATTGGAAAGCTACCCTGTTGGCCATACACACAAAGATATTTATTTGTCAGATCCAGCTAAATTTGGTATAATCTGCAGAGTCTGATGTCAGTGGTTAAATATGGCTAAAATAAGCTGGATCTGACAATCTTCAGATAAATATCTAATGTATATGGCCATCTTAAAGGAAGTCTGTCATTAGAACCCAATATATAGATAGGTTACGGTCACCTGAATCAAATGTTGTTTTCCCCAAATAAATTGGTGGATCTGTTCCAAAGATATGGCTCTTTTTGTCAATATGTTAATTAATTCTTTGGAGCAACGAGGTCATTGCCATTGCTCCAAAGAAATAAGGATCATCAACCCCTGTTCCTGCAAAGAGCTCAACAAAGCAATATCTCGGCATTGGAGACCCCGATTCACAAGGGGAAAACACTGTTTGATTCCAGTGACCCTAACCTATCTATCTGCTGGGCTGGTTAGATATGTTGGTTTCTAGCAACAGCCTCCCTTTAAGAGCACCTCTAGCTCTGTGTGGGTCTGGCCTGTCCATGCATTACTATGTCGACTATATTCATTTGTTGCTTCTCCGGTGAGAACCATTGATGGAAAATTAGAAAAGCCAAAGGAATCTTGATAAAGCAACCCATTACAGTATACTGGAAGCAACATCGAAATGTCTATTGCTTACATACAGACATACTTGGTTATTTTGGGATTTCATCATAAAAGGACAGTAACACTTGAAAATCCATGGAAAATAAACACAGGTTGGCCATTATTTTAAGGGGTGCATTCACCTAGAATACAGAAGGAAACACAAGATCCATTATTAGATATGATATACTCTTGCAGTAATTCTCTGTGTCGGCTTTCAGATATTTGTTTCCACCTACAGGGGAGCAAAAAGCATTACGACCCATCTAGCATGACAGATATATTAAAACATAAATAAATCAAACTATGAGGCAGGCAACATCTTTTATATTGGAAGAAAAAGTAACAAAAGATACATCTACAGTCCACAACCAGTAAACTTATTTCTGTGAGAACCTTGAAGTCTGTGAATATCTTTACAAAGACGAAAAATGTTGACTAAAGAACCATGTACGCCAATTTTTACCTGATATTTACATCTACACTTCCCATTTCTTACATCCCAGATTTACACTGCAGCATGATTCAGTCCGGAGTACATCGAAGACACTTTATAAAACAGATATTTACAAGCAGGATTCAGTATTGAGATTCCGCCTAGAGCAGTGTATTAATGTCCAGCCAAGGTGATATACGGATTTCCATCAATCACTTGCTTGAGAGACATTGTCCAGGTTATCCTCATGAGAATCATCTTTTCTGGCAATACCGTAGTGATGGAGCACATCAGAATACTGCAGATAATCTTGAAGGCAGACAGGAAGAGGCAGCTGAGATATGTATTTATTAGACCGTAAATGTTCAGTTTTCAAGAGGGAGCGAGTTCTAAGCCGACAGAGATGCATCAGTGATGGAAGGGATGCTACATGGGGGACACAAAAAGAAACACAGGTTTTGAGAGAGAGAAAAAAAAGTCTTGTTGAGTAAGTTACAGGGGATTATAGTTTATGTACATTGTTTGCCTCTTCCACCATATGTCTTAATTCAATAGCACAAGAATCAAACCATACTATTACATATATATTCAGTTCCACTGTGTATTGTGTACTGTATACGAGCCATCTTCTCTGAAAAGACAACACCCTAGAAGACTACTTTTCTATGCATTTTTGGGTTATCATCTCAAAGTTACACATTACTTTGTGGGAGTCCCAAGAAGTAATAGGCACTCTGTGTGCTATTGTATGGTGGCTCTATATGGTATAGTATTACAGAGATATTTCCCTTCAAAGGAATGGGGGAAAACATAAAATTCCCAGAATTTTTAGAAGAGCATGTATGATCTGTAAGACTCTGCACACCAAAAGGTGACCTTCAAAGACAATATCTCCCTAAGGAGACACAGTTCCTGCTTGAGGAGACGTTTTACCTAATTCTGTGGAGCCTGGGCCAGTTTTGGATGGAGTCGGAGTTGTAAAAAACTTACAAAACAAAATTATTATTTTTAATGTTACATAATTATTAATATTGTATAATTAATTACATGTATAACTTGTTACATATTTACTTTCATATGAATCAATCACTGCTTTTTCTGTGAATTACAGGAGCTTCTCTGCTTCTGTCTGACCATGGTTTATGAAGTCGGGACTGTGAAAATAAATAGAGGGGTCGGGGTTGATGGATTGGCCTACTGGCTGCCTCATCTGACCCACGCCATATTAAAGCTACACAGAACCTAGAGCTTGTACTAAGGAATAAAACATCGTCTATGAGTCTTTATCCCTATACTTGGTGTTCTACTATAGCTATAACTTTTCTCCTTACATGATATGTGCCTTACGTTAGGTTCACACTAGCGTTGAGGACCACATAGGGACCCGAAAGACAGAGACCCTATCCGCTTAAAAATCAGTTACCAGCGGAATCCTGCGGACCCCATAGACAGTTAATGGGGTCCGCCGGTTTTATACTGAAACCGATGGAGAGAAAAGTCTTCCTTGAAGGACTTTTCTCTCTGCCAATTTTAAACGTAATCCGCGGCGAATCCAGTCTTAGTGAAAATACTAAATTCTTTGCTACACAAAGTATCTATACTTCTATGGTTCTTTTTTTCTACCCTTCATTTTTCCAATTAGAGATTACTCGCGCTATAGGTTTCCTACAGGTCATGGCTATTCCTTACGCATGAAAACTGGATGTGGAAGTAAAGGTTTACCTTTTAGGCAGAGAAGCTATTACGTCTTGGCTTTGGCTTTGTATACTTGGCTTTGTCCGATTGATAATTTGGGATTTAACTAAATCTATTAACATTTTTATTGTAAAAACCATGAATGCCAAGTCCTGTATCCTGCTACTTTCAATTATCCTCAACGTTTGTGGTTGAGAAAGCACCAGTGCCATTCTCCTCATTCACCTCTATCCTTGCATGACACCGTGAGCCGAGCACACATCAAAAGAATTTCAAAGCCTCTTGCTTCATCCATCACCTCCTCAATAGATATTTTACATAAGGATTATATTTTTTTTCCATCTTCATTTTTTTCTCCCCACAGGATTACAATGTGAATACATTTATAAAGTTTGGACTGGATGTTTGCAAGTATTAGACAGTCTTAAACTGAGCGGTTACAGTGTGTTCTTACAGGAGCCAGGAGGTTTATGATTGTCAAGCTTGTTATACAAGCTCCAGCTCTTCGCTAACTTTATGTGCTGACAGGAAACATTGGAAATCATCATTTATACAGTCTGTCAGTGCTGGACTGTAAAAAAAAATAAAAAATATAAAAATAAAAAAATTCTACTCATTCTATTTTTAGCCTGAGAGCCCTGAAACTTTTACGACTGTTGTCAGAAGTTTACAATTTAAAGAGTACCCGTCACCTAGAAAAAGAGACTATGACCAACTTGTGAGCTAGACCATAACGGCCAAGCACCATGAGCTTTCAGGAAGGTCTTGCAGGCCATTCACATGGTCGTGCTGGATTCATAGGCCAGCATTTGGTTTACCATGGGTAAATAGCTTGAAAGTTTACATCTCTCAAGATGATCTTCGATTACTAACGCTGAAGTAATTATAGGAGGTCACAGTTGGGCCCAGAAGCCAGGAGGGCCCACAGGCCACCCTCAACACACTAGGGCTCTGATAAATTTCTTTGATCTCCTTACTGATTTTCGTTGAAGTCTGCCAGTTTTGTGCATCGTAAATGTATTACCCCTGCTCTCTGGTGCACTGGAGTAAGAAGATTTATGATACACAGCCTTCCATGTTCAGAAAGGAGACATTAACCCTTTCATCATGAAAATAGCAAATGGTCAGCAGCATAATCAAGAAGGGACTCTGTGGGGGAAGCTGTGGCAAAAGGGAGCATTAATTACTATGTTACCAACAGGGGATGGAAATGATGGTAAGCTTGTGTGTACAGACATGTTGTTAACAAGTCTACATGGTGGTCTCGGCCAAGATAGAGAAGGAAAGGGAAATATTAATGCTGCTGAAATGTATGGCTGGGAAGCAGCTGATGACTGTCAGCATACGGGGCCCAAGGTAAGCTTTTGTACTAGGGCCCGTAAGCCAACTGTTAGGGCCCTGATTACCAGAAATCCACTGCACGCTGACCATAACTATGCCATAAAGTATGTAGCATGGTGGCTCAGTGGTTAGCACTATTGCTTAGCAGCGCTGGGGTCCTGGGTTTGAATCTAACCAAGGACAACATCTGCATGGAGTTTGCATGTTCTCCCTGTGTTTGCGCGGGTATCATATAGTAGATGAGGTTGGATGAAGACACAGGTCCATCAAGTCCAACCTATAACCCTACAGTGTTGATCCAGAGGAAGGAAAAAAACCTCATGAGGCTTATGTCAATTGCCCCATGTCAGGGTAAAAAAAATTCCTTCTGTTTCCTCTGGGTACTGCGGTTTCCTCCCACACTCCAAAGACATACTGATAGGGAATTTAGATTATGAGCCCGGCTTGGAACAGTGTTGACAATATTTCTGTAAAGCGCTGCGGAATATATGATGGCGCTATCTTGGAGCATCTTTGAGTTTGTGTGGGTTTCCTCCGGGTACACGTTTCACTTCCTGTAAAACAACTCATGGTGAGATTCAGCTCTGTTGATGGTGATGAAGACCATGGAAGACTTCAACAACAAGCACAGAATGAACTGGACTCCAACTGGCATGGCTTCAAGAAATAACAGGGATAAAGGAGACTAAAAAATGAACTCAACGGTTGCTAGCTCGCCTATTGAACATGAGGTCTGCCCCTTGTCAAGTTTGTAGGTGATCTGTTCATTGTCACTCCATGATGTCTACAGCCTAAGCTGTCAACTTGTAGTATGTGTACCACATCTACAGGCAGTATTCGCTTCACATAGTGCTTTAAATATCCAGCCCAGTTTATGATCAGGGCCTTGGAGACATTGTGAGCAGCGGGTACGTAATAGGTCTTTTCAACATTAGCAACATCAACCAGGAAAGTAGTTAGAATTTGGTGGGATGACGAAGATTAAAAGCTGATGTTTAAAAGGGTTTTCCAGGGCTATGATATTAGTTGTTGTGGCCTCTTCCATACTTAGCTGATGTCAAGGACTGCTGATTGGGCCTTAGCGTTATGTGGCATCAGCCAGAAGTGCCGAAGACAGCAGGTAGTCATGTCGGAGCCCAGGAGAGGTGAGTAGCACCTGGGCCTCCGCTTATTATACTCTGGGGTGAAGAGACCCCACAGTATAATATCTGTTTCGGTTCGGCCCAAATGAAATCATTGGGCGAAACTCGTGAGGCGAATCTTGCAAGGCTCGCCCAACACATACTGTAAAACGAGCGTGACCTAAATAATCGCCATTAATAATAATCGAGGTAAAATGCCCGATTAGTCACAATTTTGATTTAGGTCATAGCCCTAGATAAGGTATATGAGAAGGTAATACCCCCTTTAAATAACCTCAACAGCACATCCCAAATACATAAACTACAGAGAAATATAGTGGGATTTTCTGTAATTAGCCGTGATATTTCTGGTAAAGGTTAACATGACTTTTCTCTTTATGCCGGCCATTTAGCAGTTTCTGATGTGATACAATAATAGCATCTCTGTAAACATTTACCTAGAAATGCTGACTGGGAAAGGTCTTTTCATTGCACCTCTCAGAATACCTGCTTGTCAGCCATGCACGCCACCCCTTACAATACACCACCCTGTATTTTTAATATTGCCTTGATTTTGTGCCAGGATTGGATGTCACTTGTTGTTTTTTATACTGTCATGACGCCACATTTAGGAACACCCTATTGACTTCCTATTACTTCTTATCTGTAAACCGTAGTATCTGCCAATCTGGTATCTTGGGACAACAGTAGGTCATGTCATAGATCATGAGCATAGTTAAAGCAGATATCCGAAATAGAAAACGATAACTCATTTTTAATCAAAAAATGGTGCCACCCCTGTTCACAGGTTCTGTGTGGTATTGCGGCTCAACTCTGTTGAAGTGAATGGGGTTGTGGCGAAAGAGGACTTTTCATGCTATCAATAACAGTATTTCTCAACCGTTTCAATCATAGCACCCCCAAGTGAGAAAAAATCCCAACCAAGTACCCCTAAACTAGCGAACACTTATAAATGACATATAACAGTTTTATAATGGCTCCTTTAGTGCCCCACATGTAGTAAAACTGCCCCCACAGTACCACTACATTCAATATAATGGTACCCACATGTAAAATAAAGACCCTACATGTAGTATAATGGCCCCCACATTAAATATAATGGCACCCACATGTAATATATTGACCCCCAGTGACCCCACATGTAATATAATGTCCCCCAGAACACCCCCACACCCAGTGAGCTCTATATTAAATGCTGTACTGCATGCAGGTCCCTCCTGCCCAGGATGAACACCAGTGCATGGCCTTGGGCGCCATCCTTACTTCAACGGTACAGATGGAGACAGTCACTGCAGTTACTGGCACCTGGGGAGCTAGTGGTGAGCTGCATTTATCACTCACCACCATGCTTCCTCTC
Organism: Leptodactylus fallax; assembly: GCA_947044405.1. Lineage (NCBI taxonomy): Eukaryota > Metazoa > Chordata > Amphibia > Anura > Leptodactylidae > Leptodactylus > Leptodactylus fallax. The sequence goes on from CAMRHE010000006.1 coordinate 13,958,194, forward strand.
TGCTTTGGGGCCTGCTGTGATATCATCACCCCCCCACCTTCCTGTATGCTGCAGGAGCCAAGTGGTGAGTGATGAAGGCAGCACGGGCGCCAGCAGCTGCAATGCTGATGTAAGGGCTCAATGCCATTCTAAGGTAAGACAAGGAGGTGCAGTGCACTGCAGCATGAACTATAGACCAGTGGTAACTCTAGGGTACGTATACTACAGTTGAAAACCCCTACTCTAAGACAGAGCAGGTGGAATACCGTTGCAAAGCTGACAGCGTGCTGAATTCAGAGCAGTTTCAGCTTTGTTGGTCTCTGCCCTGGTTTCAGAGATATTGGTGCTGTTAGCTTCGGCTACCAATACCACTGGAATGTCAGATGGGCCGCCTTACAGTTCAGCATCATTGATGGATGGTGAGGAATATCCCCTTCAAGGGGGGCACAAGGCCCGCCCCTCTGACAGTGCAGTAATATTGGTAGCTGAAACTAGCTGGAACTGGGTCAGATACTGACAAAGCTGAAAGTGCGCTAAAATCAGTATAGAACATTCCCTATCTTAGAGGACATGAAAGGTCCTCCTTAAAGGGAATCTGTCACCAGAACACAGCCCCACAGATACATAGGTTAAGGTCATCTCAATTGAATGGTAGTTTTCTCTTGTGAATTGGTGCCTTGGTTGGCGAGATATTGCTGTATTTGTAAATACAGTATGCACATGAGCTCCTTAGACTAACAAGGTTTTTTTCAGCTTAACTCTTTGGAGCAATGTCAACGGCCTTGTTGCTCCAAAGAGCTCATTTGCATATTGACAAAAAAGTCGATATCTTGGCAACTGAGGCACCAATTCACAAGAAGAGAACACTTTTGAATTCAGGTGACTGTAACCTATCTATCTGCAGGGCTGGGGTGATATGTTGGGTTCTGGTGACACTAACCTATCTATCTGCAGGGCTGGGGTGATATGCTGGTTCTGGTGACACTAACCTATCTATCTGCAGGGCTGGGGTGATATGCTGGGGTCTGGTGACACTACCCTATCTATGCAGGGCTGGGGTGATATGCTGGGTCTGGTGACACTAACCTATCTATCTGCAGGGCTGGGGTGAAATGCTGGTTCTGGTGACACTAACCTATCTATCTGCAGGGCTGGGGTGATATGCTGGTTCTGGTGACACTAACCTATCTATCTGCAGGGCTGGGGTGATATGCTGGGGTCTGGTGACACTAACCTATCTATGCAGGGCTGGGGTGATATGCTGGGTCTGGTGACACTAACCTATCTATCTGCAGGGCTGGGGTGAAATGCTGGTTCTGGTGACACTAACCTATCTATCTGCAGGGCTGGGGTGATATGCTGGGGTCTGGTGACACTAACCTATCTATGCAGGGCTGGGGTGATATGCTGGGTTCTGGTGACACTAACCTATCTATCTGCAGGGCTGGGGTGATATGCTGGTTCTGGTGACACTAACCTATCTATCTGCAGGGCTGGGGTGATATGCTGGTTCTGGGGACACTAACCTATCTATCTGCAGGGCTGGGGTGATATGCTGGTTCTGCTGACAGACTCCTTTTAAATACCACACACAAATTGTGGACAGGTGTGGTTGTCTTTTTTTTTTCTAATATGAACAACCCCTTTAATTATGGGTTTATATGTTAAAACAACTAAGTGCATGAGAGCTGGGAGCTCAGCTATACACTATAGGGCTATGTATATATGCAGTGGAGCACAGATTGGCAATTCTGTCAGATTGAGGGCAAGAATAACGTACCTGTGCCATCAGAAACCCTGGTGACCTTCATTATAAGGTCGGAGGACACCACTGGGATCTGTTGGGCAGACATGGCACATTCATAGCGTTCAAGTGAACAGAGCTTCAGTCAGTTGGTGTACAATGTTCCATACAAATATCTATCGCAAAAGTTTGCTTTGCACTATACTGTATCACTATTTGCATAGGGCGGCTGTCCATTCACTTTGCAGAAATACGGCTGTGCTATGCAATTTGTGCAAACGTGCATTTGGTGAGTGCTACATCTGTACCTATCTCCATATACATGTACAGTTTCTGCCTTAGATATCTCTGTGCTTGAATAAAGTTTGTATTTGCTTGCAAGAATAAGAGCTATTATATTAGCCAAAAGCACAGACGAGCAAAGGCACAGTTCACACATCTTATTGCGTCCTGTACTGTAGTTGTTCTCGGTAAATGCCCTGAAGAGCTTTTTTTCCCCTCTAATCACTATAAACCAAGGCACAGAGAATTCATCTGACAGTTGTTTGCTTACTGAAATGCTTGTGTGAAATCCAGGTGAAGAATCCTGCGTGGGCGGACAGCCGCGTCTCCACATCTGCACAAAGCCTCTTCCAATTAGTGAACTCCAGAATCAACTTAACAACGTCCTTTTCTACAAAATGGATCCTGCACAACAACAAAAACTGGTAACAACATGTAATACAGCAATCTGTAATACACACTCCAATATGTCATCTCTGAGCCCCAAGGGACAGATGAAAACACGGGCACAACACAAACATGGAGGCAATGGAAGGAGGAGATAAATAGTCAACTTGGTCCATAACTTTACAAACTCGTTGGTACTTGGGCATTAGGTAAAAAAATTGGATGTTTTTGAGTCCTTCAAAGAAGAGGGACTATCACACGCTAGGGTCACACTAGTGTTCTCTTTTCGTTGTTTTGGTCCAGAGGACCAGAACTACAGAAAGGCAGACCACTGAAATAGCGGTAACACACGGAGTCCGACAGGCCCCATTGAATATGATGAGATCCATTGGGTGCCCATAGTTTTAAAATGAAGACCGGTGGAGGAAAAAGTCAGATGTGAACTTACCAGTTTTCTGGCATACAGGGCATAAAAAGTTGCATATTTTTTTTTAGAATTATTTTGTGCAAAAATTGTACCTTTTTCATTTCTGCACTTCCCTCTCCACTTATCCGAAAAGGAGGCATGGCCATCGGCTCCACCAGACTTATAAACATTTACGACAGAAAACTGGTGTAAATCTATGCCATCTATAAACTGGTGTAGATTTCTGTGCAAGTACATGGTCCAGTGGAGGGTGCGATTCATTTATGAGTAGGCGTGCACCTCGTCATATATGAGGCGCAACCCTCTGCCGGCTATGAGTTTATGAAGGTTGTCTCCGTCCGTTCAGTCTCACTGTGGTGCCTGGATGCTGGAAGAAGTCCTCATCCTCCGCCGGTCTCCACAGGGGTTGCTCCAATTCCTGGACACCCCCTTTAAGCTGGCCATACACATTACACTACACCCCCAGCATAACATTGCATATTTCCTGAAATATCTGTTCTCGCAGGTTGAAGAGTCAAAATACATGCTGGAAGACCCTAAAGAATCTGAAATCACAAGTTTAGGCGCAAACTTCATGAATAAATACATGGTGACCTTTAACCACTATACATCTTGGTGTCTTTTGGGACTGATGTCTACGAACTCTGCACACTAACTAGAAGTGACATCTGTCCTGTCATCTAGGCAAGTGCCTTTTGTTCAGAGATTTCTCGTACACTGTCCATAAGGACCACGACTGTCATGTAACCATCTACAGTAGCTACACAGAGGATACTGACTGGACCTCTTGAGAAATTCACTTTTCATTTAGTTACTCACTGAGGAGTTCGGGATCATGGACCTGGAGAAATCTTGTTTCGTCTTTTTATTTTAACACCATAAGGCTTGCTGATAACTCACTAGTAACTTTGGTTCAATGTATCTTAAAGTTTTAGCATAATGATTATGGAAATTTTTGCAAAAATTTTTATCCAAGAAAATTTTCTAAATTTTATCAATCTGAATCAGGTTTGTCTACCTGTATAAGGCTGCTTTCGCAGAAATTGTTCATCTTAGTGTATCTCAGTGTTCTGTGTGTCATTGTTTTTTTGCGCCTGCAAAAAAAATCGGATAGCAGCAGGGTGGCTCAGTGGTTAGCACTCTAGCGTTGCAGTGCTGGAGTCCTGGGTTCGAATCCAATCAAGGTCAACATCTGCAAGGAGTTTGTATGTTCTCCCCGTGTTTGTGTCAGTTACCTCCGTGTACTCCGGTTTCCTCCCAAGTAGAGTGAGTGTCCTAGTCCATGAAAAAAAACCAACATGCTCCATTCAACATGGACAGCACTCAAAAAGAGGAAACCATTAGTATGAAAGTGTCTCAGGTGTAAAGGTGGCCACAAACATATTAGAAGTAGTTGGTTGAAGAACTGTGAAATGAACAATTGTATTGTTGACGTGGCCATAAACATTGTAGCCCATATTATCCATTACATTTGTTTAAACTGGACATACCTTTTCAATGAAACTTGGAAAACGGCAAATAATCTTTTTGGGAAAATTTTTAGGGCAAGTCCACATGTTGCAAGTTTACAGCAGGATGTCTGTAGCAGTGGACCTGCCCATGATAAAAACTGGCTGAAGTTGGTTGGTTTGTGTTGTGAAGAATGAAATCTGTATTTTTTCTGCAGTGTGGATGGATGGATGGATTATTTTTTTATTTTTTGGGAATAGGGCTGGGAAATTATGACCTAAATCCAAATCATGATTTAATGGCGACTATTTAGGTCCTACACTTTATAAAGTATAAGTATTTGTTGGGTGAAAGTCGCAAGATTTGTCTTGCGAGGTTTGCCCGGTGGTTTTGTTCGAACCAAAACTGCTATTATACTGTGGGGTCTTTTCAGATCTCAGAGTATAAATGGAGGCCCATGGGAGGAGGTCAAACATAAAAAACAGTGTTACTCACTTCTTCCTGAGCTATGTTGCGGCTCCCTGTTCTCCTTAGGCCTTTGCCTGACGTCAGGAACAGCTTAGGCCTGTGACTGGGCATCAGTGGTCACATGGCATCGCAACGCATAGACGCAAGCTTCAAAACACCACATGACAGCTAAGGCCCAATTACAGGTCTCAACAGATCCTGACATTAGTCAGAAGACCAGAAGAGAAGAGGGAGTCCTGCTAAAGCCCAGGAGAGGTGAGTAACACTGTTTTTTATGTTTTATCACCTTCCCTGGGCCTCCACTTATTAAGAAGAGACCCCAAAGTATAATAATAAAAGTTTCGGTTCGGACATGTGCGCTCTGAACAAAACTGCAGGTGGCACCTTATAAATATTGTAATAACCAAACCGAAATAAGTGAGTTGCACAAAATCACGTAAGCCCCGCGAGGGTTTACTATCAGTTAGATAATAAAAAATAACATATCACTGCTAAAAACTCCAGTAAGCCCAAAGATAAAGTGATCCAGTCTCTAAAAGTGACTTTTTTCTATCCTTTATACCCAAGAGAGTCCAATGTGGAAAGTGCTGTGACATGCACCGATTCTTAGGAGGGGGCCGGGGTGGTTGGCTGTTCAGAGCAGCCTTTTTATGAACTAGAAAGTGATATCTCAGGCCCTGGGGAAATTGTGCTCCAGATGATGCCTGAGCTGTTAATTCTTCATGCTTTCTGAAGCTTGTTCAACTATATACAACACTTCCCTCATCTCCTACCAACTATGCCATGACTGATAATATGTTTATCTGCCCGGTATGTCTGCACTGGCTATGCATATTGATATCATGTAGAGATAACTACGTCTGCTTCAATAAAATTACATTACATAGAGAAATCACAGCAAATAATGCAAGAAAATAACACACATACCAAAAAAGAAAATCAAATGGAATCTCAAAGCCAACTAAATCAAGAAAAGGGCTACTTGTAGTTATTAGAAGCCATTTTCCATTTTATGTATGTAACTTACAGTACAACGCAATAGTTTAAGCAGATATGGAAAACAAAGTAAGAATGCTTTCAGTAATAGAAGGGTTAATAGTTTAATTTTGGCAATTAACAAAATGAAGTGAATGAGGAAAAGAGAAATGTAAATCCCATCAATATTTGGTGTGACCTTTGCCCTTTGGAGGAGGAGTCCTGGAAGTGATGATCCGGCCCCCACAGATATAGCCCTGATCTCATCATCATCCAGTCTGTCTGGGATGACATGAAGACACAGAAGGATTGGACAAGCCTACATCCACAGAAGATCTGTGCTTAGCTCTCCAAGATGGCGGGAATAACCTCCCTGCCCAGTTCTGCCAAAAAGTGTCTGCAAGTACCGAGAAGAACTGATGGAAGGCAAAGGGTAAAGGTCACACCAAATATTGATGGGATTTACATTCCTCTTTTGGTCTTTTACCTCATTTTGTTAATTGGCAAAAATAAACTAATAACATGGACTGACCGGTCAGGTATCTGAACAATGTTCAGATCTCAGCATCTGCTGGGACCTTTAGGAAGAGCTTTTGATGAATGTCTGACTGTCTTTACTTAATGGGGAAGTCTCGGACTTCTATCTTGGATATATTAAAGAGAACCTGTCATTAGATTCCTGCTGCCCTAACCACAGGCAACATGAAACAGCGGCATTTCAGAGATAACAGTTAAAAAAAAATTGTGAGAGAGAAAGCTTTTAGTCTAATGTATGGTCTATAAAACTAAAAGGGATAGACTAGTGAAAAAAACCAAGGAATGTCGGGGTATGCAGTGCATTAGCGACATCTGTGTGGAAGGAAGTAGCAGGCATCGAATAACTGTATAAAGTGAAAGGAAATTAAAAAAACGCAAAAAAGACCCCATGTGATTTGTAACAATTTTGAATACCGCACAGATCTCAGACCCCCACTTGCAGTCCCAGAAGCTCAACTTTTGCTTTCATTGCTACACAGCCAGAAAGCTTTCTCCCAGTCTTTATAACGTGATGGAGGGGGCTTGCTGTCTGGCTCAGTTCATAGGCTTAAGCCATTTTCCAACCATCATGGCAGATGCAAAGACAGAGACGGAAACAGGCTTAGATGAACTGAATCAGACTGCTGCCAGCCTTCATCGTGTCACCAACACAGAGACAGGGACAGGGAGGAAGTTTCTGTCTGGGTCAGTGCCATTGCTGTGCAGTTGGAGTCAGTAGGCAAAGTAACATCTCCGACTCCTGCCCTGACTCCATAAAGTGCCGACAGCCATGGTCAGACAGAAGCAGAAAGATCCTCTAATTCACAAAAAAACACTAGTGATTGTATTCCTATCAAATGAAATAAATTTAAAGGGGTTGTCCAGGAATCGGACAAACCTTTGTGAATGTCGTGAAAAGTATAACATTAAAAAAAAACAAAAAACAAAAACATACCCACCTGTCACTGGCACTCCATAGTCTGCTACTGACGTCCAACCTGTGACCTCAGTGGTTGCTGGACAGGGACTGATTATGTCATTCTGGTTCAACTGCTGAAGCCACTGATTGGTTTCAGTGGTCACATTGGGGTGTGGGACTTCCAGTATCCCAGACATAGCACAAGGACTGAATGGACACCGAGGCCAGACAATAGAGAGCTGGGGACAGGTCAGTATAGTTTTTTTTTTTTACCCTTCCCCTGGTCTCCAATTCCTGGACTTTAATTAATAATACAATACTAATAATTGTATAATAAAACTGATCCTGACTCTGATTTCATCACTCTGACTCCACATCCCTCCACAAATGGAAGTGGAACTTTAGGGACTATAAGAGGACAGGGCTGTGAAGGTGGGACCAATTTTGGGGGAGCCAGAGTCAGGAAAAAAAAAAAAAAAAAAAAACGGTACCGACTCAGATTCCAAAATAAAATAATTATTTTTTAATATATTATATAACTATTAATACTGTAGAATTAATTAGACTTACAGTTTGTTACGTATTTACTTTCATAGGAATCAATCACTGGCTTTTTAATGTATCAGAGTATCTTTTACTGGCTCTGTCTGGCCATGGCTGTCAGCTATAGGAGTCGGAGTCGATGGTTTCGGCTAGGTTCACATGTGTGCACGGGTCTCCGTTGCTCAGGGTCCGCCAGGGGACCTGAACGACAGAGAGCCGGACCACTAAAACAGTGGTTACCCGCTGACCTCATAGACTATAGTGGGGTCCATCATTTTTATATTGAAACTGGTGGAGAGGAAAGTCCTCTGTGCAGGACTTTTCTCTCTGCCGATGTTTGGTGGTTTCTGAGGCATGGACGGCACAGATGTAAACCTAGCCTTAGCCTACTGACTCCACTCCACTGAAACGGGGTCTAAAATCAGGGTCAATGGTGCAAATCCAGTTATTGGGTCAATTTCCTGGTCTTATTAGGCTTCTTGGACTTGAGAAGTAAAGTCTAAGAAAATGGAATAAGTCTATGATTTCCATTCTAGGATATTTTTACCACGGTAGGGTAAAACTGAGGGTTATAATTATTTGCATCCACACGACTGTTGAGCTGTCCCCTTGTCCACATGAAATGATGTCCACATGTATGATTTGTGAGAACGACAGTGTTTCGCTCAGTAAACCCTCATTGTTAGAAGACGTGTCCTTCAATTATACCGTAGGGAAAACTGCTGTAAACACCAGATATTTAACTTTCATATAAATCATAAGTGATAGCTTTCCAAAGCAATACTGTATCACAGCCGAATGACACCACCGCGGCAACTTTAATTAGTAAACATTTCTTATTCCATTGGAAACACTTTTAATTTGTTGTGGGATTTTTTTTTTTTTCTCGCCCGCTTTGGCTGACTTGCAAGTATTTTATATATCATGCCTGTCTTAAGCCTTTTCAGAATATCCAATTTGTAGACTGTATTGTGACAGGCAATTATTTCAGCAAGTAAATCTTTCTAACTTCAGACTCTCTAATTTTTCTGTGTGTATATTTTGTCACGCTTGAAAATAATGAGAACAATCAAAAGTAAATGCCATGTCTACCGCCGCGTGATGAGGTGTTATTTTTATTGTGGAGCTGCATTTAGAAAAATCTGGAATCCTACAATATTACTGTGTTAAAGGCTTTATTACTTATTTGCTATTGTTAGGCGGACTGCGGGATGAACTTTGTAAAGAATTATGGCTGCAAAAAACTTCATTTGAAAAATCTTTGACTGTTACTGTTTATAAGTTTTAATCCATGTGTGGTATTCGCTATTGAATACAGTGTATAGAATTAAAGGAGTTGTCCGGGATAACCGGAAATCCCTACAATAATCAAAACACCCTCCCCCCCTCCTACTTCATAATAACATAATTAATCAAAAATGTATATTACCCACATTTTCTGATTATCTGGTGATGATCCGTTTCCCCATTTCCGGAAATGGATCATCACTACTCCCACCCCCCATCCACCCCATTATACTTACCTCTCTTCCTTCTTTCTGGGGGACGGCTCCTCCTTCTTTACTGATTCTGCAGGGGCGCCCTCTTCTCCAGGCGCTGCTCTGCACACTGCTGCAATAATCCACCTCTACTGCGCAGCTGCTGCGCATGCGCAGCAGAGGTGGATCATCGCTGCAGAGAACAGAGCAGCGCCTGCAGAATCAGTAAAGAAGAAGGGGTCGTCCTCCCTGGAAGAAGCATGGAAGGTAAGTATAAAATGGGGTCGGGGTGAATGGAAGAGAGGGAGGGAGAGAGATAGGAGGGGGAGAGTGAGGAAGGAGGGGGGAGTGAGGTGAGAGAAGTTCGTGTGAAGCTACCTAACAGGAAGCTGAACCATGTAAACAAATGCAGGAGCTCCCAGAGACACCCAGAAATAACTCAAAACATGGCTAAAAGGTATATGGGTGCATTTATTAACCCATTAATAGTACTGACAGAAAAAAAAAAAAAAACATTTTTGCCCGGAAAACCCCTTTAATCCTTTGCATGTAGCGAACTTTAACATGACACTTAACAACTTAAGGGACCGTTCACACGGTGGAAAATGAAGAGGAATTCTGCCACGGAATCTACGAAATGATTGAGCAGGACGCTTATTTTTTTCAGCAATCTGGGCGGAATCTGCCTACGTGTGAATGGCCCCTAAATACACTGTTGCAGCAGTCTATCACCTCTCCTAAGCGGACTCAGTTGTCACTGCCCTGAAAAACAAAAACAACTTTAAAGTTTTATGCAAAACAGGCAGTTGGTGCACTGGGGGCGGGCCTTCAGCCCCGTGGAGCACTGCTCTTACCACTCAGGCCCCTACCATCTTCTGACTGCACCACCCTACGCAGGGCGAGTTGAACTTCTCACTGCTATGACATCACCTATCCTACATAAGCAGCAAGAGCAGTGCTATAAGAGCTGAATGCCCGTCCCCAGTGCACCAACTGCTTAATTTGCATAAGACTTCAAAGTTCTCTTTTTTCAAATCTACAAAAGTGACATATATGACAGAGCTGTGACGTTTATCACTGTAATGTGCTCTGTAACATGGAGGTGGCAGCTGAATACGCTTGGGGGACTCTCCTTAAAAGTTTCAGGCACATGCTCTATGAAGTGATGTAGTGTACAATGCAGTATTGGGCACCAAGTCCATATTCACACAACCGTGCCAATTTGTGACTCTGTTTTTCACTGCTGATTTATTAGTATGTCCCTTTTTCTTGTGTTAATGCATAATGGCTGTGTGAATAAAGCCTTAGACTTGCAGCAGAATCTGTGTGCTGTTTAAACCGATCATGTGCTTTGCAACATGTGCATCTAAAGCACAAGAACTGTATATCAATCTGTACAAGCCGCGCACAGATACTCACAGGTTCTTGTTATACAATACCTAAAGTATACAAAGCTAAAATGGCATTGAGAGTTGAATGAGAAAGCAGGGCCGTGGAGTCGGAGTTGGGAGTCTGGCTTCAAAATACAATGATTAATTATGTTTAATAATTTTATATAATTATTAATATTGTAAAATTAATTAGATGTGTATTTTGTTACATATTTACTTTCATAGGAATTCAGTCACTAGCTTTTGAAAGGGACTTGGCTCCACAGGACAGGGAATAAGTATCCGATCGCTGAGAGCTCGATCACCGGATCCCCAAGTGATCAGGAGGATGGGGGACCGAAAGTCCCCCTGAGGGTATGTTCACACTGAGTTTTTTGCAGGCAGAAAAAAATCAGCTTCAGGAATTAGGAAATGGTTTTGGGACGCGTTTTTTGACTGGATGCGGTTTTCTCACGCGGTTTTTGACGTGGTTTTTCGACGCAGATGTAGGATGTAGTTTACACCCCTTTTGGTATGGGCCTAGGAACTCAGCTTCAAAAAACCTCCTCGCGATTTTGGATGCAGTTTTTGCAAAAACCGCGTCAAAAACCACGTCCAAAAACCATGGCGCGTTTTTTACACCTTCCATTGAATTCCATTTGTTTTTCCAGGCAGAATCCACCTGAAGATAGGTCATGTCGCTTTTTTTTCTGTTAGTGGAAAAAAAACGCTAGAGAAAAAAAAAACGTTACTGACTCCCATTGAAATGAATGGGAAGCGTTTTTTCAGGTGGATTTCACATCAAAATCCGCTGCCAAAAAACTCCGCGTGAACACAGCCTAAAGTCTCTTTGTAAATGGAGCACTTGTGTGACCAGCGCTCCATTCACTTCTATGGGGATGCGGGCGCATTACAGTCCTGGCATCCCCATAGAAGTAAATGGAGAGCCGGTCAGGCAAGTACACTGGGCTCCATTCAACAGAAGGCTTTAGGGGGACATTCGGTCCCCTGTCCTCCTGATCACTGGTGAACTCAGCAAACGGGCCCCCAGTGATCGGACACTTGTCCCCTGTAAGTGTCCAAAATGGGACAACCCCTTTAAAGAATTAGAGGATCTTTACTGTTTCTGAATGACCATGGATGTCAGCCATTTTTTAAAGGTGTCAGAGTCAGTGAAGGAGTCGGAGTTGGTTTGTAAAAAATAGAAGAGTCTAAGTCAGTGGTTTGGCCTACCGACTACATAGCATTGTCAGAAACGGATATTCAAGAGGAAAGGGAGATTACTGTATGGAGGCCGAACAAATAAAAACAGAAGACAGACCAGTGCGATGACAGCATGAAACCCCCTCAGAGTAGCCTGCGCTTCCACCTCAACACTGCACGGCACAAAAATAGTTTTATTATCACAGAATTATGAAATAAATAAACTATGCTGGCTCTATTGGACCTGGTACCTTAAATCTTCGATTTTTCTGGACAGTATGAAACAGATAACTTGCTGGGTGATGCTGCTACTTTCTATAGAAAGTTCTGACCTGCTCAATTCATCATCCATAAATGGATCTGATAAGATCACACCCCACACTGGCACAGGGGAAAAATCAATCCGCTTTAACTTCATGGCTTTCTATAGAATGTTCCAACATGTGCCACTGTAAAGGAACATACAATATTGTGCAAATGTTTTAAGCAAGGGTGGGAAAAATGCTGCAAAATAAAAATGCTGCTTTACAAAAAAAAAAAAAAAAATTAAATTTTTGACAACAGAATGAAGTGAATGAAGAAAAGAGAAATGTAAATCCCATCAGTATTTGGTGTGACCTTTGCCCTTTGCCTTCCATCAGTTCTTCTCGGTACTTGCAGACAGTTTTTGGCAGAACTGGGCAGGGAGGTTGTTCCCGCCATCTTGGAGAACTAAGCACAGATCTTCTGTGGATGTAGTCTTGTCCAATTGTCCAATCCTTCTGTCTCTTCATGTCATCCCAGGCAGACTGGATGATGATGAGATCAGGGCTATATCTGTGGGGGCCGGATCATCACTTCCAGGACTCCTCCTCCAAAGGGCAAAGGTCACACCAAATATTGATGGGATTTACATTTCTCTTGTCTTCATTCACTTCATTTTTTTAATTGACAAAACACTTCTATTTGTAAAAAAACACTTACTTTACAGCATTTTTGCACACCTCCAAAAAACTTTTGCACCTTACTGTATATTGATTCGGCAGATGTAAAAGGGCCATTCTTTCGACATCTGTCAGGTCACTGGAGCTCTATGATTGTGTTCAGTTTATGAGCTGGGAGTTTTCCCATTACATGCATCAAATGGGCTCTGTAAGCACAGTGTGAACTTACTCTCATTACTCAGCAAACACATAGTACAGGTACGTTATACAAACCTTCATTGACACAATATTTTTGGAAATGGGCTTATACTGATATGGATGACTGGTGTGATCTAGAAATATTACAGTCAATACAGATATAATTACAGCGCCAATAGTGGTTGGAAATGGAACAAATACTGTAGAAATAAATAGAAGCAAGACATTACTGAGTCAAGTAAATCCACGTTGAGTATTGTCCCGTCTGTGGGAAGGCTGGCCAGTACATGTGGTTGTGCTGCTGTCATGGGTGCATGGGGCATAGCTATAGGGGGTGCAGCAGTAGCATTCACTACTGGGCCAAGAGGGGACCCCAAAGATACCTCAGACACCTAAAATTCTATTCTACATGGTAGACAAGGGCCACATTACAGATTTTACATTAGGACCCAAGAGCTTTAGGTTACACCTGGTACCGGCTAAGAGCCGCGTCAGTGCATGCCATGTAGCCCTAGCATTATACAGACTGCAATTCACATGAAGGTGTTTAAGGATTGATGACAAAATGCACAAGAGCATAAGAAGGATTGGAGGATACAAGCTGGGTCAATCTTCACCACTGCCACCGCTATATTATTTACACGGCCATTACAGTCCTTGGGAGGTGTAAAATGGAGCCATCTATTAATGACCTCTAGGAAATTGTCTTCCATTCCATTAACAATACCTCAAACAGCATAAGCTGACACATTACTTATTAACAAGGCTCCCTGCCCTTGGGCAGAAGAAGCCATTACAAGGAATCCACCGTTCACACTGCAGCAGACAGGAATAAATTAGTGGATTTGCATAGGACACGTACCGGGTGATCGATGGTTGTCGGACCACACTATATATCCCCTTAGTAATGAGCATGAGAAACGCGGGGTCAGATGAGACGGACTATGACTATTTTTGGTGTGACAGTATGAAATGTTATTATTCGTAGTGGGTGTAAAGGGATGTTTAGCCATTAAATATCATATTCATTGTACAGATCTTAAATTGAGTTTGTCACCAGGGGGAATCCTATTACACCAGAAACACACTTAGCTAGGCCCTGGATGTAACACCTTTTTTCCCCATGAAAATTCGTACATCCGTTGCCGAGATATTAATTTATTTTACAATATGCAATTGAGCAATCTGGAGCACCGAGGGTGGCTCCATTGCTCCAAACTGCTGCTGGTTTAATAGAGTTCTGGTGACAGACTCCCATTAAAGAATAAACAGTGTTTGCTCTTTATATGCGTTTACAATTGATCCTGTAAAGCGTTATGACATTTGCTAACAAAGTATCACACCTCCTAGTGTTCAAAGTGTATAGCAATGTGCATGTCCACCTAATGGGCGGAGTGCTGGTGGACACACACGTCAGGAAAAGTTATTATAAATGATTTCTACTACTATAATTTTTCCCTACAAGTATTGAATTGTTTTTCTAATGTACAAGCTGTGAGCCCAAATGACAGAAACCTACATCACAAAATACACAAAAACACAGAATCTCTCACCGTGCAGGATCCAGTAAAGGTGTGGGATCAAGTCCGGCCAGAAGTAAATAGGGCAGCCATATCTTGCAATGGCTTTTATATAACAGTTCTCCAAATGCATCCAGTTCTTCCACAGAAGGCAATGGACAGGACTGGCTCAGAAAGTAGCGAAATAAAGGATAATTGTTGTGTTTGAAACAGCTCTGTAAATTAAAGCTTGACAGTGGGAATCCAGATTTGAGGAGTTGTGGAGCCATTAATGTGTGCCTAAAACAGACAGGAACAGTTCAGTGCTTGGCAAAAGCTATGGTTACTTATTACACAGACAATGTTTATTCGTTATTAAAAGGGTCTTCCAGGATTATTAATCAATGACCTATCCTTTCATGATATATACAGTACCTTTGCTCCAGTGTTCTCCCGCACGTCCCGATTCTTCTGCTCCGGTGGCGTCTCCCGGGTCTCTTCCAGCATTCAGCTGAAGCTGCTGACTGGCCCCTGCAGTCATGTGAGGCCTCAGGAAGAGGACCTGTGATGTCACAGGTAGTGACATTGCAGGACCTTCACTGACTGGCCTCAGAGGTCACGTGACCACTGAAGCCAATCAGTGGCTTCAACTGAATGCCAGAAGAGACCAGGGAGACGCCGCCGGAGCAGAAGAACCGGGACGTGCGGGAGGACACCGGAGCAATGGGGACAGGTGAGTACACTTTTTTTTTTTTGTTTCACTGCCCCCAGCCGGTTTAAACGTTAAAGGGGTTGTTCATTTTTGTATGGACAACCCCTTTAAAGAAGCATTGCAGCAAAAACACTTTTCACACCCCTTAACCCTTCATTTGACTGACTGCCACTCTCCAGGCGTCTGTCACATTTCAGGCACTCATACTCCTGCAATCCAGCTTCTCCCCAGCTCCTACTTGCTTTGCTATCAACCCATATGGTACATCAGCACAGTATCACATGGGCAGCTAGAGACTGTACTATATATACCTGCTGGCAGCTGTGCAATTATACTTCTCTCTATATTGTCCTAAAGAATGTAAGAAACTAGGATTGTGACAGGAACTGTCTGCTCATCAGTAGTTAGTAGCAGTAGTAGTTAGCAGTCATCATGTCTTCTCTTTATCTGAAATTGAATCTTTCAAAAACTGAACTTGTTTCCCTCGATCCACTAACCGACCTAACCCTGATATCTCCGTTTCTGTCTGTGGTCTTACTATTACCCCGAGGCGGCATGCCCGCTGTCTGGGGATTGTATTTGATTCAGATCTGACCTTTATCCCACATATTCAGACACTTGCACGCTCTTGCCACCTGCACCTTAAAAACATCTCTAGAATTCGCCCTTTTCTCACCGTGAAAACATCAAAAACCCTCCTTGTTGCTCTGATTCTCTCTCGTCTTCACTATTGCAATTCTCTTCTAATTGGGCTTCCTCTTACTAAACTCTCCCCTCTACAATCTGTCCTGAATACGGCCCCCAGACTCATCTTTCTTTCAGACCGGTACACAGACGCATCTACCTTGTGTCAGTCGCTGTATTGGTTGCCCATCCATCACAGAATACAACAGAAAATTATCACACTGACCCACAAATCCATCCATAGTGCTGCGCCCCCCTATATCTCTTCTCTCGTCACTGTCTACCGCCCTAACCATCCTCTCCGTTCTGCCAATGACCTTAGACTTGCATCTTCTGTTATCCGATCATCCCATTCCCGTCTGCAAGACTTTTCTCGTGCTGCACCGGTGCTCTGGAATGATTTACCCAAGACAATCCGATTAATCCCCTGCTATAGCTGCTTCAAAACTGCCCTAACATCACATCTGTTTGGTCAGGCTTATCACGTGTCCTGATCACAGTGTAGTGTGCGGATTTGCAGAACAATAACACCTTTTATCCTTCCTCCTCTGTTCCTCATACAGCTTCAGTTACACAACCTTTTCTATTAAAAGACGGCTGATCCATTGTAGCAAACAAGCCCTCTGACCTCTTGTGTAAGCTCTTTAGAGCAGGGCCCTCACTCCTATTGTTTCATATGTTTATTTCTTTGTCACATTGTAATGTCTCATATTGTCTGTTCATGTGTCCTCTGATTTGTAAAGTGCTACGGAATATGTTGGCGCTATATAAATAAAGTTATTATTATTATTAGTGATAGAAGATTCTGTCTCCCCCTGTGGAGAGGCTGTGTGGTATAGTCCGCAATACAGGAATTCAGGGACCTTTGCATTAAATCCTGTAGTTAATGAAGTTAATGAGAGCTTAGCTATAGTGACATTGCCTGGAGCAAACTGCTTCCAGCGCTGTGTTGTGTTAGAAGTAGCACCAAACAGTTGATCTGTGCGGGTATGGAACCCCAACCCCCACCCCCTTCCTCCGCCAGACATTTATGGCCAACCCCTTTCAAATCAAAGATTTTCAAGAAAATCTGTTAGCCACCCAATCAGATATTCATGGTCTATCCTAAGGATAGGTCATTAATAAAAAATCTTGGCCAATCCCTTTAAATGGTTGAGTAGCATGGTGGCTTTGCAGTGCTGGAGTCCTAGGTTTGAATCTGACCAAGGACAACATCTGCAAGGAGTTTGTATGTTCTCCTCGTGTGCGTGGGTTTTCTCCGGGTACTCAGGTTTCCTCCCACACTCCACAGACATACTGGGTGGGAATATAGACTGTGAGCCCTATATGGGAGAGTGACTGACAATATCTGTAAATCACTGCGGAATATGTTGGTGCTATACAAGTAAGCAAAATAAATAATACATTTCTCATTCAATGTGAAAATAAATTCCAGAAAATCCACAAATCCTTCACCAAGCCAGTCTGTAGCATGAAGGATTTTGCAAAGTATACTGTACATTTAAATAACCTACAAACCTATTAGAAAAAAAAAAGTCTTGACCCTAATCTGGTCCCAAAACTACATTAAAAGTTACAACAAGCCATTAAGATTTACTCCACAAAAATTAGTCACTAGCAATGGATTTCAGCTAAAAGCTGTCTCGAAGAACTCACGTAGAATCACAATAAATTCCAACTCCAGAGCCTGACTATGGTGCTTGTTATTCCGTTCACACTCTGCTCTGCCCTAAATAACAAAACTCGGCTAAGAAAACCGGCCACTAGCAGTCGATAGATTTCAGCAATCATACCTAATGGCGAAAAAACAAACAAGAACAATGATACTCGGTGACAAGTGTTGAACAAATGAGACCTGAACTAATTTGATTTCTCCGCTTTCAAATCATTCGGAGAAGAACGGCGGCAATATGGGTTATCAATACCCACTCTTTTTATTAAGTAAGAACTGCAAAAAAGGCTCAGTGAAGACTTGACAGCTCAAGCTCTCGAGAACTCGACCAAAAATTAGCACAAAAAACCGTCTACATAGACCTCATGCAGGCGACATATAAAAAGGCACAAAAGACAACAACAATAACAACGGGGTTAGCCTACTTATCTATTTTTATTAAGTCATTTGCTGTAGACCAAACAAAACTCGCTAATGATGTGCAGGGATTTTGGAAGACATGCTCCAGTGGATACACTGTAAAACGCTATACAATAAACCTTAAGCAGTGCTTCATTGCAAACCTCATGCATAATTTATGAGGGACCTGCCAGAGAATACGCTGGCTATTATCCAGGCGTACGTGTTCACATGTGCAACCAAGGACTTGGATGAGTTCCTGCCTCGAGCAATTTCAAATCATCCACAGTCTGACCACAGAAACATTAACTATAATAGGTTAGCTATAATGCAAATGCTTTCATTAGAGAGGGTGATCTCGCTTCTGTGCTCGCTCAGAAAAGTGCACTTTTTGAGGCAGAGCGGATGTATTTGGTATAAACGTTTCTGACAATTTTTTTTTCTAAATGTGGAAAATAGAAGGCGATAACTCAATGCAGTAGATGTAGCAGGGCTCAGTTCGCTATTTCATGCCACCCATGGTTTCTCTGAATTTCCTGAAGTTTTTATATAGTGTCAACATATCAGTTCCTGCCCCTATGAGGGCTTACAATATAATTTCCCAATGTCACACACCAATTTAATAGGAAGTCAACGGACTTATGCTAGGTTCACACTAGCGTTCGGGTTTCTGTCCTGGTTTTATCAATAGGTGGTGCAAAGTTATCTAAATGTCTAAAGATGTTCCAATTTATCATCCAGCTTGAGTCACTTTAGACTGCCTTAGCTGTATTAAAGGTTTTTTTCTGAGATAAACACATGGACAAAATTGTTGGTACCCCTCGTTTAATGAAAGAAAAACCCACAATGGTCACAGAAATAACTTGAATCTGACAAAATAATAATATATAAACTACATGTTGATAAGCCACAAAGCTTCTGGGAGAATGTCCTATGGACAGATGAGACAAAAATAGAAATTTTTGGCAAGGCACATCAGCTCTATGTTCACAGATGGAAAAATGAAGCATATCTTGAAAAGAACACTGTCCCTACCGTGAAACATGGAGGAGGCTCTGTTATGTTCTGGGGCTACTTTGCTGCATCTGGCACAGGGTGTCTTGAATCTGTGCAGGGTACAATGAAATCTCAAGACTATCAAGTGATTCTAGAGAGAAATGTGCAGTCCAGTGTCAGAAAGCTTGGTCTCAGTTGCAGGTCATGGGTCTTGCAACAGGATAATGACCCAAAACACACAGCTAAAAACACCCAAGAATGACTAAGAGGAAAACATTGGACTATTCTGAAGTGGCCTTCTATGAGCCCTGACCTAAATCCTATTGAGCATCTTTGGAAGGAGCTGAAACATGCCGTCTGGAAAAGTCACCCTTCAAACCCGAGACAACTGGAGCAGTTTGCTCATGAGGAGTGGCCAAAATACCTGCTGAGAGGTGCAGAAGTCTCATTGACAGTTACAGGAATCGTTTGATTGCAGGGATTGCCTCAAAAGGTTGTGCAACAAAATATTAAGTTAAGGGAACCATCATTTCTGTCCAGGCCTGTTCCATGAGTTTTCTTTTTAAAAAAAATTCTGTTGAAGCATGGTTGAAAAGCAATGTCTGACTTTCATTTGTTCATTTTCATAGAAGTTTTATATATTATTACTTTTGTCAGATTCAAGTTATTTCTGTGACCATTGTGGGTTTTTCTTTCATTAAACGAGGGGTACCAACAATTTTGTCCACGTGTGTATATTGATAATCTATCCTAAGGATAGGTCATCAATATCAGATTAGTGGGGGTCCAACAGCGAGTAACCCCCACCAATTGGCTGTTCTCAGAAGCTGATACTCAGAGAATGGAGCAGGAAGCAGACAGCGCTGTTCTCTATGTAGTGACCAAACCTGGTACTGCAGATCAGCTCCCATTTATCTGAATGGGAGCTAAGCTGCAGTGACTCAGTTCTACCACTACACAGAAAACAGCGCTGTCTGCTTCCTGCTCCATTCTCTGTGTATCAGCAGCTAAAAACAGCTAATAGATAGGGGTGTCAGGTGTTAAACTCCCAAAGATGCGATCAGTGACCTCTTTAGGATAGGTCATCAACAATTTTATTCAGCAAAAAAACAGAATACCAGGTCTCATACGATAACACTTTTAGCCTAGAAAACCCCTTTATAGTTGTGTGGGGATCCTGGAGAACAGACGGCACACGGATGGCATCTGTGTTTTCCACAGACCCTATTAATACAATAGACAAGACCAAGCTGCAAAAACTGACCGGAATAGGATCTGTTCCATATATTTTGGCTCAGTCCTATGTCTGCCACCCAGATCCATAAAAAATATGGTTGTGCATATGGATCCATAAAAATGCAAGGGTCGACATGCTATCCACGATTACAGAGCCATAATAATGGATAGCACAAAATCCTGTAATGTGTGTGGCCTTACTTACCCATCCTGCTTCACTCTGGTTCTTACTATGCTCTTGGCTCACCCACTGAATACCACACCTGATACTTACTGTATAGTTCTACTCCTTATACTATTTTACTTATTTGTTTTGCTTACTTATTTTGCAGCGCTTTAAAAGAAATAATCAAACACAAAAAAGGGCTAATAGCTAAGCATGAAAAACTCTGTAGATCATGTAAAACCATAGAACACCATAATAGCATGACCACAAAAAAATAATAATAAAATAATATCATTTTATTAACATAAATAATGAAACAAACATATATGGGGAATTGAATAATGAAGGTACACCATACTAACGATAGGGAGAGAAATGGGGGCCACAATAATAATAAATAGGGGATATATACCGCTGGTACAAATAAATATGTATAAGGATGGTTGAAAACAACCTATATAGCACTATATATGTTGTAAATAACTTCTCTACTTAGATTGCAATTTATTTTAAGGACTCTAAAATGCTTTGAAAACCATGTGTATAAAAATCTGTTAATTTTCAGTTCTTGTATCACACCATGTCTGATGAAGGGAGCTAGCTAGTACTCCTGAAAGCTTACTTATAAATATACTCAGTTAGCCTCTAAAAGGTATCGCCTGATTTCTTCACTCTTCCACTACTTTCAATGGCTAACACGGTACAACATTATACTACTATAAACATACCACAAACAGTATAATAGCCCAAATAAGTCTAGTAAATAGTAGAAAAATGGAAATAAATATACACATAATAAGCCACCATTATACTCTCACCTAGTCACACTCCACCCCAACGAACGTTTCGCCAGACGCCCGCTTGATGAAGCTTTAAAAGAGTCAATACTGTCCCATATAGGGCTCACAATCTACATTCCCTATCAGTATATCTGTGGAGTGTGAGAGGAAACCGGAGTACCCGGAGGAAACCCACACAAACATGGGGTGAACATACAAACTCCTTGCAGATGTTGTCCTTGGTTGGATTCAAACCTAGGACCCCAGCGGTGCAAGACAACAGCACTAACCACTGAGCCACCATGCTGCCCCTCTTGTACTCTATCCTGTCTGTTTATGTCCCAACTATGCTCCTGCTTGCCCTGGACTTGTCACATCCTCTCTGCAATTCTGGTGATGATGCAAAACCACTCCATTGCTCCAGCAGTGATACTGTCCCTAATCCAAAGCTCCAGAACCAAGGGATCCCTTAGGCACTGCACCCCAGTCTAGCCTGTGCCTTTGAGATTAGTCCAGTGTGGAAGGTGACTGCTAATGCAATACAATCCTAATGACCAAAAAAAAAAAAAAAAAAGTAGTGTTCCAGCATCTCTAAATCCGCAATACAAATTATAAAACCAGTCTGTGCTCTAACCTCTGTTTCCTCCAAACATCCTTATATCCTGATGCTGTCCCCATTTATAATGGCAAAAAGAAAGGAAGCGCGTCAGGTGGCTGTCACGCCATCAAATAAAAAGTGAAAATCTTCCTGCAAGTAAGCAAGAAAATATGTGACTAGGTAGCTTACATGAGAAACTCTAACTTCTTAATTCATGCCGAGCCACAGACAATCTGGTGCGGCAAGAAAAAAAAAAAATGTCAATTTAGCATTGGCTTCATTCAATTACAGCATCATGTCAGGTTCCAGAGACAGGCAGAGTTGATAACCGCTATTGGAAAGAGGAAGGAGTTGAATGCAATTATGTTTTACAACTCTGCTCAACAGCCAAGCTTCCCCGAGGAATATTTAGGTAGATCATTTATCACTTTTGAGACCCAGAGAATGTATTGATGATCGTCTTACCGGGAATAATACATTCTTGTTTACTTTATAAAGTGTACATTGTTCCAGAACTTTAAAGCTGAGGATCATTTTCAGAAGGGACTTTTGGTCAATGATAACAATCTTAGTGCACTAAATGTACTACCATGGCTCGCTTCCCCTTGCCTACACCCTCTCAATAAACTGCTCCCTGTGCATCATCTCCCTGCAGTCTACGGGGGAGATTTATCAAGAGCGCCGGTTCCCATAAGCAAGGTTGATAATGTCTGCTCTGGAGTAGAATACCCGTGATTTATAAGGAAGTGAACCCTCCGGCAGGGCGTGTGTCTGTACTGAAATCTAAGCTAGCTACAATATCAGGAATGAGTTATGCCAGATAGCTGGAATAAATGATAATAAATCTGGTGGGGACAATGGCTCTGTCTCTGCCACGGCTCCTTTCAGGAAAGTGGAGAGCGCGGCATAAAAATGCCACTCATGACAAATAGTTGCAAAAAAATGCTAATTTTTTACCCACAAAAGTGGCATCCGCACTGTCTTTAACAGCTGTATTCCCTCCTGCACCTTCCTATAATATGTCCTTAGCTGGAAGAAAGCTACATAATATATCAGTATTATCAGTACAGCAGCATATTCCTGGCTGTTTTGCTTGGGATTCTGCATCCGTCTCTTTTGACAAAGACGGATTCAGAAGCATACAGTGATGTCATCGTTTAATAGCCACTGTATGTTTTCTCTGTCCTGGAGGATTGGTCTATGATGGCTTCTGCAGGGAAAGATGACGATGGATGGCGACAGTAACATCATCCAGATCCATGCATTCTGAAAAGAGTAGAAACTTCCATCCTCATAATACATCATGGGTGATACAAAAACAAGTCTTAAAGGGTTACTCCCATTTTATATAACTGCAGCTAAGAGGTAATAACTGCTACAATGTCTCCACCCCTAGGACGAGACTTAAAGGAACAATTGAGGAGTGCTGCTCTATAACTCCCATAGAGGATAATGGGAGGCACAGAAACAATGTAGCACAGCTGAGCTACAATGTATCCATAGCTTCACAGTTACAGAAACAGCGTAGCTAAGTGTATTATTCTGTTTCTGTAGCACATTCCCCAATATGGGATAAAAGGGAACAGCATAACAAAGCACCGCTGTACTGTTCTCTTAGGTCCCGCTTTAGGGGATTGGGAAATACAGCACTGATTCCAAACTCAGCCCTGAATTTCATAGTCAGCAAGTGTTATTTTATTAGGTTTTCACTCAAAATTTCCATGTTTTTATATCGGTTTCACATTGTACAGCATATTACTATGCTCACTTTGGGGTTCAATCTCTGGGATTCTGAGAATTAAGGGGCTGCAATGCAGGTGTAACGCTGCATCCCCTTCGCAGTTTTTTCCTACATAGCGTTACTACAACTACCACTATGCAAAAAAAAGTCTCTTACACAGCTGGTCTTAGAAAGAGATGCATTGGTACATCAGCACTGTGGTGCATTCACTGTGGTCCTACACTTTTGAGATGGTGACATATTTGATGAGCAGAAATACCTTGTTTCAGCAGATAAGCCAGTGGCCCTCATGTAGCAAGGACTAATCATGTATGGACCCCGGAAATAGTAGTGTGGTACCAGCTTAAGGCCCCATGCACACAACTGCATTTTTGGTCCATGTGCTATATATTATTATGAATCTATATAATGGATAGAATACAGACCCATTCATTTCATTGGCACCATGCACAAGGTTCTATTGATAGGGTCCATGGACTACACATGAATGCCATCTGTATGGAGTCTGTGCCAGTCTCCATGGACCAGCACGCAACTACAGTCGTGTGCATGATGCCTAAGTTTCCTTGCACAATAACACTGGTGTGATGATGAGAGACCCCCAGTTAAGTATTTCTGCTGATGTATTACTACTTGTCCCCATTACTACTACACAGTGTGGGGTGGTGCCTGTTATCAAAACCAGTCTGGCCACAGGAATGTGGTATGGCTACTCTGTAACCAAGTCCCTTTATTGTTCTGTCCCTGGCTCAATTAGCATACTCTTGTTATAAATCATTATCTTTGCAGGGGTTTCCTGCTGAGAGGGGGCTGAAAGGCTTTGGAGCAAACACGGGAGACTTTGTGTCTCCAGGCCACAGAACAACAGGGATATGGTTTTATGACAATCTCTTTCCCGGGGAGCCTCTTACAGTTGCCCCAATAAATTCCTCAGATGCGCCCGGCCAAGGCGCACGTTTTAAGCCCACATAAGGTACTGTTCAAAGCCCGGAAAAGGTCCAGACACTGATTTCCTCACCCAAAGGAGATTAGGGTGTCATCCTTGGTGTCTACACGATGGGGATCTCGCCTATCATACCTCTTGCCCGACTCTACGGTCATCGGGCGAGGAGATACGATGAAACATGGTTATAGGGATTTTAGGATGGAGGGCAGGGCTCCTCCTCCTGGTGACATCACTTAGGGAGGAGACCAGATTAGTTAAATGTTCTCAGACCAGGGGAAGGGCGGTCTTGATCCTGGAAAAGATGTGAGAGCATGCAGGAGACACATGCTCTGTAACTTGCTTAAGAATGCGCCCTAGGCCCCAAAACTGCTGAAGCCTAGAGAAACGGACTATCATCTTGTTCTGGTATTTTTCTTTTATTTCCCATTTTATTTTCTGTACTGTATTTTGCTTTTACCTGAATTTGCTTGATAATTCATTGATATGTATTTCTGTATATGTTAGTGCCTAGTACCGACTCACTTGGGTTAATAAATATATAAAATTTATAAAGCTTGTTTCATATTATCCTATGAACCCAGTCCACTCACGGAATGTGAGTGGAAGGTCTGGAAGGGTGTTCTCAGGTGTGCCAAGCAGCCTGGCAAAGTGAGATCCTTCACAACTGGAATAACAGGGTTCCCTATAGGAAAAGAAGACCAATTTTAGCACTCTATTTTGGAAATGAAGGACCTTCTGGCCATGAAAGGGGTTTTCTACTATTCGAATTGAAAATGAATTGTAGAAGTATGCCAATACTTTTTGCCAGGATTCCCATGACCCACAGAATGAAGTAGGTATATTGGAGATCCCTGCACAACAGGTGGACAAGGGCACCATTGCACAGTAAAAACTGTGAAAACCATCTCACTGTGTATCTGTATCAGATTTAGCATTCTATTTGCATAAATTGGATCATGGTAAAATTATAGTAGTGTGACTATCATGGTAGAAGTCATAGAAGTGGGCAGAACAACAGGCTATGTCTAGATACTACTACTAGATTATAGTCATGGCACTTATGGTCGACTGTTACTCCCCAGTCCGCAGCAGTTTAAAAAAATAATGGCAGACTTGTATAGTAAACTATGTGCCTAAGATTTATAGTAGAAATTCTTCCCACTATAAAGAAGCCTCTGTGTTCAGCCTCCCCTGCTGCGGCTCTGGATCTCTGTGATGTCCCTGCCTCTGCTCTACCTCTCCAGCAGGTTCACAGAGTAAAGTGGAGTCATGTGTGGACGGCAGAGGAACAAGATTTCCAACTTCCTCTGCATAGGTCGTCATCATCAAGGATCTGGGGTACCTGGATATATACAGTATTAGTAAGAAAGCTTTTCCATTACAGTGAATGCCCTTGGTAAGCTTTATTTTCCACACATGTCCTCTTTAAAAGGCCTGGAATATAGAGTTACAGTAACTTACAAAATCAGTCCAATAATATGATATACCACATACGTACCCTATTTGAATGGCCAGACACATTGGGGTTTTACATCCAAACAGTGGACACTCCTGAGCTTTTGGGCTGTAGCCTCCAGACAATAAGATATCCAGGCACTGCCTGTGGCCTCCATATACTGCTGAATACACTGGACTCACTAGATCTTTCGCAGTACTGCATCCATTATCTGTGACCTTCATAAGCATTTCCAAAATCCTACAAATACATTGACATTAAATGTGGATAACAAAGAGTACAAATATGTTAAAAATGGTCTGTATAGACAGTGGACCTTATATGGGGTATCCCAAATACAGTATATGCCATGCACTAACAGGTTCATAGTGGAAAGTGCTCTCACATGCTGTATTCATTATGTACACCTAGAAATGTGCAGAATATATAGGAAAACAAAAATAATGCTCATTCTATGGTCAGGTGCAAAGAGCTGCGCAATACTAAGTCTCTTTATGACTTGAAAGAACTTTAACCACTTCAGTTCCAGGCTATTTTCCCTGGTTCAGGACTGGATACATTTTCGGGTTTTTTCATACATGCAGTTTTGAAGACCAAAACATTTTTTTCGCTCAGGTTATTCACATAATTTTTGTGTCTTTTTTCGGTGACACATAGGGCTTTTTTTTAAGGTTACTTTTATTTCTGCATGTTTTTCCTTTTAACTCTTTTTTTTTTTTTTTAAATTATTTCACTTAAAAACATTTTTTACCACTCTATTTCTTGCCATTTTATTTATTTATTTTTACATTCTGCCCCCCACCCCCATAAGGTCATAGTAGACCTTTGCAAGGCATCTTAACAGTACATTTTTTTTATTTTTTTTTTTTGGCTGATTTCTCCTGTAACTGGGGCAGATACATATAGCCTCAGTTACAGGAGGAATGCAGCCTCCTGATCATAACTGCAGAGCTGATCTGGGTTCTCAAGGATCTAGCACCTCTTACAGTCGCTAGTCCCCTCTCCTGTAGGTTTCTAATGAGATACCTTTAGACATTTCTGGATGTGTTTCCTTTAAGGGAGAGCAGTGGTTCTGGTGTCATATGAAAGATGAGATGGCAGTTCTTCCTATATTATTTCTAGAAATATCACCAGTTGAAAACACATTTGGGATTGGCACATTTATACGCAGCTGCGAATTTCATCATTCATATGACACCAGAACCACTGCTCTAGTTGGTAAATGGAGTTTGTCGACAGGGTGAAGCATATGAAACCAGAAACTCAGATAAGGTCAGGTTCACCTGAATGTAACACTTTTTCCCCAAGAAAATTTGTGCCTCCATTGCCGAGATATTCATTTATTTCAGAATATGAAAATGAGCAGTCTGGAACACCAAGGGTGGCTGAAGTTGCTCCAAACTGGTACGTCCCATATCTCTTTAATAAGCCCTCCTTACCCCCTCCCTTCTTTGGGTGACAGGGCAAGGGAGCTATGCTGAAATCTCTCCTCGTCCAGAGTTCGCACGTTCATGTGCCTGGATTGATATAATACTTACATCATAGCTTGTCCCTCTACCCTCATCTACTGACTATATTCCCCTTACCTCATAGATTGTAAGCTCTTGT
This sequence comes from Leptodactylus fallax, assembly GCA_947044405.1. Classification (NCBI taxonomy): domain Eukaryota; kingdom Metazoa; phylum Chordata; class Amphibia; order Anura; family Leptodactylidae; genus Leptodactylus; species Leptodactylus fallax. The sequence continues at coordinate 13,985,547 of CAMRHE010000006.1, forward strand.
GGGCAGGGCTTTCTATCCCACTGTACCAGTTGTTTTCTGTTAGTATTGTACTTGTTTTGTGTATTTTGCGTATTGTATGTAAACCCCTAAATATAAAGCACCATGGAATCAATATAATAATGTACAGCACTATGGAAGCACTATAACAATGTACAGCACCGTGGAATTAATATAAAAATATCCAGCACCATGGAATCAATATAATAATGTACAGAACACCAAGGAATTAACAATGTACAGAACACCATGGAATTTATATGATAAAGTAATATAATAATGTCCAGCACCATGGAATCAATTGTGCTATAAAATTAAATAATAATAAGAATACTAATAAAAAGGGACAGAAAATTAGAATTCAGTGCAGAAAGGAGCCAAAATGAGTTACTAAAGCTCATTAACGATAATTGTTAATGTCAGAATTGCTGCCACAAAAGTAAAAAAAGTTGTTCAAAAGTTTAGTTACGTTTTAAGGACAATTCTTCAATATTTAAGACCCGGAAATATTTCCTACGTCATAGCGCTATGGTGCGTTAATGACAGTTCTCATTTAGCCTGATGTTTAGATTTCGCTGGTTTTTTATTAGCTCATCTGCGCGACCTAACCGCATTTTGTAAATTTCCTTGCCAAAAATTAAAATCAAATCCTTTCATCATTAAATACCTATTAGCATCTTACAACACATGCACCCGTTACTACACCCCAAATGATTCCGATCTATTAAAAGATATTTAGTCGGAATGTAGTAGAAATTACAATTTTACCGGAAACAATCAAAATTTGTAATTACCTTATGCGATTACTAAACTCTTTAATTAAACCCAAATATTAGACAACTTACTTGCTCCGGCCCATTTGTGCAGCTGTGTGTATTGGCAACTGCCAGGCTTCATCATTGCAGTAAAGATTTGGATCGGCTCCCGTAGACAGTAACAGCTCTGCACATTTCTCGTGGCCTTCCTGAGCTGCGATGAATAATGGAGTCGCCTTGTCCTTGGCTTGGCAGTTGACATCAGCACCTGACACATTATACAGCTTTTAATAGAAAGGCATTTGGAAATCTTTTCGAAAAAATTAGCTTGATGAACAAATATTGCCGTTTTAATGAAGCCGCCATGCTTAGCATATGGCAACATCAATTTTATTTTCACTTAAAGCAGATTGACTTTATTCACTAAACTGCAAAATACTCAGATGCTATAAACAAGCATAATAACAAAGGAATCAATGCCACAAGGATTCGCAACGTATCATATAGCTTGTCCTAAATTGACAGTAGCATAGGAATTTGACGTTGAATTTGTCAAGCAGAAAATTTCTGCTTCAGGAATTTGTAATTTTTTTTTTTCTCGACAAAAAAACTACACAGATTTTTATGCTGGACTGAAGCGGAATTTGAAGAAAAGTGCCCCTGAATGTTGCCTATTTTGCCTTTATTGGGCAAACAGATTTAGACAAATTCCGCGCTGACAGGAGGCAGATTTCAGTTGGATTGAGGCATATTCTGCCTCAAATTCATCGTCTGTTAATACACAAAATTAAATGAGTGAAAAAAGAGAAATGTAAATATGTAAATCCCATCAATATTTGGTGTGACCTTTGCCCTTTGGAGGAGGAGTCCTGGAAGTGATGATACGGCCCCCACAGATATAGCCCTAATCTCATCATCATCCAGTCTGTCTGGGATGACAGGAAGAGACAGAAGGATTGGACAAGCCTACATCCACAGAAGATCTGTGCTTAGTTCTCCAAGATGGCGGGAACAACCTCCCTGCCCAGTTCTGCCAAAAACTGTCTGCAAATACCAAGAATTGATTGACGGCAAAGGTCACACCAAATATTCTTATTCTCATTCTTACTTTGCAACACAATTCCGCACCTGCCTAAAGCTTTGGCATGGTACTATATGTACATATATGTATAGATAGATAGATAGATAGATTACATACAATATGGGAGTTATGGGACCAGTGCATCCCTGTACGTCACACCTTAGGGGTCGGGACTTGGCAGCCATTATTCCCATCTCAGTAGTGATTTACCGAGCTGGGAATAATTCTAAGGTCTACTTGCCTCTTGACATCATGATAAATTAAAAGAAATAACACATCAGAAAGAGAACTGTGAACCTCTACAAGTCTGGTACATCCTTGGGAGCAGTTTCTGAATGCCTGACGTTTGATCTGTACAATATAATATGAAACCACGCAGCCATTTACTGTTCAAGAAGATACTTTGGTGCGAAAAATACAACTCGTTCCAAAAACAGCAGCAAACAATGTAGTGACGTCACTGACCTGTCCTTTCATGCGTTATACAGGTGATCTACTCATATGAAAGGGCACAGAGACAGATTTATTAAAACGGTCTAAAAGAAAAACTTGGCTTACACTATGTTCACATCTGTGCCTGTGGGTCCAATGTTCTGGTCCATCAGAGAACCAGAACAACGGACTCTAAGACCGCTAAAATAGCAGACACTAATGGTGCCCAATGGATCCCATAGACTATAATGGGATACGTCGGGTGTTTGTTCTTTTAAACTAAAAACTGCTGGACGGTGATTTTCAACACACACTGCAACGGAGTCTCTTTTATAGGCCGCCACGTGCCAAGGTGTTTATGGCAAAAAAAAAAAAAAAACAACAAGAAAAAAAAATCAAACAGTATATGGAAATACAACCAGCTTTTTCGTAACACCTGAGAACTCAGTGAACTCTCATTGAAAGGTGTTGTCCAGGACTAGAAAAACAGGTATGCTTTTTTCCATTAAATAGCACCACACCTGTCCACAGGTTATGTGTTGTATTGCAATTCATCTCTATTTACTACAACTTATGGACAGGTGTAGTGCTGCTTTTGGAAGAAAGCGGACATGTTTTTCTAATCCTGGGCAACACCTTTAATATAACATCTAATTTTGCAGGGGAAGTTTCCATTGGGTGAATGGACTATGTCCACCACAGTAAAAGCTATCTACAGCTTTTAGGTTCATAACGGGGGGGAGGGGGTAAGAACTACCTGGCGGAAACATTCATTGCCATACTAAAAAAAGGTTCTAAGGTTCTCCAAATAAGACAAGCCCTTTAATAATGTCAATAATAATTGGACAGACAGAACTGCTAAGTGACTACTAACTGTATCCACAAATCAGAGGTGGACATTTTTAATCCGGGGAATTCCATATTTTTTAAGATTAAAGGGAGTCTGTCACCTGAACCCAGCCCTGCAGATAGAAAGGTTAGAGTCATCTTTATTTTCCCCTTGGGAATTGGTGCCTCTGCTACAAAGATATTGCTGTTTTTGTCAAAATGCAAATTAACTCATTGGAGCAACAAGGATGCTGACATTGCTCCACAGAGTAAAAACAATTAAATCTCAGCAATGGAGGCAGCGATTCACAAGGAGAAGGCGCAATTTAATTCAGGTGACACTAACCTATCTGCAGGGCTGGGGTGATATGCTGGTTCTGGTGACACTAACCTATCTATCTGCAGGACTGGGGTGATATGCTGGTTCTGGTGACACTAACCTACTAACCTACCGACTCTGTTTGTGGCGTGCTTTCAGAAACGGCTTCTTTCGCATCACTCTCCCATACAGCTTCTCCTTGTGCAAAGTGTGCTGTATTGTTGACCGATGCACAGTGACACCATCTGCAGCAAGATGATGCTGCAGCTCTTTGGAGGTGGTCTGTGGATTGTCCTTGACTGTTCTCACCATTCTTCTTCTCTGCCTTTCTGATATTTTTCTTGGCCTGCCACTTCTGGGCTTAACAAGAACTGTCCCTGTGGTCTTCCATTTCCTTACTATGTTCCTCACAGTGGAAACTGACAGGTTAAATCTCTGAGACAACTTTTTGTATCCTTCCCCTGAACAACTATGTTGAACAATCTTTGTTTTCAGATCATTTGAGAGTTGTTTTGAGGAGCCCATGATGCCACTCTTCAGAGGAGATTCAAATAGGAGAACAACTTGCAACTGGCCACCTTAAATACCTTTTCTCATGATTGGATACACCTGGCTATGAAGTTCAAAGCTCAGTGAGGTTACAAAACGAATTTTGTGCTTCAGTAAGTCAGTAAAAAGTAGTTAGGAGTATTCAAATCAATAAAATGATAAGGGTACCCAAATTTTTGCACCGGTCAAATTTTGGTTTAATGCATATTGCACATTTTCTGTTAGTACAATAAACCTCATTTCAATCCTGAAATATCACTGTGTCCATCAGTTATTAGATATATCAAATTGAAATGGCTGTTGCAAACACCCAATTATTTAGAACTAAAAATGATTAAGATTAATAGGGGTGCCCAAACTTTTTCATATGACTGTATCTGCAGGGCTGGGGTGATATGCTGGTTCTGGTGACACTAACCTATCTATCTGCAGGGCTGGGGTGATATGCTGGTTCTGGTGACACTAACCTATCTATCTGCAGGGCTGGGTTGTTATGCTGAGTTCTGGTGACACTAACCTATCTATCTGCAGGGCTGGGGTGATATGCTGGTTCTGGTGACACTAACCTATCTATCTGCAGGGCTGGAGTGATATGCTGGTTCTGGTGACACTGACCTATCTATCTGCAGGGCTGGGGTGATATGCTGGTTCTGGTGACACTGACCTATCTATCTGCAGGGCTGGGGTGATATGCTGGTTCTGGTGACACTGACCTATCTATCTGCAGGGCTGGGGTGATATGCTGGGGTCTGGTGACACTAACCTATCTATCTGCAGGGCTGGGGTGATATGCTGGTTCTGGTGACACTAACCTATCTATCTGCAGGGCTGGGGTGATATGCTGGGTCTGGTGACACTAACCTATCTATCTGCAGGGTTGGGGTGATATGCTGGTTCTGGTGACACTAACCTATCTATCTGCAGGGCTGGGGTGATATGCTGGTTCTGGTGACACTAACCTATCTATCTGCAGGGCTGGGGTGATATGCTGGGGTCTGGTGACACTAACCTATCTATCTGCAGGGCTGGGGTGATATGCTGGTTCTGGTGACACTAACCTATCTATCTGCAGGGCTGGGGTGATATGCTGGGGTCTGGTGACACTAACCTATCTATCTGCAGGAGTGGAGTGATATGCTGGGGTCTGGTGACACTAACCTATCTATCTGCAGGGTTGGGGTGATATGCTGGTTCTGGTGACACTAACCTATCTATCTGCAGGGCTGGGGTGATATGCTGGGGTCTGGTGACACTAACCTACCTATCTGCAGGGCTGGGGTGATATGCTGGTTCTGGTGACACTAACCTATCTATCTGCAGGGCTGGGGTGATATGCTGGGGTCTGGTGACACTAACCTATCTATCTGCAGGGCTGGGGTGATATGCTGGTTCTGGTGACACTAACCTATCTATCTGCAGGGCTGGGTTGTTATGCTGCGTTCTGGTGACAGACTGCCTTTAAAGGGATTCTGCCATTAAGGAAACGTATCCCCCCATTCCTCCACCATATGAATGGAGCACCAGTACACTTGGGGGATTGGCACTCCATTCACTGCTATATAATCTCACAGTCTCAACATTCCCATAGCAGTAAATGGAGTATTGGTCACGCAGGTGCACTGGAGCTTCATTCATAAGGAGGAGGCATTCCAGCAGTCAGACCCCCAGAGACCTGACACTTATCCCCTATACTGTGGAGGGTCCCCTATCCACATAGTGCCCTTAATGGCATAACCCCTTTTTCCAGATTTTCCTGAACTCTTGTGCAAGGGCTACGTTTGATATTGCATCTCAGGCTAGTATTTTGCAACTGAGCTGCAATACTATACACAACCCATGGTTTCCCTGTTTCTATGCTTAAAAATAAAAAATAAAAAAAAACACAAGAAAACTGTAGACGCCCCCTTAAAGGGTAGCACCTTTAACAATCAGATTCATCTTGGTTATATTAGTGCTATATTGTTGTAATTAAACCAAGGGACAAAAGGAAAAGCAAAATTGCAGTTTTTATTTTGAGATCTGCTTGGAAACAAGAGATTGCCGGTCTCCTGCTGGGGATATGGTTCATGCTTGCCGAAAATCTAATATAGAGGAAAATGTCCCATGGGCATATAATACACCACATACTGGTTCTTCATGTCGTCTGCAGCGCTGTATGTGGTTTAGTGTCATCAGCACAGTTACTGGGGTGTGAAGGGATTTCTCCTTTAATATCGGTCCTTATTAATAAAAGTTGCAGGTATATAGTAAAAGCAGAAAAAAAAAAAAAAACAAGGGTTTTGGAGAATGCGACTCTCGCCAGCTTCCAGCACAATGCAGCATGTGCACCGCAGCATTTTAATGTGGTGAAATCAGCTCTTTTTAATCTTCTGATAAATGATGGATGATCTAAGCAGACCCAGCAAGTGCAGCATATGTGGAGGGGAAGGACTACAAGTATGATTGAAAGGAGTTTCAGCGGCCGGTCTGCATCTGGAAGAGCTAATATAAGCCTACAGAAATTGAATTATGCCGCCTGCATTCAGATATGAATGGCTGTGATAAGTGATGATGCATTGTACAGGAATCTCAGCATGGCATGGAAAGGAGTTTATGTATTTTGCACTGTAAGTAGCTACAGCTATGACCATGCCTGGAAATGAATGCATGCAAAGCCAGGATTGTAAAATTCCACAATACATACGGAGCAGCAGGGACAGGGGAGTATGCTTTTTTTTTTTTTTTATTTTACACCTCCCCTGGCTTCCACATAGGTTGCTCAAATTCCTGGACAACCCCTTTAGGCTGGGGCCCCACGTGGCATAAACGCTGCAGCAAAAACTGCAGCATTTTACAGTCACTGCAAAGTGGATGGGAATTGCAGAAAAATATGTGCAGTGGAAAAGCTGCGTTTTCCAAAACCAGAGAGTTTTTAGAAATCGCAGCATGTCAATTATACCTACAGAAATGCTGGCAGTTTCCCTATAGGTATAATTGAAGAAGAAAGTCTTCGAAACGTTATGTGAAAAGTGCTGTGGAAAAAAACGCAATGTGTTTCCGTCGCGTTTTTTCCTGCAGCGCTTTTTGGCTGCGGTTCGCTATGTGGGGCCTTAGTCTTGAAGACGACCTTTTATGACCTCCAATAACTCCAGCTATTCACATCTTTTAATAGCTTCTGCTCCACTGGTTTAGGCACAGTCAGAATTTTTTTCTCTAGCCCCCACCATTCCAGAGCAATCAATGCTGTTAGTTTTGGTGTCTGATATGCTATTTAGTCTCTGTACTGTCAGGTGGGCGGTGTCAGGCAGGAGCAGACAAGGGGTGTGATTCTGTGCTCTGACACTGGCTGCCTCTGATTGGAGCTCTGAATCACACCCCCTGCCTGACACCGCCCACCTGACATTACAGAGCATACATAGCACATCAGGTACCAAAACTAACTGCACTTATTGCTCGGGAATGGTGGAGGCTAGACAGAAAATTCCAACTGCGCTGGAATCAGTGGAGCGGCGTCTATTAACAGATGCAAAGAACTTGAATTGCCGGAGGTGATGAAAGGTTCTCTTTAAGTAGAAGTAAACTGCATTAAAATCTTTCTCTAGTCAGGAATCCCCAGTGCTGATGGTCTTCAAAATGAGTAGCACCAAAGCAGAGTTTCACGGTTGATCCCTTAAAGGGGTTGACCCACAATACGAACTTATCACATATCCTGTGTCTGATCGCTCTCTGACTGATGCAGATAGCCAAGCACCAGGGCTTTGGAATTGAAGTCATAAAGTTGGAATCGAGGTCGGTTGTAGGTAGAGTCAAAAAAAGTTACTAACTCTAACTTTAAAATAAAATGATTATTATATTATACATTTATTATTACTGTATAATGAATTATATGTATAGTTTATTGAATATTTACTTTCATAGGAATCAGTTACTGACTTTTTAATGAATTAGAGGGGCTTTATTGCTTCTGACTGACCATTGCTGTCAGCCATTTGTGAAGGAGTCAGAGCAGGAGTTGGAGTTGGGCTGTAAAAAAAATAGGAGTTGGAGTCGGTGGTTCGGTCTAACAACATCTCAGTCCCCGCAGTACATAAGGGGTTAAAGGGCAAGTATGCTTTCTGATTGATAATGCGGGGGCAATATATTGAACAAAAGTCCATAGTACCCCCTCCCCTGGGGTTATCTGAAGTAACAGCGGTAGGAGAATAAAACAATCCTTCTCCTCTCCCAGCACACTTTCAGCTGCACGTGTTGTCCTGCACACTGGTTGAAGGCATAATCTTAGTCTTATTTTAAGGCCAAGATCACAGCTTTATACCCAACAGATCTGGAGTTAGAGCCATTTAACCCCTTCCCAGCATCTTCTGCACTTCTAATAGGAGCTGAGCGGCCGCCATAGCTGCCAAGTCTCTGCCGTATTATACAGCAAGCTCTATGCAGCCTGTAATAGAAGTGCTAGTAATTTGCAATGCATTAGTGATCAGACTCCCTGGGGGTTTAAAAAAAAGTAAAAGAAAATTTAAAATAAATAAATAAATAAATGTAAAAAAAATAAATAAAAAGACTTAAAAATCTGAACCATCCTCTTTCCCTAGACCACACATAAAAGTTAAAAAAAAATAAAAAATACTGTGAAACACATACACATTAGATATCCATGTGTCTGAAAACACCCGGTCTATAAACTTATACAATATTTTTCCCGCACGTTGAACGCCGAACTCCGAAAAATCAAAACAGCAGAACCACTGTTTTTCACTGTTTCACCTCTGATAAAAATTTGAATAAAAAATGATCAATGCAAAAGACATTGCTCAAAATTGTAAATCTAAAAAGTACATCTGGCCTTGCAAACAAAAGACTCCCAATGCATCCCCATACACAGAAACATAAAAAAAAAGTTAGAGGTGCCAGAAAATCTATGAAAAATAGAATACAGGTGACAGGTCATTTTGGCTGCAGAGTGAACACCATAAAAACAAACCCTATAAGAAAGTCGCACAAATGCAGTTTTTCTCCAATTCCACCCCATTCTGATTTTTTTTTCCAGCTTTCCAGGACATTGTATGGGATATTAAATGGTACCATTATGAAGAACAATTTGTCCCGCAAATATTAAGCCTTTATATGACTCTGTGAATGGAAAATAAAAAAGTTATGGGGTTTGGAAGGCGGGGAGTCAAAAACAAAAATAGAAAAATGCCTGTGATGGGAAGGGGTTAGGGTGTGTTCACACGGAGGAATTTGCCACGAATTTCGCCACCAAATTTGGAGCAGATTCCTCCCGGAATCCGCTTCCCATTGTTTTCAATGGGAGGCAGAGATTGCAGCAGGACGCAGAAAAAAGAAGCGTCCTGCTCGATTTTGCCGTGGGGTCCGCGGCTCGAGACTCCCTCCTGATTAGGCCCATTCATTCGAGCCTAATCAGCAGCAGGATGCCGCGACGGAATGCTGATGTACTGCATCGGCATCCCGTCGCGGCTAGACCGTGGCGAAAATGCCGGTGGCGGAAAATGAAGAGGAATTCCTCTTCATTTTCCATCGTGTGAACACACCCTTAAAGTGACTGCTCCCTGTGAATGTATCCTGCTTAAGAAAACTTTAAGTGGAAACTGGATAAATATATAGCTGGGATGATTTAGGAAAACCTGCTTTTGCAGGGGGTTGGACTCGATGGCCCTTGAGGTCCCTTCCAACTCAAAAATAAAAAAAAATTAAAAAAAAAAGTTAAAATCACACCCACATCACAGGTTCTAGCCCCGCCCCCGACAAAACAACACTACATATTACCAGAACGAAGAGGAAAAACTATTATAGTTTTTTAGTAGCACTTTGGGCTATTAAAAAAAAAAAAACACACAATGTGAAAAATTTTAAAAAAAAAAAAAAAAAGAGACATATTTTCCTCGTATTTTGGGTACATTTTACTGTGTGTGTGTATATATATATATATATATATATATATATATATATACACACACAGTGGGGAAAAAAAGTATTTAGTCAGCCACCAATTGTGCAAGTTCTCCCACTTAAAAAGATGAGGCCGGCCTGTAATTGTCATCATATGTAGACCTCAACTATGAGAGACAAAATGAGAAAACAAATCCAGAAAATCACATTGTCTGATTTTTTAAGAATTTATTTGCAAATTATGGTGGAAAATAAGTATTTGGTCACCTACAAACAAGCAGGATTTCTGGCTCTCACAGACCTGTAACTTCTTCTTTAAGAGGCTCCTCTGTCCTCCACTCATTACTTGTAGTAATGGCTCCTGTTTGACATTGTTATCAGTATAAAAGACACCTGTCCACAACCTCAGTCACACTCCAAACTCCACTATGGTGAAGACCAAAGAGCTGTGGAAGGACACCAGAAACAAAATTGTAGACCTGCACCAGGCTGGGAAGACTGAATCTGCAATAGGCAAGCAGCTTGGTGTGAAGAAATCTACTGTGGGAGCAATAATTAGAAAATGGAAGACATACAAGACCACTGATAATCTCCCTCCATCAGAGGCTCCAGGCAAGATCTCACCCCGTGGGGTCAAAATGATCACAAGAACGGTGAGCAAAAATCCCAGAACCACACGGGGGGACCTAGTGAATGACCTGCAGAAAGCTGGGACTAACGTAACAAAGGCTACCGTCAGTAACACACTACGCCATCAGGGACTCAGATCCTGCAGTGCCAGACGTGTCCCCCTGCTTAAGCCAGTACATATCCGGGCCCGTCTGAAGTTTGCTAGAGAACATTTGGATGTTCCAGAAGAGTATTGGGAGAATGTCATATGGTCAGATGAAACCAAAGTAGAACTGTTTGTTAGAAACACAACTCGTCGTGTTTGGAGGAGAGTGAATGCTGAGTTGCATCCAAAGAACACCATACCTACTGTGAAGCATGGGGGGGCAACATCATGCTATGGAGCTGTTTCTCCGTGTACATGAAAAAATGAGTGGGGTCATGTATCGTGAGATTTTGAGTGCAAACCTCCTTCCATCAGCAAGGGTATTGAAAATGAAACGTGGCTGGGTCTTTCAACATGACAATGATCCCGAGCACACCGCCAGGGCAACGAAGGAGCAGCTTCATAAGAAGTCTCCAGATCTCAACCCCATAGAAAACCTTTGGAGGGAGTGGAAAGTCCGTGTTGCCCAGCGACAGCCCCAAAACATCCCTGCTCTAGAGGAGATCTGCATGGAGGAATGGGCCAACATACCAGCAACAGTGTGTGCCAACCTTGTGAAGACTTACAGAAAACGTTTCACCTCTGTCATTGCCAACAAAGGATATATAACAAAGTATTGAGATGAACTTTTGTTATTGACCAAATACTTATTTTCCTCCATAATTTGCAAAAAATTTCTTAAAAAATCAGACAATGTCATTTTCTGGATTTGTTTTCTCATTTTGTCTCTCATAGTTGAGGTCTACCTATGATGACAATTACAGGCCGGCCTCATCTTTTCAAGTGGGAGAACTTGCACAATTGGTGGCTGACTAAATACTTTTTTTCCCCACTGTATAAATATATATATATATATATATATATAATTATATAAAAAAATATATAAAAATAAAGCTCTATGCACATATGTAGGACTTCCATTGCAAACCTATTTAACAATTTTCTGAACATGTTTTTGGAAAAAATTAGCAAACTAGTAAAATAAATTACATTAATCTGATTCCTGCACATACACAACAGCCTATTATGAGAGTTTATTACTCGCTCATTAATATACAGTTCATAAACTATATGAAGAATGGAAACAAATACTGTGTCGGGGAAGTCATAACAGCCTTCGCTCCGCTCCGACACAATGTACATTTTCTCTTTTATTTTCTAAAGGCTTCATAAACTTTATACAAGGAAATCAGCCGTCATTTGCAGCCGCGTAGATCACATTATGTGACATATTAAGTGACTTTTAAAGAAGCCGGTAACAGCCTGTTATTTCCACATTTTATCACCATAAATATTACGCAGGGACGCGGTAACATTGCTCCACAACGGGGCGACGTAAATTATATAATCAATTTGTATGCAAATATAACAGTTATCAAATAAACCCCGGTAATCTCTGGACTTGCCTCCAGTCCATGTCAAACACTTAGTGTTATCTTTGTTTGCTTTCAGGCCTGGAATAATGGCGCTGTGCACCTGGAAGGAGGCCAGGTAGTCTCAGCAATGCTGATCAATAAAATACATAGCAATTTCTTGTGTCAACAGAATAAGGCTGTGGATGTGCAGCCGTGCGCAAACTGTCAAAGTGTTTTTATGTGGAATGAGAGGTTTGGCTGACACACAGGTCTCTACGGCCTCCGTGTTGGGCCAACTGGTTAATTACATGGGCCAGCTGGTTTACAGAAATGGGAGCACATCCCAGTCATGGCAAAACATGGGCACAGCGCACAACATGCCCCGTAATCCAGCTTCTCTATGGCTTCAACTGTACACTTACCAAGGAGATTATAGCGACACTCCGGGTATATGTTTTTATCGTTTTGCCAGTTTGCAATTTCTATCCGGTAAAAATATCTTACTGAGAGGTTGTTGATAATATTAATAATAATTTAAAAAATTATATTATATACGGTATATATAAAAATATATATGAATAAAATTACTTAAAGGGAGTCTATCACCTCCCCCCAGCCACTTTGAACCTCTGCCATAGTGCTGTGACCATGATTAAAACCATACCTTTGTAGTGTTTCAGAGTCCCAGGAATGGGTCCAAAAAGAGGTTTTATTCTTTATGCAAATGAGGACCTTGGAGCACAGGGGGCATTTACTTCAATCGCAGAGCACAGTCGCATCATTGGTAAAACGCCCATCTAGGATGTAGTCCCTCTGGGCAGTGTAAGCCGAAGCTAATCTTCCAACTGCTCTGATGTTACCAAAGTGCTGTGAAATCCCACGCATGCGCAGTACGCTCCTGTAGTCCAGGATGTATCTGCCCATACTGCACGTGCACCATCTGGAGGGTCTGCCCTGAACCCTCAAAGTGAAGATGCTTCACTGGGAGAACGGGTGTAGGGCGGGACTTCCAGGCAGCACATGTGCAGTCCTGGACTACAGGAGAGTACTGCGCATGCGTGGGATTTCACAGCACTTTGGTGACATCAGAGCAGTTGGAAGATCAGCTTCCACTGCCCAAAGGGACATACTACATCCAGGATGGGCGTGTTTACCGATGATGCGGCTATGCTCTGCGATTGAAGTAAACGCCCCCTGTGTTCCAGGCTCCTCATTTGCATAAAGAATAAAACTGCTTTTTAGACCCATTCCTGGGACATTCCCGGTTTTAATCATGATCACAGCATTTACAGCACTATGGCAGCGGGTTAAAGTGGTTGGGGGAGGTGATAGACTCCCTTTAAAGTTACCAGCAGATTATCCTCTATCTGCAATTAAAGTGCACATTGGTGGAGGTCCGACCTCTGGGACCTCAACTGACCCTGAGACCAAGGATGCTTTTCTCTGACTGTGTATGTAGAAATGGACCGAGACCCCACCCCCATCTGCTCCCTTTAGTTCAATGGAAGAGCCAAAGATAGCCAATTGGTGTACTTCGCTATTTTTGTCTCTCCCATTAAAAGTAATGGAGTGGGGGACATATCCTTGTCCAATGCTACATTCTCAATGGGAGTAAAACATCCCCCTTTCTTAGGATTGGCGGGGGTCACAGCAGTTGGACAAAAATCACCAATTCTAGTTCTTAGCATCTGTTAATAGGAGCCGCTCCACAGTCCAGTGCAGTTGGAATTTTTTCTCTAGGCCCACTATTCCTGAGCAACAAGCGCAGTTAGTTTTGGAGCCTGATGTGCTATCTCTGTAATGTCAGAAGGGCAGTGTCAGGCAGGGGGAGTGATTTAGAGCTCCAATCAGAGGCAGCCAGTGTCAGAGCTCAGAATCATACCCCTTGTCTGCTCCTGCCTGACACCGCCCTCCTGACAGTACAGAGCCTAAATAGCATATCAGGCACCAAAACTAACAGCACTGATTGCTCTGGAATGGTGGGGCCTAAAGAAAAAATTCCAACTGTGCCGGAATCAAGGGAGCAGCAGCTATTAATTGATGCAAATAGCTGGACTTGTTGGAAGTGGTGAAAGGTCCTCTTTAAAAGGTATGATTTGGCACTGGTAGCATTGGTGGAGCTGTGGCATGGCGAGGAAAATAGTAGAAGTTTGTCAGTGGACGTTTCAGTCAGAATCCAACAAGCCAGAAAACAAGATGGGAATGTTGTCAGGAAAAGAACTACAACTAACAGGCAACAAGGCCGTGTGAGTTCAGAACCAAGATCAATACTAGAGACAAAAATACACAGGAGCCAGGAAGGGATTACAATTCCCCTTAAAATACGCTGCTGATGTCATCTTCTGGTGCCACGTTCCTTAGCAGCTTCACACCACTGCATGCTGAGATTAGTAAATCCACCGTCGGAACTGGTAGGGCCATGGCAGAAGCCAGAAGCCACAAAACCAATCTTGTATTCTAAGTGTCTTCCATTTCTTTAACGGAAGGCACTCGATGACATCAGAGTGTTGACCGTTTTACAGTGATATCAATGGGCGGTTTGGATCTGTGACAACAGATCTGTATAGAATGATGTATAAATATTGGAACGGAATGCAACATTGGTAGACACTCGTAATACAAAATCCGTCATGTGCATGAAGCGGAGAAGAAATGTCCAGCTGCCTAGCGATTAGATGCAACCGTTGGGAGGAGTTTTGGGGGGGATGCTGCACTGAAACCAGGCGAGGCTAGTAACATGTCGACAGTATTCGTACAGTACAGAGGCAGCAGGAATTCAAAAAACCCCAACTGGAAAGGGAAACCATCAGCAAGGAAAATTATCATTTGTCAAAATACTAACAAAAAAAGAATAAAGAATTTATACAATTCCTGTGTTTTTCCTTGCCTCTAATGTGAAAAAATGACTCCTGCCTCCTAGACCTTGGGTCAAATGATATTATAAAGGAGATTCATCCTACAGACGGATGCAGTTGGAGCCTCGTGTGAGCGCAATAGCAGCAGAAATCGCTTTACTAACCTTTGCTACCAATCACATTTACTATTTGTTCCAGAAAACATTTTTGCATGACGTGTCCCATTTCTCTGACTTTTTTAGATATAAATCTGTTTCCTCTCAAACTCACTTTTTTTTTTGCAGAAATCTTGGTTATTATAACTCTATCGTAGCAATGCCATGAATGTATGCAGAGTGTTTTGACCTGGGGAAGGTCTATGGGAGCCATTATGCTACATTACGTGCTGCTTATAGGGATTCCCACTCTATTTTATGCAGATTGGGGGTGGATTATTTTAAGAATTCACATTTTTAAAAAAATTAATTTTGTATTTTTTTTCCTGTATTGAAATTCTATGCTGAAAAATTTCTTTTTATATCTTTATAATGTCCGGAGAGTTTTTTTTTTTTTCTTTTTTTACAGAGCTCCAAATCCTCTGCACGTATGTAAATTTAAAGGTAAAGTATCACCAGGTTTTATTTTGCAGCTCTGGCAGCTATCTCAGCATGCGCCGTGTGCAAATGAAGCTGAGAAAACTACAACTCACTTCATTGAATAGGTTTACATGTGTATACACGGAGCATAATCGGGGAACTTCTGGTGGAGACTCATGACTGTTCCATGGCTTAATAAAACTTGTGAAAATGGTGGCAAATAGGAATGGGTCACCAGGTTTGGAGCAGAATAAACATATGATGCTGGTTTAGGTGCCCCATACTTGGTAACTGATTCCCCTTTAAAGGAGCTGTCACACCATAACAACTTATAGCCTATGCACACAATAGGAGATATGTGTTTGATCACCGCAGGCAATCCTGCTGCTGATAACCTCAACAATCACAAGAATGGGGGTTCTCACCTGCCCCCCATTTGAATGGAGCAGCGGTCACTCACAGGTGCTGCCAGCGAGCCTTTATTAACCCACTTGCTTCGGGGGATTTCAAAAGCTGGACCTAGGGGTTGCAAGCTGATTACATGCCCATCACGTGATCAAAACCAGAACCGTGCCTGGGTCGCTCTGCTGCCTCCCACCTCTCCCAGTTTCATATGGGGGCTGGCTGACAATAGTTAGACCACCCCCATAGCATAGATATCTGGTGCTGAAAACAGGAGTGAATGGAGAGGGGAGGGGTTGATTCTCCTCACAGCCTTCACAGACTTGTCTGCAAAGTGTTGATGTGTGCAAAACATTGAGGATTCTGCAAATCTCACAGCTAGGTACAATACGCTAGGTATTGTATAATATAATTTGGCTTTAAAATAATTATAATTTTTATTTTAGTCGGTAACTTCTTTTTTTTTTTTTTAGCTAAAATTGGTCCTGTCTCCAACTCCACAACCCTGGTATTTATGACTATTAATTATTTTATGACACACTATATAACATTTATTAATCATGTAAGTCATATCTTTATTATTTTATAGTATTTGGACTAGACATTGGTGATGCTCTGGTATATAAGTCTACTCCATATGTCACAATTTTCTGTCTTACAGAATATCTATGACAGCTATTAACCTTCTTATCATGGTTGGCGTCCTGGTATTTCCCAATGGCTTCATATCATCTCAGACCTTCACATTTACCTTTCATTCTCCTGTCTCCACTTTCTCACACATGCATTGCCTGCCATCACTGACATATGGAGTGACTAAGTTAAATGGGTTGTCCAGTGGGGAAAATTTTTTGACAAGACTCAGAATGGGTAGAAAAATATAAGCTCCATCCGGTTCACCCACAGTCTCTACTTCCTAGTACCTCTTAACAAGACTGCTCAAGTCAATGACGGCCGCAGTGGTCACCCGTCTCAGTGACTGAATTTCCTTTGTATTGAGAGGGACCAGAATAGCATAAAATCCTGGCAGCATCAGAATGAGAGCAGAAGGGAATTAGTGAAGGAACTATTGCTTCTTTATGCTTTGACCCCAGTCTGAGCCTTGATAAAATATTTTTGCCAACTTGACAGTCCCTTCCTGTGTTAATGTTTTAAAGGTGGCCGGGAACAGCAACCGACATCAGCCCGACCACTGCTGCTAGATAGCAGAGGTGGTTGAAAACGTAGGCAATGAGGTGTAAACATTAAGGAGACATAATGAGCAGTATCTGACAAATGGCGCAAGATAGTCACTTCAATGTTGTGAAAAATGTATTCCCTTTGATATGTAAATTAGATCAAAGTGATTTGGGGCATGGCTGAGTGCATCTGCGCATCAGAGTAAGATGATCTTCTTGCTACAACCCTCTGCCCAGCAACAGTGATGTCAACAGCGCTGCCCTGACTACTCCTGAATCCTGAAACTCAGCTTTGTGAGGTGCGAGGTACTGCACATACACGACTCCCGTCATGCTACACCTGGAAGCAGAGGAGGCCGGCATCATGCTGTGATTCCGGTTGTAGAATGACATGAGTCGCGCATGCGCAGCACAGTGCGCCTTCCAAAGCCAAGTTCCAGGGCTCAGAAGGAGGTAGGGCAGTGCTGTAGACATCACCGTTGCTGGGGAGAAGATTGCAACAAGAAGATCCTACTCCAATGCTTCGCCACATCCCAATGAATTTTTATATAATTTGCATATGAATGAAAACACATTTTTCATTAAATTCAAGCGTCCATTAAGCAAACTAATTATAGGACTGTGCACATGACACTGAGCACTATAAAGGTACTGGGGGCTGGTTTAATGGTGGTTTTCTTGCTGATGGACTACAAGTTTAAATATGATCCTGGAGATGGAAAAATCCCTTTGATGTTCTTGCAGTATTGGAGTACTCCTTTATCCATTGGTTCACTCCTGCCTTTTATAATCACAAACATGATGGCATTAAATAGATTAAATCGTAGCGCACGCGAGGGATGACGGATGACCTGTCTAGCCACATAAGTGTGATGCATTTTTTATGCCCATAGAAAAAAATAAAAAACTAAAATAATACGTTAGCCTTAGATATGATGCCTACGGTGGCGACTCTATGTATTTAATGCAAGCCATAAAAAATAAATGGCAGCAAGTAGCTGGCAGCTGTGAAAACAAGCAAGCCATTTGTGTGGAAGAAGAGGTACATTAATGATGCATGGTGGAGCCTGAAATATTCATACTGGGGGAAGGGGGGCGCTTTAAGAGTTACGACGGGCTACAAAAACATCCCAAGCATGGCCATACTTTCCCGACTATTCATCTTTATCAGTAGGAGATACAGCACAGCACATTGCTTCACTTTACAGCCTCCTGAGAAGAGGTCCATGTAAAGCAGGTATATGGGCACTTCTTAAGCTGTTGTAGCCATCAGGATTTAGTAGTTTTCTGTACGACGTAATGAATATAGCAGAAGAACCTGCCTGTATCTATATCCAAATAACACAAGAAAGCCTGCAAATAGCGGAAGCAGCCATGGCATAAGCTAAAAGTTAGGTCCATTAAACTGCATAAGAAGTGGTGGCATAACAGGCCTATAGGGAGGTGTATTATGGGGTCAGGTCTAAGAAACAGGGTCACTAGATTACCTTGCTCTGGTGTGATTTAATAAACTAATAATCTTATGACAGAAACTGAAAAATTGGATCCATGCAGATGAATTAGACGAAATTTCTTGGACTTACAAATTGATGGTCTATTCTTATGATTGGTCATCAATATGTGATCAGTGGAGGTCCAATAACTCATGGCCGATCAGTTGTCTGCCAAGGCCATGGTGCACAATTATTGGTCACATGGTACAGCAACTCAGTCCCTTTCAAGTAAATGTGGCTGAGCAGCAATATCAAGCACAGCCCCTATACAATGTACAGTGCTGTTCTTGGTATTCAGTGAAGAGTTTGCAGCGTTCTGTGGGGGTCCCAGGTGTTGAGGATAGGTCATCAATACATAAGTCCTGGAAAACCCTTTAAAAGGGGTTGTCCTACAATAACAACTTATCTACAGGATAGGTGGTAAATATCAGATTACTGGGGTCATACATGCATAGTTCCACGTCACGTTCCACGTCATTCAATCTCTGTGGGATGGAGACTGATGAAGGTGGCCAAGTGAAGCGCACACACCCAAACACTGATCCATTTACCTGGAGGACACACAACCCCTCCTTATGGTGCGTGGAGATCTCAGCGGTAGGACCCCCAGTGATCAGAGCACAGGTTATGTAAAAAGTTGTGATTGTGGGTCAAGATAAGACCATATTGTATTATACAATTTTTGGAAATATTTCATTACCAATTCCTTCTTGCAATCAATGAAAAGAAACTTTCACGGTTAACTTCCAGAGAATGAAAATCTGTTGTGGTCTTGTGATGGACACAAAGGTGTACGGCTCTAAGACATCCATAATAGTGAATACGGGCAGGGGTTTCCTTGTGATAAAACTCTGTGTTGAAGTTATAAAAATGGCATAAAAACAACAACAACAAAAAAATTCCTCCCCTTTCCATTTTGCTGCGCTGGCTCTCCAATGCTCCTCCCAGTCTTCATGCACATGTGACCATTGCAGCCAATCAGTGGCCGCAGTATTTATGTTCACTATTACTGGCATTGTGGCTCAGTGATGATGTCAGCAACAGGACCCGTCACTGCTCGGTCATGCCACCGACCTGGAAGACTGTCAGCCAGCGTTGGATCAGCAGTGGAACAGACAGGTGAATAAGTTTTTTTTTGTTTTATTTTTTTAATTTCCAGCGGTCTTAATTTTTTTTCACACCTTAGACAACTCCATTAAAGCTACCAATATTTCTATATACACAAAGACAGTACGGCTGCCATCAATATTACTGAAAGCTTGCCACCATGGATACACATGTATTCACATTACCTGACTTCTTCATGTACTCACCCCTAGACAACAGTAATTTTATGCTCTCGTATTTCCCGTACTGTGCTGCAATAAATAAAGGTGTAATGCCAAAGTCATCTTTGCTCTCCTTATTCACTCCATTCTCCAGAAGTAGCTGAATTAGGTCAGTGCGTTCCTGGAAATACCGAGGCATTAAATGAGATCAAACATAGAGACGTATAAAATCGTAGTAAAGGGGCACAGGCAGGAAACCACTAAACCAGCCTGATCCAGGCAAAGGCAGCACATGATGTGCCATGCTTTACAACGTTCATGTATTGTAGGTTATTGGCAGGCAGCTGCTTGTTATTGCAATATATATATATATATATATATATATATTTATTACACACGCACACACACATATATAGTATATAACATTTTATAATATTAATATATAAATATACACACACAAAAAAGATATATTATATATAAATACTTATATATATATATATATATATATATATATATATATACACACACACACACACACACACACACACACACACACACATTCAATGAAAACCTGGAACAACCGCCTGAACTTGACTAGATTGACTAGAAAAGAAGTACCCCCTAGACCCAGTTAGACTGGTGTAATGTGGGTTGTTGCTTTACCACAGCTGGCACCGGGGATGATTACCCAAACCAAATGTTGCAGCATGTTTTGCTTTCCAGTAATGATAATGTTTTGCAGCTTACCATAAGTGAAGCCTGATGAAGCGGATTCCATCCCGAATAAGAATGTGGTCCATTAACATTTGCTTTATATTTCAGCAGCAGCTTCACAACAGCTTCACTTCCGCTCTCCACAGCTTGGGTAAAGAAGGAAACATGTCATTGTAGTAATGTATTATCAAAATGAAATATGCTATGAGGGTGCTATGACATATGACTGTAAAATAAAAAAACAAAAACCGACCAAAAATGCATATGTGCAGTTAAAGAAACATACGTGCTAATACAAGTAAAAACAAAGTGTAACAGCACTGATGGAGAAAGTATTACTCCCCAGCTCTTAAGGGGATATCTACTCTCCTTAGGATAGGCCATCAATATCAGATCTGTGAGAATCCGACAGCCAAGGCCCCACAGATCTGTTGCTGACAGTGTGGCTCCCGATAATGATTACAGAGACTTCAATGACCCCAAAGACATCAATGGGACAGCAGTGCAGTACAAAAACCCACTGCAGTAGGACCCTCACAGATCTAATACTGATGGCCTATACTAAGGATAGGCTATCAATATTAGAAAGTGCATAACCCTATAATCATTGAATTCAGGTGTTTCATTCATATCCATTGCCCCCGGTGTATAAAATCCGGCCCCTCGCCATGTACAAACATATGTGAAAGAAGGGCTTCTACTCCGACATTCACTGAATTCCAGAGCATAGTCCTGTAATAGGATGTCACCTAAAATTTCTTCCCTTCTCCCTGGTCAGCCTGGGATAGGTTTTTGTTTATACCCAGCAGCCAATCCGAGGAGGCAGAGTTGAAGAGGGAGGCTGAGAGCAGCTGCCTGAGCCAATGATAAGGAAGGAGGTGTGTTTTAGACTACCTAACACTCCTTTAGGCACTGGAGCTAAACTGTAGTCACAGATCACAACCAGGACCCAACTGAGCTAAGAAAGAAAGAAGCCAAGCAGTAAGATCTGAGGAAAATAACTAGTAGGTAAGTGTCACCTAAAAGTACTGATGTGGACAACACTTTAGAGCTTGTAATTGGTCAGTCACTTTAAAGAGGTTTTCCAACCCCAAATTCATTTTTGATGCTGATGATCTGTTCTGTGGATAGGTCACCAGTATCTGATCTGTGGGGGTCTGACTGTCCATTGTATAGTGGTCCCGCAGGAGAACGGCAGCTCCGCTCCTATTACTTAAATGAAGTCTATTATCTCCCCCAACTCTTTAAAACTACCCCCATGTTGTAGATGCCGTAACATTGATAAAAATCATACCTTTTTATGTTTGACAAGTTTTATCCATTATATATACTAGTCAGTTGGAGCTCTGGAGAGTTCCCAGTGGTCCCGGGAATCGCTATCGCTGTTGAAAACAAGCCCAGTATGCTCTTGTAGTTGTCAAGGTGTACGAAAATACTACACGTGGTCTGTTCAGTCCGCCCCCAGTATGCTCATACACACTGAGGAGTACAAGAGCATGCTGCGCATGCGCGATATTTGGCCAAGTGAATGATGATGTCGGAGAACTATCACTTCCCAGGGGGCGGCAGAAACAGGAAGAGGGGCATGTTTTCACCAGCAAGAGCAGTGCTTGGGGATCTCTGGGAGCGTCCCCAGTACCCCAACTGACTCATTTGCAGAATAGATAAAAGTGTATTTTTCTCAGAATTCATAACACTGTCAAACATAAAAAAGGTATTTTTTTTTTAGCAATGTTATGGCATCTACAGCACTATGGGTTAGTTTTAAAGGCTTGAGAAGTGATAGACTCCCTTCACTGCTGTAGCTTCTGGCGCCTACATCAGCAGATCTGTGCGTGGTTTGGGTGTCAGACACCCTACAGATCAGATACGGATGACCTATCCTGTGGATAGGTTATGAAAAATCCATCGAGGCCTGGAAAACCCCTTATAGACAACCTGATCAAGAAGGTTATTGTGTGACTCCTACCTTTAGCTCATAAAAGGTGACCCGCTGACCAATCTAATTGTTCGGCAGTATTTTCATAAGTGACACCATTACTTACGGCGCACATTATCTGCCCCCACCGCCAGTTATATTTCATTCAAAAACCTACAAAATAATAAGAAATTTATCCATAAAAGCAGCAGAAAATAGAATGTCTGACATTAAAAATATTAGCATTTTCAATGCCAGCATTATATTTTCCGTGTTTAATTTTGGTCTACAGAAAATGGGAAATTTTCTGAAGCAAATCGTCTAAACGGCCAATACACAATAATAATACCAGACATTATTATAATGTATGCCGAGGTGAAGGAGGCCATTCATTACGAGACTTTGCTAGCATTTAGACCTGTGTAACAGCAGGGGCACTTGTCCTAACTGCGGCCATAAATATAGAGGAGAGAGGAAGCCATTTGATCCATGCTGAATGGTCGCAGCATGAAGGCTATTGGGTAAATAAAGAGCAGGATCAGCAGACAAAAGACGAAATGCAAAGAAATATGAGGTCCCCTGGCTGGAAACAAAGTAGTAGAAAAGTAGTGCACAGAAGAGTTTGGGTTTTATTCTAATCTACCTTTAATTGTATATGGAAAACTGTTCAAACTCTTAGGATTTGTTCACACTGACTTTTTTCCAGGCTGAAAAAAAAAAAAAAAAAAAAAAAATCAGTGCAAAAATTCAAAAATCAGCAGCAAAAAAAAAACGCTAGTGGTTTTCGATGCATTTTTTGTATTTAAAAAACTGCAACAATTTTTTTATCCCTCCCATTGATTTCAATGGGTTTTTCAAGATGGAATCCGCCTGAAGATAGGCCGTGTCGATTTTTTTTTTAAAATCAGCTAGAGGAAAAAAAAACATCTACTGACTCCCGTTGAAATAATTGGGAGCTATTTTTGGAAGCAGATTCCGCCTCAAAATCCTCTTGCAAAAAAACTCTGTGTGAACTCACCCTCAGATTATGTTCACATAGCAGAATTCAGAAAGGAATTTTCTGCCTCAAAATCCTCTCCAAAAACGTCCAGAATCTGCTTTCAGAGGGAGGCAGTGACCGACGTTTCTTTTTTAAGTGGGCTGAAAAATAAAAGAGTCCTGCTCGATCTTGCCACTGTCTCCGTGGCCGAACCACCGCAGAGACCACAGTGTGTGGCCTCACATTGTTTAGCCCCATTGTATATGAGGTTATTCGTGTGTGCAAACCCCCAGCAGAAAGTTGAGGCTCAGCTTCATTTTCTGCAGCAGTTTTTGGAGGCGGAAGACGTACACAAAGCTATAGATCAAACTGCTCAGCTCCTCCTGCTCTGTAACGTCCTGACAGTAGACTGGATAGCTCTTTTATGGTGATCGATTCCCTTTAAACACTGGGACTTATGGATAGCAGCACTGAGTGACAGCATTCCAGTTATATAAATCTTGAAGTAGTGCGCACTGACTGCTACTTATGTGCGAGATACTGGTGAAGATTTACTAAAAGGGGTGTCCAGTCCTTAAATCTACTTTTTTTTATACTGACGAGTATGTGATCTGTGGGGGTCTGACACATGGATGACACATGGATCCTACACAGATCAGATGTTCCAGCAGTGCCGTATGAATGCAGGCTCTCCTATCCAAGTAGTAGGAGCGGTGCTGTATCCCTGTCCACTGTATAACAGCGCATCACAGGATTCGCCGTGCACCTCCTATTACTTGAATAAGAGAGCCGTCCAAAGCTATAGCTTATGGCGCACAAACATTGCTGGAACAACTGATCTGTGCAGTGTCAGGGTGTCGAACCCCCACAGATCACATAATGATGACCTATCCTGTAGAAAAGAAAAAAAAAATCAATTTGGGGCCAAACAAGACTGGCGTTCTGGAAGCCCAATCTTAATCAAGTCCCTGGTTGGCACAATATGCAACTGGATTATTAAGAGGCAATATTTACACCCATCTGCGCCAGGCTGGGCAGTGAACAATCGCCATGTGATGGCGGTTTCTGAAATAGGCACCACATACCCTTTATAGAACCCTCGATTATTAAGGGGCCTATTCACAGGCCACTATCTATGTCTGTTTTCACGCATAAAGATAGTGCATGTCAGTTTTTTTTTTTGATGGCCATGAAAAACTGACCTTTGAAAAAATGGATATGTGAATAGACACACTGGGGCACATGTATCAGTACTGCCGAACTCTGCACTTCCCGTTCGCAGTTTAGACGTATTTATGGATCTGTCATATGGACCTTCATAAATATGGAGTGCTTCTCGAAGATCCAAAATTGTGACTCAAATACCATCTAACTAAGGCTAGGTTTACACTTGCGCCTGCACTCCGCCTGGGGATTTCGTTCCCCATTCCACTTTAAAAATGCGGAGAGAAAAGTTCTGCAAATCTACAAATTTTGGCACAACATAAAGAGACACAAATCATCTTCCGCTTATTGAGGGGACAAATATGTGGCACACGACGGGAATTTATGGTGCACAAAGTAAATTGTTGTAAATTCATAAGTTTACACCGTTTTAAACTTGGTCTACTTTGCACAAGAAAATCTGCGCCATATTCGTCTTGTTTCGTAAACTTAGAGACTTCTAAATCCCGCCTATTCTGGGGCACATTTTTAAAAAGTATCGAGCCTGTCATATCTTTCTGTTCCTTCTGATGAACATGGTTCATAAATAGGTCATAAATACCGTGTATCATAAATATTGGCGCAAAAGTAGACAGAAAAGTGTCCGACTTCTATTGATAAATATGCCCTTCTGAATACAATGTGTTGTCAAAATGAATGTGTGACGGACGTTGCTAAAATGGCCATCACATATCTGTTTTTTGGGGTCATGTGAATAAGCACTTAGGCTGTTTAGGATTTACTACCGCAACCTAGGAGACGTAGGATTATTAGATATATTTTAGGCTACATTCACATCTGCCATGGAGTCTCCTTTGGAAACTCTATCGAATATTCCGCTGAAAATCGGCGGAGAGAAAAGTCCTGCATGGAGGACTGGTTATACAGTAAGTATAAAAACTTCGGAAACCCGTCAGACCCCATTACAGTCTATGGGGTCTGCAGGTGTGCACAGGTAACTGCTGTTTTAGCGGACGGGCTCTCTGTCGGTCGGGTCCCCGAGTGGATCCAAATGACAGAGAGCTCATCACAAGTGTGATCCTAGCCTTCGTTGTAAGAGACTAGACCATCCTACTTGTAGGACCCCAACATCTCTTGAATCAAAATATAGGAAGTATGTGGCATATTCTAGAATTTCCAAAATTCTGCACAACAGGGGAAAAAAACGTAACAGAATGTAAAAAATCTAAAAATATCCAACGTCCCTAAAAATCCTGCAATATATAATAATTTAACCCTGTCAAGTAGCCCTCAATACTTCACGTCTGGCACGCAGGTTCTGTTACTTTCCCACCGAGCAGTGTTTTGCTCCCATACCCTGCAGTATTATAAAATCCTCTGCATGCACATTGCCAGCGCTCTTCGTTCAATCCATTTCTCCTTAACCAAATGCAAACAAACTTATTAGCAAACACAAAGATTCCCATTACCGAGGCGCAATTTTATTTACATTCATTTCCATTACATTTCCATTGATTTTATATTTCATCCCTCTTATGAGGCTTAGCATGCCATACGGCAGTCATGTCCGCTGCCATCACTCACTAGTACAGGAAAGCGGTGTAATTAGCCTGCAGATAAGACATCCCCCTGTAGTACATGCCTCTAAGTACATTGTAAACCTGTAATGCTTGGGAAATAAATAGGCTGATAGAAGTAAGCGCAGCGTTCATGGCTCCTAAACAAATGCAAACTATTTATTAATAAACATCCATCAAGAAACCCAAGACACTGTAAAGAGGTACGAAGGGAACGTAAAAATCTCATTTATAAGGAGAAGTAAACACGGAAATAATTACATTTATATTATGTCTGCAAATCGGAGAGAGCTCTCGTGACGGTTTCTGAAATGTGGAAATTTATTGGAGCTCTGCTTGATGAGATTTGTTGCGGGAAAGCAGCGGGAAGACTGGATCAAAGACTTAATGATCTACAGTCATATGAAAAAGTTTGGGCACCCCTATTAATCTTAATCATTTTTAGTTCTAAATATTTGGGTGTTTGCAACAGCCATTTCAATTTGATATATCTAATAACTGATGGACACAGTAATATTTCAGGATTGAAATGAGGTTTATTGTACTAACAGAAAATGTGCAATATGCATTAAACCAAAATTTGACCGGTGCAAAAATTTGGGTACCCTTATCATTTTATTGATTTGAATACTCCTAACTACTTTTTACTGACTTACTGAAGCACAAAATTGGTTTTGTAACCTCACTGAGCTTTGAACTTCATAGTCAGGTGTATCCAATCATGAGAAAAGGTATTTAAGGCGGCCAATTGCAAGTTGTTCTCCTATTTGAATCTCCTCTGAAGAGTGGCATCATGGGCTCCTCAAAACAACTCTCAAATGATCTGAAAACAAAGATTGTTCAACATAGTTGCTCAGGGGAAGGATACAAAAAGTTGTCTCAGAGATTTAACCTGTCAGTTTCCACTGTGAGGAACATAGTAAGGAAATGGAAGACCACAGGGACAGTTCTTGTTAAGCCCAGAAGTGGCAGGCCAAGAAAATATCAGAAAGGCAGAGAAGAAGAATGGTGAGAACAGTCAAGGACAATCCACAGACCACCTCCAAAGAGCTGCAGCATCATCTTGCTGCAGATGGTGTCACTGTGCATCGGTCAACAATACAGCACACTTTGCACAAGGAGAAGCTGTATGGGAGAGTGATGCGAAAGAAGCCGTTTCTGAAAGCACGCCACAAACAGAGTCGCCTGAGGTATGCAAAAGCACATTTGGACAAGCCAGCTTCATTTTGGAAGAAGGTCCTGTGGACTGATGAAACAAAGATTGAGTTGTTTGGTCATACAAAAAGGCGTTATGCATGGCGTCAAAAAAACACAGCATTCCAAGAAAAACACTTGCTACCCACTGTAAAATTTGGTGGAGGTTCCATCATGCTTTGGGGCTGTGTGGCCAATGCCGGCACCAGGAATCTTGTTAAAGTTGAGGGTCGCATGGATTCAACTCAGTATCAGCAGATTCTTGAGAATAATGTACAAGAATTAGTGACGAATTTGAAGTTACGCCGGGGATGGATATTTCAGCAAGACAATGATCCAAAACACAGCTCCAAATCTACTCAGGCATTCATGCAGAGGAACAATTACAATGTTCTGGAATGGCCATCCCAGTCCCCAGACCTGAATATCATTGAACATCTGTGGGATAATTTGAAGCGGGCTGTCCATGCTCGGCGACCATCAAACTTAACTGAACTGGAATTGTTTTGTAAAGAGGAATGGTCAAAAATACCTTCATCCAGGATCCAGGAACTGATTAAAAGCTACAGGAAGCGACTAGAGGCTGTTATTTTTGCAAAAGGAGGATCTACTAAATATTAATGTCACTTTTCTGTTGAGGTGCCCATACTTTTGCACCGCTCAAATTTTGGTTTAATGCATATTGCACATTTTTTGTTAGTACAATAAACCTCATTTCAATCCTGAAATATTACTGTGTCCATCAGTTATTAGATATATCAAATTGAAATGGCTGTTGCAAACACCCAAATATTTAGAACTAAAAATGATTAAGATTAATAGGGGTGCCCAAACTTTTTCATATGACTGTATATCCATTCCATACTTAATACCAATAATAGTACTACTAAGGGTGATGGTGATGATGATGATGAAGATGATGATCGGTTTCACATAGCAGAGTTTGGCCTGGAAAACTATTCCCGTATTGGATGGATTTACCGGCCTGAACCCGGAGCAGGTGAACTGAACTAACTTACGCTAGGTTCACACCTGCATTTGGGTTTCTGTTCATGGGGTCCACTTGGGGACCCCACAAACAGAAACCTAATCCGCTTAAAAAAGCAGTTACCCGCGGAAACAAACGGACCCCACAGACTATAATGGGGTCTGCCGGGTTCCCGCCGAAAAAGGCGGAAAAATACAAAGAGAAAAGTCCTGCTTGCAGGACTTTTCTCTCTGCATTCTTTAAGCAGATTCGGGGACAAAAACCTCGAATGAAGACTGGGCACAGGTGTGAACCTAGCCATACTGAGTTCAAGTGTAAGTGCTGTTTCACTTTTTTTTTGTGAACATTTCTCTACAATATATATATATTTTTTACCTATTTTACTCTAAAGTTCTCCCTAGCAACACACTAAGTACTGCCACTGAGAGTCTGTCCCATACATTCCCTACTCACTGAGTACTGTCAGTGTGTACAGAGGTAGCAGTTTTTTGGGGGGCAACTGTATCTGGTTTCGTACCAACATACCACCTACAACAGTGGTCCTGGTGTTATATAAAAGCTGAGGTTCTAGCTATTAAAAAAATGACAACTCACTAGTTAAAAACACAGTGGAGAATGTGAGTTTTATATGCCATATTTACTGCATATGTCCTATAAGGTAGGGAATGAAAGACATTATAGCAAAGCTGACAGTGCACTAAATTTATTAGTTTTGGATACCAATATCACTGCATTGTTGGGGGACCAGCCCCCCCTTCACAGTACAAGTCTACCGTCAGTGGGGCGTTCCTCGACACTCGATGACGTTGAGCTGTGAGGCCGGACCTTCTGACAGTGCAGCGATATCGGTAACCAAAATTAACAGCACCGACATCTCTGCAACCGGGGCAGACACCAACAAAGCTGAAAGTGCATTGAATTCAGCACACTGTCAGCTTTGCTAAGGTATAGAACACTCCCAACCTTGGAGGACATGAAAGGATCTCTTTAATTAATGGCATCTATTTTTTTTTTCTAATAACTAGAACTGTGATCTTGGTAGCACTGTTCTAGCTGGTAAACCAGAGATAGTGACATACCCCCCTGAACAACTGCTACATCTAGCAATACAAACCTGGCACCAGAGTCCATCTGGCGCAGAGCCAGCCTGAAAATGCAGACAAAGTCGACCTGCAAGGCCGACTTTCTTCATCCAGCAGTGAGAAAATAACAGAGCAAATACCAAATACTAGACGAACCCCAATGAAGTCAATGGGATCCGTTGTTGTCTATCATTAGACGGATCCATATTAATGTTAATCTGTTTTTCTGCTCCTACAATGTAGCAGAAGAAATGATTAAACAATGCAGATGCAAATGCAAACCCTTAGTTAGAGGCCTGCTAGGAAGAATTGAAGAGCCTGTTTTCACATACAGCGAGTCAAATAGGCATATATTCCAAAAATGTTCACCAAACACCCCCCCCAACAAAATAATAGAAAAAAAAAAAAGCTGAGCTGTGTTTGGGCCAGTAAATCCAGCCATTATATGGACCAAGTTTACCAGCCCGAAATCTGACATGTGAAAACAGCCCTGAGGGTGTGTTCACACGGAGGAATTTGCCGCGGATTTGGGGGTAGAATCTGCCCCCGAATCCGGAGCACATTCCTCCCAAATCCGCCTCCCATTGTTTTCAATGAGAGGCAGAGATCGCAGGACGCAGAAAAAAAGAAGCGTCATGCTCGATCTTGCCGCGGATTCCGCCCGCGGTGTCCGCGGCTTGAGACTCCCTCCTGATTAGACCTATTCACCCAGGTCTAATCAGGAGCGGGATGCCGCGACGGAATGCTGATGAAGATGAAGATCATCTTCCGTCGTGTGAACACAGCCTTAGAGTCGCCAGGTCTCTTGGAAATGACAAACATTTGAAATGTGCTTTTTGCAACAAGGGACTCAAAGCTCAAGGGACTATTGGGGAGTTAGTGGCTGCCATATAGTGGCTGCCATATAGGCGCTCATCCCCAACACCCACAAGGTCAGTTGTTTTGCAGGAAGCCAATTAACCTATTGATTACTTTTGTAAATTATAAAAGGGCAAATATTTGCAGCATTTGCTTGCACTTCAGACAGATGAAGCCTCCTGCAAGAGAGTATTACAACTTTACTTATATTGAATCTATTATGTACTTTGTACTACATTGACAAACAAAAGGATAACAATGTTCTGAACTTGTGCTTTCAGGCTCCATATCTCCCCATCCACTACAGCTTGGAATGTGAGACTTCCATCATCTTATAGACAACCATCTTGGCTATCTCATACAAAAATTTGTCTTGCAACCGTTTAGCATATGATTAGTTTTGCAGATTCTTGTCATGTAACTGCATTGTTATTGTTTTGCTCCTAAAAATCTAAATTTTATATTTTATTATTTTGTAAATCCACCTTTGGCTTTCAGCACTGTCTGAATCCTTCTGGGCATGCTCTCAATCACATTCAAGCACGTCTCGACCAAAATCTGATCCCAGGTCTCGTCTACACATTCCCAATGTTGGTACATACTGGTCGACTTAATTGGGTACGAATACAGCTTTTTCTTCAACTCTACCCAAAACTGTTCGACTGGGTTGAGGTCTGGGGACTGCGGGGGCCAATCCAGCACCTCTACTTCAACTTCATTGTCATTGAACCATTTCTTCGCTAATATCGACCTATGCTTTGGGCCGTTGGACAGAAACTCAAACACTAACATGAACCTAGCGTAAGTTTATTTTTGTAAATTTACTTCTTTGAAAATTCCAACAAACAGATTTTTGACAAAAAAAATATTTGCAGCATTTCAAGTACAGTGGAAACCCCTTAGCCAGATTTCTTTGCAGAATTTACAGTAGAATTTCAGTTTTACACTCTATTATGCATACTGACCGTCTTCTTTGATAAGACCAGCCCTCAGAAGACCAGATGAATGGTCATCTCAAAGATATTTCTCTATACTGGGAAGCTGCACAGATCCCGTAAATTATAGGACTCTGATCTAAACACCTGACAAACTGACATGAAGGCATGTGCCACAGTATGTCCGAAGCATGAAAAATCTTCAGTCTTGTCATTTACGCTAGAAAATGACGAATATACAGCAGTTTAATTGGTTATGGGTTCAGCTCGCGAATATCTACAGTACAGACCAAAAGTTTGGACACGCCTTCTCATTCCAAGAGTTTTCTGTATTTTCCTGACTATAAAAATTGTAGATTCACACTGAAGGCATCAAAACTATGAATTAACACATGTGGAATTATATACGTAACAAAAAAGTGTGAAACAACTGAAAATATGTCTTATATTCTAGGTTCTTCAAAGTAGCCACCTTTTGCTTTGATTACTGCTTTGCACACTCTTGGCATTCTCTTGATGAGCTTCAAGAGGTAGTCACCTGAAATGGTCTTCCAACAGTCTTGAAGGAGTTCCCAGAGATGCTTAGCACTTGTTGGCCCTTTTGCCTTCACTCTGCGGTCCAGCTCACCCCAAACCATCTCGATTGGGTTCAGGTCTGGTGATTGTAGAGCCAGGTCATTTGGCGTAGCACCCCATCACTCTCCTTCTTGGTCAAATAGCCCTTACACAGTCTGGAGGTGAGTTTGGGGTCATTGTCCTGTTGGTCCAACTAAACACAAACCGGATGGAATAGCATGCCGCTGCAAGATGCTGTGGTAACCATGCTGGTTCAGAATAAATCCCCATCAGTGTCACCAGCAAAGCACCCCCACACCATCACACCTCCTCCTCCATGCTTCACGGTGGGAACCAGGCATGTAGAGTCCATTCGTTCACCTTTTCTGCGTCGCACAAAGACACGGTGGTTGGAACCAAAGATCTCAAATTTGGACTCATCAGACCAAAGCACAGATTTCCACAGGTCTAATGTCCATTCCTTGTGTTCTTTAGCCCAAACAAGTCTCTTCTGCTTGTTGCCTGTCCTTAGCAGTGGTTTCCTAGCAGCTATTTTACCATGAAGGCCTGCTGCACACAGTCTCCTCTTAACAGTTGTTGTAGAGATGTGTCTGCTGCTAGAACTCTGTGTGGCATTGACCTAGTCTCTAATCTGAGCTGCTGTTAACCTGCGATTTCTGAGGCTGGTGACTCGGATGAACTTATCCTCCGCAGCAGAGGTGACTCTTGGTCTTCCTTTCCTGGAGCGGTCCTCATGTGAGCCAGTTTCTTTGTTTCTTGATGGTTTTGGCCACTGCACTTGGGGACACTTTCAAAGTTTTCCCAATTTTTCAGACTGACTGACCTTCATTTCTTAAACACTCCATTCAGTAGGACTATCAGCTGTGTATCCACCTGACTTCTGAACAACACAACTGATGGTCCCAACCCCATTTATAAGGCAAGAAATCCCACTTATTAAACCTGACAGGGCACACCTGTGAAGTGAAAACCATTTCAGGTGACTACCTCTTGAAGCTCATCAAGAGAATGCCAAGAGTGTGCAAAACAGTAATCAAAGCAAAAGGTGACTACTTTGAAGAA
This sequence comes from Leptodactylus fallax, assembly GCA_947044405.1. NCBI lineage: Eukaryota > Metazoa > Chordata > Amphibia > Anura > Leptodactylidae > Leptodactylus > Leptodactylus fallax. The sequence goes on from CAMRHE010000006.1 coordinate 14,018,345, forward strand.
CCTAGAATATAAGACATATTTTCAGTTGTTTCACACTTTTTTGTTAAGTATATAATTCCACATGTGTTAATTCATAGTTTTGATGCCTTCAGTGTGAATCTACAAATTTTAGTCATGAAAATACAGAAAACTCTTGGAATGAGAAGGTGTGTCCAAACTTTTGGTCTGTACTGTACGTTACAATTTAAGCCAATTTTGGCATCAATTATAGTAAATCAGTCAATCTGTGGAGACCCTACTCCTCTCACTACTCCTCTCACTACGTCACACTCACAAAAATAGTGTGCACCAAAAGGTTTCTTTAGCAACTATCTTACTACTACTTACTACTGCACAAGAGAACAACCTCCAATATGCAAGGGTTAAAACACCACAAGACAGAACTACATTTACTGCATTATGCCCATATTTGCTGGGAAAAAAACCCCAATGTATTACTAATTTCGGAATAGTTCTCAAAGTTGATAAAGCGATTGAAAAGACCGCTGTGAAGATTACGGAGGACTTAGGCGATGAACAATAACATTTATTTATATGGTTATAAGCACAATGGCTTTAATTTACAGTTCTATAAAACACATTTGGTTTCAGGACTCATTGCCTTTTCAGCAGATAATCAGAAATTCATGGATTTGGAAAGGCCGTATAATCCAGAATTGAGCCGTCTAATAGCTATAAACACTGAATACACATAATAAACAATATTAGAAATAAGGTCTGTGCTGCATACCTAATACACACACATCAGGCTTTTTGGAAAACTAAAATAGTTTAAGCAGTTCAAGACCAGGCCACTAAGCCGTTTTTTAAGTAACAATATATATATATTTTTTTTTGAAGTTTTATTTTTTTAAGTTAATTATTTTTATACCTTTCTTCAGTTATACTTTTTTGGGTGTTAATTTTATATACATTTTTTTTTTAAAAATACAGGTTTGGTTTCCTTTTCATAACAGTTTTTGAAGGTTTTTTTTTTTTACAACACAGATCAAAAATGTAGCTTATATACTCACTATATTTGTGTACAATGTACAACAGATTAGTTTAATAGAGCAGTTAATAGGTATTTGATATTTGTTCTATTTTTTTTTAATAACACAAAGTGCCAATGAAATGCCTTTAGTATGTGGCCACGCACATGACCAAGTCCTATTCAGGGAAAATGGTCCGTTTGGGAACAGAATTTTCCGGACTGCTCCCGAATGGCCCGATCACTAACGTACTGGACTGTCAGCTTTTTATTACTTTAGTATAGTATCAATCAGGCAACATTTGCGAGCTCACTACATTACAACCAACTAGAAACTGAGTTCTATGCACACGGCAGAGTTCAGTCCAGGACATACGGCCTACACAAGGATAGTCTTCCCCAAATGCGACCTGGTCGTGTGCGCGCCCGCTAATTCTTTCCCTTTTCTATTACTGTTGTTTTTATTTGCAGTATCCTGAACCAAGATCCAGGACCCATTAAACATTATAGTTGCCTAAAAAGTGTATGGGAATGGGTTTTGTAGACAATGCAACCTCTAAGTGGTAAAAAAAACTAAAGCTCTGCTTATAAAGACAAAGCTCTGGCATGAAGCCACATTACACTGGCATTTTACCGCAGTGGTTGCAGTAAAAGGATTTAAAAAAATAAATAAATCTGTGCACATTGCAGCAAAGAGGACCACAATATAGTATATCTATCTTAGGGCAGGTCCCGCTTAAAGAAGACCTTTAACCACTTCCACTAGTTCTAGTTCTTTGCATCTGTTAATACAGTAGCTGCTGCTCCACTGGTTCCAGCACAGTTGGAATTTTCTCTCTAGCCCCACTGTTCCAGAGCAACCAGTGCAGGTAGTTTTGGAGCCTGATGTGCTATGTAAGCTTTGTAATGTCTTAAAGGTGGTGTCAGGCAGGGGGCGTAATTCAGAGCTCCAATCAGAGGCAGCCAGTGTCAGAGCTCAGAATCACACCCCTTGTCTGCCCCTGCCTGACACCGCCCTCCTGACAGTACAGAGACTAAATAGCATATCAGGCACCAAAACTAACAGCACTGATTGCTCAGGAATGGTGGGGGCTAGAGAAAAATTCCAACTGTGCCTGAATCAGTGGAGCAGCAGATATTAAGTGATGTAAAGAGCTGGACTTGTTGGAGGTGGTGAAAGGTCCTTTTTAAAGGGATAAAATAAAATCTGGCATCCAATCTGGGAGGATAGGAGGGAGGGGTGTAGAGTCGAGCAAATTCTGTGTGGAGTCAGAAAAAAAGGTACCGACCCCCAGTTAAAAAAACATAAATAAAAAATTAATTTGTTTGTTACATAGTTTGTTACCTATTTACTTTCATAGGAATTCAGTCAATAGCATTTTAATGTTCTACTTCTTCTGACTGACCAAGTCAGAATCGGTGGAATGGCCTACTGACTCCACAGCGCTGACAGGTGAGAAAACAACGGCAAAAAGGGATGAAGGGTGAGGTGGAGGAGTAAGGAGGGCTCTGAAAAATCAAATAAAATCCTAGAAGAAGTATTTTTTTTATTTAAAAAAAAAAAAAAACAACTCACAGAATTGCCAATGGAGGCCTGTGACACATGTATGAACATAGCCTTAGACCCCATGCACACGACTGAGTGTGCATCCGAGTTGGGGCCGAGTTTATCATGGAATGAAGTGGGATGACACTCGGAGTGACATCGAAGTGCATTCCACATTGCATTCAAGTCTATGGGGCTTCCAGATTTATTCCGTTCCGATAACACGGAGCAGAATAGGACCTGCTCTATAATCATCTGTTTTATTGGAACGTAATAAATCCGGAGGTTGTCCCATAGATGTGAATGCATTGCGGAATGCACTTGGAGTGACATCTGTGATAAACTCGGCCCCTAACTCAGTCATGTGCATGTCCCCTTAGAGAAACATTCTGTACGGTACTGCCACAGCTAATGCTCTATATCCTCAGCATTACTTTTCTCTAGTATTGGTTTATAGAGTGTCCTGTGCTCCTGGGGTGCTGTACGGCCCTATGACAGATGACGCATGCTGCTCTGGTTATTTTGCAGGAACATAAGGCAATGAGGAGATCCAGTAGGAGAGAGCCGGATGACTACAAAACATGAGTCAATGCAATGTCTGTGATAGCACAACCTGTCTATATATAATAAAAAACCCTTCTCGTGCTCCTTTCATTAGACGATCTGCGGCTCCGATCTCTACAGCTCATCTGTCAGAGGACCTTTGGAATTAGAACATGAGCCACTAAATGTCATCCCAAGCTTCACCCTAAGGGCAAGACATGGCAGCTCAGTAATTAACTAAAATATCCTTTGTACAATCCATCCTGTGCATGAGAGGTAAAAAAGAACAAAATCATACACACATATATACTCTATATAGTATATAAATGTATAGAATTGATAGGCTACTAGAGCTGTGCATTTCCTATAGCAAGTCCAGAATTCATCATAGGAAAGGGGTATAGATACAGGAAGAGTTGGGAGAGCCGTACGCCGCTCCATACATGATCAATGCCCGTCACACACAACGTATTGATCTCTTTAGATATGGGCGTCCATGAGTTCATTCATTATGTGACACACACAAATAAGTCATTGTTACCCGCCATCTCCAACTTGCTGGCTCGTGTGCCTCGACTAGCGATTGAGCATTAGCATTTCAAGAAGGCACCTGACGCTTAGTTACAGTGCCCCCTGGTGGCGATGAAACAAAATGCAATCTATTAGAAACTGGCAATGATAGCTACAGTAACCTAAAGGATATAAACAGTCTATAGTGATTAGAGGAATAGACGGGGACAGAGCGTGGACGGTGTTAACACACGGATACGGAGCGGCTGCTTTGGTATGCACAAGAGGAAAGAAGAATTTGAAGGCGGAAAGAAATGTCAAAATGCAGAAATCCATTGGAAAATGTGAACATGGCGAGCACAGAAATTAAATGAAATTAGGCTCTATTTACATTTTCCCACCAATTCATTTATTATTCTCCCCTTTGAAGCGCTCGGTTTTGGATCATTTGATTATAAAATGGTGTTAGAGGTTTTGATTTTTTTTTGTTTGTGGATTCCGGCTCCAGCCTGACTCTTGGTCTTGGTTACAGTGACACCGAGTGGCCATTGTGCTCCAGTGTAATATCAGGACGCCAGTAAAGCACAGCACAAGTGGCCACTTTCCTCCAGCAATTATTCCGGCGCTCAGCTCCCACACACTTAAAATGACATTAAAGACTTAATTCATACAAGAACGGCAATGCAAACAAAACATTACGCCGTTTAAGTGGATTCTTCCAGCATATTCTATCCATACTGCCGGATATAGGAGGACGTAGTAAATAAAAGCAAGAAACAAATATATTCTGTAAAGCACCTAATACTGTCCCCCCCCCCCCCGTCCCTACCAAAATAGCTCTGAACCTTCAGGGCAAGACTTCTGCCGAGGACTTGTATCTGGCACCAAGGCAATAGCACCCGATGCTTCATGTCCTGTAAGATGGAGAGGTGTAGCCTCCATGGAGGAGTTGTTGTGCCATTCAAATATAATCCATAGGATTAGCCATAAATAACTGGGGACGAGTCGACAACCAACCACCACACCGATCAGCTGTTCAGGGGTGCGTCCACTTGTACTGTATAGTGCATGAGGCCAAAAGCAGATGTCTGTGTACACTGTATATTGGCCGAGCGCCGTTACTGCAGCTCAGGACCCCTTGACATCAATGGAAGCTCAGCTGCATTAATACCTGATCAGGAGACCGACGCTTAGCCCCCAGACCGATCAGCTGTATGGAACTGCTTCCAATGCCCATCTGATACACAATACAGGGCTGCAAGCAGAAAACGCTGTCCGCTGTACAGCGGCCGGGAATGGTCACTTCAACTTCACTGAAGCAGCTCCGTACAGCTGATCGGCCCCTACTGATCATGTATTTATGGCCTATCCTGAGGATACACCGTAAGAAAATTAAGCCTGGAAACCCCTTTAATGGCGCAATCTGTTTCCAGTTCTGTCCACGTGACTAGTCCATGGTCATGTGATTAACACACAGGTGCACCAGGCAGATTACTGTACTGTGACTGTAACGAGCTGTGTACCTGTGTGCCCATCACATGACCCAGGACTGTACATCACATGACCCTGGCCTGCACATCACATGACCCTGGCCTGCACATCACATGACCCTGGCCTGCACATCACATGACCCTGGCCTGCACATCACATGACCATGGACTGCGCATCACATGACCATGGACTGCGCATCACATGACCATGGACTGTGCATCACATGACCATGGACTGCGCATCACATGACCCTGGACTGTACATCACATGACCATGGACTGATTTTTATGCACTGGAGGTAAAGAAAGAAAGACAACAAGCAGAGACTTAGAAAACTGTGAGGAATTGATACTGAAAATATATTGGAAAATTGTAGAACTTTTCATTATACAAACAATAACATTTGTCTGAAACTGGACAACCCCTTTAATTTAGGTACGTAAATGCCATAAATTAAGGGCATCCTTCAGCAGCGCAGGGGATATCACGACTGCCATAGAAAAACACCAGGCTTGATAAATCTTCACAAGGCTTCGAAAGCACCAGCAAAACACAAACAAACGCCCTGTGAAAACGCAGCATAATAGAGCGCCCCCAAGTGGTTCATAACATACGGCTGGAGTGTACGGAGTGGAATAGAGGGTGGGCCTCTAATCTGGTGTAGAAAAAAATGCCCTTTGCTTTATAGCATACACCCTGGTAGTCTGTATTCTGAATTCAGCGCACTGTCAGCTTTCCCTGTATGAGCCCTGATGCTGGAGATATTGGTGATGTTACTTTCGGCATCGTATCTCCCCACTGTCTGAAGGGCGGGCTCTACAGCCTAGAATCATCGCTGGACAGTGAGGAACGCCCCTCTGACAGTACAAGGCTATGGAAGAATACTGACAAGGGGGCGTTACTCACAGCCCAGCATTGACACTAGGCTGTCGTATAATACCGCACATCAATGAGGACGTGAGAGGACCTCTTCAAGACTGAGGCCCCACATTGCGGAAACGCAGCTTTTTTGTTGCAGATTTTGCTGTGGTTTTTTGAGCCAAAGCCAAAAATGGCTACTAAAGGAATGGAAATATATAGAAGGTTCTTATACTTCTCCCTTCTGCTCTTGGCTTTGGCACGAAGCAGCTTGTGACTGTGTGTGTATCATTTTATACTAATTTGGACTTGAATACGGTGATACTTAGAGCGGATTGCGTTCACAATAATGCAGCCATATTACATGGACCACTATACTAAGTCCATAAATCCCATCATGACCTTCACCTATCTCTAGGATGAAGCTAGTTCAGGTCATTAGACCACAGGTCTGATATCTGTATCTGTAATCCAGTCCATATAATACAGCCATATTACTGCTATATGAATAAGTTATTAGAATGGATTGATGTAGCGCATGTTCATGCAGATCAGTCCATTACATTTTCAGCCTCTACCATTGGGCTTCTCCGTGACTATACTGATCACCTGTCCTAGGGATCTAATATTAATGGTCTATATTAAGGATAGATCATCTATATCAGAATCCTGTAAAAGCCCTTCCATAAAACCATTGAACTCTCCTCAATCCCTCTACTGTGCCCTTAAAGGGGTTGTCCATAGAGTCAAAATTATGATGATGATGGGGTTCTGGCCTGATTCTGACCTCAGGTCACATGATCGAACCAGCCCCCTACCTGCGGGTGGCTCCACCCCTTCCTTCCTCCCCTGATCACAGAGGTAATTAATGGCTGACTATAGTAACCAGACGGGAACCCCCTGGGCCCATCATCAAGAATCTGCCAGATGAATTAAGGTCATTTTAACTCCCCAGACAACCTCTTTAAGAGATGGGTCTAACGTCTATCTGTGGAGCGGAGCAGAATGGTGGGCTTGCAAAGGAGCTGCACCCAAAAGACATTTTCAATTGTCGCCCAAGGCAGGTTAAATCGTCTTTTTCTCAGTCATGCAATTTGTATGACCATTGTTGGCATGTTTTAACTGGTTCACGTGTCACCTAAATCATGAACAACCATAGACCGGCTCCATTTAAAGAAAAAGAACAAGTAAAAGTGAAGGTAAAGATACTATTGTGCGCATTAAAAGCTCCATGCTAAAGCTCTGACACACAGAAACAAAAGCTCTGCTCATGTGAGCACCACTGTGAAAAGGAATCAATAGAGTTAATGTCTTGTTAGATGTAACTCTAGTGACTTCCTAATGCTACGTACGACCCTGTGCAATCTGCGTCTTTAACAGCTACCACATTGGCCTGTTATTTCCTATGGCCCCATACACATACCCGTGTATTATCACAGGTCTGTGAGCCCAGGGCAAAACCTAGGACAGGTCCTATTCTGGTCCTTTTTGCAATCTGGGTGCACTGCAGGAAATTAATGGGCCTGTGGTGGGCACGGACGGCACACGCCCTCCACAGGCCCGACATCCATCCATGTGCTGTCCCCGTGCTATTTTCCCATTGACCCTACAATGCACGTATAGCTTTAGGCTGAAGCCACATGCTGTGGAAAAGCGGGTGTTTGTTTGTTCTGGAATTTTATGAGCTAAAGCCAAGAGCGTCTTCCAAAGGAATGAGAAATATAAAGTAGACTCTGATACTTTCCCCTTCTGGCTATTATCCTACAATGATGATAGTTTTTTTTTCCCCATTGTTCTGGTCATGTGATGGACACACATGGCTCTGCGCCTCAGTGAGCATCCTGGGGCTGAATGCCCGCCCTCATTGCACCAATTGCTTCATTTGCATTACTTGAATACAGAACAGCTGATCTGGACGGGGTCCGAATCACATACTGAAGAGTGATCCTTTGGACAGGATAAAAAATCCATTTGGCATGTGGTCCTGGTAAAATCAGCAGGTTTACATCTAATGTGTATGGCCAGCTTAACATCCAGCAGGTAAACCGGTTCGACAACGTTCAAATGTGCTCCGGAGTCTCTATCAGCGGAGGAAAAAGTCCTGCACGGAGATATTCTATTTCTGACAGTTTCAGTTTAAAAACACCGGACACCTAACAAATCCCATTATAATCAATGGGATCCGCCAGGCTCCGCGTGCAATCGCTGTTTTAGCAGTCCCCCGACTGACCCAAACAATGGAGATGCAACACCAGTGTGAACCGAGCGTGAGCGTTAGGATAAACGTAAGCAACACAGTTATAGGTAACAAGAGTTGAGAAAAGTTTTGGAGGTGAAGTGCGCCTGACAATGAGGAAGAGAGGAGATATTTACAATTACACAACGTGGGCAGTCACTTAGCAACCTCTCGTAGCTGATAAACCTTCAGAAAAAGCAATTCAATTAATGACACAAATGTTAAGGTAATGTATCTGAAATAACAGGCTTGGGTTAGATGTTCATTTGAGAAGAACAATGCTGTGCCGTATGCGGCAGGCACCTGGCACAATCTGGGAGATGGAACCTTTTAATGATAACGGAGGACGCATTGCGTAGCTTTACTTTGTGAAGGCATTGACTTCTCAAAGAACACATCACCCACAGAGAAGACTGGAAATTACCATTAAGCTGTAGCTAGATAAACTGTGGAGGAGTACTAAATGCGCAGTAGGCAGTTTATGCATGAAAGATGAGCAAACTCTATAATTTAATACAGAAAACTCAAAACTAAAACCTCAGACAGATTATGGGGGGGTCAAAAAAAACCTGTCACATACATAAATCATCCGTGTGAAACACTATCAATTATTTATTGGTATTATGGTAAGTGTCACAAGTTCTTCGCACCGCTCAAAAATACCACAGTGTCAAGGAATTAGCTTTAAAAGGGAAACGGTCACAAATTTCTGGCACACTAAAACAACGACGGGTCCTTATGGAAAGGTGGCCTAGTGTCCCAAACAACCCTATGTTATCGCTCACCATGGCTGCAATCACAAGAAAGAAAAAAAGCGCCCATGCTTACCTGGATCCCGCTAATCCCAGCACCTGCACGGCACATGTGTACTAAACCCCGGATTCAGTGAAGAGCTGCGCACGTGTTGGGGGTATCAGAGAGGAGTCCGATGACATTCATCACTCTCACCGCTACGTAAGCCTACATTCACATCTCCATTGAAGACTCCTCCAATGGGACTTTTTCCTCCGCCGGTTTTAGTTTATTAACGATAGACACCCAATGGACCCCATGTCTGTATGTTATCGCTGTTTTAGCAGTCCGCCTATCTATTGCTCTGGACCTCCGATGGAACAAAATTACAGAAAGGCAATGCTTGTGTGAACCTGGCATCAGTATAAAGGTTTATGGCCACAGACGGTGTTAGGCAAGGACTATCTGGGACACTTAACCACCAATCTATAAGGACCGATGGGTGACTCAGTGTCCCAAAAGTGTGTGAAAGGTTCCCTTTAAAAGGACCGTCAACAAGGGGGTACACTATTGCTATGAGAATCAGTCTTAACATTTTAGTTTGCCTTGTGAGGCCTAGTCGGTGCCCAACGCTGATCCGTCTAAAATCGTCAGACTTTTTCATCCAGCAGTTTCAGTTACAAAGAATGGATACCCAATGGACCCCATTATAGTCAATGGGGTCCCTTGGTGTCTGCTAGTTTAGTAACCCATTGGTCTTTTCTTTTGGTCCTCAGAAGGTGCTAGTCTAGACCTGGCATTACCTGTTACGATGTATGCATTGTAATATTTATGTACTTACAGTGCTTTGCGAAAGTATTCGGCCCCCTTGAACTTTTCAACCTTTTGCCACATTTCAGGCTTCAAACATAAGGATATAAAATTTTTATTTTTGGTGAAGAATCGACAACAAGTGGGACACAATTGTGAAGTGGAACGAAATATATTTTAAACTTTTGTAAAAAATAAAAAACTGAAAAGTGGGGTGTGCAATATTATTCGGCCCCTTTACTTTCAGTGCAGCAAACTCACTCCAGAAGTTCAGTGAGGATCTCTGAATGATCCAATGTTGTCCTAAATGACTGATGATGATAAATATAATCCACCTGTGTGTAATCAAGTCTCCGTATAAATGCACCTGCTCTGTGATAGTCTCAGGGTACTGTTTTAAGCGCAGAGAGCATCATGAAGACCAAGGAACACACCAGGCAGGTCCGTGATACTGTTGTGGAGAAGTTTAAAACCGGATTTGGATACAAAAAGATTTCACAAACTTTAATCATCCCAAGGAGCACTGTGCAAGCGATCATATTGAAATGGAAGGAGTATCAGACCACTGCAAATTTACCAAGACCAGGCCGTCCCTCTAAACTTTCATCTCAAACAAGGAGAAGACTGATCAGAGATGCAGCCAAGAGGCCCATGATCACTCTGGATGAACTGCAGAGATCTACAGCTGAGGTGGGAGAGTCTGTCCATAGGACAACAATCAGTCGTACACTGCACAAATCTGGCCTTTATGGAAGAGTGGCAAGAAGAAAGCCATTTCTCAAAGATATCCATAAAAAGTCTTGTTTAAAGTTTGCCACAAGCCACCTGGGAGACACACCAAACATGTGGGAGAAGGTGCTCTGGTCAGATGAAACCAAAATCCAACTTTTTCGCCACAATGCAAAACGATATGTTTGGCGTAAAAGCAACACAGCTCATCACCCTGAACACACCATCCCCACTGTCAGACATGGTGGTGGTAGCATCATGGTTTGGACCTGCTTTTCTTCAGCAGGGACAGGGAAGATGGTTCAAATTGATGGGAAGATGGATGGAGCCAAATACAGGACCATTCTGGAAGAAAACCTGTTTGAGTCTGCAAAAGACCTGAGACGGGGACGGAGATTTATCTTCCAACAAGACAATGATCCCAAACATAAAGCAAAATCTACAATGGAATGGGTCACAAATAAACGTATCCAGGTTTTAGAATGGCCAAGTCAAAGTCCAGACCTGAATCCAATGGAGAATCTGTGGAAAGAGCTGAAAACTGCTGTTCACAAACGCTCTCCATCCAACCTCACTGAGCTCCAGCTGTTTTCCAAGGAAGAATGGGCAAGAATTTCAGTCTCTCGATGTGCAAAACTGATAGAGACATACCCCAAGCGACTTGCAGCTGTAATCGCAGCAAAAGGTGGCGCTACAAAGTATTAACTTAAGGGGGCCGAATAATTTGGCACGCCCCACTTTTCAGTTTTTTATTTTTTACAAAAGTTTAAAATATCCAATAAATTTCGTTCCACTTCACGATTGTGTCCCACTTGTTGTTGATTCTTCACCAAAAAATTATAATTTTATATCCTTATGTTTGAAGCCTGAAATGTGGCAAAAGGTTGAAAAGTTCAAGGGGGCCGAATACTTTCGCAAGGCACTGTATATACTCAGCACTGCTCAATCTGCCCTACATGTATGGCATTGGGATGGTGCAAGCTCAGAAGCACCAGTCAGCTGTATGTTATTCTACTGGAACAGCTTAGGCTCCATTCAGATCACATTTTTTTTTTTTGCCTTTAATGGATGTAAAAAACTTTCATAGGATGAGAGCAACGGACATTAAGTGACTAATGCACACAGAGCCGTCTGCATTTACCCTTATACACAAAACATGACAGAAGTTTTCTTTCGGCATGTTTTTTTTACTTTTACACGCAGAACTTTTCCTTCAAGTACAAACGCAAGCAAACATGACAGAAGAAAGTTTCCATCATGATTTTTACATTAGTGACAATGGGAGTGGACACAGACAGAGGGGGCTATGTTCTACAACTGTTAATGTCCATTGTTCTTATCCTATGAATATAGTGTAAACGTTTCAATATGCAAACAATAACATTTGTCTCTCAGGCTAGGTTCACACCAAACAGGGCTTTTCTCTACGCATTTTTCAGGTGGAAACCCGGCGGACACCATTATAGTCTATGGGGTTCACAGGTTTCCACGGGTAACGGCTTTTAAAGTGGATTGGGTTTTCGTTTTTCGGGTTCCCAAGTGGACACGAAGAACGGAAACCCAAACGCAGTTGTGAACCTAGCATCAATATTTGTCTTAAACTGGACAACCCAGTTAAAGAGGATCTTTCATGTCCTCACAGATGCCAATGCCGATGCCAACAGAAAACCGACAGCACGATGAATTCAATGCACTGTCGGCTTTCCTGATATGCACCCCGATGCTGGAGATATCGGGCCTTACAGCCTAGCGTCATCACTGAGCTGTGAGGAACATCCAACCTGACAGTACAAGTCTATGGAAGAGTGCTGTCAGGGGGGTTCCTCACAGCCCAGTGATGACGCTAGGCTATAAGGCCCACCCTTCTGACAGTGGAGAGATATCGAAGCCGAAATTAACAGCGCCAAAATCTCCAGCACTGGGGCGCATACCAGGAAAGCCAACAGATGTCTTTATAGCAGTATATAATACCGCACATTGATGAGGACGTGAAAGGTCCTCTTTAATAATTCTATCTTGAAATGAGAGTCGGTAACTTTTAAATTGGTTAACGTGGTCCAGACTGTGGTGCAATAGATGAGAAATGTGTGCAGACTGCTTCTATTCAAGTGATATACAGTGGATGGGGCCTCAGCTCCGCTCTTATTACTGTCTGCCTTAAACATCATTAATTGGGTCATTTATGACAACAGATATTCTTGTAATGCCCAAGTTTAGCTTAAAAGGTGTTGTGCGGGGAGTAGTAATTTACTTACCTGGTCTCCGGGATTGCTTATGCTGGACCTGGGGGTCATGATCCCCGGGTCATGACGTTGCCTGAATCCTCAGGTCGGTCATAAGCGATCGTCAGGACCAGGTAAGTAAATTAGTACCCGGACAAAAATAATTTTAATTGTGAATGAGTCTAAAACAAAAAAGGTGGAAACTTTGCAAACAACCTTGAAAAATACACTACAGTGTTACATCTTCAGCCCCTATACAGACCTATGTCTACACGGTTACATACTACAAACAAATCCACTCATTATACCATGCCCTCTATCTAACGTACCTCCAGTAGGAGATGGGACAGAATGAAGGAACTGCAAGGATCAGACTACATGCGGTTTGTTTGTAGTCTGTTACCATGGTGAGTTTAGTCTACTTCAGGGCTGTAGAAACAAACAGTATATCTTTTAAGCATGTATAAAAGTTGCTGTCTGACTCAGTTCATTAGTTAAGCCAGGTCACTTTTTGGTTGATTTGGAGACACAGAAGGGGCTAGCTTAGCTAGCGCACTGATCCAGACAGCCAGATTCATCATATACCCCACCAACATATATAGTAGAGAAGTGGGGGGGAAAAGTGCTCTCGGCAACCAGGGTCTGTATGAAAACATCAGAGCTTACAGCAGACGCTGAAAACCTCCAGGACCATATGGCAGAGTCTGAATAGGACAGTTTTAAACTATAAAGTATATTACTAAGGTTATTTCTTTTGCATTTGCAAAACAACGAAGAGCTTTTTTTTTTTGGCATCGGACAAAAAATGCAGAACATGTGAACACCATAAATAATGCAGCTCTGCTACATCAAAGCCATTCCAGAAGAAATATGATCATCATTCTAGGTGTGCGCCACTTATTCTTGCCTGAACATAATAGTAGAACGCCGTGTTCTTGGATGAACCACGTCTGTTATTCTTGACAGCAAATTTACAGCTACAGCTTTTTGTGTTATTAGTACAAATCGGGCAGTAATTGAAAGCCATTACTAGCATTGGAGCCCATTCAGTAAATGTATGGCGGCACCACTTTCATAGCAGCAACAAACAAGAAACTGAACATGGCGGCCCGACTCCCCATTAATAACTCAGGTTTGTGTTCCGTGCAGCCGTTAAAGGTCACATTCTTTTTAGAATAAGCCTGTTGTTCCCGGGTCATTGATTCATAAATTGTAACATAAATCCTTATGCCAGGGCTGGAGTTTGGGACGAACCTGCTGCACATTGTAATGGCGGGAGCTGAATACCTCCGCTATCATAAAACTTAAGTGCTGAACTGGACATGAATATTTTTAAGGGAACACTAAACTGAACACACCGAAAAAGCGTAAATTCACTTTTCAACTTTTCCTTAGTACTATATTGTCTCATATCACAACTAAAAAATGAGAACTATAAAATAAAAAAAATCTTCTCTGAGAGTCTCAGTAGCTCAGCCATGCTCCCCTTCTCCTCCTCACTGTTCTGCACCTGGCTGTAAGACAACTGGTTGGAGCAGGAGCCTCCGTACTGTGCTGTGTCAGCAGTAGGAGAAAGGATCATTAACTGGTCACTAGCTTTTCAGACAACGTAGTCTCATTTCATAGAGCATGAGATTCTAGACCAAAATGTAATGTACTTTAATTAAAAAGGTGTCTGCTTTCTGCCTGAAACACCTTTCTAAAGTTTCTGCCACTAGGTGTCTCCCCCTTAGCTAATTTGCGGTTCACTCTTTTGTTACCAAAGAAGTCTGTCCATAGATACATTCCATTCCGTCTTGCTTATCTCAGGGAGGATGTTCCTTTTCTCTTTTTTATACAGTGAATGAAGAGGGGAGGGGTTGACTCTCCTCACAGTCTGCACAGACATGCATGCAAATTATTTCTGTCTGTTAAAGACTGAGGATTCTGCAAATTTCACAGCTTATAATGTAAGAAAAGTCTTCTATGTACTTGTATCTACTTCTGGCTGCTTGAGTGGTTACAGATGGGATATTATTCACAGACAGAAAGCAGTTTTCCAGACTGTGCTCATATATATATATTTTTTTTTTTTTTTCTTGTATTTTATCTGCTTGGTTGTATGCATTTGTCATGTATTTACAGTTCAGTGTTCCTGGATCTCCTATATTATGGTCACTTGGAATTTTCTCAGCTATTTGTTTGCAACTGTATAGTTACTCCTGGCAAAATGGCAGTACAATGGATGGGGGGAGGGACTGCTCATTATTGTACATGCCCCCTGGATGACCCATCATTTAATTAATTAGCAGCAGAAAACCTGATAGGACATCATGTATAAAGACTTATACAGTCATAGAAAGCTCTGGTACCCTTTAAAAAGGTGTCTTCCCAAGTTAAAGGGTTGGCCAGGAAATTTTAATTTATCCCCTTTATCAGGATAATCCATGAATATTTTATGGGTGGAGTGCCGACAGGTGTGCCCAGCATGGATCAGCTGTACAGAGCACCTTCCAACGTTCATACCATACACAGCCCAGAGCCAGAAGCAGTTGGCTCCAGTCCTGTATAGTGGCCAGGCGCCATTACTCCGGCTCATCTCCCATTGACTTCAATATAAAAGGAACCAAACAAACTGCATCTGGCTCCATGCAGTGTATAGTATGGTTGTTGGAGGGAGCCTCGAACAGCTGATGCTGTGCCTAGGCTGGCTGTTGGCTCCCCACTGATCATTCACAGATGCAGTTCGGGGGAATTTCCGACCAGAAGAATGGGGGAGTTTTGTCCCTTGTTCTGAACCCAACGGTGATCATGCAGCATACACATTGCTCCATTCATATCAATGTAAGTGCCGGAGATCACCTCTATTTTGGATATCTCTGGCATTCCCATTTAAATGAATTTAGAGATGAACATGCTGCCTGACCACTGGTCCATTCAGAACGGAGGGCAAAACTCTCCCATTCTCCTGATCGATGGGGATCTGAGCAGACAGACCCCCGCTAACCTGCCCTATACTGTACATAACATGCCCAGATGGGAAAATCCCCTTTAAACCCTATCGGTCTAAGTCCCATCCCAGCAGCAGATGGAACTGATAAGCGTGAGAATCTGCAGGATTTCTACAAGACTATTTATATCAGAATCATGCAAGTTTTGGGTTCCTTTAAGTGCTCTACTAGGCATGAAAACTTTTTTTTTTTTTTTTTTTTGAAGTCTGGGTAGAGCTCCTGCTGCTTCTTGGAAAAGAAAAATGAAAAAAAAAAAAAAAAAAGACATTTCTAATGAGGAACATGCTCTGAGAGTTCAGCAGAACCTCACACTTTACAATTACATTACAGAGAACTGTGCTGGAAGTTCAGAAGAGAGAAAATCAGGAATTCATGTAAAAAAAATAAGTAACTTTTTAAGCACAACTTATACTCTGTATAAACAGTATATATTTAATAACTAAATTGACTGCAGGCTAATGCATAGAATATCACACAAACATGCTGGTTGGAAATGCAGACAGAATTTAACAAGCCGTACTGAACCGATGTTATGAGCGCTCTACGGGTTTCATCTCCTGCAGTCAGAGGCGAAAATTGAAACTTCCAATGCAAAAATAGCCCGATCCAATAACGGTAATGGCGCCCCCACTTACCATGTGATATCTATAATACTGGTGTATTCTTATGTTGTAGAGAGGCCCTTGGGCCCCCTGCGGCTCCAAGGCCTGGTAGCAATTGCTACCTCTGCACCCCCTATAGCTACATCCCCTGCCTGCACTGTAAACTGGAGATGTTCATCTGAGTAAATCTAAAGCAAAGAGCAGTGGAATAATACAGAGAAACGGCTTTCACATGTTTCCAGCCAGGAAAAAGTCATTTCATTCTAAAACAGCAATACGTTCTATTAGTTAACGTGACGAGAACGGAGAGGTTACTATGACCGGGAGGAGGATTCACCACACATCCCTGATACTTGTCATTAGCTAGTGATACTGAAGTAACGATAGAATGAATAACTGGAAATTACTGGAAAACCACTATAGAGCCCCTCTATACACAATGGTAAGCACGAAATATAGCATGCTTTATATGGGAAAGGTGCAAGGCTTGTGGAATGCTATAGCCTACAAGGCACCCCGTATTGTGACTATATGTAAATACCTATAACTTTACCATTTTATTTAGATATACTGTCTAGGTCCTCCTCCGCAGTATTCATGGTTTCCCTTGTTTAGAGCCAGTACAATGGTTCTGCAGTGGTGCCCAGGCCTGCACAGATATTTCTGCTTTGATACTGATGGGTTCTATGAAGAGTACACACAGTAGTTACTGGCCCGGTCATCTTTATGCAGTTTAATGCGTAGGTAAACTTTCGGACAACTTTTGATTTTCTGTCAGTATTTGTGTCATTAATAAATGTTGTCATATACTATATTAACAAATGTTGTCTCCTTTCTGTGAGATCCTGCATTTTTCACTCTTCCCCTGGCTTCTGTATTGAGAGCTGTTCCTGCCTCTCACTGAATGTTACTGTGTATGGAGTACGGGCTGTGTAACATGTAGAGAAAATGAGGGTCACGTCAAACAGTTATATCTCGGACATTAGAAAATGCAAAAACTTGCTTTTGGTGTCCTATGAAAAGATTAAAGAGATTTTTCTTTGATCAAGATATACTACAAGGTTTCTGATAGTCACATTCACTATTCATTTGTGAAAAGTAGTTTATAACTGATGGTACGCTTTAAGACTAAGCGCACAAGAGACTGGTATACGACTGACAACACTTTGACGCAGTTGCAATTGTTTGCTACCACTCAAGAAACTGGTTTTCTCTTTCGAGACTGTGTAAGGGTGCATTCACACATCAGAAATGAGGCTCAAATTCCGCTGCAGCCTTGAGCCGCTAATCAGCTCCTAATGTTTTGCCCCAAGATCTTCTTTCATCGTCCTGCTTTGATCTCTGCCTCCAATGGGACGTAGATTGAGAGTGTAATTTGGAAATTTGTAATTCTGCGTTGTGAACACATCCTAACTCAATGGTGAACTCTGTATCTATCACACTTTTTCACCCCTTTGTAAATAAAGTCCACCAGTACCTCCATCTCATTCCTTCTACCCTATCCCTGACTGGAAAAATCACTTTAACACCTAAGGGCCACAGTATCCTATATCTAAAGAGGAACTACAACGCCATCATATTCATTATTCTTAATAGTCTATGCTACACCACATAGGCAAAAAATAAGTGTTTTCTTTGAGAGCTTCTTTTAAAGGTTTTGCACAAAAAGAGTAGTTCCTTAATATCATGTGTCGACCTCTACACGGCTGAGACACTGAAGATTAGTGGCTGTAATAAAAGTTAATGTCGTTTGTAAGTGAAGTAGGAATTAACTGATCAGTTAAAGGGCTTGTGCCCTTATGGACACGTATTCCCTATGCACAGGAGAGGGGATAAGTGTCTCCGATCACCAGGTCTCCCAGTGGTTAGGAGGACGGAGGACCATAAGTCCCTCTAAGGCCTCCTTGTGAATGGAGCGTCAGTCATTTCTATAGGGCTGCCGGAGCTGTGATTTCCGGCAGCACTCGCAGCCCAATAGAAGTGAATGGAGTGCCAGCAAGCACACTGGTGCTCCATTCACAAGGCCTTAGTGGGACGTTCAGTCCCCTGTCCTCCTGATCACTGGGAGACCCAGTGATCAGACATCCATTGATCAGACACTTATCCCCTTGTCCTGAGGATAGGGGATAAGTGTCCATATTGGGACAGTCCCTTTAACACTCAATTTATGTGCACACCATGATAACTTTTATGCCTGGGGGGCCTTTGGACCACATTTCTACCAGATGGGGCCCCACCCTGCAAGGCTAATACAATAATGACAATACAATGACTAAAGAAATTCCATCTGAATACTTTGTTATATCGCGTGTTTACTACATTAATAAAGTGGAAGACATCTTGTTTAGAAGTGCTGGAGGTTTGTTCATTTTGCATATACAACATATACCCATACAAATATAATGAGAGCCTGTATGACCAGTCTATAGAATTCTATAGGTTGCTCTATACCTTACCTAGGAACAGGGGTGTCGTTACATCATTGGTGAGGTCATTGGGATCAGCACCGGCTCGCAGCAGGATCTCTGAGCATCGAACACTCCCATGTTTTGCTGCAAGATGTAGTGCCGATTCCCCCTCAAAGGTTTTTGACTTTATGTACTCTGTGGATGGAGCTGTTGGAGTGAAATAATATATTATTAGTGGACAGGCGCAATTTTTAACACTCTAGCACCAAAATACAATTTTATTTTTTTGCTGAGCAGAAGCTGAAGGGTATTGGATAGTATAAATGTCATCTAGCGGTGTAGCAGAGCGCCCCTTCACATAATAGCAATACCTATGTAATGCTTCATGTCACAATATCACAAAGATAAACCGTTCAGGACTTCCTTAAGTGGGGATGCCAAGAAAGATCACTAAACCTACATCACTTGTATCGGGGACATTATGGGGGTCACTCTACCTTTTAGTTAAAGGGCTTATGCACATGGGTGTACTTAGGAGGACAAAAAAAAAAAAAAAAGTGCCAATGTCCTCCAGATACAATATTTTCACCATTAAAATGAACTTTCCTCAGCGACTGTACCTTGAAGTCACTGTCTGGAATCCCAGTATACTAGCACCTGTTTGCAGTCGCCGCCTTAAAGGGATTGTGCTGTTTTGGACACTTATCCCCTATCCACAGGACAGGGGATAAGTGTCCGATCGCTGGGGGCCCATTCACTTCAATGGGACTGCCGGGAATGTAATCTTCGGCAGCGCCCGCAGCCCTATGGAAGTGAATGGAGAGACAGTCATCCGAGCACAATGATGCTCCATTCAAAAGGAGGCTTTAGAGGGACTTTCATTCCCCTGTCCTGATCACTGGGGGACCCGGCGAAAGGACACTTATTCCCCCTGTTCTGTGAATAGGAGATAAGTGTCCATAACAGCACAACCCCTTTAAGATGTCCATGACCACGAAACAAACAACTATGCAAAAGCCTGTCAGAACCTTAAGGCACAGACCCAGTCGGAGATCTGTCTCATCATTCAGTTAAGTATAGGTGGGATAGATAATCACAGTCTATTGCCTGTGATTGTCTAGTGCAAGTGGGCTCACACTCTGCTGAGAGAAAGACTTTTCATACTGATCTGCTGGCTATTTCTCTTGGTTTACAAATTGGCTTTGACTTCTTGAATTTGACTTTTTGGCTTGGATTTTGACTCTGCCGATACTCATCTTGTCTACTATTTACTATCCTGGTAAGACCGAGACAAAGTAATCTGAACAAAGCAATGAGCAATGCACTCCTCAGTATAAGGCTACATTCACACGATCGTAGTGGATTTTACTATTTGCAAAAATGGATCCATATAAAAAAAAACATGCCGCATTGCATCAGTATGTCATCTGCAATCACAGCTCTGCAAAAAGACATGTATGACCCCCTACACTTGTATGGGTCAGTCTGTGTTGAAAATATGGACAACAACAGGACCAGTTTCATATTTTGCGGATAGTTTCTACAGCCCGGACACTCATCAGTAAAAATTACTGACGCAAGTATGGGGCCATAGAGATTAAAGGGTCTGTGTACTATCTGCAATTGCGGACAATATACTGAAAACAACTAGGGTCGTATGCATAAGGCCTACGATCTCCCAGTCTCCTGTGCTAGGTGTCTCAGGTGACTGCTCCAGAAAATGTTGCACATCATCAATTGTGTCCTGTAATATTTTTGGATTGCCTCAGCCTTGAGAAGGGATCAATGATCCCGTTGTTTCCCGTTTCCGTACCATCATCTGAATAACACTCTCTGAGGGTACATCATGAAACACCATCTTACATCGCTTACACACAAACTGGTGACCAAATAAGTATGCACCATGAAGACGTCCTTATCAGTACACCTGATGAGAAGTGAAGGGGTATGGGGGTATGCACCCAGAAGCCGCAAACGTAGGTTAAACGTTGTGACGTCTATCGCTCCGATGCATACCGGCTTGTTTGAAGCTCTATGTACTGAGGAGCACATTGCATGTTGTCTCATTCAGGTTGCTTCATCCTAGTGAGAGTTATTGCAGAATATTTGAGGCCTCTTTCGAGTGAATCCCCTGTACAAATATCTCAACACCGCACAAAAGAGATCGTACTATGGTAAAAAGAAAAATATGAAGCCGTCTACAGACTGAGGCGATCATAAAACCGTGATGTAAAGGAACAAAGTAAACTAGACAAAGTATATAAAAAAATGATGAATATGACAATGGTAGGTCATCAGAATAGGCCCCCACAGAGGAGACTAAGTGAGCGTTAGAAGTGCGTGTAACAAGCGTATTGCGGCCTCTGTAATAACTCCTATACCTGACTTAATTAACAGCTGTAAACACTGCGCGGCGTCAGAAAACGCTGCCTCATGAATCGGCATCCATCCTCTGTTATCAGGCACATCCACGCTGCTTCCTTTCTTAATTAGCTTCCTCAAGGATTTTATATCACCTTTCCGAGCTGCAAGTCCGACAGTAGAACATCTATCAGTATACGCCTCGGAGAAATCCATTTCTACCTGTACAGAAGACAGAAGTTCAATAACCAAAATGGTAAAGCAGAAGAGCCAGTTAACTTTTCCTAACAATAACGTGCCGCAGCGAGAATAGCAGGAAACATGAGGGATTTGGCAGTCGGCGCGGCGTTGATGAAACAGGTGACTGCTTTGTATGACGCGGTGCGTTCGCAGACAGCAGTAATTACCTGCTGACAGATGGATGGATGGATCGGGGAGTCGGAAAAACCAGTGGAAAACATTTGCTACTTGCATACAATGGAGGCAGCAGATTTATGGAACGGAACGGTCGGATGTTATGACAGTGCCCTGATATCAATGGTCCTTATGGAACTGGTGAGTATTCTCGGAAATACTATGGTCTGTTTACATGGAATGTACTTTTTGCAGAACTTTTCTCTCCGCATTTTTTAAGCGGGTTCAGGGACAGAAACCCCCAACATATATCAGGCACAGGAGTGAGCCCAGCCTTAGTCATATGGGATAAACATTTTTATAGTTTGGGCATTTTTGGATGCAGGATAACTAAGGCTACGTTCACATTTGCACCGGACTCAGTGGCAATGTCCGACCCTTAAAGTTTTTGCTATTGATGGCCTAGCCTTAGGACAGGCCATCCATATAAGATCTACGGGGGACTGACACCCAGAACACCTGCAGATCAGCTGTACCGAGACAGCACAGCTCCACTGAAGTCTATGGGACAGTGCTACAGTACCTATACCAGCCACTACATTTTGTACTGTGAGTGAGCATTGTGGCCCCTGGAATGTCAAGCTGCTTCAGTATAGCTGATCTGTAGAGGCCCCACAGATATACAGATAGACCATCAAGAGCAGAAACTTGTAATTTTGTGTCTATGCAGCAGTTTTAGAATAATGAATTGGGATAAAATAAAAATGGAGCTCCAAGACTTATAAGGAATCAACATAAAAACGAATCCTGGATCCATTTGGATATATTAGGGCAGTGGTGTCCAGTGGGTTTGCAGTGGCGGGGCAGGGTTGGGGCAACTGGGCAGCTCATAAGAAAACACAATAATTAGTACATTCATGCATTTCCCTATAATTTATTAAAGGGGTTGTCCAGGCTTAATTTTTAATGTTTAAATACATTGGGGGGGCAGTGAAAAAAATAAAAAATACATACTCACCTGTCCCAGTTGCTCCGTTGTCATCCCGCGCCTCCCGGTTTCGTTTGCTCTCCCAGGTCTCTTCCGGCGTTGAGCTGAAGCTGCTGATTGGCCTCAGTGGTCACGCGACCGTTGAGGCCAATCAGCGGCCTCAGCAAGAGGACCTGTGATGTCACAGGTCACTACGGCTTCAGCACAACGCCGGGAGCAGATGACACGGGAGGACACCGGAGCTACGGGGACAGGTGAGTATACAGTTTAAAAAATTTTTTTCACTGCCCCCAGCTTATTTAAGCTTTAAAAGGGTTGTCCATTTTTGCCTGGACAACCCCTTTAAGGGAGGTCTCTCTCCGTATCATGGATAACTTATTGGTGGTATGGACCGCACTCTTAATAAAAGTATGGGTAGGGCGAGGGCTCTCACTCAAATAGGGGTGTGGGGGAGGACACTACTAGGGCACTATTACAGTATGCCCTACCCATACTTTATTAAGGGAGCTCTCTCCATATCACCCCTAATTGGGTGAGTGCCCCCTCCCTCCACATACTGTTGCTATAATTATAGTTGCATTATACTTACCTGTTTACAAATACTGCTCCGGGGACCTGTTCTTAGGAGCTGCATCAGTAAGCAGGTAGGCTACACTATACCCAGCTCTGCTACATCAATACAAAACAGGTAACCATACAAATATAGGCATGAATCTGAGTATTCAGAAAAACGCACACATCTCTAGGTGTGAACAATGACCTGGATGCACCGGAAAGCGAGCACAATCCGGGCCTATGACGTCACCTGCGTACCTGCTCATTCGCTCTCCCGCGTTGTTTTTCCTTCCGCGGCACCTTACCTCACGTGACACAAACAAACCACGCCCATTCAAATACGTCATCAACGTAAACGCCTTTTTACTCTACGCCATTGAATATAACTCCTCAAAAATTCTTTCTCCCGACCCATAGCCCACGCTGTTCATTGTCACTAAGCAATAAAGCTCGTTCAAGCGGTTTCTTGCGTAGCGTCAACATGACGTTGAACTACATTTCCCGTCAGGCTTTGCGGTGTGGCGTCATTGGATGGACAGCAGGGTGGGTGGGGTTTTGATGACAGCTGAGTTGTTACGCCCCGCCCACATTAGCCGCTGCCGGCCGGCACAGGAGATCGCGGTGTGAATTGTCGCCGGTTATCATCATGTGGGTGTTCGGTTACGGCTCCCTGATTTGGAAGGTGGACTTCCCGTACGAGGAGAAGCTGGTGGGCTACATCACGTGTTACAGCAGGAGGTTCTGGCAGGGCAGCACTGACCACCGGGGGGTCCCGGGCAAGGTAAGAGCCAGTCCTAGAGATCCCAGCTGGGGAGTCACGCTCCTCCCTAGTCAGCAGGGTCACAGGGGCCATTGTCACCGTGACCCTGCCTGCTCTCTGCTGCCCCATAGGCTGCTCGTGTACTTCTGACATGTGACTACTACAGAGCTGTCCATGGCCACTGACAGCTAGCCCACATCAGGTGACAGCTAGCCCACATCAGGTGACAGCTAGCCCACGTCAGGTGACGGCTCGTTCTTCTCAAAGTGTATTACTAGTTTGGAGCCACTTTGCTGAGTATGGGAGACAACTTCTTAAGACTGAAATCACACATGCAGTTTTTGGTGCGGTTTCTGATGCAGTTTTTTGATCCATTGGTAGAAGTGAATTCAAAAGGAATGGGAACTACAAACTAAGGGCTAGTTCTTTGTTGGAGTCACTTCTGGCTATGATTAAGGCTGGGCTCACACTAGCTATCCCTGTTCCAGACAATAAAACAGACTTTGTGCTTTCTGGTGTATTTCCATGTGAAACTGTAGGGGCAGCCAGGAGGGGGACATGAAACCCAGCTGCCTGTTCCACCATAACACGGGCGAGGTGGCCACCTGGTCATTCTCCATTAGGGTACAGTAGGTCACCACTTCTGACATGTCTACTCTTAGTAAATGCTGTACCCGTGTTCTCCATAGTATAACAACATCTTGATGCTACAGAACCAGCACACCGCGCCTTATGCTATATGGAGAGTAAAAATCATATCAGCGAGTAACCTGTCATAGCGTTTTTTCAGGAGATGACAACATTCAAGCCTTTACCCCTGAACACTATTTTACAGTTTACATGTAGATCTAAAATTGATGCACATGCATTGCTACAGCAGGGTATAATCCTTGTAATGTTGTCAGTAGTACCTGAAGGGGGCGCAATATGCAGTGACCTGTAGCATGACGTCAAATGACTGTTGACAGTGCGTGATCTGTTTGGCTGGAAGGACTGGTATAAGACACTAAGGCTGCTATAAGCAGTAATCCTGCGCTCCTATATCATTAGTACACAACCGCACTCCTCGAGAACTCCCAGCAAGTCATGATGTGAGGCGATCCCATAGAGCAGGGGGTCCCGACATGTACAACCAGAGAGCGCCACAGGTTGGGGGCCAATACCATAGACAGAACTCCTCTGACAACCCCTGATACACATCTAATAAGCAGGGCTGTGGAGTCAGTCGGCCAAACCTACAATTCTGACATCAACGTCTTCATGACAGCCATGGTCAGTCAGAAGGAGTGAAGCTCTGTTACTTGACAGACATAAACAATTAACCCTTCTATTTCTGAAAGCATTATTACTTTACAGCATCCGCCCCTCCATGCCTAAAACTTTTGCACGGCACTGTGCATTCTATCACAGGAGCTCAGCTAAACTTTTATCATTGTGTTTACACGCAAACAAAAAATTGGGACTGTATCACTGGGCTATAACTTACCTGCTGTAAGTCAATATCAGGTTAAGCCATGTAGCGGTGCATGTCCAGGCAGTCTCTATAGGAGTACACGGGAGACACCAAACACTTGGCGGTTACT
Organism: Leptodactylus fallax; assembly: GCA_947044405.1. Taxonomy (NCBI): domain Eukaryota; kingdom Metazoa; phylum Chordata; class Amphibia; order Anura; family Leptodactylidae; genus Leptodactylus; species Leptodactylus fallax. The sequence continues at coordinate 14,043,593 of CAMRHE010000006.1, forward strand.
GGAACTCCTGTTCATCTCATGGATCAAATTGCTGCAAAATATACAGGTGCATCTCAATAAATTAGAATATCTTTGAAACATTTATTTCTTTCAGTCATTAAATTAAAAAAGTGACCTCCTATATTTTCTAGATTCTTTACACACAGAGTCTTCTATTTCAAGTGTTTTATTTCTGTAAATGTTGATTATGGATTACAGGTCATGAAAACCCAAATCTAAGAAAATTAGAATATTGTAAGTTCAGTTCAGTATTGTAAATTCAGTGTCACCTGCCAAGGTTTCCTAAGCCTTTAAATGGTCCCTCAGTCTGGTTCAGTAGGACACACAATCATGGAAGACGCTGATTATGGATTGTATTACTGAATTACTGAAATGAATGAACGTTTCACAGATATTCTAATTTATTAAGATGCACCTGTAGATGAGCTTGCGCATTTACATTTACTTTGCCTGTATTCTAGCTAGGGCTGGGCTATTGATCAAAAAATAACCAAAACCAACTATCAGTCCGGAAAACCAACATCGTTCTGTTTGAGTCGATTATTACAGTATTCGTGAGGTTCACCCAGCAGTTTAATCCCAACCGAACACGTCTGACCTCAGAGTACAATGATCGGAGGCCCTGGGGAGGTGACAAACATAAGAAACAGTGTCACTCCCCTCTCCTGGGCTTCATTCGTTCTCTTAGGACCTCCTGAATAATGTCAGTGCCCACTAAATAATAATAATTTTTATTTATATAGCGCCAACATATTCCGCAGCACTGTACAATTTGTAGGGTTCAAGTATTGACAAAAAAGATACATTACAAAGAAATATTCAATTCACACACTGGGACTGAGGGCCCTGCTCGCAAGAGCTTACAATCTATGAGGTAGAGGGGGTGACACAAGAGGTAGCAGGGGCGGCAACAGACGTAGCATTGCTTATACAATGGTCAGACATTTTTGTAATAGGGGTTACTGTCATTACACATATATAAAGCTGTATGAGCCGTCACCAGTCGTGTCCTTTAACGTGCAGATGGTGCCTGGACATATAAAGTTACAGTCCGATACGGCATCATATCCTGTGGGGTAATGTTGGAACATCAACAGAGGAGGGTACGTTTTAGGGATTCTAACTACGGAAGGGTTTACATTAGGAGTTGTGATAGGCCTGTCTGAAAAGATATGTCTTTAGCTTACCAGAGAAGTGGTGCAACTCGGGAGAAGTCTTGTATACGAGCGTAGGAGGTTCTGATAATAGAGGATGTTAGTCTTAGGTCATTGAGTGAACGGAGAGTATGGGTTGGGCGATAGACAGAGATGGGGGAGGAAATGTAGGGAGGTGCAGCATTATGGAGAGCCTTGTGGATGAGGGGGATAAGTTTATATTGTATTCTGTATTGAATAGGCAGCCAATGTAGTGACCGGCACAGACCGGAGGCATCGCTATAGCGTCTAGACTGATAGATGAGCCTGGCCGCCGCATTCAGAATAGATTGTAGAGGGGAGAGTTTAGTAAGGGGAAGACGGATTAGTAAGGAGTTACAGTAGTCAAGGCGAGAGTGAATCAGGGCAACAATAAGTGTCTTTAGTGTATCTGTGGTAAGGAAAGGGCGGATTCTGGAGATGTTTTTGAGGTGGAGATGACATGAGCGTGCGAGTGATTGGATATGGGGGGTAAAGGAAAGGTCTGAGTCAAACAAAACCCCAAGGCAGCGGGCATACTAAAGCCAGTGATTGGTCGTTAGCGGTCACATGGCGATGTGACGCAAAGACACAAGCATGAACACATGGGTCATGTCATGGCCTCACTTTTGTGTCTTTGCATCACATTGGCACGTGACCGCTGGTCCGTTACGTCATTCAGGAGGCCTGAAGGGGATGAGGACCAGCACTGGAGCTAAGGTTTTTTTTAATGGGAGAGGGGGTAGGGATTAATGGGCTAAAGTAATCCAACTCAAAGCCAATGAAGGAAGTGTTAGACTTCTAGAAAGATGCAACAAATCTATCGCACAATATAACCTAATGTGATAAATTTGGCACATCTTCATTCTGCTTTCTTTGAGTCTCCGCTGTCTGTATGTGCCCCATTGTGTGTTCATATCAGTTATATCTTTGCATTTTGCAGATTCCTAAAATATTTTGTACTAGAACTATTCCTGCAAACTAAGAATGACTCAGAAAACTGGTCACAGCAGATTTTGCTGCGGTATTTTGAGCCAAAGCCAGGAGTGGATTGAGTAGAAAGTAGAAGTATAAGAACTTCCTATATATTTCCCATTCCTTTTGTAGCCATTCTTGGCTTTGACTCGGAAAATCTGCAACAAAAAAAAAAAAAAAAAATGTTTCCACAATGTGGGGCCTCAGCCTTAAAGAGGTTTTCCAAGACCAACTCAGGACAGGTTCTATTCCTGTCCTTTTTGCAGTTCACTGACCAGTGAATGGGGCCGTAGAGACACAGGGGGCACACTGATGTTATCCATATGTCGTCCGTGCCGTTCAGTCATGGCCCGGCGACACTCACATGCACGCACGTACTTCCTATGCATCTCCCATTCCTTTTGTAGCCACTTTTGCTTTGGCTCAAAAAAATGCAGCAAATCTGCAACAAAAAAAATCTGCGTTTCTGCAATGTGGGGCCTCAGCCTTCAGATGATATTCTGGAAATACCTCTTTAAAATAAGAGAACAAAGAAAATAATGATCCTAGAACATGGAAAACCCCATTGTGTTAACTTAGTAAAAACATTGGGGAAGATTTATTAAACGGTCAACTCTAGGGCCACACATAGCAAACATACTGTGGAAATTCTGCAGCCTGGTCCTCTACAAGCCACCGCAGGTAGCTGTATAAGCTTCTATAGCTTCCTATAGAAGCGGTAAGTCACTGCGTGGGACACAGACTAGTTGCATGTGTTGTGCAGTATACATGCAAAGCACTTGTATATGGGTTCTGCTCTGCCCTAGTCATATATTCTCTGGACCCTCTCAGCACCCCCACCGATCAGCTGATGGTACCATCCATAGGCATAGTGCTGTATACTGTGTACTGGCTGTGTTTGGTTACTCTCTCCGCTTCAGTTTAATGGGACTAAGCATCATTAACCAGATCCGTAAGGCCAGGTTCACACTCGCATCTGGATTCCGTTCGGAGTTTCCATCCCTGAATCCGCTTGAAAAATGCAGAGAGAAAAGTCCTGCAAGCAGGGCTTTTCTCTCCACATTTTTCGGGCTGAAACCCGGCGGACCCCATTATAGTCTATGGGATCCGCAAGTAACCGCTTTTAAAGCAGATTGGGTTTCCGTTTTTCGGGTCCCAACTATGACTCTCAGGGACCCCTCTTACCCTCTGCTCCCCCGGGTACTAGCACATTTGGTATGTCAGCCCCAAGCAGGGGTGTCTACAGGTCCACAATACACACCCATAGAGACTCCTTGTGTTGCTGTAAGTCTGTGCACACATCAATGCTGGATGTCTGGGTCCTTATATTAAGATATTGTAGCAAACTATCAGGATAGGAGAGGTGATGTGCTCCAAGGGAAACAACAATGGGCGCTCCTACTCAATAATTAATAGCAATGGCTGTATGCACACTTGCACAAGGAAGACCGTCTATGACTGAATAAGACCGCCCACTGGACTCCTAAGCCCTGAATGTTTGAATGAATGAATTACCAATTATACTGAATCTTCTCCCAGAAAACTATAACAATCTGCTCATCTCCTCCTCCTGTCCAAGAGGCCAAAACAGGGTATATTTGGCTGTATCACATGTACGTATTCTTAGATACGCTTTAGGGGTACATAATATAAAGTATACATTTAGGAAGTAACCACTTTCTGTTCTATAGAACAATATCCTGTAACCAAATAACTTTGTCTTTTTTCTTTTAGCCTGGAAGAGTTGTCACACTTGTGGAAGATCCAGAGGTGAATATACCGTACTCTATACGTGACGCCTGTACATTTTATTGTAGAATTATGAAGCTGTAAATGAATGAATGGTTACTATGGGTTATACCATTAGGATTCTATCCACTTTCATACATGTCTTATTACATTACATGGGGTCTTGTATGGTGGTATATGGATTCCCTTTCATTTTTTCAGGCCTAGACATTCAGTGCTTCTAGGAAGGAATATTCCTTTAGGCTGAGGTCCCACGTAGTGGGCCACAGAGAAAAAGCACTTCAGGAAAAAACGCGATGGAAACGCATCATGGTTTTTCCTGCAGCGCTTTTCACAAAGTCTGCAGAGGTTTCCTTTGTGGACTTTCTGCTTCAATTATGCCTATAGGGAAACTACTGGCATTTCCATAGGTATAATTGACATGCTGCAACTTCCAAAAACACAATGGTTTTGGAAATCGCAGCATTTAATGTAACGTGTGGATGGGATTCACTAGATACTGTAAAATACTGTGGATACTGTAAAATGCTGTGGTTTTTGCCGTGGCGTTTCCGCCTCAGCCAAACCGTGACATTTACACTACGTGGGGCCCCGGCCTAAATATGGCTTCTGATGGAACATGCCACTATTTTTTTTTCTCAACAGATTTAGTCAAAATCAGAGACAAACAGAGATACAATATGTGTCTAGCAGTCCATGGGTGCTGTGTTAAACAAGGGTTACACAACGACTTTGGCTTTCACAGTTGCAGCACTCTTGGGGTCACAATCTGACTCCAGACACAGCTATCTTTGGCTGCATGAGGGGAGTGGTGGCCAGTCGTCAAAATACAACATGGTTCCATAAACACTTCTACGCATATTACCCAAAAGTTTTTGATTTTTTTTTGGCATCCTTCTATCCACATCTCCAAAGGGGTTGTCCAGGCAAAAATAGACAACCTTTTTAACTTTTAAATCAGCCGGAGGCATTGAAAAAAGAATAAAAAAAATTCATACTCACCTGTCCCCAGTGCTCCGGTGTCTTCCCGGCACCTCCCGGTTCTTCTGCTCCAGCAGCTTCTCCTGGGTCTCTTCTGGAGTTCTGTTGATTGGCCTCAGCGGTCACGTGACGGCTGAGGCCAATCAGCAGCCTCAGCAGGCCTAAGAAAGAGGACCCGTGATGTCACAGGTAGTGACATTGCATGCCATTCGCTGATTGGCCTCAGCGGTCACGTGACTGCTGAGGCTAATCAACTGTTTCAGCAGAACTCTGGACAAGACCCTTTCAGCAGAAGGACCAAAACACGCCGGAAGGACACAGGAGCTTCAGGGACAGGTGAGTATGAATTTTTTTTAATTTTTTTCAATGCCCCCAAGCTGATTTAAAAGTTAAAAGGGTTGTCCATTTTTGCCTGGACAACCCCTTTAAGCTCTCCCCACTTCCAGAAGCAGTGCCATCATACAGCAAACATCTGTAAGCATTAGCAATTGTGTAACACATTCTATCACGCTGGAACATGTGTGTACCATTCTCATAGATACAAATTTAGACATGGGTATAAGGACAGGGGTAGCCTGCAGAATATAGCTCTATTCACTTCTATGGGGCTGCTGGCACTGCCAGAAATTACAGTCCTGGTAGACCCGTAGATGTAAAAGGAAGAACAGTTCCACAAGCACACTGGTGCTCCATTCACAAGGAGGCCTTAGAGGGACTTTCGGTCACCCGTCCTCCTGATCACTGGATCAGCCCTACCCTTGATTCTAGTTATTGGAGGGGGTTTTAGAACCTGGATTACACAGATCAATTCATCTGACATGTTGCTATGACTTATCAGAATTTTATTAAAATGCTAAGTACCCTGTAGATAAATTTTGGAAGTCATTGACATTCCTATAGATATATATCTTGTGAGCTCACAGAGAAGGAACTAGCCTGACACACTCATTCGGTGTTAAGCAAGTTGTGTTTATTAAAAACATAGCATAAGCTTTTATACAGAACAGTAACTAATTATGAATTATAACAGAGCATGTGTGAAAACTGGTAAACCTGATTGACCATTGGCGGGAGGGTCTTGACACCCCCCTTACTCATCTCAATAATCAAAGTATATTAGTACTACGCGCTACGTAATGCAAAGCATGGCTGGGACATGTTGTTCTACATTGGATATTCGAGAGGAGAAATTGCGCAGCTACGCGCTGGGGGCTGTTTGCGTAAGCAGTGTTAATCTCCAGACTCTTCGAAGCTCAAGGAAAGTTTATAAACAAACAAGTCCACTAGGACATGCTGCCCTAGACTGGGTGTCTGGCCTTGCTCTCAGTGTATATCCTTATCATCGAAGGCTGTAAGCTTCTTCTACTAGATACATTTCTATAATTTTTAATAATAGTAAGTTAATGAGAAATTAAAGAGACAGACATTTAATTTCAATAACAAGGACCCCGGGGACGTGGGTATCTATTGGAAACAGGTTCATATCTGCGTTGGAGACTCCATCAGTGTCCACCTAAATAGGCGGATGAAAAAGTCCTGCACGCACAACTTTTTCACTCAGTACTTTCAGATAAAAAAAAACAACGGTCCCCATTATAGTCAGTGGGGTCCGTCAGGCTCCGTATGTGTCCGCTATGTTAGCTGTCCGTTGTTCTGGTTTTCCAGCAGACCAGAACCACTGACCCCCTGGTGCAGATTTATGAACGTAGCCTTACTATGTTACAACATATGCCGTTATTGCACTCTCATACACTATACTTAACCCTTCACATGTCGTTCTGGTAATACCGCTTCATTCTGTGTATCATATTTTATAATTATGATTTATAGTTTTCAGTGAACATTGTGATATTTTTACTCTTTGGCTAAAGAGAGTCGATTAATATTTGTAGATGTAGTCTTGCACAATGTTGAGGATAGCGATGCATATGTATTCTATATGGTAGGCATCAGACCCATATAGTGCACTAGACCTTATTATTCGTACATACTCAGTGGGCTTTTTCTACTCATGAAATTGCAGTAAAGGTGGATCCATGATATGGTTATAAGTATGTGGCCTGTAAAGAAATAAAATGTAGATGTGTATTGTTACAGATCGGCCATGATCAGGTATGTGGGTCCGGGATAATAGCAGATGGAATGTAATAGTGTCATGATGTGCCCAGTAGTTGATAAACACATCCACATGCAGCCCGGCCTAATTGTTTTTTTCCGCTGGTTGTTCTGTCACTTTCTGTGTGCTTTACAGTTCATTAAAGTTGTCCTTATCACACCATTACCCCTCCCCTATGTCCAGTGTGTTGTCAGGGTTTGTTTATTCAGATATTAAGCCTCAATTGTCATGGAAGAGCCGGTTTCAGGCTTCAACTCCTCTAATTTTGGTATTTTTTTTTTCTTTGTTGCTTTGTACATTTCAGTTGGAACACAAATGAAGTAAACCTCTATAGGCCATATAAGATTACATAGAATGTACAGTAGCAATCCTTTATTCTGGATAATCAGACATGCCGGATTATTGGATGGTCATAGACAAGTATATAATATTATATATGAGAGTTATTAGATGATAAGCAAAATAATCCCCTGCCCCAGTGATCAGACAGTTGGCAGTAAAGTCTATCATACATATGAGACATGTCAGTCAAATTTCTATCTATTTGACTTAGGCTCGGTTCACATCTGCGTTCGGGTTTCCGCTCGGGAAGTCCCGGTTGGAGATCCCCCGAATGGAAACCTATTCACATAAAAAAGCGTTTTACCTGCCAAACCCACGGACCCCATAGACTATAATAGGGTCCGTGTGGTTTCCGCACGAAACATGTGGAGAGGAAAGTGCCGCTTTTTTTATGTGTATAGGTTTCCGTTCAGTGGATCCCCAAGCGGACTCCCCGAACGGAAACCTGAACACAGATGTGAACCGGGCCTAACTATGTAAGGTATATGGGGGGCCCTCCCAACTCTTCCCGTCAGATACTATCACAACAAATAAAGCAACACAACCACAAGAGAAATTAATCCATTAAAGTTAGTAGGACTGAACTGTAATACCAGACACAATCTAACACAACAAGGTTTGGTCTATTTTTGTACAATCATATAAAGGGGTGGGCAAGATTTTTTTTTTTTTTTTTTATTTATGGCCTATCCTTAGCATAGGCCATAAAGATCTGATCAGTTGGGGGCTGACAGATAGCACCTGCACAAATAAGCTGTTTGAGGCCACTTCCGATACCCATACTTTATTAGCTTCAATAAATGCTGAGCTGCAGTTACGATGCCCTGCCACTATACAAGGCACAGGGCCATCTGGTTCCGTACAGTACGTATAGTACGAGCGTCAGAAATGGCACCAAATCTGAAAAAAAGGAAAGATATAAAATACACAAAAGTTTTACACAATGTGTTTAAAAAAAAACAAAAAAACTACCACATCACAGGTACAAGATCCACCCCCAGTGGCACAACATTAATTGGCACTTACATGTAAAGAAGAGGGAAACTATTTTTTTTTTTTTTTTTTTTTTAATGTGAAAAACTGACGGGTATTTAATACCTGACTTACAGGTATTAAAATAAAGAAAAAACATGGAAAAATCTAAAAATAAAGCCACCAAAAAAAAATAAAAAAAAAAAAAAAAATTGACTAAACCAAAGGAAAAAAAAAATGTTATCGCCCTCAATAGCACATGTACTAAAAAAACCAAAAATGTGTCCAGTCCTGAAGTAGTTGGAAACAAGCATTCCTAGGGAAATTGCTGTCTAAGGCCTCACGTTACGGAAACACAGCGTTTTTTGTTGCAATTTTTCTTTTGTTTTTTGAGCCAAAGCCAAGAATGGCTACAAAAGGAATGGGAAATATCTAGGACGTTCTTATACTTCTCCCTTCTGCTCAATCCACTCCTGGCTTTGGCTCAAAAAACCGCAACAAAATCTACAACAAAAAAAGCTGCATTTCTGCAGTGTGGGGTCTTAGCCCAAGGTTGAAGACACATGCTGTTGTGGTGGTGCCAGGTGTTGAACCCCCATCAATCTGATATTGATTACATATCCTTAAGAAATAATTTTAATGAGACAACCCCTCTAAAAATATGGATGAAACATATTATGTCTGCTACCAAACCTGGGCCCAGTGATGTTGACCTAGTAATTGGCCCAGAAGAAACCAGTGACGGTATATGGCCAGTATGTATAGAGTTAATGGTCTGCTTCCATTACAGGGCTGTGTATGGGGTGTTGCCTACAGACTTCCAGAGGGAAAGGAAGAAGAAGTAAAGGCGTACCTTGACTTTCGAGAGAAAGGAGGCTACCGGACTACGACTGTTGTCTTTTACCCAAAGGATCCTTCAATAAAACCATTCAACGTACTTCTGTATATCGGAACCTGTGATAACCCCAACTACCTCGGACCCGCTCCCCTAGAAGACATCGCTGAACAGATTTTTAATGCTGTTGGGCCTAGCGGGAAAAACACAGAATACCTGTTTGAACTTGCAGATTCACTCAGGAACCTTGTACCAGAAGAGGCAGACGAGCACCTCTTTTCCTTAGAGAAGTTAGTCAGGGAACTTTTAGAGAGACGCCAAAATCTAAATTGTATATAAATTTTATTTCACCCCTAGGAATGGAGAGATGTATACAATGTGTCCTGGTTTTATTTATGCTGTATTACTAAGCATTTATTGGGATATTTTATGTGCAATTGTTTTAGTGCTTTCTCCAATGAACTTTAGGCCTTTTAAAGTATAGTAGTTATTAAAGGGTTAACCGCGAACAATATTTATCTATACACAGGATCGGTGACAGATGTCTTATTGCTGGGGAGCCAACCGCTGGGATCCTAGCCGATCACATGAACAAGGGTCTCCGAGTTCCCTATGTCGATGGAGTGGGTGCACACAAGTGATCACTACTCCATTCACTTTGGGAGTCCTAGGAGGGAACTTAAGACTGGCGTTTTCTATGTCAGTCTTAATAAAGTCCCCAACTGGTCCAAGGCCATGACCAAATTATTAAGAGGTCCCGTCCTTTTAATAAATCAGGTGTGCGAGAGAATGGAAATCTATGCCAGTCAGGAACTGGTGTAGATTTTTCTGTCCCTGTCCCACCAAAAAGTGGCACAAGAAAGGGCTATGCACCACAATTACACCAGAAAACTGGCATAGATGGGTTAATAAATAAAATCTGCCACATAGAAGTGAATGGAGCAGTGGTCACTCGTGCACACTACCATTCCATTCACAGAGGGGCCCCCAGTTCTCATGGATGTCCCAGCAGTCAATCCCCCAGCGATCATACATTATCATGTGGATAGGTGATGTTGTTCGTGGGCCAAGCCCTTTAAGATCTAATATTAGAAAGTAGAGATTATCTTAATAAGCAAGTGTAAAGTACAATAATGATATGTCACATGCTGCACACATAATAGTACTGTTTAAAGGGAACCTGTCAGAAGGTTTTGGTGCACTAAACCACTGTTGCATAAGGACAAGTGTAGTGTGGAGTGAATGCGAACTGCACAGTTCGGGTCCGTGCCGAACTTTGTGCGTTCGGGTATCCGACCCCCATCCAAGGGGTTCCGCCATGCCAAACATCCCCCTTGGCATCCCCCGCAGCAAGATTGGGGGGTGCCCATATGTATCTTCTGCAGCCTGGGGTCTGGCCAGTAACCCCAGGCTGCTAGTAGCCCCCAGTACCTGGTTGATCCTGCCGAGACTGAGGAAGTCAGCCTATGCAGATGCATAGGCTGACTTCCTCTATAGACTGCAATACACATGTATTGCAGTCTATAGTGCTGAACCAGCGATCAGTGTATTGCTGGTTCAGGTCCCATAGTGGGACATCACTAAAAAGTTTTACAGCCATTTTTGGGTCACAAAGTTCGGGTCCCCATTGATTTCAATGGGGCTCGGGTACCTGAACTGAACTTTTGGGCAAAGTTTGGTGGAACGCGTCGAACCCGAACTTCGATGGGTTTGCTCAACACTAGTTAAGTGTCCTAAATCTTCCTATACAAAGTCTATCCACTTGTGGGGTGGTTGTTACTTCATCTTAATAGTGACTGGGTGAGGAGACTGCGGTGCTTTAGGTGGATGTGCAGTTCTCTGCCAGTATACATCAGTTTACTGCGCATGCGCTTGACATTGAAGCAAGGTGTAATGACCCCTGCTTCATCAGACAACTCCACATGCACCAGGAGGACCAGAGAGGAGTGTAATAAGAACTTGGGACTCCACTCTCAGTAACTATTATAGGCTTTATCTAAATACACCCAGGGCATACTGACCTGTCATAGAAAGATTTGGGACACTAAACCACTAGTGTTGGTGGTTTAGTGCCCCAAAATCTGCTGTCAGGTTCACTTTAATGTAACTCCTATAACTCTTTACACAGGATCTGAAGACCATCAGGCGCCTTAGAAAGTCCCAGAAATGGAAGAGTTAGGTGATGCTTCATATGTACACTCCATTGGGCCATCTACAGTATAGCATTGTATGTGACCACAGTGATTAAGATTCTGTTCACATTACATTTATGGCCTCCATTTAACATATATCCTGGAGTATATACTGTGTATGTTAAATGGATGCCACGTGGCATTTCTTTCCCATAGGCTCCCATTGTATGTGTGTAATGTATGCTGTTGTATGGAACAACTCAGTCTGCTTTTTTTTTTTTTGGCTTATGATATAATCTGGCAGCTCCCATAGCACAGGTAACTAGGGGTGAGGAGGGGAGAAAGCAGAACGACTCGGGGCAGGGTGACTGTTCCGATCACGTGACCTGGGGTCGAATCCAGCCTGTAATCCCCAGGTATGCTTCCAAAAAGCCCTAGTAACTAGTGAAATAGAGAATACAATGATAGTCTGTATGGTAAGAGATCCATGGTTTATGGTCACATTGTAATGTACAAGGTTCTATGGAGAGCACTAGAGGTAGAAACAGACAGATAGAGAAGCAAGCTGACCCTCCCTTGTGCTGAGAAAAGCAGCTGCATTTATAATAACTTGTTTTTTTTTTTGGGGGGGGGGGGGTGAGGCTGCATTTTTTTTTTCCTGCAAATCTTTATACAATCACAACTGACAATTCTAACCAAGAAATGAATTTAGAACAACTCAATACTGTTACAAAACATAACATGTTTGCAAACGAATGCGCTTTGTTGGTAAATCAGGTTTCCTTCCCACTCCATACCTCAGTCTGAAGGTGACATTAATGTGTTTAAAGCGGACCTTTCACCATCTCCAAGTCTTTGCATCCTTCAATAAGCCCCTGCTCCACTGATTCTGGTGCAGTTGGAATTTTTTTCTCTAGCCCCCACCGTTCCTGAGCAATCAGTTCTGCTAGTTTTAGCACAATTATGCTCTCTATTAGTCAGGTGGGCGGTCCCTGTCTTTCTGCTCCAGCCCAGGACAATCCACCTGACAATAGAGAATATGTTTGTGCTGAAAGTAATAGAAGTGATTGCTCAGGAATGGTGGGGGATAGAGGAAAAATTTCAACTGTGCTGTAATCAGCAAAGCGGTGCTTATTGAAGGAGTTGCAGTTGGTGGAGGTGATGAAAGGTTCTCTCTAAGGAATCCTCCTTATCCATAGAAGATATTTTTTTATCTCTGTTCCACATTTCCGTCAAGTACATGTTAAACTAAAACCTTTACATCCATCTTCCATAATCCAGCTGACTTCACCTCAGAACCTGTCCTTGGCACTGCTTAATATCACTTTCATTGTCTGTTCATCACACCTTTATATCTGTACGTCAGTAAATGAATAAACTGGTTGTTCAGGATGGGAAATATTGCCAACAAAGTGATAACAAATGGATGAGATAGAATCACTGCAATAACCTCAATGTCCGTACTTCATTCTAGTATAATAAATTATTTCATTGTGAGCTCTATGATTTATTTCTTTGTCCCCTTTTCCTTCTTTATACTCTTATTACTTGGCCCAAAAATTTGGTTTTTATTCAAGAATTAGTTTTGGACATTGTTTTAACATAGGCCCAGATTTACTACTGTGGTTAGGAGTAGACACTGGTGTAAGCACGGCAGCGTGGGCGTAACAGTCCAGAGCAACGGAGCCCTCCATGTTCCAAACTGCTCATTAGCATATTGTGAAATAAATGAATATTTTGACACCAAAGGAAATTTTCATGGGGAAAAAAAGGTGAGCCTGATGTGTGTTGCTGGTTCACCCTGATGACAGACTCTCTTTAATAATAAGAGCAATAAATCTAGGGACTGTTGTGGTTTGGCATCATTGCTGGGAAACCCTTGCTGTGCGTGGGCAAGCATTATCCTGCTGAAAAACGTCACATGGCCGATTTAAAACACATTGATTTCCATGTGTGTATTCACGTGACTTTTTGATGGTTCAATTTAATAGACCAGAAAAAAAATAAAGGGCATATCCTGTTTTTGTCCATTTTTCATTCATTCCTCAATAGACTGAAATCTAAAAACAGATCGTTTGTCCATTTTTCAATGAACTGAAAAATGAAAAAATGATGGCTTTTGGAATGTGGGGAGAAGGAAAAATGCAAATGCAAAAATGAAAATTGGTGTTAAAAGGGGTATTCCTATCTAAAAGGATCCCATCTGTACTGCTAGTTAATGTAACTTCAACAGTTTTCCTAAATATATTGCTTTAGCAATGCTGTTTTGTTTCCCGGCTATATTAGATTACTCCTCCCATTGTTTACACAGCTTTGTCAAGGCACCCAGTCTGTATCTGATATCAGGCCGGTGACAGGACCCACTACTCTCTGGCGGTGAACTGAAAAATGAATAAATTATGGCTCTTGGAATGGGAGGAGGGAAAAATGGAAATGCAAAAACAAAATTTGGCTGTGGCATGAAGGGGTTAACTGATATGTGCCATCTTTGTTCGTGAAAATTGACAGTGGCATTTGGATAGATCCATTGAAATTCATGGGTTCTATAATGACCATGTGACGGCAGTTTCAAAAATGTCCATCGCACGGCCATTATTCAATGTCATGTGAATAAGAGTTGTCCGTGCGCTTACACTGACTAACACGGCTGTTTTTCATGGACATTAGGCACGCTTTTTAAACTGTGTGTGCTTCATCCAACAGATGGGCAGGGCTTAATATGCTCTAAAAAATGTGCCAAGATTTTTGTCAGAAACTAAGCAAGCTAGTAAGAGTTGTACTGTTGGGCTACAGTCTTAAAGTGCACCAGATTTTCACACATCAGACACTTTAGAAAATCGAGTGCACTTAAAGACTGTCTAGCCTAACTTCACACTATCTAACACATAAGACCGTATTTGTTTATCTGCCCCAATATGTCTCCTGTATTCAAACATAAGAAGTCCTGAGGAAATTTGCTTTAGTCTTAGAGGGCAGCAATCGACCAGTCACAAAAAGAGCTTCCCTATAGTGACAAGAAAACCTAGAACACCCCTGAAGCAGCTGTAGATGTGTCAGCCATAGATGAAGGCACCAAGACTGCAGCCTCATCCCCTTCCTCCCCTCCATTTCATCAGTAGCTGTTACTGAAGATAAGGGTTAACAGTTACAGAAAAAGGGTAACTATGGCTCCTGGGAGATGCAAGGACAAAACTTTCCTCTGATAAGAATCACAAGGTGTTAACTTTTTTTTTTTTTTGTAATTATAAAATCTGTCTTATCACACTGAAAAAATAAGGCTCCTTGAATAATCATGTAGTCAAACAGGAAGTTTTTACTCTATATGTGCCCTATGTGAAAGTTACTTGGGGCAAATATGGTGCATGTTTTAGTAGTGTGAACAATTTTGGAGGTGTAGCTGGGAGCATTTGCTGTAGTAGTCACAGGAAAGTTTTACTTTTCTCCAAGTCATCCTCCATCCACATCCCCAAAAATGATTTGCCTTTTGGTCTCAGTAATAATTTAGGAACAGAATTTCTGGGTCATCATTTATGGCAGCCAAATGAACAGAACGGATCGTTGCTCCTTGCCTTCACATCATTCATGGGACCTTCTTGGCACCCATTAAGCACTGACCTTCCTCATCTTTACTGCATTGGTTATGGTTGACAGTCTGGAACGTTCTGCTTCTTCACAGGATCCCTACCACAAGACTCTCTATGCCGATTCACTAATGTAGAATATTAGATTCATCATGAATCTCCTGCAATGACAACCCATTCAGGTAGAGGTACATCATCACCAGGCACAGTTCACTTTTTTCTCTTAATACTTACATCACTTCATTCACTTAAAAGGGGTTTCCCAGGCCCAAATCGATTTTTATACTGATGACCTATCCACAGGATAGGATGTGTGGTGGTCCGACATCTGGTCCCAGTACAGAGCAGCAGTTCTGGCAGGGTCTGGCTGACGGAAGATATAGCAGCAGACAATGAGTGCATGCAAAAGCTCCTATATAAGTAATAGGAGCAGTGCTGCAATTCCACAGAACCCCCACTATACAGCGGACAGAGCTGCAGCACCGTTCCAAGTACTTGAATAGGAGAGCCTGAGTGTGTTCCCCGTCCACTGCTTCCAGTGCCCAGATACTGCCCAACAGCTGATCTGTGCAGAAGTCAGGTGTTGGACCCCCACATAGGATAGGTCCTCAGTATGAATAATTGGATTTGGGGCCAGACAACCCCTTTAAAAAGCTTCTAAAATTTTGAAATCTGTCTGAAATGTGTCACATTAGCTTCTAAAGATATACAATATATTGCCCCAAAATTTCAGATCTGTATATTAGCCTATATGTGGATCAGGATATGAACTTGTTAAACAACCCTTTTTGTTTAATGAGAATTCTATCATGTACATCATTATTAGAGGGTTAACACCACAACAGAACACTTCTCTGTATCGTATGTAACAATTTTATTAAATTAAGTGCCGACACACATATAAAGGTTTACTGCCAGCTCAGGTCAGCAGACACGTCACTTTAAGTCATCCAAAAACAGCAGTTTATCGGGTGTTTACCTGTAAAAACAGAAAAGAATTCAGATATTAGCAAGTATTCATAAACGTGTCCATGTAATATTCATGTATAGACTAGGGCTAGTGGGGAATCGGCTTATCTAGAGATCTGACCACTATAAGGAATCTGGATGAAGCTCGATAAATGACAGGTGCCCCATCTTTCTTGCATCCTTTTTCACTGTTTACTATACCTAGCACTGTACATTTTGTCATGGCTATACCAGGTACTGCAGTGCAGTCTCATTCTAGGAAAAGCCACAAAGAATGTGCAGAGCTGTGTCTAGTAAAACAATAAAATTAGACATGGCGTGGGTTCTTCTATTACTGATCAGTGATGAGACGACTATCAAGATCCACGACCCGGGAAAACCCCTTTAATAACAGCAATAAAAGGCGGAGATACACAACGCCCAATACGTCTCGTCATATGGAAGCACACAATGGGGCGATATTAGGATACTGTCTAGTCTAGTCGCCTAAAAAGTGGCTGAGTTTTGATAACTAGCACATCTATAGACCCTCTAGCCAAACTTTAGGCTGGCCATACACTTTAAAATTCGCAAGGCAGTCATGTGGCCGTTGCAACGTCATGCCAAACACATACAGCTGAAAATATCTGCTGTCAGACAGACACAATTGACCATTTGCGGCATCTTCATGTCCGATAGCTGGCTGTTCAATGGCCAAAATGTACAATATAAATCTAATGTGTATGGTTGATTTTATGCCACCTCGTTGCTTAGTTTCTGCCATATATTCGACAATATATTTTGTCGCACGATGTTGCATCTTTTCAACCAAGGGGACTTGTTTTAACGTTAGATCTGCAGCTATAGATGTCAGCACTAGATACAGCGGTCACGGTTATATTATGGCGTTGCACGAGCGTGGTTACACCATAAGCACTGAAACTACAGACTAATCGTATGACAAATATACAAAGTCAGGTGTAAGAATGTACGAGCACTGTTAGGCCTGATACGTTATTGCAATGGATCAGAATATTCATATGTAGTTCTCATAGACTTTAATACTGACCACATCATCGATCTTCAGGATACTGCGAACGGTTTCTGTAGCTAGAGTCAGCGAGCTGATGGACACCAAGAGTGGTTGAACAACTAGTTCCTCCAAAATATTAGAAATTCCTCCCTATAAAAAAAAAAAAAAAAAAAATCAGAAAAGCAGAATTTACCATCAGTCATGAAAACAAATCATATCAATTTTCTACGCTGGATAAATGCAGAACAACCCACCTTCCGCACGTTTATGCCAGCTGTCTTCTCACCCTGTGCATGTCTATTTCTCAGCTCTGTTACAGTGGATATTGGGTTAAGTCCTGCATTCTCTGCCAGTGTAGATGGGATGACCTCCAAGGCATCTGCAAATGCTCTGATACAGTAGGACTCCATACCGCTGAGCGTTCGTGCATATTCATTTAAACGCAGGGATAACTCAATCTCAGGAGCGCCCCCTCCGGCAATCAGGGCCCTAGAAAGAAAAGAAGGTCTCACATTGTCAATCCACTAGTCACCGGACCTACATCAGAGTGCTATGGGGGATGTCCATCCCATCAGAATATGCCCCACCACCAGTCTGTGGCCTAAGATGGAGCAGCCCAGCAGGAGATTCACATCTTTGACCTCTGCAGATTTTCTAGAAGACAGTTTGTTTCAGGATCATAAAGAACATTCTTCAGACTGACCATATTGAGAGTTACTATATTTCTTTTGCACTTAGCTTTCATTTTGGGGGGTCCTTTAAGATGAAACAAGCATAGGTCTCCTAAAGATGCTGAATATTAGCCATACATTATACGTAGTGATACTCTTCAGCACACAACTAAATTACAGCTCAGTATAAGTAAATGGGTAAAGTTATTATCTTGCATAATCGCTGAAAACTAGGCCAGTGATTTCCAATTGGGGTGCTGTGGAAATCCGTCAAGATGATACAACACTCTAGAGGAAAGATGGCCGCATGTCTGCATTCAACTATAAAGATTCCCCCACTGATAGTGTATGTCTGTGGAAGGAGGCGGTCTTTACAGGGGCACTGTCGTTGACTAAGGGAAAGTGAAGGAACTGACTACAATAAGTACACCCAGTGTTTTAATTGGGCACATGCAGATGTCCGTTCAGAGACATGCTCTATTTTGGGGGCCATGGACACCCATTAATATCTAAGGGTCTGTAAAAATCACAGGTAGCACTCAGATGCCATGAATGCCATGTTGTGAATGAGGCCTTAGACATAGATTTCAGCTGTGGATGTGAAGACCTAGACATAGATTATCCTCTGCCATTTAATGGAGACTAATCCGCAGCTTTATCACAATATAGCACATGTTTCATATTTTGCATGGATTTATTTTTCTGGTCTACATGAATGGCTTTTAAAACACATTAACCACTTGCACTGGTTGCAGAGTATTGAAGCTTTGATAAGGTTTTGGGGGTGCAAACCTGAGCATGTTCTTGTGAAACATAAGACTTTTAGACTCCACCAGTACACCATATATAATTCATACGGTCACAAATATGGAACCATACAAAATTATGCAAGCTCAGGTTTCATTTTAGCCTGGTGCAAATTGTACGAAAAATCAGAACCTGTCATTTGACTTAAAAGTCTGCATAAAGAAAGGAAAAAAAAAAATAAATACATGCAACCACATACCTTTTCTTAACTAGGCAACGAATGACACAAAGTGCATCATGAATGGAGCGCTCAGCCTCTTCAATCACCAGCTTGTTAGACCCTCGGACAACAATGGTAACCGTTTTACCGGGATTGGCACACCCAGATATCTACAAGAGCAATGCAAATAATTAACAACCGTGCCAAACTAGAAGAGGTAGAAAAGACCAAGCCCCTATTGTACTGACCTTTACAAGTTTCCCAGAGCCATTAAGACTAACTTCTTCAGCAATCTCAGCTGATGCCAACATTTCTGCTGTAAACTGGTCAATATGTGCCACTGGCTTGGTTCCAATTGTCTGGAGAGAAGAGAAAAAAAAAAAAAAAAAAATTATTTTAGTCTTAGAAGTAAACACAATGGGGTGGATTTACTATTACAATTCGACCCTTTCAAAAAAAATGCACCAAACTATGGCCCAAGGTGGCACGTCTTTAATGCAAACAAACTGCGGCATAAAATAGTGGCCCAAAATAAACCAATATTATGCTTCGTTCACACCTGCGCTTGGTGTCCGTCCGTCGCCAATCTAGTGAAAATCTCGGCGAACTGGATTGGCGTTGGATACAGACCGGTCAGCGGCGCATTGGTTAAAAACCCATTCATTTGAATGGGTTTTTAAAGCAGTGCGCGTGGTGTGCGCTTACACCCTCTGCGCTGCGAATCCTTTTTTTTTCGTCGGACACGAAGTCCTGTGTGTCCGACTTTGTTTCCGACAAAAAAAAAAGGATTCGCAGCGCAGAGGGTGTAAGCGCACACCCGCGCACTGCTTTAAAAACCCATTCAAATGAATGGGTTTTTAACCAATGCGCCGCTGACCGGGTCTGTATCCGACGCCAATCCAGTTCGCCGAGATTTTCACTGGATTGGCGACGGACGGACACCAAGCGCAGGTGTGAACCCACCCTTAGGCGGCATAAACTTAAAACTTGACAATAAAAGGATGCACCAGCTTTTTCAAAGTATGAGCCACTGTGCTAAATCTGGAGCATATTCAGACTGCTAACCTAGTTATCCAGGGGCTGTTTAAGGCTAAGTCCCCACATAGCAGGCCGCAGCAAAAAAGCACTGTGGGAAAAACCAACAGCGGCAACGCATTGCGGTTTTTCCCGCAATGCTTTTCACAGAAAGCCTGCAGAGGTTTACCTGAAGAGGTATAACTACAAGAAAACTGCTGTTTTTTCCATAGGTATAATTGACATTCTGCAATTTCCAAAACTGTGATAGGTTTAGAAATTGCAGCGTGTTTGCTGCACGTATTTTTTCACAATGTGTGAATGGGATTTGCATGAAAGTCCCCCCAAATCCTCCATGTGAAGGCTACGCCAATGTGCTTGGAGGATAAGAGACTGTAGTGACACAAGCCCTATAACAGCAAACCTTCATACACAGATACCAGGAGCTACTTTGAGGATACGGACCTTACAGATGAATTCAATGTCTTCACGCTCTATCTCCTTAACAACCATGATTTTCATTTTATTCAGAAAATGCAAGGCAAGATCACTGAGGGCATCTCTGAAAATAAAAGCAAAGATGTCAGAAGGGTTGTTATATATTAATAATACACAACCTATCATTTATAGTTACATAGAGCTTGTTTAACTGCCTTTTAGGAACCAAAGCTAGTTGTTATTCAGGAGCTATGAACATGGAAATGTAGGACATAGAAACAGATCAGCATTAAGTCCTATCCATTTTGTGGCAAAGCTATAACTACGATCCTAGTTTCAATTTTAAAGGGATATTTCCATCTCAGTCATTTCTGGCATATACACAGCCTATATGTCTCAGAGGTGCCAGTCACTCTAGAACTGAGATTTCCCTACCTTCCAGTTAAAGTGACTGCTGAGGATGAATGGAGAGGTGGCCGAGCATGTGTGGAGCGCTCTCTCTATGTTAACGTCTATGGGAATCATGGAGTCTGCTAAAGACATATGCTCAGTAATTTCTGTAACTCCCAGAATCAGACCGGAGGGAGCCGCAGACTTGTGTGCCACCATACTATTCTCTATCTGGTTGCAGCAGCCATGATATTAAGTGGGACATGACTCAAGGGACCCAAATTCACCACATCTGGGAACTATACTTATAATCATTTATGGTATAGGCTGCTGTTTGAGATGGCAATACCACTTTAAGAGTGTCCTCTGTGCAAACATAGCAAGACATGAGCACTAGCATTGCTGTACATAATTCCCCTACAGCATGTCCATATAGAATATAGTGTAGTGGTGCCACCATTCAGCACTTAGACACTTTGTCCATGTGTATTATCTACCTTAAAATAGACTTCTGGATAAGCAGGACGTTGCAGCCAGCCTTCTTAATCTGTTTCACAAGGTTCAGGATGTAGGTTCTTTCTTCTCTTAAAACTCTGTCCATCTGAGCATAATCCGACACCACAATCTGATTATCCATCTGAAATAAAATGTCACGTATTTTTTTTAGTAAATGGGGCAATACTGATACAATAATATACATCAAAGCAAGTCACAAATGGTTTTCAGATCTGCTTATGACAGGCGTATGGATTCTTGCCCAGATGTGTCCGTTCACCTACAGAGCTGCCATACATACAATGACTGATACTTACATCTGTTTTTGGTGCAGACAAGCAGAACTGAATGAGACCAATCTTTGCTTTTTCTACTCTGGTTACACCAGTGTTGGCCACTTTCTGTGTGAGCACCAGACCGTCAACCAGTTCGCAGTCATCAATGGTTCCACTAGAAGAGAGTAGTGTATGTTACTATTAGACCAGACTCATTTGTAGGTCACCAACGTTTTAGATCTATACATTGATATTCTGCTTCTCTGCTAAATCTACCAAAATGTGCGCACACTTTTTGATCAAGGTGTATAAAAGCCCACTAGTCACTTCACAGCAACGCTGTATAGTGGGTCGCTACTTTACTGCATTGTGACCACCACTGACTGAGTCTGATATATTCCATGCAGGTTTTGTCCCCTCGCTACAAACTATGATCAAGTTTTTTCACTGTAGTCAATAGCTGGGCAAAAATCACCCAGCCCTACAAGAGACTGCACAAAAGCCAGTTGCTTGCCCTCACATCCTGGTGTGCAAAGGGTTTAAAAGTCACAGAAAGCAGGGAATCTAATTTGCCAAACCATGCCTCAGTTTTTATTACTTTAGAAAATTTCTTACCCAAGTTTCTTGACTATTTTGATGTCACGAAGATCAACACCGCTTGCAGTCAATGGATCGATCACTCTCATTACAGCGTCCACACTCATGGGTGCGAGCAGGCTGGAATACTGGGAGACAACCTTGAAAAAAAAAAAAAAAAAAAAAAAAAAAAAAAGATGTACAGTCATGGCCAAAAGTTTTGAGAATGATACAAATATTAATTTTTACAAAGTCTACTGCTTCAGTTTTGCTAATGGCAATTTGCATATACTCCAGAATGTTATAAAGAGTGATCAGCTTAACAGCAATTACTTGCAAAGTCAATATTTGCCTAGAAAATGAACTTTATCCCCCAAAACACATTTCAACATCATTGCAGCCCTGCCTTAAAAGGACCACCTAACATCATTTCAGTGATTGCTCCATTAACACAGGTGTGGGTGTTGATGAAGACAGGGCTGGAGATCAATCTGTCATGATTAAGTAAGAATGACACAACTGGACACTTTAAAAGGAGGCTGGTGCTTGCCATCATTGTTTCTCTTCTGTTAACCATGGTTATCTCTAAAGAAACACGTGCAGTCATCATTGCACTGCACAAAAATGGCCTAACTGGGAAGAGTATTGCAGCTAGAAAGATTGCACCTCAGTCAACAATCTATCGCATCATCAAGAACTTCAAGGAGAGAGGTTCCATTGGTGCCAAAAAGGCTCCAGGGCGCCCAAGAAAGACCAGCAAGCGGCAGGACCGTCTCTTAAAAGTGTTTCAGCTGCGGGATCGGGCTACCAGCAGTGCAGAGCTTGCTGAGGAATGGCAGCAGGCAGGTGTGAGTGCATCTGCACGCACTGTGAGGCGGAGACTCTTGGAGCAAGGCCTGGTCTCAAGGAGGGCAGCAAAGAAGCCACTTCTCTCCAGAAAAAACATCAGGGACAGACTGATATTCTGCAAAAGGTACAGGGAGTGGACTGCTGAGGACTGGGGTAAAGTCATTTTCTCTGATGAATCCCCTTTTCGATTGTTTGGAACATCTGGAAAACAGCTTATTCGGAGAAGAAGAGGTGAGCGCTACCACCAGTCTTGTCTCATGCCAACTGTAAAGCATCCTGAAACCATTCATGTGTGGGGTTGCTTCTCAGCCAAGGGAATCGGCTCTCTCACAGTCTTGCCTAAAAACACAGCCATGAATAAAGAATGGTACCAGAATGTCCTCCAAGAGCAACTTCTCCCAACCGTCCAAGAGCAGTTTGGCGCTCAACAATGCCTTTTCCAGCATGATGGAGCACCTTGCCATAAAGCAAAGGTGATAACTAAATGGCTCAGGGAACAAAACATAGAGATTTTGGGTCCATGGCCTGGAAACTCCCCAGATCTTAATCCCATTGAGAACTTGTGGTCAATCATCAAGAGACGGGTGGACAAACAAAAACCAACAAATTCAGACAAAATTAAAGCATTGATTCTGCAAGAATGGACTGCTATCAGTCAGGATTTGGTCCAGAAGTTGATTGAGAGCATGCCAGGGAGAATTGCAGAGGTCCTGAAGAAGAAGGGTCAACACTGCAAATATTGACTTGCTGCATTAACTCATTCTAACTGTCAATATAAGCTTCTGTTACTCATAATATGAATGCAATTATATTTCTGTATGTGATAAAAACATCTGACAAACACACATAAAAACCAGAGGGCAGCAGATCATGTGAAAATATAATATTTGTGTCATTCTCAAAACTTTTGGCCATGACTGTAGTGGAGAGTCTCTGTTCAACTATGAAAAATGTCTACCTCCCAATATTAGAGAGGAATACTGAAAGGAGCTGTAGGAGGTGCTGATAAGGTAATCTGATCATCAATAACAGAGGATTTGGGATACTCTTTTTCTTTTAAGCCAGGGAAGATATATATATAGAACAGATGTTTGATGCTTTAGCACGTGTACACACCTTTGAGTTCAGTGATGTTGTGGCACTGTTCAGTAAGGTTTCGCGGTCACTTAACTCCACAGGTTGGGCCATGCTACTTAGAATTTCAACCCCTTTCTCTACAGCCAGCTGGAATGACTCAGAAATAGTGGTGGGATGTATACCTACAAGGAAGGAAAGAGAAAGGGAAAACCAAAGACATTACACAGGGCTTACAAAATGTATTACAAAGGAGAGGGGAAATGACAAGCATATATAAGTTATCTGTTTTCAATACCCAAATTTAACCCTTTGACGAAGCATTCAGCTATGGAATCAAAGACGTCCATTGACGTCAATGTAAGCTGATGTGCAGTAACGGTGCCAACCCTCTATACAGTGTACGGAGCCATCGGCTTCCAGCTCTGTGCACTGTATAGTAAATTGACTAGCTGCAGCTTATCCGTGCGGATGCCAGCTATAGGCCCCCTCAGCAATCAGATATTTATGGTCTTAGAATAGAACATAAAAGTTTCCTGGAAACCCCTTTAAGAACTATTCTGACCATGGTAATGCTTTTAGCTAGAAAATGGCGCAAGGGTTCAGCCATGCGTTACATAGATTTCACCCCTAAATACTAACTGCTCACTCAGCTGAAATATAGTCAAACTAGAAGGACAAAGGCTGATAACTTTACCTTTCTGCAGCAGCTTAGAACAAGCATCTAGGAGAGCACCAGCAATGACCACCACAGATGTTGTGCCGTCTCCAGCTTCAATATCTTGAGCCTTGGACAGTTCAACCAACTGGTGAAAAAAAATGGGAACAAAATATTAAAAGGGGTTGCCTCATCCTTTTTACATTCAACCTTCGGAACAATTACAAGATACAGTATAGTTCTTACTGATCGCACCCTAAATCCATCTCACCGACCTGAATGTGGATGTCTGATCAAGCGCATGTATAAACAGCGGGACAGTGTAGATACAGAAGCAAAAGGAATGAACCTCCAGCGCTGGCAAACAAGATGTCTTCCACTTATTAATTCAGTAAAAACATGATATAACAAAGTATGTAACAGGGGTGACAATAATCTATAGTGTTCTTACTGCATCTTTAAAGTGGAAGATGTCTTGTTTACAAGCACTGGAGGTTTCGTTCCTTTTACAGCAGGAACATGAAAGAGGTGCAAAATGGCTGTGAAAAGCATCCACTTCCATAGTCATGTTGTACCTAAAGGGCACCTGTTTTCACGGATCCCCCGCATATTTCATTGTATGAAGGGATCCATGAAAACATCCAAAAATAGGACATGACATTTTGACAGTCTGTGACAAAGGACTGACAAAATAACGGTTCATCGTCAATAAAATGAATGTTTCCGTGTGACGCCGGTTAAAAAAAAAAACAAAAACGGACGTCACATGGCCATTACTTCCTGTCGTGTGCATGTAGCCTTATGCAAGCATGACAATGAAGCCGCAGGTCATGTTCACATATACCAGAAATGTTACCTACTTTCCATCAGGATTTTCAGGTGGAAAATCCACAATGTTTAGGTTAACATATGTAGGAAATCTATGACAAAATCTTCATGTAAAACTTGTGGATTTGCACCAAAATTTTTTTTTTTTAAATTGTCCCCTGGGGGAGTGCCCTGAGGGCAAAGATACAAGTTCAGATTTTTTAATGCAGTTTTTGAAGCCAGTAGCAGAAAGTACCATCTGCCCTCCAAAGGTCCTCACCCTTTGTGATCCACTATTGGTTCTGGCTTCAAAAGTGGCATCAACAAAACCTGAACGTGTGCCCTTATGGCATCACTGTTTAGCAGAGCTTCAGCTGCCAATGTTTCTATTCACTGACAGCAGAGATATCCTGAAGTGAGAATCAAGACACAAAGTGGGGAATTTACTGAAGCATCAATGCCAGAAAACCATAAATGTGCCATTTCATTTTTAACACCCCTGCTCTCCTCTGTCAGATTTACTAAAAACTGAAATAAGTTACACCTGAAAACTATGCCAGGTGGGCACAGGGGACCTCCCACAGTGCACCAGAATGATTAAAAGGTTACAACCCCATTTTTTTGGTCCATTTGACCGATCTGTTAGGGCTGGTTCACATCTGCGTTCGGTTTCCGTTCGGGGGAGTCCGCTTGGGGACCCCTCCGAACGGAAACCTATACGCATAAAAAGCAGTTTACCTGCAAAACCAGATGGACCCCATTATAGTCTTGCAGGTAAACCGCTTTTTATGCGTATAGCTTTCCGTTCGGAGGGGTCCCCAAGCAGACTCCCCAAACGGAAACCGAACGCAGATGTGAACCGGCCTTAAATAACAGAACATGTCATTTCTCTGCCCATTTTGCCACAGATCCCTCAATAGACTCAAGTCTATGAGCAATCCATGAAAACAGATTACCCTTGGATGTGCCACGTCAAGGTACGCAGCCCTGTTGTGTGAATAAACCCTAAATCTAGCACATCTTGTGCCAGGACTAGCATCGGAAACACTAGTCTTAATAAATTGCCCCGATAGTATCTCTATCGTAGACCGTAACTTACCATCTTCGCTGCGGGGTGCAGGACTTGCATTTGCTTCAGGATTGTTGCTCCATCATTGGTAATAGTCACATCTCCTTTACCATCTTGAATCTTCAGTGAACAGAGAGGAAAATGACATATCAGTAACTAAGTAATGAGTAACAGCCAAGCCTTCACCAACCACATAAGCCATCATCTCACCATTTTGTCCATGCCCTTTGGTCCAAGACTTGTTCTGACGGCATCAGCAACAGCTACAAGAAGAAAGTACAAGTCAGTAATCTGTTATACACATCCCACAGTGCACAAATACCTTACTGTATGTGTGTATAGGAGTACGGCTCACATCAGATCTAAAAATGGCACCTATCAGAGATAATAGAGGATCTTGTACCACCTCACCACTCCTGAGCAATCAGTGCAGGTACTTTTGGTGCCTGATGTGCTATGTAAGCTCTGTAATGTCAGGTGGGCAGTGTCAGGCAGGAGGCGTGATTCAGAGCTCCAATCAGAAGCAGCCAGTGTCAGGGATCAGAATCACACCCCTTGTCTGCTCCTGCCTGACACCGCCCACCTGACAGTGTAGAGTCTAAATAGCACATGAACCATGATCCCAGCGCCCCCACTACTCCTACTACTGCCATCATGCATACAGTGAGGCCTAGGAGAATGACAGACACAGCCAAGCGAGAATGCCACCTATAGCCATAGCATGATCATTCCTGGGATGGCCCTTATAAGGCTATGTTCACATCTCCGTCCATCTGAAGTTGGGGTGACAATTACAGATATAGTCAGTGGGGTGCCTTGGGATCCATTGTTGCCCACTATTACACGGACCATCTTTATGGTTTAATCCGTTCTTCTGTCATCTGAAAAAACGGATGAAATGACAGGATCTGAACACTCCCTAACACAGCAACATCAGCTGATTTTTCAGACTTGTAGTTTACATTAAGTGAATGTATCCTAAAATTTGTTGTCCATAGCAACCAGTTTTCATTTTCCAAACGTACTAGAAAGAATGAAGGCTGAGCTGTGATTGGTTGCTAGGGTACACAGGCAGGTATATATAGTATACACATCTATGGCCGCCTCTATATGTAGCGCAGTATTACAGCCTGGTCACACAGTCACGGCCATACTGGATGAGCTCCACTATACAGGGAGGATCCCGTAGTAAACACATGTAAGATGGAGGGACTGCCCCTCCTCAAGACAATGCCAAATTAGGGTATAGCACATCACACCGGCCGGGGGCCCCCCCACGGGCAGCGCCTCACACCGGCCGGGGGCCCCCCCACGGGCAGCGCCTCACACCGGCCGGGGGCCCCCCCCACGGGCAGCGCCTCACACCGGCCGGGG
Organism: Leptodactylus fallax; assembly: GCA_947044405.1. Taxonomy (NCBI): domain Eukaryota; kingdom Metazoa; phylum Chordata; class Amphibia; order Anura; family Leptodactylidae; genus Leptodactylus; species Leptodactylus fallax. The sequence continues at coordinate 14,071,086 of CAMRHE010000006.1, forward strand.
GCCCCCCCCACGGGCAGCGCCTCACACCGGCCGGGGGCCCCCCCCACGGGCAGCGCCTCACACCGGCCGGGGGCCCCCCCCACGGGCAGCGCCTCACACCGGCCGGGGGCCCCCCCACGGGCAGCGCCTCACACCGGCCGGGGGCCCCCCCCACGGGCAGCGCCTCACACCGGCCAGGGGCCTCTCCACGGGCAGCGCCTCACACCGGCCGGGGGCCCCCCACGGGCAGCGCCTCACACCGGCCAGGGGCCTCTCCACGGGCAGCGCCTCACACCGGCCGGGGCCCCTCCACGGGCAGCGCGTCACACCGGCCAGGGGCCCCTCCACGGGCAGCGCCTCACACCGGCCGGGGGCCCCCAATGGGCAGTGCCTCACACCGGCCGGGGGCCCCTCCACGGGCAGCGCCTCACACCGGCCGGGGGCCCCCAATGGGCAGCGCCTCACACCGGCCGGGGGCCCCCAATGGGCAGCGCCTCACACCGGCCGGGGGCCCCCAATGGGCAGCGCCTCACACCGGCCGGGGGCCCCTCCACGGGCAGCGCCTCACACCGGCCGGGGGGCCCCCAATGGGCAGCGCCTCACATCAGTCAGGGCCCCCCCATGCTCAGCACTGCCCCCTGCCTGGTGGTCACTCAGGTCCTGCCACACCTCATGCACTGTCACAGCAGGCTGCACATCACACACATTTACTACACAACCTGAAACTACAATCCCCAGCATTCCCTCACAGACAGCGGCAGTCAGGGCATGCTGGGATCTGTAGTCCCAGCAGCGCTCCAGAGCCCTGTGTACCATAACGTATACCGGAGCTTCTTTCTTACCTTTCCCAGCCGAGATGTTACTGAAACGGATCTGGGACGGCTTGTCGCGGTCCTGGTAGGCTCCTTTCTTCTTGCCCGCACCTCCACTGCCTCCTCCTGACATAGGAGCTGCCGCCATGACTTTAGGAGCGGAGTTATCCGGCATGATGTGTCCTGCAGCTGGATGGTGCCCGGCGGGTGTGCGGCGGGGTGTTTAGGTCTGGGTGTGGCTCGCCAGGCGGAGGATGACAACGGATTCTAAAGTGTCCCCTGTCAAAACCCGGCGCCTGAAGCTTCCAGAACAAAACGCCGGTTGGAGGCGGGGCTAAAGGGGGCTTTAGTGCGTGATGACGTCAGGGGGCGGCTAGCAGTGCGCCTGAATAATGTTCCTTCTAGTAATAGAAAGGGCGAGACTGGAACAGAATGGTTAGAAGTCAGTGCTGAGCGTGGAGAGCAGGCTGGAATGGAAGGGGTTAAAGTAGGCCCTTCCTCTGGAGTCCATTATGGCTACACAGTGACAAGGTTTAATGTATCGCTATGGTATCCTATTGTACCATATGACAATTGCAGCCAGTCCAAACCTACGCTGTCCATATTAGGACATCCTCAGATATCAGAGTCAAACATCTGATTAATGGCAGTTTACAACTATGATACCTGACTTCTGACACCTGATTTGTCTGACACCTGACTTCTGACACCTAATTTGTCTGACACCTGACGTCTGACACCTGATTTGTCTGACACCTGACTCTGACTCCTGATACTTGATTCTTACTATTTTCCACTTTCTTTATTATTTGCAACATTTAACATATGCAGTTTCTGATTGGCCAACAGATGAGGTCCGCCCCCTATATAACTCTACTTTACAGGGGCTTCAGATTTCATTCCTCACAATAGTGGCATAAAAATAATTTCAATGCATCAATAGACGCAGACATTTCTGACTTTTACTTATCCTAAATAATACTTCCTTTGTATTGCTCTCCTATAACAGACAGTAACTGATGTTAATGTGTCCGGTTTGCTTATTTTTTTGTTCTTCTTTCTGAGCATACACAGAAAAAACCCAAAGTACAACGAACCACTGTCCATTACTGTCCGTTAGCCATAGACATTAATGTTGAAAAATAACGGACGGTTAATGTCTGCGCCCCACGTTATTCTGTCTGTTAAAAAAACGGACATGTGATGGATTTGGTGAAAAAGGACATTAATGGACAACATATCATATCCCAGTGAAATCCCCCTGGGCTATCTACAAATTTGCCAGTGGCTAACTCGTGGCAATTTACTGGCACAGCATAGTGAATGGCATCTAAACAGGTCCCATTCACACTGTGCAGTCTGTGGGCTGGTTGAAAAACTCAGATTACTTCTGACTTTCATCTCTGACTGAGTCAGACATCAGTAGTCAGCTATGGAGCCCATACAATGTTACACTGTGTGCCTGCTAATGATTGGCCAGGATGACTGACCTCACTGCTCAGGAGTAGAAGATACTTTGTATAAGAGCTGCAGGCTGAGAAGCTGCATGAGGTCTGATACAAAGAGGTCTGATACCTGACTCAGTCAGAGATGAGAGTCATCTGAGTTTTTCATATAAATACAAGCCAGCCAGCACATACAATGGTGGAGATTTATCAAGTAAAATGCTCCATAATTCTGGTATCATTTTCACCAAATAAACTCTGTAACATGTTGTGCACCACACTCATCAAGTGTTTTAAATGCTTTTATGACTTGTGCAAAAAGGGGTCAGAATCAGGTATCAGAAATCAGGTGTCAGAGTCAGGTGTCAGAAATGAGGTGCCAGAAGTCAGGTGTCAGAAATGAGGTGCCAGAAGTCAGGTGTCAGAATCAGGTGCCAGAAGTCAGGTGTCAGAAATGAGATGTCAGAGTCAGGTGGCAAAGTCAGAGTCAGGTGTCAGAAATGAGGAGTCAGGTGTCAGACAAATCAGGTATCACAGTTGTAAACTGCCATTAATCTGATGTTTGACTCTGATATTTGAGGATGTCCTAATATGGACACTGTACAAACCTGTTGGATTTTGGTTGCAAGTTGCATGCAGGGGCGCACCGCTAATGAGGCGAAGTGAGGCGGCCGCCTCGGGCGGCACTGTCCGGGGGGGCGGCATTTTTACTATTTAATGTAAACCAGCCCAGGACAGGCCGCTTTAAAAAAAAAAACAAAAAAAAACCAGAGCTGAGCGCGGCCTGTCCTGGGCTGGTTTACAAGACGTCACATCTCAGCGCAGGCGGCGATACAGTGACGTCATCACGCCGCCTACGCTGAGACACAGACGTCGCGGACAAGAAGAGGAGGCGGCGGCGGCTGCATCAAGACATCGCAGGTGAGTATAGCTTTTTTTTTATATATATAGAAATAGGCCGTAACCTGTTGGAGTATCCCCGGCAGGTCACGGTCTATTTATTTATCTACCCCGCGTCTGCTCGTGGCCGCCCCCCGCTTCCCCTTCTGCTATGGGCCGCAGAAAGGGAAGCGGATGCCGCTGTGAGCGGCCGCGGGGATCGGTAACTTAGGCCGCGGGCCGCAAATACTACTATTATTATACTCCGGGGTCTATTCAGACCCCGGAGTATAATAATCGGAGGCCTAGGGTTGGTAAGGGAACATAAAAACCAGTGTTACTCACCTCCTGCGATCCGATGTAACTCCGAGCAGGCTTGAGGCCTGTGGTGACGTCATCAGGTCGCGTCGCCGGCCTGATCACGTGACGTGTGTGCGCAATTAAACAGGGCCGAAAGCTGCAAGGAGTGCACCGGTGTCCAGAATAGGTAAGTAACTCTGGTTTTTATGTTTGTATTCTCCCCTGGGTCTCCAATCATTATACTCTGGGGTCTGAAAAGACCCCAGAGTATAATAATAGTTCATGGGTGGTACACTATGGGGCATAATACCCTGTGCAGGGACCACTGTAGAGCATAATACCCTGTGCAGGGACCACTCTGGAGCATAATACAAGTGCAGGGGCCACTATAGAGCATAATACCGGGTGCAGGGGTCACTATGGAGCATAATACAAGTGCAGGGGCCACTATGGAGCATAATACCAGTGCAAGGGCCACTATGGAGGATAATACCAGTGCAGGGGCCACTATGGAGCATAATACCAGTGCAAGGGCCACTATGGAGCATAATACCAGTGCAGGGGCCACTATGGAGCATAATACCGTGTGCTGGGGCCACTATGGAGCATAATACCGTGTGCAGGGGCCAATATGGAGCATAATACCGTGTGCAGGGGCCAATATGGGGCATAAAACTATGTGCAGGAGTTGCTGTGGAACATAATACCGTGTGCAGTGGCCAATGCGGGGCATAATACCGTGAGCAGGGGCCACTATGGAGCATAATACCGTGTGCAGGGGCCGCTGAGAGGCATAATACAGTGTGCAGGGGCCACTGCGGGCCATAACACTGTGTAATACTGTGTGCAGGGGCTGCTGTGGAACATTATAGTGTGTGTAAATGGGGCGCTATAAACATGGGCTATGGCAGCATATTATACGCTGTCTTTTTATAGTGGTTGTGTGATGTAATTGTAGCCTTGTCACATACTGTAGACATGTACAGGACGAGGCTATAGTTACATTACATGGCCGCTATGAGATGAATTACACTATGTAAACAGAGAAGCGGTCACAGCGCTTACACAGGTACCATTCAAACAGCTGGTCAGTGGGGGTCCTGGGTTTCTGAACCCCACTGATTAGTTTATTAATGACCTGGAAAACCTTTTAATTAGTTAACACCTGGGGTATTATTAATAAGGGGCACTATTTATACAGGGTACACACGGACATTATTAATATAAAGATGCACTTGGGGGTATTATTCATTATGGGGGGTTATATCATATATTATATAATTGGGGGTAGCAGCAGAATGGGGGCTTTGTGTAGGTGAGGACAATGTGGGTTGGATGCCTGGAAAAGTGAGGAGTCAAAGATGTCTGTGCTGCAAACTTTACAGAGACAAGTCACAGCTGGGAGAAGTGGCCATGGCAGTCCAAAGGGAAGAGAAGGGAAATGTGACCGATTAGTCAGAGACGTCACCTGTAAGTCACAGAATGTTACTGCCCTGTATACACCTAAATGATAGAGGATAAATACCTGAGTGATGGGGGTCTGTCTGCTGAGACCCCCACTGAGCCTGAGAATTGGGGGTTTTTCCCCCCACTGGGTGGGAATTCAGCCTGGCCGCAGCCATATATATAGGTGTGTCACTTAGTGGATGGACGATCCTGCGTGGCTCTCATTCACTTTAATGGGAGTGCCAAAGATACCCGAAGTCCAGTACTCAGCTATCTGCGGGGCTCCTATTATAGAGAATGGGGCCACGTGGGCTCGTCCATCCACCAAGCATAAGATGTGTGAAGTTACTTTTATTGTTAATACCGTGTTGTTGATCTGATACTGAAGTAATACAGGAAGAAGAATTCTTAAAAACTGTTTTATAACTTTGTGTATTGTGTATATTGTGCGACGATAACAGCGTGTGAAGCTAGTAGCATGGAAACTCAGTTTTGTTTTTTTTTTGGGGGGGGGGGGCGTCTTTCTATAGTCCGCCTCAGGCAGCAAAGAGGCTAGGTTCACCACTGGTTGCATGCATGTTTTTTTTTTTTATACCATAACCTCTAATTGAAGCAACATGGGAGTCCCAGAAGCGTGCAACATGTCTAAAACATGCATTTCTACAGCTAAATCACATCTCCAAAAAAGTACAACTTTTTGTCATGTGATCATGTAACCCTAGCTTAAATCCTTCCTTTAGGCTCAGGCCCCACGCTGTAGAAACACTTTTTTTTGTTGCAGATTTTGCTGTGGTTTTTGCGGATTGAGGAGAAGGGAGAAGGATAAGAACTTCCTATATATTTCCCATTTCTTGTGTAGTATTCTTGGCTTTGGCTGAAAAAACCACAACAAAATCTGCAACAAAAAAAGCTGCATTTCCGCAATGTGGGGCTTCAGCCTTAGAGTGGGCCAGAGTTCTTAAAGGGGTTATACAGGGAGTTTAAAACCACTTAGCTGTTCTGGCAGATGATGATGATGATGATGATGATGATGATGATGATGATGATGATGGACCTGGGCCTTGTCACGATCCCTGGGTCATGTGATCGGAAGCAACGCTCCAACCCTCAGGCCTCTTCGCCCCCTCCTCTTTCCCCAAACTCACATGCGCTCCCTCTTCTTTCAGGGAAGGAGGAGGGGGGTGGAGCTACCCAGGGGTCAGAGTGCGTGACGATCACATGACCCAGAGGTCATAACGAGGCCAGAATCCCCAGGTCCATCATCATCCGGTACATCAGGTAAGTGGTTTTAAATTCCCAGGGCATCCCCTTTAAGGCTAAGGCCCCACATAGCGAGACGCAGCAAAAAATAAAGCGGTGGAAGTGCATTTTTCACAAACATAGAATACAGGTGACATTTCATTTTGGCTACAAAGTGAACGCTGTAAAAATGAAGCCAGTGAGAAAGCCGCACAAATACACTTTTTCTCCAATTCCATCCCATTCTGAATTTTTTGCCAGCTCCCGATACATTGTACAGAATAATAATTGGTACCACTATGAAGAACAATTTGTCCTACAAACATTAAACCCTCATATTGCCCTGTGAACTAAAAAATAGTTATGGGGTTTGGACAGCAGGGAGTCAAAATCGAAAATTGAAAAATGCTACCAGCAGGAAGGGGTTAAAACACTCAAAAACACTTTAAGTATTAGCCTGTTTTGGGGGAAGAAAAAATATCCATTTACTGTATAGGAGCAGAATGTGGCGCCAACATGGACTTGGTTGGTATTGGAAGAAGCAATGGGGTTTCCTGTGGCAGTGGCAACTACAGAATTTTAAGAAAACTTTGTAGCAGACCGTCAGCGTGCCTAGGTGAAAATGGGAAGAAGTGACTTTAAAAAAAATAGACAAAAATTTAGTCCATTTTGGGAGCAGATGCCCCATTAACATAGTATTTTTAATATGCCAACAGTGAGGCAGTGGAGGTATAAAGTACAGAATTTGAGGAAAAATTTAAATTGTGTCACAATGGAAAACCGGTGATGTGCCTAGTTGAAAGGTAAAGAGGTTTTTTTGGAAAATTATCCTTTTTTGGGAGAAAATACCACACTAACATGGCCTTGGAGGAGTGACAAACAGATACAGAATTTGAAGAGATTCTTGTCAGTGTTTCTGCCGATTGATGCTCCCCATTCACTCTGCTCCTTTCCTCCTTCCTCTCCACTGGTCTGAGCATTGAAGTGAGCAGTTTAGGATGGAGGGGGAGGCTGATAAGTGATTTTTCTGATACGAAACATTATAAAGTTTCTTATATTCACCTGTATTATTCATTTATGAAAAAACAGTTTAAGACACTTACATAGAAACTGGAAGAACCTGAACTAAGCCTAGATTCACATGACAAAATTTCATCCATAAAACTTGGTCCATGTGTAAGCTGGATTCCCTGGCCTGAACAGTATGCAGGGAGAGGGACTCCTAACATCATTGTTATCTATGAGACTAGGAGTCCCGGCCTCTCAGTGACTACATGACGGTCACTGGGAGGCAAGGACTCCTAGCCTCATAGATAACTATTATGCTAGGAGTCCCTCTTCAGACTATAACAGTGACGGCCTGTCCCCAGTGTTACAGCATTTTCTCTAACCAGAATGAGTGCAGTATTATTTCAATCAACATTAAGTGTGCACAGAGAGCTCAAACACAAGAAATTACAACTTAAATTGAGTTTTATTTAAGAATACATACATTTTTTTTACCACATTTACATTGTAAGTCAATCACAATCAAGGTCCAACCTTTGTTGACTCACATGCAGAACAATAATTATTTATAGCACCGACGTATTCCTCAGTCCCATACAGATTGTCATCATTCACATCAGTCCCTGTCCCTATTAGGGTTTACAATCTTAACTTGTAAATACAGTTTGCCCATGTGATGCTAATGCACAGATTTCACATCGGGTCTAGGTTCAGGGAAATCACCATCCCACTAGACCTTCAAGTCGAGTCCAAACTGCATCAGCATCTCACGGAGGCCCATTCTAATGAAGACAATATCCTCCACCCAATTCCAAAACATTGAGGATCAGGTTCATGTTTGAAGGTCTCTCGTAATGTGTGGATGGAATACGAGCAGGTCATTATATGTGCAGATTTCTTCACAGGTATCGTTTCTTTCACACTTCACAATCTGTAAATGAATCAGAAACACAATACAGTCTTAAAACTTATCAGAATGAGTCTCATGTTAGCTTTTGTGATCACTTTTTACCATTAGACTTTGTTCACATCTGTGTCAGAGTCTCCATAAGAGATTCTGCCGAAAATTGGCGTAGAGAAAAGTCCTGCACAGAGGACTTTTTTCTCGGCCGGTTTCAATATAAAACGCCGGACCCCATATCAGATAACTGTTTTAGCAGACGGGCTCTCCGTCGTCCAGGTCCCACGGCGGGTACGAATGATGGAGAGAACGGCGCAAGTGGAACCTTTTAAAGAGAACCTTTCATGTCATCATGAACGTGCGGTTTTATATACTGCTAGAAAGCCGATAGTGTGCTTTCCAGATATGTGCCCCGGTGGTGGAAAGTTTGTGACTTTTTAATAAAACAAAATTGGTATAGGTGCATAAGAAATATGCCCCATTATGGCAGTGGTGGGGACCCTTCCAGCCATCCCAGATAACATGGGACAGTGTCACCTTTTGGGTGCTGTCTCGTCATTTTGGACACCAGGTCTGCATTTTGAAAACAAAGATAGGGTTAAAGGGGTTGTCCAGGAAAAATGGACAACCTGTTTAAGTTTTAAATTGAACAGGGACAGTGAAAAAAAATTTAAAAAAAAAATCATACTCACTTTTCCCCGATGCTCCGGTGTCTCCCTGCATGGTCCTGGCTTCTTGGTCCAATGCTGACATGTGGCAAAAGTCCCAGCCACACGTGAACCCTGAGGCATGCGATGTCACTACCTTTGACATCACGGGTCTCTTTCTGAGGCCGCTGATTGGCCTCCACGGTCACGTGACTGCTGAGACCAATCAACATTTTCAGCAGAACTCAGGAAGAGACCTGTGAAAAGTCACCAGAGCAAAAGGACCAGAACGCACCTGGAGAATTTTTTTTTTTTTTTTCACCTCCTCTGGTTGTCCAGGCATATACTGTACACAACTGCTATACACAGTTCATCTACACACACAAATCTTCTATGCAGCACACACCACTCTGCCATACACAGTTCAGCTACACACACAAATCTGCTATACACAGTTCAGCTACACACACAAATCTGCTATACTACACACACACCGCTCTGCTATACACAGTTCAGCTACACACACAAATCTGCTATACTACACACACACCGCTCTGCTATACACAGTTCAGCTACACACACAATCTGCTATACTACACACACCGCTCTGCTATACACAGTTCAGCTACACACACAAATCTGCTATACAGCACACACCGCTCTACTATATACAGCTCATCTACACACACAAATCTGCTATACAGCACACACTGCACTACTACACAGCAGGCTCTACCTGCTTAGGAAGCTGAGAGCCTTTGGAATCCGGGGGGCACTTCTTAGAACTTTCTTCAACTCGGTAGTGGCATCAGCCATCTTCTGTGGAGTGGCCTGCTGGGGGAGCAGTATATCAACCAGGGATAGGAATAGACTCTACAAGGTGATTAGAAGGGCCAGCTCTGTCCTGGGGAGCCCACTGGACCCAGTGCAGGTGGTGGGTGACAGAAGGATACTGTCCGTGGTGAGCTCCATGCGGGAGAAGAAGTCCCATCCCATGCATGAGACTGTGATAGCGCTGGGCAGTACTGTCAGTGACCGACGGCTCCACCCTAAGTGTGAGAAGGAGCGCTATCGGAAGTCTTTCCTCCCCACCGCGGTCAGGCTGTACAACCAACACCGACCTAAGCGGAGATCATTACACACAGAGAACTGAAATATCTCTCTGCTTGTTATATTCCCCCCCCCCCCCCCTCTGCTACGTCCTATCTGTCTGTCTGCTATTAATGTAATGCCTCTCACCTTGGAACATTCCTGTACATGTTGTATTTGTATTTGTATCTGCTTATCTTATCTTTGCTGTTGTAACACACTGAATTTCCCCATTGTGGGACTATTATTATTATTATTATTATTACTACATACACAGGGCCATATTTTCCACTGTACACTGAGGGTGCAATGATTAGAGCGTCCACTGGGGGGCGATCACTGGGAACAGCTTGCAGTTCCTTTACCCTTATTGTTTATTTCGCACTCTAGTGGCCAGTGTTTGGTTTGCAGCCCCCTCACTTCTACATGTGTAGTACATAGTCAGTGACTGACGTCATTGTTGCTCTCAGCACCTCTCGCGCTGTCATGATTTGCTGCACTTACACAAGTTCCTCACAACGAGGCACCAACATCAGGGGCGTGGTTAAAGTGTCACTTGCCAACCAATACATGGCTGCACCATTCTTCCGCCAACCCCAGCCTTAGAATCACATGACTTGGCTGTAGCCGGTCACGTGCTCGTGCTGCTGTCATGGCTGATGCAGAGAGTAGTAAAGCTCTTAGCGGGCTGCTGAACGGCATCGCACAGAACAGATACTATGGCAACACGGAGATAACGGAGGAGCTGCTCAAGAGGGAGCTGTACCCGGAGCTGCCGGCGGACGAGTTCAGGGCCCTGTATGACAAGATGCAAGGCATCATCAAGGTACCGGGACCAACCACTCACAGGGATGGGGGGATAGCGGAGAGACCACTGACAGGAATGGGGGGGGGATAGCGGAGGGACCACTGACAGGAATGGGGGGGGGGGATAGCGGAGAGACCACTGACAGGAATGGGGGGGGATAGCGGAGAGACCACTGACAGGAATGGGGGGGGATAGCGGAGAGACCACTGACAGGAATGGGGGGGGGATAGCGGAGAGACCACTGACAGGAATGGGGGGGGATAGCGGAGAGACCACTGACAGGAATGGGGGGGATAGCGGAGAGACCACTGACAGGAATGGGGGGGGGGGATAGCGGAGAGACCACTGACAGGAATGGGGGGGGGGGATAGCGGAGAGACCACTGACAGGAATGGGGGGGGGGGATAGCGGAGAGACCACTGACAGGAATGGGGGGGGATAGCGGAGAGACCACTGACAGGAATGGGGGGGATAGCGGAGAGACCACTGACAGGAATGGGGGGGGGATAGCGGAGAGACCACTGACAGCGATGCTGTGTGGCTCGATGAGAGGAGGTACTAGGGCGGGAAGCATGAGGTGTGACATGGTGTGTGGGCATAACTCGCCTGCTCAGAGGGCAGCAATTCTTTTTATACCTAAAAGCAAGTGTGTAAGTGTAATATGGCAGCAGAACACGCTAAGCTCACATCTGTGCCGGAGTCTCTGCTGCAGCATCCGCCAGAAAGTGGCAGAGAGAAGACTCCTCCGCTTTCAGTATAGTCAATGGTGTCCGCAGGTAACTGCTGGTTTAGCGGTCCGGCTCTCGGTTATTCTGGTCCCCGGCACATATGTGAACCTGGCCTAAAGTGGGTGATTTCACAAAGCTGGACTGGTTTGTATGGATTTATTCACCATAAAGATGGGATTGTGTCAATGTCCGCTCTGAGTCCTCTGTTCATACAAACAGCAATCCTGTCATGGGCTGTACTTGTAAATGTGAAAACGTTACAGGTGCCACAATATGGCGACACAAAGGCTTTTCATTTTTTAAAAGGTATCAAAACATTACAAATATTATATAAATTTGGTATTGCTGTGATCGTACTGACCCACATAATACAGATAACGACATTCTTACCACATAATGAATGCCATAAAAATTAAATCCAAATTAAATTGGTGGAAATGCATTTTTTTTCCAATTCCACCTCATTCTGAATTTTTTTTCCAGTACATTGCACAGGATATTGAATGATGCCAATAAGCCATCATGGCCAAAAAAAAAAAAAAAAGATGGCTCTTTGAAGGTGGGGAGGAAAAAACAGATATGCAAAAACGAAAATTGGCTTTGTCTTTAAAGGGAATCTATCATTAAAAAAAACACTTTTAAGCTAATGGCACGTCGTCTTCTCCCAGCCGTTTCTGTAAAAATCAGTTTCTTCAATTATGGAAATGATCCTCACGGAGCACCCGGGGCGTTCCTCCGTGGCAGCGAGCACCAATCGTGTCACCGCCCATTAGTCTGTTGTGGTGACTCCCATCTTGGTCTTCTCTTCTATTTCCTCTGACACAGCGCTGGACGGCAGCGACTGCACATGACAGGCCGCCATTTTCCAGTGGTCTGTACTGTGCCTCTTGTGAAAGACCACAGGAAAATGGTGGTGGTCCAGCGCTGCGTCAGAGGAAGTAGAAGAAAGAAGATACAGAGAAGACCAAGATGGGAGTCACCACAACAGACTAATGGGCGGTGACAAGCGATGATGCGGTGCATGCTCGCTGCCACGGAGGAAGGCCCCGGGTGCTCCGTGAGGATCATTTCCATAATTGAAGAAACGGATTTTTACAGAAATGGCTGGGAGAAGACAACAAGGAAAGGTAGGAGTAGAATGGCCCTTTTTAAAGGCCATTCCAACGTGCCATTAGCTTAAGTGTTTTTTTTTTTAATGATAGATTCCCTTTAAGGGGTTGTCCAGGATCTGAAGGTAATTGATACTGATGACTTATCCAGCTGCAGGACACCATATATAAGTTATATGCCCGGAGGCAAATCTACTCCTGTTCCAGTGAATGGGAGCAGGACTCCAAATGCCACACTACAGTGTACGGAGCTCTGTACACTGTATATAGCTTCTGGTCCATAGATTGAAGTGGTGATGCCTGGAACTGCAGGCCCTGCTCCCATGTCAATGGGTGCTTCTGGCTGTATACCTAGTATGTGGCCTTCAACAGCTAAAACATCTGATCTGGTTGGGGTGTTGGACCCTGACCAATCTGATAATGATGACCTATCTGAGGCTAATCTGCGAGTTAACCTGCAGCAGAAAGCCAAAACTCTGCTCTCTGGCTACTAATGACTTTTACCTCAATTACAGTTAATTAATGATTATTTATGGAAACTCCCCTTTTTACATGCCACACACCCCACAAACCAACCCCACCCCCCATTTATATGCCATGCCATGCCACTGAAATTTCATTCTGGGTAGTGACACATCAGCACTTGTGTGTTCATTGCGTGCCGAGGGGCTGTATAATCACGTGCCGAGGGGCTGTGTAATCACGTGCCGAGGGGCTGTGTAATCACGTGCCGAGGGGCTGTGTAATCACGTGCCGAGGGGCTGTATAATCACGTGCCGAGGGGCTGTGTAATCACGTGCCGAGGGGCTGTGTAATCACGTGCCGAGGGGCTGTGTAATCACGTGCCGAGGGGCTGTGTAATCACGTGCCGAGGGGCTGTGTAATCACGTGCCGAGGGGCTGTGTAATCACGTGCCGAGGGGCTGTGTAATCACGTGCCGAGGGGCTGTATAATGACGGGACGAGGGGCTGTATAATGACGGGACGAGGGGCTGTATAATCACATGCCGAGGGGCTGTATAATCACGTGCCGAGGGGCTGTATAATCACGTGCCGAGGGGCTGTATAATCACGTGCCGAGGGGCTGTGTAATCACGTGCCGAGGGGCTGTATAATGACGTGCCGAGGGGCTGTGTAATCGCGTGCCGAGGGGCTGTGTAATCGCGTGCCGAGGGGCTGTGTAATCGCGTGCCGAGGGGCTTTATAATGACGTGCCGAGGGGCTGTATAATGACGTGCCGAGGGGCTGTATAATGACGTGCCGAGGGGCTGTATAATGACGGGACGAGGGGCTGTATAATGACGGGACGAGGGGCTGTATAATCACATGCCGAGGGGCTGTATAATGACGTGCCGAGGGGCTGTATAATGACGTGCCGAGGGGCTGTATAATGACGTGCCGAGGGGCTGTATAATCACATGAGGAGGGGCTGATTTCTATCCACTGGCAGTAAGCAGAATGAATGACAGCAAGCAGTGATCTAGAAAACCGTGATTAATTGATAAAGAAAGTATAAATTGGAAAATTGTAGAACTTTTTATTTATACAAATAATAACGTTTGTCTCTCAATATTGTGCTGAAACTGGACAACCCCTTTAATGTGTATGGGCTGCTTATATGTTTCCATGTTTAGGTCTGTATATCTGGCCAGTATACACAGTATGGCGGTTTTTATCCCGGTCACCGCGCCCTCTATGAAGTGTTGTACAAACAAACATTCCCCTTATTTCTCATCCAGTCCTACTAAGGTCAGATACTTAGTCAGAGCCGGCTGTAGCAGGGTCGGACACGTTTTCACCACATGTTGTTTTATGCTGGCAGATCTTATGGTCTTTTGCGTTTGTTTGGTATATTCTGTATACCTCTAGTATATTCCTACTAGCCCAGTCACATCCTAATGGGGAGGGAGGACATAACGAAATTACATTTCCCATGGCCTCTCCACTGTCTGCAGAGCGGTCTTTCAATGGAGAGAAGTAAATGCCGACATGGCGGCCCCTTGTCCGTCACCCATGATGATAACATGCCATGGCTGTAATTGTATTCTGTCCTCAGCTTAGCTGCACACGGACATTTACAGTCCGGAAAATATACTATGTATGTTGGTAGGAATATGCTACAGTATGTATACTGGTCGTATTTCCCACACTGAACTGTCTGGACACCCGGACTCAGTGTCGTAGTTATCTATGCTGCTGCGACCCCGTAGTACTACTACCCCGTAATGTAATCATAAAGAACTGTAATTCTGTCATGGGCTCACTCCTTCAGCACCATATTACAGTACTGGGGCAAATTTATAAAGACTGGTGTATTGTATGCCAGTTTTAAGAAAAGGCCCGAATGGGGCAGGGAACCAGAGATTTATGAAGAGACTGGCGTGAGTTATAATAAATCAGTCGAGCCAAGTCTTCCCTGCCTTGGCTCACCCTGCTGCCTACATTCACACAAAGCACCAAACATGCTCCTCAATATCGTCCCTCTATGTCAGTTTTAATAGATAAATCTACCAGAAAAGGCCTCTGTATGAAGTCGGAGACACACAGGGTACACTAGGGTCTCATAGACTCCCACTCAATACTACATATACACATTAAAAACTAGTTATCAATGCACATCCCTTTAAGCTCATATTCCTTTAAGTGAAGTGAGCATATGATGATGTCATTCTTATTTGTATACTTAGAGAATCCAGATGGTGCCAGCAGGTGGCGCTCTTGCTAGTCCTGTCTGCCATGTTGGTTGTTTTGGCTGCTGTATAGATTGTAGCCACATCTCTGCCCTATTTCCCCATAGATCTTGTGCCATACATCTGACATGCGACATATCCCATCTCTATTCCGTCTGGCTTCCACACTTAGGATACATTCACACGACCGAGGTGCAAAATGGCCTTGAAAAACATCAATTTTCCACAGCCATCTTGCACCCGAGGGGCACTTGTTTTCATAGACCCCACATACATTTGAGGGTCCTTGAAAATAGACAAAAATAAAATATAACCTATATTTTGACAGTCATGTGACTAGCCCCCATTCACTTGCATTGAATTTAATGCTGCCACGTGATGTGAGTTAACAAAAAATGGACGTCACACGGCCGTTCTTCACAGCAATGTGGGTATAGCTTTATGTACTTAGCAAAGGGGAGCCAAGTTAAAACTCCTCTCCCTTTTAAGACCATTTTAGGCCCAATAGTTTGTGCTTCTCACTCCTAAGGCGAGGTTCACACTTGTGCTGGGCTCTCCGGGGACCCAAACAACAGAGAACCCGTCCGCTAAAACTGCAGTTCCCCGCGGACCCCATAGACTATAATAGTCCATGCGGGACTTTTCTCTCCACCAATCTTTGGCACATTCTGCAGCAGAATCTCCTACATAGAGGTGAACCTAGCCTATATCGCATACAAATAAAATTAAGAAAAAATTCTGCCAGGAGGAGCTAAGGAGCTTACTGTATACAGTTATATAAGGCATCATGCACATGACCAAGTGGGTGCCGATTTTTAAGAGGAAGACACTTGGATTACGTTCAGATGACATCTGCGTGCACTCCCTGCTTCGTTCATTTCTAAGGAAGGGGGGAGTTCTGTCCCGTCCCGATCCAGTATCACATCACGGGGCAGGATAGGACCCGCTCTATAAGGATCCCATCGAAAGGAGCATCTGAGACCCCTCAAGAGAGAACCTGTCATTAGGAATGGGGCGCCTAAACAAGCAGCATGTCCTTATGCTGGTGCTATAAGGCCCACAAATTTTCAATCTCAGACCTCCCCCCGACCTGTGAAGAGTGTGATTACTGAGTCCCCCCAGCCCTTATGTCTTACAGTCCCCCAGTAATTGTTAGGACCCCCTGTCCTACTGGGCCCCTGGGCACATGCTTGGGTGGCACCAATGTTATGTCTCCCTTGTTTAACTTACCAGAGACTAGTCCTGGACTCCTCTTCAACCACTCCTGCCATGTGCACATTACGCCATAGAAGCCAAAGAGAGCGCTCCGCACCTTTTTGACTGCTGGGACTGATCTAAATCATGTTAAAAATGATCAAACTCCTCAGCAGAGCAACCGATGGGACTGAAATTACTAGATTCGGGGCCTAATCTCTGGCTGCAAAAGGACCTGCTACTGGTATAGGGGCCCCAAACCTGCTGACAGGTTCCCTTTTAAAGTGCTTGTCAAACCAGTTACACTTGACCGTTCCCGCACCACTTCAGTTTCGATGCTTCCCGTTCCCCTGACAGTCTTTGTACTTCTTGCTCCATCAATGACATTCCATACCAGTCATGTGACCACTGCTGCCAATCAAATCTGTCATCCTGTTTGTACATTGCAGAATTAGTAAATTGATGGAAACCGCAGCAAAGACACGTTGTGCTATGTTCACACTAGTGTTCATCCTTCCACTAAAGAACCTGCAGAACCCATAGACTATAATGGTGCTGGTCTGGTTTCCGCTGATTTTATACTGAAAGATTCCTCCGTGCAGGACTTTTTTCTCCAATGATTTTAGATGGAATCTGCAGCGCAGACTCCAACGCAGATGTGAACTCAGCCTTACCAGACACTGTAATGGGGTGCATTACTGAAAATCACAGGAGTGCAGATGCTTTAGGAGACATTCACACCTTTTACCATGCTGGGTTTCTCTTGAGATATTGTTTTACACTGTGACTATAGGGGCAACTATTAAAAAAAAAAAAATAAATAAAATTTGGCTGCCTTTCTCTTTTATGCCACTAGATGGCAGCAGTAAGTCACACAATTCCCCCCATGGTGCGGCCATGTCAGTACTGTAACTGTATTTACAAGCTACAAGTCCTAAGCATCTGCATTATCACCCACATCTACCTACATTGTTACATATGTCACTACTATACGCATCAGAAATCAAATAAATCTATGCTCGCCATTTAACCACTTAAGAACATGGCAATTATCTGTTTTTGTGTTTTAATTTTTTTTCCTCCCTGTGTTCCAAAAGCCATAACTTTTATCATGCGAGGGCTTATTTTTTGCAGAATAATTTGTACTTCATAATAATAGCCTCATTTACTATTTCATACAAATATATTGGGTAGATATTAAGAATGCGATAAAAATGAAAAAAAAAAACACCATTGCACTATTTTCTTACTGCTGTTCGTTCTTACGATGTTCACTCTTCGGTAAAAATGATAGGTTACCTATATTCTGCAGACCAGTACGATCGCCGATACCAAATTTATAGTTTTTTTCATGTAAAAGAAAAATTGAAAATATAAAGAAAAACAAAACCTGTCTTTTCATCTCCATATTCTGATACCTGTAATGTTAGAAATATTTCCATGTTCAGCGATGTAAGGCATCCTGTTTTGCGGGGTAAGTTGTAGTTTTTATTGATATCACTTTGGGGGACTTATGATGTTTTGATCATTTTTCTACAAATTTTTTTTTCGAGATAATGCGTCGAAAAACGTCTATTTATTTAGAATTTTTTTTTTCTGCTCCAGCATTCTCCATATTTGGGAGACAGGGATACCTGATTTGTTTATATTTATTTTTATATGTAATCTAAGGAAATTGGGTTACTCTTCTTTTTAAAATCTTTTTTTATATTTAAAACTGCAATCTACTTTTTTTTTTTTTTTTTTTGTATTAGCGATCCATTCGCTAATACAATATATATAGCGATACTACAGAATTGTAGTGTATTGTAAGATTCCTATAGCAGCATGTCATAGAATTGTCCCAAAGACAGGCCCCCGCTGTCCACCGATGACGTGCCAGTGGTCGGAGATCCAGACCAATATGGCCAATGCACTATCTTGGTCACAGTTGACTGAGGCATCTAAGGGGTTAATAGTTGTGATTGGTGCTGTCACCAGTCGCGGCGGTTGTGGCCGATACCCGTCCTGTATGAAGAGGGCTCACCATGTCACAATGTGATTGTACAGCACATTAAGGGGTTAAAGGTATGTTCACTTGTACTGTATGTAATACACACCAGAAAAATCTGATGCGTTTTTTTTTCACATAGAACCCAAGGCTGACAGTATAGATGGGGACCCTATAGACTGCACGCTACGTTTGCAGTGGGTCAGCATGCTTTTGTAGCCCCATTCGATATGACTAGTCCGCCTGAGGACACCTACCATGGTTTCAGGTCTGTTTCTGGTGCTGAAACCACAGCAAGATCGAGCAGGAAGGTTATTTTGTCTGCGCACTGAAAATAAGCGTCTGCCGCTGACTTATTCAGGTCATTCTCATGACTTGTACTTTGGCCTTCTGGGTGAGTTCACTTGAAGTGCTGCAGTTGCAGTTTTATTTATGGGGTTTTCTCACTAACCTAAGATTGTCCAATCTTCCAAAAATATCGCCGTCTGTCATTGACTTCAATTATGGGAACTTCATCTTTCAAAATATATTCTTGTACCAGTGGTCCATGTGTCTCTGTTGTCTCTAGAAGTCCTTACCGGTGGCAGGCTCCACTTGTGGCTCTTGCATCTGGTGGTCACACATGTGCAGTTCACTCTTTCTCCCCTCATCTCTCAATGCAAAGCTTGTTGCACACTAGTTGTACTTCCTTGCACATGCGCTCTTGCTCCCACATTGCTGACTACATCACAGAGAATTATGGTGGAGGAGCAGCAGCAGCTCTAGGCATAGCCCACACACACAGCTTGGATCTACAGATCCCTTGGGGACACTGAAAGGTGATAGAAGTACTGACTTGTGCAAATAGATCTGAATACAATTTAAAAGGTCACAAATTTTTCAGACAATGTAGTCGCACTAAGTGTCTCCTTCCTTCCTAATTTGCTTTACACTCCCCGTTACTAAGGAAGGTCTGTCTTTAGAAACCAACAGGCTTAAAGGAAGTCTATCATTCGCAAAAACAGTTTTAAGCTAATGGCACGTTGGAATGGCCTTTAAAAAGGCCATTCTTCTCCTACCTTTTCCTTGTTTTCTTCTCCCAGCTGATTCCAAGATATTTTGTTTCTTCGTGTATATAAATGAGCACCCGGGGCGTATCTTCTCTTCGGCAAGCAACCATCGCGTCATATCTTCTCACCGCCCCTTCGGCCGTTGCGGTGACTCCCCTCTTGGCCTTCTTTCTTCTTACTTCTCGCTCTCAGCGAATTTTCGCGACTGCGCATGCGCAATCTGCTCTGCCACGCTCTTGTGACAGACCACCGGAAAATGGCGGCCGATTGCGCAGTCACGAAAATTCGCTGAGAGAGAGAAGTAAGAAGAAAGAAGGCCAAAAGGGGAGTCACCGCAATGGCCGAAGGGGCGGTGAGAAGATATGACGTGATGGGTGCTCGCCGAAGAGGAAGTACGCCCCAGGTGCTCCGTGGTGCTCACTTACATACACGAAGAAACAAATTATCTTGGAATCGCCTGGGAGAAGAAAACAAGGAAAGGTAAGAGAAGAATGGCCTTTTTAAAGGCCATTCCAACGTGCCATTAGCTTAAACCTGTTTTTGCGAATGATACTCTTCAAGGGAGTCTGAACTAAGGAAGAGGAGGGGCATATTACTCTTTACAGGAAGTGGAAGGGAAGGGGCAGGTCTCTCTTCACAGCCTTTGTATATTTGCACACATCTTTACTGCACTGTGTGGCCTGTCTGTATACTGCTCTTCAGCTTCTCACAATGACTTTAAGGAAGCAGTATCTACTTCTGACTAGCTGCTTGTGTTATTGCTGACGGGATGTTGAGAATAGACACTAAGCAGCTTTCCTATTTGTACTCAAATTTCTCTTTTTCTGTGCCAGGGATCTTTTTAGCTGTATCACTACCTGGATTTGCAGTCCAATGACCCTGGATCTCCTATATTTTATAGTCTCTTAGTTATTTGTTTGCTATTTTACAGTTACGCCTGGCAGAATTAAAGGTAAAGAATCCAGTAGTCGTAATAATGGATGGGGAGTGGTTCGGCCTGATCTGTACTGTGCTCACCCACTGCCTCAGAGAGAAATATAAAATGTGTTGCAGCCATAATGGGGCTATTAGCAGTGGAAAAACTGATAGGACACCATGTATGCAGGCATTTACAGCCAGAGAACAGACTGCCCTACAGATATTTCCAGTTTTGATGAAAAATCAGGTACCACCAATCCTGTGGGAGAGATCTGCAGTACCATTCTTGGCCACTTGCACAGTCAAGGGAGCTGTTCTACCTCCAGCACTGCTGCTGCTGATCGGTAGAGGTGTGAGGAGTTGGATCCCCATTGTTCAGATATTGATCATATATTCGTTAGTAAAAAATCCTGGAAAATCCCTTTTAACCTTTATGGTCTGGTGTAATGTAAGGTGCTTTTACTAATCGGATAGTCCCTGTAATGTATGTGAAAAATGTCTGCTTCTTTAGAAAACCACACTCCATTCTTCTACATTTGTGTGGTCTTTGCAGCATCGGTCTGATGTTACTCAGAATCCAGTTTACCCCTGACTTCCTTTTTGTCGCTAGGATTGGCCCCTCAGCTACAGGGAAGCTTTATGGCCCCCTCGGGCACCAGGGCCTGGGTGCTCCGGCTACCTCTGTACCCCCTTATACCCCCTATAACCCTCTTTATAGCTCTTCGACTAGAGGAGGACGGAGACTGTTCTCATTTGTCCTCCTGTATTATACTAAGAAGTCAGAGTAATTCCTTCTCTCCTTATAAGGGTAAAATATTCTTGAGATCTTCCGCAATGCTCAGCGTTCCCTTCAGTTTCTGTTCTCTAGGCTTCTTAGTTGAAGCTTTAAGGTAAAAACTTTTATCTTTGGAAATACTTGAAGATTCCATGAAAAATATTCTACGTACCAAAAATATTTTTGACCTTTTTTCTTTTTTTATCCCACTTCTACAATTTTTTTGTAGAAGTTGTATTTTTTTTTATCAACTGTTTTTATAAAACAAGTACAAAACACACACAGCAAACCAACAAGGCAAAGCCTATGGCCGGAGGATATACAGTCCAGAGAAAGATCTTAAAATTGCTATTGGAGTTTGTACAGTTTCCATGTTTTTATAGATCTCTGCTCGTTGATTTATAGTTTGGTAGCACAAAATAGTTTTAGTTTTCCAAGTTATTTTTTAACTTACTATGAATTCTTTCACTACATGAATTATATCACTGGTGAAAAACACAAGGAACAAAATATCTAAGCCATCCAAAGCCAGAATCTCTCTGTGGATTTTTTTTTTCTTTTCTTTTGTTATACTTTGGTTTGCTCTTTGGCTTTCTCTTGCTCTCGCGTCCTCTCTCCTCTTTTGCACTCTTATGTTTTGTAATACTTTTTCTTGCTCCCTCACTTTTTCTCTCTCTCCCTCTCCTGCTTTCTTATGTTTTCTTATACTTTCTTTTCCTCTCTCATTTTCGCTCGCTCTCTCTCTCTCCCCTCTTCTTCTTGTTTCCTTATTTGTGCACCTCTCTCTCTCCTCTTCTTGTTTCCTTATTCATTCTTTCTTTCTCTCGCTCTTTCTTTCTTTATCTCTCTCTCCCCTCTCTTGCTTTCTTATGTTATACTTTCTTTTGCTGTCTCGTTTTCTCTTGCTCTCGTGCCTCTCTCTCCCTCTTTCTTTTTCTCTCTCTCTCCTCTTCTTGTTTCCTTATTCATTCTCTCTCCCCCTCACTCTCTCTCTTTCTTTCTCTCCCTTTCTCTCTCTCTCTTCTTCTTGTTTTCTTATTCATTCTCTCCCTCTTTGCGCCCTCGTTTTCGCTCTCACTCTCTTGCACTCTTGTTTCCTTATACTTTCTCTCTTGCACTCTTCTGTTTCCTTATTTCTTTTGCTCTCTCGTTTTCTCTTGCTCTCATGCTCGCTCTCTCTCCCCCTCTCTCACTTTCTTTCTCTATCTCTCTCTCCTCTTGTTTCCTTATTCATTTTCTCTCTCTCGCACTCTCTCATCTTCTTTTGCTCATGCATTCCCTGATAAGGAATTTTGGTTTTGCGCCATCATTTTCGCTCTCGCTTTCTCTTGCACTCTTCTGTTTCCTTATACTTTCTTTTGCTCTCTTGCTTTCTCTTGCACTTGTGCCCTCTCTCTCTCTCTCTCTGTCTGTCTCTCTCTCTTCATCTCTGGCCTTTTCTCTCTTTTTCCTTCTCCTTTGCCCATGCATTCCCCGATTCCCTGATATTTTGGTTTTGCTTGCGGTGCTATGATGTGGTGTTCCATAGAAGCCAATCTCAGAAGTTTAATTACTTCTTTAGAAAGAAAACATTGGCACAAATTATGGTAAGACCCTGTTTATTGTTTTTAATGTCAACAGCCAAGTGTGAACAAGACATTCAATGGTTTTGTTGAGAAGACATCGCCTGATCATATGTTCTGTTGGTCGTTCACCCTTCATAACTCCTTCTGTGAAACAGAAGAGAGAGGCGGCCGGGAGCTTCTCGTACACATCTGATGGACCGCAGCCATCTTTGTAATACATGAACAGACATCCTCCTGAATTACTGATCCCTCCGTCACGCCCCACAAGTTTCCAGATTTATTTCCTCACCTGTTGTAAATAACTTCTCTACTTACATTGCATTTTGTTATTTTTAAAGTTTCTAAGATCCTTTGAAGGTCCATGTCTTTTGTGTATAAAAGGTCTGTGAATTTTCAGTTTTTAGTATTACACCATGTCTGAAGAAGAGAGCTACCATCAAATATACTCAGTTAGCCTCTAAAAGGCATCGCCTGATTTCTTCACTCTTCCACTACTTTCTATGGCTAACAAGGTACAACATTATACTACTAATGGCTACCATGTAATACTACGCTTCTGCTGCAGGGGAAGTTCCTGGTAGGCTTCATCGTCCCCCAAGAAATTCAGTTGTTTTGGGAGGAGACCCTTGGGTACATGATAGCTACATTTTGTCAGGGGTCCAGATGAGACGGCCCTGTAAAGAGTTGCTGTGCACTTTCCTGACATGTCTATTGATAGTGAATATACTCAATGACGAAAAAAATACTCGCCCAGATAGAAGTGTCAGATTGCTGCCAAACTTGGCATGCAGTTATGTATCAGGCAGATATGTAACTAATTACAGGTGGTCTGATTAGACACTGAGCCTTGCCACAAGAGGGCGTAACAATGTTTCCTCTGCTGCACTATAAAAAGGTTCTCAGGTGCTTCTCTTGGGTGGTTTACCTATCTATGAGAGATTGACTGCTAGACATGCCTCTATGATGCACTTGAAGACATTTTCCCCAGTCTGACCTACCTGTATTGGAAGCCATGGTTACTGGACGGCACGAACACATGGTGAGCAGGCTCTACATGGCCCAATACAGAGCGTTGACGACCAACCACTGTTGTCTTTGTTTGCAGTGGAGTTGTGAACAAGAAACCTAGACTGCTGTGAACTGGAACCGTATCGTCTTCCAAGGTTCTGTTTGGGAGGCCTCATGTTGAGTTCCTCAGTCCTGCCTTTGAGTGATACTCTGCTCCAAAATACTGATGTGATGATCTCACATACACCAGTTGGTTCCCCCTAGTAGTAATACAAGGGACACTAACAGCTCCGTGATATGTGCAGACCTCCTGCAGCCACATGTCAGAGCGGACAACTGGTATTTTCAGCAGGATAATGCTCCCCCACATACAGCAAGGGATTCCCAGGAATGTTTCCACCAGCACTCCTTCGTATGCCCGGTCACCAGATTTATAGGACCAGCTGGGACACCAGCTTCATCACCCTACAAGTGTGCAGGATCTACAGGCCCAGCTGCAACATCTGTGGGCAAATGTGCCGCACGATACCATACAGAACCTGTATACCGCCATGTCCTGCCGTATCTCATCTTGTATCCAGGCTAGAGGCAGCTCAGCAGGGTCCTAGAGCCTCCTCTCAATTAAAAGAAATTTCCAAATAAACTCCTTTGGCTCTAATATTGTGATAATTCTGGAGCATCTTGTCTTAGACTCCATGTACATGACTGAGTGTGTTTACGATGTGGGGCCGAATTGGCAGAAAAAAGCAGTCTTGAGTGACATCCAAGTATATTCATGTTTATGGGGGCTTCCGACTCATTCCGTTCCGATGACACAGATGATTATAGAGCAGATCCTATCCAGCACGTGTCATCCGAACGGAATGAATCTGAAGCTACCATAGGCGTGAATGCACTCGGATGTCGCTACTAGTGTCATCCAAGTGCATTCTGCTTCCATCTTGGCCCCACATTGGAAGCACATTCTGTTGTGTACATGGGGTCTTAGACCTCACGTTGTGCTATTCCTCTGATATTCCTCTTGGAAATGCATGAATGCATTTATAACTAGGTGTTAACACTTCCCTTGTCAATCGGCTATGTCCCTAAACAGCCTTTCAGCGCTGATGTCCTCCTTAGAATACAGGTGTAAGAGACGCGAGGCTTCACTTACCTGGAAATATAACAAAATGATTTGTTGACTAGGAAGCATTATCATAGTCATTGCCTTTAGTGGGACTGGAATTGGATTTCATTGATGGAAAAATATTTGGCAGACGTAGAAAATATTTAGCTAAAGATAATCCTGTCCTCTTTGGCACAGAACAGCTTGGTACATTTCCACGACAAAAGGTTTCAGTGCAAGGCTCGGAAACCAATATCTGATAGACAGGCGGCTCTATTATTCAGCACCTTCCCGACAACAAATACATTTTGTATTGAAGTTTCCTTCCTTGCTCCCTGGTGTCAGCCTGTGTGGAGAGGGAGGACGGAGGCTGAAGGGTCTCTTAAGCAGAGACTTGACCTTACAGCAGTGTTTGGAGCAGCAGGAGGATTGGCAGCGCTCCGACCTATTCATACAGCTCAGCAGTGCCCTGCGCTCAAGTAATCTCTTCAATGGTTTTATCTTTGTGCTCTGATCCCAATGTCCGCACATTACCGGGGCCGTCATCCTGACAAGTATACATATATCATGGCGGATTGACATTTCAGCAAATCCTACAAGAGGAGACACTTTGTGTACTTATTACCGCTAGTACATCTAGGGGGTCTATAGTATAGGAGGAGTAATGCTTAGTAAGCAGAGGGTATGGTATGGTGCTCAGTATTACAAAGTGACCCCCCAAGAGATCTCTGGGACGTACTTTATATGAATGTATCCTGCCCCATGGAGGAGCATCTTTCCACCTATGCAAACCATCATATGCGAAAGTTTTAGACAGGTGTGGGAGGGGGGATGCTCCAAAATGAGAATGCTTTCAGAAGTAGAAGGGTTAATAGTTTATTTTTATCAGTTAACAAAATGAAGTGAATGAAAAGAGAAATGTGACCTTTACCCTTTGCCTTCCATCAGTTCTTCTCGGTACTTGCAGACAATTTTTGGCAGAACTGGGCAGGGAGATTGTTCCCGCCATCTTGACGAACTTCTGTGGATGTAGGCTTGCTCCAATCCTTCTGTCTCCTCAGGTCACCCCAGACAGACTGGATGATGATGAGATCAGGGCTATATCTGTGGGGGCCGGATCATCACTTCCAGGACTCCTCCTCCAAAGGGCAAAGGTCACACCAAATATTGATGGGATTTACAATTCACTTTTCTTCATTCCATTCATTTTCTTAATTGACAAAAATAAACTATAAGGGTAGTTTCACGCAGTGGAAAAGAGCACAGTGTTTGAGGTGGATTCTGTCTTAAAATTAGCACCAAATTTCACCCTGAATTTGCCTCCTGTTGTACTCAGTGGAAAACATAGATTGAAGCAGGAAGCTGAAAAAATAATCATCCTGCTCGATCTCCCTGTGGATTCCACGGATTGACCCACTCTCAAAGAGCCATTTACCTGAGCCTCATCAGGGATTGTTAATATTTGTTAATCCAAACATCTATCCAGACATAGTTTCCTGGAAGGGTAGACAAGATTTTACTTTAATACAGGCATCGCCTGGTGTTTCAGCCCATGCTGTGATTTCCTGCTCTGGTAGAGGCAGAAAAAACTGCATCATTCAGCTTATGGCTGCTACAGAAACCACACGCTAGGCCTACATGAACATGAGCAGCAACAGGTCTGTGGAAAAATTGCACAAGCGGTACATCATGGATGTTATCTGTGTGCCCACCTGTGCCTCTACGGACCCATTGATATCCTTCAGAGAGCCTGGACCATGTAATGGGCAGGTATGGGACATGTCCTGAGTTTTGCCCCAGGCTCATGGCTGCATACACGGACCTATGGTAATACACAGACGTGTGTATGGGGCCACAGAAAATAATGAATCCGTGTGCTAGCCGTGAAAAACACGGCCATCACACTGACCAAGCACATGGATCCTAAGTTCTGACTTTTCTTGAGGTTTTTTTGTCTGCGATCTTTGTCTCCTGTTGAATTTTGAGTACTTTTCAGCTACAGATAACTAGTTAAAAGGGTTATCCAGGGTTTGGAGCAACCCATGGGGTTACTCTCCTGTCCATGGCGCCACCAATTCCCTTTCCGCCATGTGTTGCGACTGCAGTGCCGGAAGTCTTGAGCCTCACGTGACCACCGAGACCAGTCAGTGACCTCACCGGCCTACTGTCTTCTCCGCACACATCTTTCCAATTGGGACCTTTCTGGGCCTGCTCACCTTCCCACAGCAAACCTCTCCGGCCTATCATGGCCGTACCTCATGGAAGTGCGACCCGTCGTCAGGACCTCTCTCATAACAATAGCTTAAAAGAACATCTACACAGTATATATAGTTACATAAACATACGAAGAATAAACTATTGAGCAGATTATTTGACTTCTTTGCCGCGTACCATTCCCCATATTGTGTTATCGCGGTTTCCAAGCGTCTAATGCTTTATCAGTCACTTCTGTTTTCTGTTTCAGTCAATCGTATCTGCAGATATGGATCTAAACCATGTTGATGCCTTCCTGACGGCACAGACTAAAAAACAAGGAGGAATCACTGCAGACCAATCTCTGGTCATTGCTAAATTTTGGAAAAATCACAAAAAGAAAATTCGGGAAAGTGTGATAAACCAGAGCAAATGGGAAAACAGTCTTCAGAGCCTGAAGTGGAGGATAGACGTGAAGTCGCAGTCCAGGCACAGGGACCAAGTAAACAGCTCATCCGCCATTGTGGAGATGGAGATCGGAACAAAAGACAAGGTAAGGAACACGCGCTCTTATCGGTGCTGTGTGCGCAGTAAGGCAGGTGCACGGAGTCATTACTATGGTACATCTAGATGTTATGTTATGTTAGGCTGCATATTATTATTCCTTGTATTATCCTGTCCTGTATTTGCAAGCCAGTCTGTCATTTACTGTTGTCTTAGTGTTTGTATTGTGCTCTTTATACTTCTGTTTTACAATGTTCTGCTTTATGCAGCAAAGACATTAATCTCTACTTTAGTCCGCCACAATTGTGCCACGTGAAACTCTTTTATGTACACACACGCCTGTTTATAGAGCGATCGGAGGAGATAGCGGGCTGCCAACAGCCTCATAATGTGTATTGCCAGCTTTACCTAGGCCACTACAAATCTGGAACATCTATACCTAGGGGAGATGAGTGAAAACTGGGATACACCAGGCTATATAGCCCCTGCGTCGGCAGAGGGTGCACCTCATTCACCTCGTTTATGGTGAGGCTCACGCCTTATTAATCAGGCGCATCCTCTGCCGGACTCTGCTTATGCACTGAAATCTACATTAGCTCGTATTTGGCGTAAATTTCAGGCGTTATTTATGCCGGTATACTGGCATTAGTGAGCATAAATCTTGCAGGGTTGGTAGCTTTGGCCTTTTAGGAAAGTGACAAGGGCACGGTAAAAAAAAGAAATCTTGCTAATTTTTATGCAAAAACTTCACGTTCACAGAAGCTAGTAACTTTTTCATGCTTTGTATACAAGAAAACTGGCATACAGGGCATGATAAATCTTCCCCTTTGTGCTACTCCTCTGTTGTTCCTCCTGCAAATGTGTAAATAAATTGACCGCTGGGTGTTAGCATTCCCAACTGGGTGTGTTCCAGCAAGCTCTGACACTGTCAGTACTGATTCCTTAGAGTGCAAGTGTGAGCCACATACCCCATTGACAGGGGCAATTGGAATGCCCAGTTGTTAAAGGGTGTCAACTACCTCCCCCAAGCATATTCCACTGCTACCATTGCATTTCAGTGATAAACGCCATACCTTTATGTATGTCACTGTTGTAGATTTAAAGAAAAACAACTTTGAAGTCTTATGCAAATTAAGCATTTGGTGCACTGGAGGCGGACCTTCTGCTACCTGGAGCACTGCTCTTACTATTCAGACCCTACCATCTCCTGCCTGCACCACCCCATGCAGTCAGAGTTTCACTGTTATGTCATCATCCATCCTACTTGGTCAACAGCAGTGCTCCCAAGGCTGAAGACCCGCCCCCAGCGCACCAACTACCAAATTTGCATAAGGGATGGGAGAACCAGACCTCCATTCTCGGGATTGGTGGAGGTCCCATCAGTCATACTCCCCACGTCATGAAGTTATCCCTATCTTATAGATGGGGGGATAACTTCAAAATTTGGCACTATCCCTTTAAACTGAGAGCACTTCTATGTCAGGAACCTTGATCCCTTCAGTCTTAGATTCCCAGATGTCAGACCCCCACTAATCATAATGTTACGGAGTATCCTAGTGATGTCCCTTTACCTTATAAGATGGAAACGCGCTTTCAAGGAGAACTTTTCATGTGGCATACACAGTCCAATCTGCACGCAGCATATTATAGAGCAGATTGATATATATTATTGTGTGAAATGTTCTGTTCTGTACAGAACCACTTATGGTGCCCGTCAAGTACACCTTACGGGACAGAACTTTCTGCCTCTGGCCCTGTATTGTTTACAGGACAGGAACCGGAAGCTGGCTCCATATACCTGAATGGTCCAGGAGCCGGGTGTCGACCCCTATCCATCATATATTTATGGCCTGTGCCAAAAAGAAAAATAAGCCCGGAAAACCTCTTTAAATTCCTGCTCATTCTGGGGTCAGTTGTCCAGTGAGTTGGTTCACTTAGTAGTCAATAGCTTTCTATGTATGCACTGTTCTATAGAGAAGGATGTTAGTCACCGAGTAGGACCGCCCACTGGACTCCTACGCTCATGGTCAACTTGAAGCTTCCCTTTAATTGCTAGGTGTAGATGACTGACCAGGTAGGTAAACCAGAAGAGCCCTCTGATCTTATTTTTTTATGTTTCTGTGGTTGTACCAAGTCATGACATTATCCCCTATCATTAGGATAAGGGATAACTTTGCGTTTGGTGGGGGTCTGACTTCTAGGACCCCCATAATCCTGAGACCGAGGCTCCGGGTGAATGAATGGAGCGACAGGGCACATGCTCAGCCTGCTGCTCCATCATTACAGGAGCACTGGAGTTCTGTTCTCAGGATAGGGGATGGCTCCATGACTGGTGGGGGTCCCAAATCCCATCAATAGGAAATAACTTTATAACTTGGAGAAACCTCTACCATAGGTTTAACATAACTAGAATTGTAAGTCCATGTTCAGAAAAGACTTCTTAAAGTGAGCATTTTTGTACTTTCAGCACTGATAACCACATTTCCCATGATACCATTTTCCCTACTTCTCGACTTAGTGTGCAGACTGTATGTAGCCCTGCACCATGTAAGACATGGGATTCACGACATGCCATGTATTGGTGGAGTGTGTTTAGACAGCAGAGACATATAATGGATGTACATGTATGACCTCATCCATGACGAAAATAAATCTGCAATCACGTGATGGCATCTGGAGTAAATCAAATTTGGCACAAGCCTACGGTATTAATTAAAAAAAAAAAAAAAAAAAAATTAAAAAAATCACGAAAGAGAATTTAAAATTTGATCTGCAGGAAGTTGTCACTGACTGTTCGCTCTTCCTGTGCTCAATACAAGGAAATCATCCACACCTACTGCATTAAAAACATTTCGGGAAAGGAATTTACTACACAATGACATGAATTGGGAAATCATGTATTAATTCTACTTTGACAAATAAAATATCTCATGTATGTGCAATTTGTAAACCGAATGTCGAAGGTTAGAACTACACGGAGGCTTTAGCTGCAACTCCTATAGTGTGAACAAAGATCGATGTGTCACCCTGTGACACTCTCATCACTAAGTGAAAGGAGTCACACTGCATCCCTGAGGGTTCAGGGTTGCAGTGTGACCTCATTCTGTTACATTGGTGAAGGAGTTGCAGAGCGACGCAACGATCTAAGGTCACACAACACGAGTCGCGGCTAAAGTTGCCATGCAGCCTTAGTCTAAATGTGGCCAAGTTTGGGTTTATATATGACTGTAAGTTCCATGGTCTCCGTCATTCAGGTCCAACGGGGGAAATCCAGGCTGCAGAAACAGCGGTTACACACAGAGATCAGCGAACCCCATTGACTATAATGGTGTGCACCATAAAACGCCGAAGAAAAAAAGTCCTCCGTGCAGATGCAAATGCCACATCTGTTGTACGACAGACACAAATGGTGCCCATTAACTTTATAGGTAGCCTTCAGGTTTACATCATGGGACCTGACATTTTACTGCAGAATGCTGCTGTGTTTTCTTGGCATTTCTGGATCTGCGATGGAGGCTCCTAACGCAGCCTTCGATGCAGATGAAGTTTGGTGTCCATTGCCATACAATCTGCTTTTTTGTCCAGAGGAGGGAGACTTCTGACATCACAATTGATCCTATATTCCTAGTAATCTAGGCCATTGTTTTATGGTGGACTCTAAAGAGAGTGAGGATCAAGAACGCCACACACCTGTGATTTTACTACAAGAAAAGATAACAAGGAAGACAATTCTGCAAGAAAAGAAAATAAACACGAAGCCTCACTCTCAATTGGGAGAGTCCGTGTTGTTTGCGCTCACCCCAAGCTATACAGACAACATAATAACAGGAACTGATAGAGGTCTAAAATCGAATGGGTTAGCTAGTAGATGTGCACTAAACCTGTATACACTTCGAATCCCGCTCTCTTAATATCTCAGCGTCCGGAAACCTAACCAATCCAGTGATTGCACTTGCACAAAGCCATCACATTCCTAGTGGCTGTGTGTGGTATAACAGCTGCCCCCTGGAGCCGCAACCTTTTTAAACAGCTAATCGACTGGGGCGCCAAGATTTGGAAAACCACCAATCTGATAGTGTTGACGTCCTGGGCCTTCAGTTTTCTATTTTTGTTTGGGGCCGCATGGAGATCCGAAAGACAGAGACCCTGTTCACTTAAAAAGCTGTTACCTGCAGAAATCCGCGGACTCCATAGAGTAGACTATAAACTTGCAGGACTTTTCTCTCTGCTGATCTTAAGTGGAATCTGCGGCAGAGTCTCGTACTCAGACTCCAATGTAGATGTGAACCTAGCCTCAGCGTGTTTCAGGTATTACAGGGGTGTATCTTAACATGTTTAAAGGAACACTAAAAACAAAAATGCAACACGTAGGCCTATTTTCTGGCATGTCATAAATAAAGCTGAAAAAATTAATTTTTAGCTGTCTGCCCCCTTCCTCACCACAACACTGTGACTGGCTGTAAGACTACTGGCTGGAGCCGGAGCCATCTTTCTATACCCTGTCTCCATTAGGACAAAGGGTTGTAAATCCCTAACCTGCCACCAGATGAAGATTTATCCAGTCTGAAGTAGAGTAAGGCCCCGTGCACAGGGAAATTGGAGGTGGAAAATCCAGTGCGTATAGCAGCATGACTTCTCAGCCTAAACCCACTCAGGAGACCAGGACTCCTTCCGTCACAGTGATCTATAGTGGTGGGAGTCCTTGTCTCCTCGCGACTCTACTGTCCCTAGTATATAGAGTATGGGTCGGTGAAGCAGCAGGCGAGGACTCCTACTATGATGCAAGGAGTCCTGGTTTCTTGAATGGTTTTGAGCTCGGAAATCTGGCCAATTTACAAACTGGATGTTCCAGCCCGAATCACCCCACGCGCTAATTCACGTGTTCTCTGCAGGATTTCTCCAAGACTGTATGTTTCAGAGTCATCCAGACAATAGTACAGCCTGATAAACAGTGAGGGCAGCCATTTTTCTTGTTTCTGTTTATCCTTCCTTAGGTGGAGGACACTTTTTCACATAGTTTGCATTCATGTCTAAGGACTATCCATATAGTAATGCAGTAATAATCCCTAAACTGTGTGACATCTGAATGGGGTGGGGTGGTGAATACTTTTCACTCCACTGTGTTAATGTCACTTAGAAGGTTCCTGAGTTTAGTTGCATGCAGATTTGACTGGATGCTTTGTGAAGATTCTTGGAAATGGAAGAGCATTGCACGGCGCTGGAATTCAGCTGTGGTTTGCCTTTGCTTTAGTGTAAGTTTGGAACATATGATCAGGACGTGGCGATCCCCTAGAGCCCACAAACAGTAGTGATTTCCATAAGCTCTGTCGCTGCTCATTTGTATATTATGGCAGATTATATAGCGGTTTATTATCCAGTTATATTTACTGGAGACAAGGAATTAAGGGAGTCTGTCAACAGTATATTAAACCAACAACACAGTCAGATCAGTCAGCCTAACCTGAATGTTACACCTTTTTCCCAATGAATGTTTGTGCCTCTGTTACTGCGATATTAAAGGGGTTTTCCAGCTTTCAAAAAGTATCTGCAAATACATCCACAGCAGTGCTATATACTCGCTGCACCCTTGTGCACCCTTTGCTTTGCTTTATTTTATTTGCTGCTCACTATTATTTACACGCAGTGAACGTGTGGACAAAGTACATTTCCCATGATTCATCTGCCTGCTCTTACTCTTACCCCTTCCTTTTCCACTGTCCCCTGTGTGAAAATTCCCTCCCTGCTTATAGGGTCCGATTTGTGCCACAGTGTCTGTCTTGTGTCTCACTTCAGTCCGTACAACATTGCTCTCCTACGTATATCTGACCAGGCAATAAATCACTTCCATAACTGGCTTCATAGGCAAGGAGGCCACATGCTGCTGTGATGTTTCATTTACTGGCTGAGCTGCTCACAGGGAGGGTTAGTGAGCTTGCAAACAAAACGTCTCAACTGAGGTCATGACCTGAAAATAAATCAGATAAACTGTGCCGAAGTGTCTTGTATTGATGCCCCCTGTTATTTGGGCCATATTTATTATATTTCACCATATACAGATGAGCAGTCTGTAGCACTGAGGGCGGTACTGTTGCTCCAAACAGCTAGGCCCCAGTCTATGTTTTTGGTATTGCAGCTCAGTCCTGTTCACTTAATTGGAACTTAGCTGCAATACCCCAGACAACCTGTAGACAGGTGTGGCACTGAAATGTTTCTGTCGTTGTCCCCCAATTCTGAGCTTGTATCCTGCAATGAACAAGTTCCATGCACTTTTATAGGATGTATTTTTAGATTTGCTCCCTCAGGGCGATGCACATAGTAAAATAAATTGTTTACAGTTTCCATTTAAGGCTCTTTAGGGGATGTAAATCTCGTAGTTCCCTAGAGAGTAAAGAAGCCTAGTGTTTCCTTGGGAACATAAGTCAGAATATGACCCCTGGGTAGGGCTCTCCATGGAAAATTCACGCTAGACTGTTTTCTTGCAAAAGAACACGATGTAACATTAATAAAATGCAGAAAAGTTTTTCCATTTTCAACAGAATGCAAACTGTGTTCTACAAACCATGAAAAGATAAAGTTTACAGAACGCAGGACTCGTCTTACTACTGGCGGCCATCGCTGTGGTAAACTATTACACACTGACAAGACTACTTTTTTTTTTTAAAAGGGTCATTCTGTTCCAAAATTGGGGGTGCAGATTAGCAAAATGTATGTTACCTGGCTCACATCTGTGTAGGAGACTCTGCCGGAGAGAAAAGTCCTGCAAGGAAACCCCACAGACACCCAGCGGACCCCATTACAGTCTATGGTGTCTGCGGGTAACTGGATAGGCTCTCCGTCTTTCCCCATGTGGACCCGAATGGCGGAGAGCCTAACACTAGTGTGAACCTAGCATAACTTAGGTTGTACCTACCCCCGGTGTTGGCAATGGCAGTTAATTTTTTTGTTACTTCCCTTACTTTTAACTAAAGGGATTTTCTGGCCAGCAATTTTTTTTTTTTTTAAATGGACAAAATGGCTTAAAAAGTTCAATTCACACTCTCTGACCGTTCACTTACTGAGGTGAACCACTGCTGTGGCCCATGATGGGCAGAGTCATCAAATTTCCTGTGTCGAGAGGGACCAACAAGTGGAGACAAGACAAGAACCCAGTAAGTGTCAGATGAGGAGCGGATCAATGACTTCTTTTATTTTTACTGAATCTGCTAATGTGCCAAAAAAAAAAAAAAAATAACCTGACAAACAATCCCTTTTATCATACAGAACTGTGTAACCATTTTAGGCAGATGTGGAAAAATATAAGAATGCTTTCAGAAATAAAAATGTTAATTATTTTTTGTCAAATAATGAAGTGAACAAAGAGAAATGTAAATCCCATCAATATTTGCTCTGATCTTTTGCCCTTTTGTCTTCCATCAATTCTTCTCGGTACACTTATAGACAGTTTTCTTCTCTGGACTTTCTGCTTCTATTATACCTATAGGGAAACCGCCAGCGTTTTTGTAGGTATAATTGATATGTTACGATTTACTAAAACGTGAGCGTTTTAGAATTCGCAGCATTTCTGCTGCATTTTTTTTTTTCCTGCAATATGTGGATGGGATTAGCCAGAATCCCATCCACTTTGCAGGTACTGTAAAATGCAGCGTTTTCGCACACTCAGCCTGTGTCTTTTTTTTTCTGACTGACACAAAAGTATGGTATGCTATGTGTTTTCAAAAAAAGCTGATAGATAGATATATAATTTTTTTTTATTTTTTTTTTTTAAATGTTGATCTCCATGTAAACCTATGGCCATCCGGTAAATAGATCTGCTAAATGGATATAAAAACATCAACTTGAATGGACCCGACATGGGCCATAGCCGTTTACCAGGACTGATTTGTGTTCTCTTTTATACCTGCAGACGCTAAATTTGTCAAGCAGAAAATTTCTGCTTTAGGAAGAGCACAGAGAGAAAATTCTAAGCATATGTGGAATAATGATAATTCTGTATGTAAAGGGTAGAGCCGATGAATAGATAGATACCAGAAGGACAATCAATACCGATCGGTAAAAAAAATTAATAAAAAATCCGCTTCCATAACTTTTTTAAATTACAGTAATGCATAACACAATCCACCGGTTTACTGGCATAGTTAAAATTCATTACTGCAATTAAAAACACATGCAGTTATTGGTTAAAAGAAAGCACCATGTGAACCCAGCCTAAGTGTGCTATTACACATGCAGCCGAGCTGCGGATCTTGGGCTCTGTTCACATGACCAGACTAGCTGAATGCTATTTGTGATCTGAGAGCATTCTGTACTTTTTGGTAGATGCATCACTCCATTTTCACAGACCCTACTCTCCCCCAGAAAGACAATGGGGCAGATTTTATCAATACTGTCTAAAGCAAAGGCCCCACATTGCAGAAATGCAGCTTTTTTTGGTTGCAGATTTTGTTGCGGTTTTTTGAGCCAAAGCCAGGAGTGGATTGAGCTGAAGGTAAGAGTATAAGAACTTCCTATACATTTCCCATTCCTTTTGTAGCCATTCTTAGCTTTGGCTCAAAAGACCATAGCTAACTCTGCAACAAAAGAAGCTGCGTTTCTGCAACGTGGTGCCTCGATTCACATCTGCGTTGGAGTCTCCTTACTCCCCCACAGATTCCGCCTAAAATCAGCAGAGAGAAAAGGCCTCCTTGTGGGTTTTATGCTGAAAACGGCCTCCTACTGCAACCTGGTGGACCCCATTATAGTCTGTTGGGTCTGCAGGTAACCACTTTTTAAGTGATCAGGCTCTCCATTGTCCGGGTCCTCATGTGGGCTCGAACGACGAAGACCCAAACACCAGTGTGAACCTAGTGTTAAGTTAGGCATTGCACACTTAGGCTAGGCTCACATCTGCACACAGATCTCTGTTGTTCTGATCTGCCGGGAGACCCGAACAATGGAGATCTGAACTGCTAAAACTGCGGTAACCTGTGGACCCCATAAACTATAATGGGGTCTGTTGGGTGTCTGCTATTCTTATACTGAAACCAGTGGAGATAAGTCATCAGTGCTTGTTTGATACAGAATCATTTTTCTAAGTAGTATAAAATTGTAGATACAACCATTGAAGTACCCCCCCCCCCCTTCTTTGGTAAATGCTTCTTCTCTATGTACTACATTGACTACAGGTGTATGGACAGAGTCTCCCTGGCAATTCTTAGATATTTCAGTGCTAATGGGAACTTTACAGCCTGTTTTCTATTCAAAGAGTGTTATATAGGTTAATAAAGTATATTACAAAAATGTTCACCAAATACCCCCGCCCCTCCCTTGGATAAATTCGTCCTAGGGCTCAAGCTCTGCAAGGCAACTGTTAACCACCAAAAAGACAGTATACAGTATAACCCTATGTTACTTCCCACACACAAAGTAAAAGCTTTTGCGACCCAGATTTGTGGCATATGATTCTAGCAGGGATGTAGCTATAGAGGGTGTACAGGTAGCAATTGGAGCCTAAGGGGGCCCAAAGACCTCGCTATAGCATAAAACCCCAATATTATAGTGCATGGTAAGTGGGGGCCCCTTTATAGACTTTACACTGGGGTCCAGGAGGTTTGGGTTACACCTCTGGCTTCTAGTCTTTAATAAGTAAAGTTATATATGGAAACAGATTTGAGTCTCTTTGGTTACATTTTGCAAAATGATTTGCAAAGCTTTTCAATGCAAATAAGACAAAGTCAGGAATTGCAAATTCTCTCGCTGCGTCTTCAAGTCCTTGT
Organism: Leptodactylus fallax; assembly: GCA_947044405.1. Lineage (NCBI taxonomy): Eukaryota > Metazoa > Chordata > Amphibia > Anura > Leptodactylidae > Leptodactylus > Leptodactylus fallax. The sequence continues at coordinate 14,108,218 of CAMRHE010000006.1, forward strand.
TTCACCACTTCAGTTTATTACCTATGAATGCATCTTTATTTTGTATATAGTAGTGTGCAAAACTTTTAGGCAGGCATGTTAAAAATGCTGCAAAGTAAGAATTTTTCCGAATTAGAAGGGTTAATAGTTTTTGAAGTGAAGGAAGAAAATGTAAATCCCATCAATTTTCGGTGTGACCTTTGCTCTTTGCCTTCCATCAGTTCTTCTCGGTACTTGTGGATAGTTTTTGAAGGAAGTCAGCAGGGAGGTTGTTCCCACCATCTTGGAGAACTAAGCACAGGTCCCTGATGTCATTCAGGAGGCCTAAAGAGGACGAAGAGCAGCATCGAAGCCCAGGGGAGGTGAGTAAGACTGTTTACTTGCCTGCCATGGGCCTCTGCTCATTTTACTCTGGTGTCTGAAGAGACCCCTACATATAATAGTAGCTGTTCTGGTTCGGACGTTGTCGGTCCAAACGAAACTGCAGGTAAAAGCTTATGAATACTTCAATAACCAACAAGCACAAAATCACTTTGGTTGTCCAGATTGATGGTCTGTTTTCAATGAATTCTTACCACTGCAGCGCTTTCTCACATACAACTTTTGCACAGTACTGCATATCAGTCATGCACCTCGTATTAGCACTTCCATTAATATTTGGCTACATTCACACAAATGGCCCCCAAGAAACCATTGATTTGCTTCAGTGAGCCCGAGGTGCACATCAGACAGGCTTAAGACCTGCCTTGGGTTGTGCCTCATGGCTCCAGGCACGAACCTATGATAATGCATGGCTTATAGATGAGGCCATAGGAAATAATGGATTCGTGTGCTAGCTGTCAAAAACAAGCTAGGAAAAGAACAATGCACATGGTTGTGTACCTGCAGCCTAAATGGCCTGATGTGGCGTCATGACTAGTGGAGATGGTCACATGTACTCTGTGTTGCCATATTGAATACATGGCTTTGTCTGGTCCAGCACTTCTCAAATGTGACGTGTGGCTCACTGGTAAGGCGCAGGTACTTGTCGGTGTCAGCTTCAGCACAACTAGGGAGTCTAAAGCAGAAATTATACTGGTAATGCCAGTGGCAGTATCTGTGGCTAAGAAGGCCGAAGGACCTCTGGACTCTTGATAATGTCATCACAGGTCCTTCAGTCTTCCTAGCCATCCTAGACTTCACCTGAGAGGAGTCCAGCAGTGCCCTAATCTGAAGGTAGTAGGCCCTTCTCTTCTCTCCTGACCGTATAGGAGGTGTTTCAAGTTTGGGGAGAATGCTCCTGCCAGTAGCCTAGAGGTGGAAAGGGGGAGACTGCACCTGCGTGAGGCCAGGGGAACGCTGCTACTAGTGATGTTGGTGCTTCTGCAGAGGTTAAATAAATGCCCGATTCCTACTGTGCTCCATCGTGCTTCTGGACCATGGCATTTGTTTGGCACTGTTAGGGTGAGATGTTGGGCGTCACTGGTGTTTAGCACATTTGAAGAAGTGTCTTGTGCTCCACTGTGGTGTTTGGCCCTTATGGGAGTTGTTTTTTGCTGGACGCGGCAGGTATTGGGCTCCACTGGGGAGGTATTGTGTGCTATAATGGGGCATTTTGGTTGCCACTGGTGACCATGTATTACGGATGACCATGTATTACATTGAATGAATGGGGCCATGGAAGCACAGCTGGTGCACAGGCCATGCCGTTAAATCGCGGCCCGCACACAGCAGTGTGCAAGGGGCCTAAGGTTTTGTTCCATTGAACTAAACAGGTCAGAGTTGCAATACCAGGCATTGCCACTATTAAGTGGATGGCGTCATGATCAAATGACCAATGTAAACCATAAAGAGACTGCAAGGAGTTCAAGGATGGACATTTACTTTTTACAAAAATTCTTCCCCAGCGGTAAGCCAATGGAGCTGGGAGCGGTACTTACAGCCATCTATTGTGTGCTCAGAAGCTGGAATAATGGAAAGTGCTGAAATATTAACACCATGATAGACATCTCAAGGACTTCTATAGGAGGAAATGCGTTTCATCTGTGTGAAGAAGTTTCCACGGTGGCCACTTACTGTATGGAATATTCCTATCGATTCTTTTTTGTTTCACGGGCCTATGTAATAATGTGTATAAAGCTTTCATTTACAGGCCAGGAAGTTCATTCTGGAAATGCCGTCTTTAGTTATTTATATCCCGCTTCATAGAGGTCTTTGTCAACCTGTCAGACTCATTCGTTTCAGATCTGTTGGTAATCCTTTTACAGACTGCCGGCTTCTCCGCAGCCCATTCAATGGGCCAGCACATGACTGCTGCTGATAAAGAGAGACCGCCGAAGAGCAGATGATAGAAAAATGAGAATATAAAGCTTTGGTCATATGACATTCAATATACAGCTAGAAAGGAATGAAATAGGCAAAAAGTTCCCCTTGTAGGAGTCTGTCACCCGGGTTATGCATGTAAAAGCAAGAGCACAGTTACATAGGGGGAGCTGACATGAATAGAACTTATACTTGATCCTAAAAAATGTATGCCTCTGTTTCCAAAATATTGTCAAGTCTGTGAATAAGGGTCCTGCCCTGGTGGACCTCGCTCCGTCATGTATTACATGACCACCTATCTATTAAGAGAAGTATCACAGGTACACGTCTCTTTAATATGGTACCAGCCAGAAGTCTTCTATTTCTGCAGCATTTGCACACTTGACAACCATGTGCTTACTCCAATGCATCTAGACACTGCAGTCACATGACTTATCGACTGGCATGATGTGATGAGAAGCCAGACATACAACCTCTTTAATAAAGAGGAGTTTCCTCCTTTAAATGGTCACTAACTTTTCACACCACTTAGTCTCATTTCACAGAGCATGTGATTTTGGACCAAAATGTAATGTACTTTAATTAAAAATGTGGCTGATTTCTGCCTGAAAAACCTCTCTAAAGTTCCTGCCACTAGATGTCTCTCTTCTAGCGAATTTGATGTTCAGTCTTTTGTTACTAAGGAAGTCCGTCCCTGGATACATTCCATTCACTCTTGCTTATCTTGGTGAGTGTAGAGGGCGGTCCTTTTCTCTCTTCACACAGTGAATGGAGAGGGGAGGGGTTGATTCTCTTCACAGACGGAACAGACTTGTCTGCACACTGTGCTTTGTGCAAAAGACTGAGGATTCTGCAAATCTCTCAGCTTACAATGTATGTATACCATGCCCAGATTTTTCTACACTTCTCAAAACTGGCAAATGCTGAGAAAAGTTGCTATTTTTTTTGGTATAAAAATTACATGTATCATTTGCAATTTTTATTTTTTTTTTATAACAGATTTATAAATATGGGCTGGTGTGATAGTTCACAGGATCATTTAAAAAGCATATAGACAGACCCACGAGACTGTGGCATGGATTAGGTACATGTTTTGCATGCAGAGGTCTGTAAGCCTTGGCAGCGTAACAAGCTTCACTTGTCATTTGAGTTGTTTTTCTGGAAAAACATTTCCACATTTACTACACAGGCAGGGCTGTTCACCATCTCTCTGTTTATACCAGTTGCTTCCAGGATGACTCGTATAGTAGCTGGCTCACGTCCTACGAGAGGGGAACACACTTACATTCCTAGCATTTTTGGATTCTCACTTTACGCCATAGGAACCCTACTGAACATTAAAGTGTATGTGACCTTATTAACAAAGAAAAGCTGAAAGTTGATACCCCGGTGGCCGCCAAGCAAATGTCACTTGTGTAATGTGTGGGAGGCAGAACTAGGTCAAAACTCAGTTTGCTATATAGTGGATGTTTAGCTTCTGTAACAGGTTTATCTATCGATCTCAGATATGCAGTTAAAGGGACATTTTTGAAATGTATGTCTCTTCTAAGCCAAGTATTGTTAGTGTATGTTTTGTCAGCTTTACCACAAGCTGGAAACTGAGACACTTGTGTGAACCAGTGTGGTGTGTAGTCTGACATCTACTGGCCAATATGAAAAGTGCAGTTGAAGTCTTTTTCAGTGTTAAAGTAAAATAATGGAAAATGATTGGGGGGGGGGGGATGATTTTTATCAAGCTCTCTGCATCAGTTTTTGGTATCAAAATGTAGCAAATTTTTCTACAAACTATATATTTTTTGCAAAACTTTTTGCTGTTTTCCACTGTTCACACCATTTTTACAAACCGTGAGTTTAATAGGTGGGGAAAGATCAGCCAAGACCTAAGAGAATTCCTATGATTTACAGCAGCAGACTTTTATAACTGGTGTACATTTGGTTTACTGATGTATAGACTCCTAGAAGATGCATGTGAGTTCCTTTCAGACGAACCATGGTTTGTCCAGGAAATGTAGTCATCACATGACCTTGTTTCTCAGAACAAACTTGGCCACCTAATGGTTTTTTTTTCAGTAGTATTTTCTGTAGTTTGTACCTGAGCTCTGTTCTTGGAGCTTGCAGCTACGGGTGTGTGTGTTGTTTTCTGTTATTCTAGCCATATATTTCACTTTTATTATCCTTGCTAAATTGAGCAGTTGCAGGGTTAAAGGAGCCTGAAGATTTTTGATACTGATGACCTATCCACAGGAAAGGTCATCGATATCAGATCAGTCGAGATCGACAAGCTGATCAGCTGATGCGGCCAGAAACCTTATACTAGATATACAGCCGGAAGCAGCCCTGTTACTATTCAACAGTTCTAGGGTCCCATTCACTGATCTGGCCATATACTTGGTATATATCTTCCAGCGGCCTCATCTGCCTACCAGTTCGGGATCCTGTGGTATCAAAAATCTTCCGTTCCTGGACATCCCCTTTAACAGCTATAACCTTTAAGTTCTTTTGTTTTCATTACTTGATACAAGTATTTCTTTAGGTTTTTTCCTAGCTTTATAAGGCTTCTTGCACATGACTGAGTGTGCTATTCAAGTCTAAGCCAACTGTCTTCAAGGTCCATGTGTCCGGTCCGAAGGATCCCAATAGGACCTGCTCTAAAAATAACAAAACAGAAGATCGGAAGGTACTCGGATAGCACACTGTCATGTGCGTGAAGTTCAAATCTCACCAAGGGCAACATCTGTAAGGAGTTTGTATGTTCTCCCTGTGTCTGCTTGGGTTTCCTCCAGATACTTCGGTTTCCTCCCACATGCCAAAAATATACTGATAGGTAAATTGGCTCGCTGTGCAAACAACTGACCCTTGTGGGTGTTGGGGATGAGCTCCTGTATGGCAGCTGCTAAATCCCCCTACTCCACAGCGCTCCCTGGCTTTGAGTTTCCGTAAGAGAAGCGCATTACTAATGTTTGTCATTGTCATACTAGTCAGCCAGACACAGTTTTACTGAACAGGGTCCCGCTGGCAGTGCCTGTAATCTGACACATCTCTCACCTTGGTATTCAACCCAAACATGAATACATTGTTGAAAAAAAAATAAATATATATATATATATATATATATATATATATATATATATATATATTTATTTTTAATATAAGTATAATATATATATTTTTAATATAAGTATAATATATATATGATAGATAGATAGATAGATAGATAGATATAGATATATAGATATAGATATATAGATATAGATATATAGATATATATATATAGATATATATTTGAAAAAACAAATTGAAATCACCCGATTCCCTAGAATACATAAAATAATAAATAAAACATTTCACCATCCCTGCATCATAAAATGCTCGGACTAATAAAATATAAAAACATATATTTATTTAATTTGGTGAATTCTGCAGTGGGGAAAAAAAATCAAAATATCTGAATTGCTGTGTGTTGTTGTGTTTTTTTGTTTTTTTTTTGTTTTTGTTTGTTTTGTTTTTTTCCACTTTTGCACTGCCCTGAAAAATGATCAGTGTCAAACATTCACCAAAATTGAACAATGAACAAAAACTGGCATTTGTCTTGCAAAAAATGACCCCTCTCTACACTGAAATATATGGATATCAGAATATGGCGAAAAGAGACATTTTAAAAGGGTTTTTTTTTGTTTGTTTTTTAAATATGGGTCAAAGAACAGGAGTTATCAATATATGCATCACTTCCTAATACATATCTGGTTAAAATTAGGCACCGTTTATCTGATTTATTGTCAGGTCATTGACCTCAGCTGTAACGTTTCATTTACAAGCTTAGTACCCCTCCCTGTGAGCAGTTCAGCCATGAAACTAAACGTCACAGCAGCACATGTCGACCTTGCCACTTGAAGCCACTCATACTGACCTCAGATGTGGGATTGCTTTATTACCTGGTCAGATGTGCAGAGGAGAGCGGCTTCATGGACTGAAGAAGTGAGACACATCGGGGGACAGTGGAGAAGGGAGGGTTACACAGAGAGTGAGAGCAGCAAGATGAATCAGGTAGATTGTTCACAGAACAATAACAGTGATACGAGGAGCAGCAACTAAAATAAAGCCAAGCAAAGGGAGCAGTATATAGCACTGGAGTGGATGTATTTGCAGTTAATTTTTGAAAGCTGAATAATCCCTTTAATTTTTTCAAAGTTGTGTTTTTGTTTGTTTTTTTTGTTTTTGTTTTTTTTACATTTTTTTTAAAGATTAAAACATAGCAAAAGCTATATAAATTTGGTATTGCTGTGTTTATACTACCCTGCAGAATATAGCTAATGTATCAATTATACCAACCTGTGACTGCTGTAAAAACAACCCTTAAGAAAATGGCGCAACTGTGGGGTTTTTTTTCCTCCAATTGCACTGCATTTTGAATTTTTTTTTTTTTTTTTTTTTTTTTTTAAGGCTTTCAGTACATAATATACAATATGCAATGGTGCCATTAGGAAGTCCAGTTTGTCTTGCAGAAAACAAGTCCTCATACAACTCTCTAAATGAAAAAATACAAGATGACTTTTGGAAGGCAGGGAGTGAAAAACCAAAATGCAGAATTGAAAAATGTCTAGGTCATTAAGGGGTTAAGGCGGCTCTGCGCTTGTCACCTGTTTTATCCAAGGAACATTTCATGTGCAGTTTACTTTGTCACAATGCATTTCACCTGACCTTTCATTTTCCTCATTGAGTACAGAGAAGAAATAATGTTGAGTAAATTTGCTTTCTTTCATCGCCCTCCACCTTTTCCCCCTCATTATGTTTTAAAGGGCCAGCGCTTTCAGATTTCATCTCTTTACTATTTATATATTAAAAGATCTGGGGGCTTATTTTACATTTGTTGACAGTGAGCATTTTAGTTTCTCTGCCTTCCTGTGTAAGTAGTGTATAGTCTTTCTTTTTGTTATTACTTGCTTCTTAGAAATTTTCATTTATCCACTAGAGTTTTCTCCTTTCCCAACCTTTCCCATAAGATATGTACATCTTGTAATAGAAGTTTGAGATGCTGAGAGGACCTTTCACCACCTCCACCAATTCAAGTTCTAAGTATCTGTAAATAGTCACCACTCCACTGATTCTAGTTGGAATTTTCTCTCTAGCCCCCACCATTCCTGAGCAACTTGTGCAGGTAGTTTTGGTGCCCAATATGCTACTTAAGCTCTGTAATGTCAGGCGGTGGTATCAGGCAGGGGCGTGATTCAGAGCTCCAATCAGAGGCAGCCAGTGTCAGAGCTCCGAATCACACCCCTTATCTGCTCCTGCCTGACACCGCCCTCCTGACACTACAGAACCTAAATAGCATATCCGGCACCAAAACTAACCATATTGATTGCTCGGGAGTGGTGGGGGCTAGATAAAAAAAAAAATCCAACTCTGCTAGAATCAGTGGAACATTAATTAATGTAAAGAGCTGGACTTGTGGAGGTGGCGAAGGGTCCTCTTTAATCATATGGTGTTTTATGTATTCTTATATTTGAGGACCTTGTCCCAGTTAATGAGGTCAACTCTAAATCTCGTCCATCTCTAAGCTTGTCATACTTTGCCTTTCTGAAGTTCAGTGTTTTGTGGCTTGCCGACCAAATACCCTCTTGAAAGACTTAAGGAAATATATTATATTATGGTCACTGTTTCCTAGGTGCGCCCAACCTGCACCCATCTCTAGGTGACTCTTGTCCCCTTCCCTTCTCCTCCCGCTAGTTGTCTTCTGCCCCTCACCCTTCTCTTCCCTCTATTTGGCTCCTGTTCCTTGCCCTTCTCCTCCCTTTAGTTGGCTTCTGCCCCTACCCTTTCTTCTCCCTCTAGTTGTCTTCTGCCCCTCACCCTTCTCTTCCCTCTATTTGGCTCCTGTTCCTCGCCCTTCTCCTCCCTTTAGTTGGCTTCTGCCCCTACCCTTTCTTCTCCCTCTAGTTGGCTTTTGCCCCACTCCCGTTCTACTCGCTCTAGTTAGTTTATGCCCCACCTTCTCTTCCCCTTTTCCTCCGTCTAGTTGGCTTCTGTACCAGTTGGGATAGGTTGAGAAGGTTTCAGTTTCCGAGTTTGGTACCTCGGGACATATAATTCCTAGTTTAATCTATACAGGCAAAATTGTTCAGGTCTATGAAGACCACATTTGGTATAGGTCAAATGATTGTCCGTCAATATACTTTCCATATTGATAAAAGCATCCTGCCGGTTGGACACTACAATACAATAATTTTTACATGGTCATTATGGCTAGTATATGACACTGTAGGGTATACAGCAGCATTCCCACAGGATATACCATAAATATCTGGTATACAGGGCAGAAATGAGGCAGTGAGGTGGCCGATATGCCATAAATGTATCAGATGAGATATCCCCTTAAAGGTAGCCTGTCATCATTAAATTGGTTATAAATTTAATCCCAGTACCTTTTATACAGTACCCAAATATGTCCCTGCTATTTAGCTTTGGATTCCAATTTTCAGGTAAGTTGATGGGTTTTTTGGCAAAAAATGCTTTTGGGGCGTGTCTTGGCATGCCTGGACTTTGGTCTCAGGTCTAGATTTACTGGAAAAGCTGGGACAACCCCTATAACGTGAACCTGTCAGGACTATTTGGGACCCACAGATAGCTTTATCGGAACCCTGTCCATTCCCGTAGTGAAAAAAATAAACCTTATACTTACCTGTACTCCTATACTCTCGGCACTGGAACAGTTCTTCACTGAAGCTGTTGCAGTACACCCTGGCTTCAGTGCACATGCCCTGATCCTTGGGTGCATGCACAGGGAAGCTGAGGTATACTTTCCAGGCTTTACTGAACTACACTGAGGCCGGGACACTCACCAGAATCTCTAGGTAAGCATAAAGGTGTTTTGGTTTTTTTTTAACTGCAGGCACAGACATTGGGGCAAATTTATTAAGACTGGCGTATCGTACACCAGTCTTAATAAACATCCCGACTCACGCAGGGACCGAAAGATTTATGAAGAGGCTCCGGCCTCTTCCTAAATCTGTCAGAGGTCCCGGTGCCAGAATGGAAATCTGTGCCAGGTAGAAACTGATGTAGATTTCCATTCTAACTTGCGCCAAACTGTCGTGAGTTTTAGTAAATGGGCCGAGCTGAGGTGTCCTTGCAGAATGTGGCAGGTGAGGTGCAGATCGTGGCTTGAGGCGCACGTTTGGGCCTCAGTATAATCCCTCTACACCAGTTTTCTGGCTTAAAGGGGTTGTCCGGGATAAATTGAAAATGCATCCCTAAACTAAACCCCCTCCCTTCTAATTGACTTCATTAAAAAAAAAAATGTATGTTTACCTATATACCTGGGGCGGTCACACTTTCTGATGATCCGGTGACGTTCTGTTTACACACTTCCAGAAACGAAGCATCACCAATACTCCCCTTCCTCCCCCGTCCCCATCATACTTGCCTGTCTTCAGTCTTCTGGCATGAAGCGTCACTTCCTCTGGCGCCTGCGCAATAGAGCTTTATTGTACACTCTCTGGCAGAAGTGAAGAGCGCATACCACGCATGTGCAAGAAGTCCACAGAAGAAGATACCGGCGGGACCAAAGAAACTTATCTCTAGGACACAGAAGACAGGTAAGTGTGATTTGGGGGTGGATTGGGGCTGAGGTAGGTAGGTAGGTAGGTAGGTAGGTAGATAGGGCTAGCTAGGGAAACTGAGGGGGGTGTGAGAGAGGGAGTGAGAGGGTGATCATGGGAGTTGTAGGCTAGGGAAGCATGTAAACAAAGGCAGAGGATGCCAGGAGCTCCCAGAGAAAGCCAGAAATCACTCAAAACACTGCTAAAGCTATTTTGGTGCAATTATTAACCCATTAATAGCACTAAAATACCTTTTTAAAAAGTTTTTTTGCCCGGGAATCCCCTTTGATGGGAATGATAAAATCCCCCCTCCCCCCATAGTTATAACATAACTTTTTGGAACACTAAAACACCGGTGTATAAGGATCTGTGGGTGGTTTAGTGTCCCAAATAAACAAACCTGACAGGTTCCCTTTTAAGGCTTGCTCTTGGATCAGACTATATAAGATATTTGCCCAAACCACTCACATTATGATGCTTGTGTTGAACATTTTTACTCTGAAGAATACATTTTTGCTCTTTTTTTTTTTTTTCATGGAAGAGCACTTCTGTCATGAAACATTAAGTAATACATTAGCTAAATTGTGGTCATTACAGACGGCTCACACAAGAAACCCATTAATGAGTTTTTCACAGTCCTGTAATTTTATCTGCATTTATTAATATTTAATATGTTGCTCATTTTTGCACATTATTCGTTGTTGAAATGGAGGAATATGATAGATATTATATAGTGCATACAAATTGCAGAACTGTTAAAAGCACATACAGTGGGTATGGAAAGTATTCAGACCCCTTTAAATTTTTCACTTTGTTTCATTGCAGCCATTTGCTAAAAGCAAAAAAGTTCATTTTATTTCTCATTAATGTACACTCAGCTCCCCATCTTAACAGAAAAAAAACAGAAATGTAGATATTTTTGCAAATTTATTAAAAAAGAAAAACTGAAATATCACATTACATAAGTATTCAGACCCTTTGCTCAGTATTGAGTAGAAGCCGCTCCTTTGTTATTTTAGCTGTGTGCTTAGGGTCATTGTCTTGTTGGAAGGTGAACCTTCGGCCCAGTCTGAGGTCCAGAGCACTCTGGAAGAGGTTTTCTTCCAGGATATCTCTGTACTTGGACGCATTCATCTTTCCTTCAATTGCACCCAGTCGTCCTGTCCCGCATAGCATGATGCTGCCACCACCATGTTTCACTGTTGGGATTGTATTGGGCAGGTGATGAGCACTGCCTGCTTTCTCCACACATACCGCTTAGAATTAACGCCAAAAAGTTCAATCTACATCTCATCAGACCAGAGAATCTTATTTCTCATAGTCTGGGAGTCCTTCATATGTTTTTTGGCAAACTCTATGCGGGCTTTCATATGTCTTGCACTGAGGAGAGGCTTCCTTCGGGCCACTCTGCCATAAAGCCCCGACTGGTGGAGGGCTTCAGTGATAGGTGACTTTGTGGAACTTTCTCCCATCTCCCTACTGCATCTCTGGAGCTCAGCCACAGTGATCTTTGGGTTCTTCTTTACCTTTCTCACCAAGGCTCTTCTCCCACCATTGCTCAGTTTGGCTGGACGGCCAGGTATAGGAAGAGTTCTGGTCGTCCCAAACTTCTTCCATTTAAGGATTATGGAGGCCATTGTGCTCTTAGGAACCTTGAGTGCTGCAGAAATTCTTTTGTAACCTTGGCCAGATCTGTGCCTTGCCACAATTCTGTCTCTGAGCTCCTTGGGCAGTTCCTTTGACCTCATGATTCTCATTTGCTCTGACATGCCCTGTGAGCTGTGAGGTCTTATATAGACAGGTGTGCGCCTTTCCTAATCAAGTCCAATCAGTTTAATTAAACACAGCTGGACTCCAATGAAGGAGTAGAACCATCTCAAGGAGGATCAGAAGGAAATGGACAGCAGGTGAGTTATATATGAGTGTCACAGCAAAGGGACTGAATACTTATGACCATGTGATATTTCAGTTTTTCTTTTTTAATAAATTTGCAAAAATATCTACATTTCTGTTTGTTTTTCTGTCAAGATGGGGTGCTGAGTGTACATTAATGAGAAATGAACTTTTTTGCTTTTAGCAAATGGCTGCAATGAAAATTGTTTAGCACTTGGGATTGCAGAACATTAAAAAACACACATACAGTGGGGAAAAAAAGTATTTAGTCAGCCACCAATTGTGCAAGTTCTCCCACTTATAAAGATGAGGCCGGCCTGTAATTGTCATCATAGGTAGACCTCAACTATGAGAGACAAAATGAGAAAACATATCTCGAAAATCACATTGTCCGATCTCTAAAGAATTTATTTGCAAATGATGGTGGAAAATAAGTATTTGGTCAATAACAAAAGTTCATCTCAATACTTTGTTATATATCCTTTGTTGGCAATGACAGAGGTCAAACATTTCTGTAAGTCTTCACAAGGTTGGCACACACTGTTGCTGGTATGTTGGCCCATTCCTCCATGCAGATCTCCTCTAGAGCAGTGATGTTTTGGGGCTGTTGCTGGGCAACACGGACTTTCTACTCCCTCCAAAGGTTTTCTATGGGGTTGAGATCTGGAGACTGGCTAGGCCACTCCAGGACCTTGAAATGCTTCTTACGAAGCCACTCCTTCGTTGCCCTGGCGGTGTGCTTGGGATCAATGTCATGCTGAAAGACCCAGCCACGTTTCATCTTCAATGCCCTTGCTGATGGAAGGAGGTTTGCACTCAAAATCTCACGATACATGGCCCCATTCATTCTTTCATGTACACGGATCAGTCATCCTGGTCTCTTTGCAGAGAAACAGCCCCAAAGCATGATGTTGCCACCCCCATGCTTCACAGTAGGTATGGTGTTCTTTGGATGCAACTCAGCATTCACTCTCCTCCAAACACGACGAGTTGTGTTTCTACCAAACAGTTCTACTTTGGTTTCATCTGACCATATGACATTCTCCCAATACTCTTCTGGAACATCCAAATGCTCTCTAGCAAACTTCAGACGGGCCCGGATATGTACTGGCTTAAGCAGGGGGACACGTCTGGCACTGCAGGATCTGAGTCCCTGGCAGCGTAGTGTGTTACTGACGGTAGCCTTTGTTACGTTAGTCCCAGCTTTCTGCAGGTCATTCACCAGGTCCCCCCCGTGCGGTTCTGGGATTTTTGCTCACCGTTCTTGTGATCATTTTGACCCCATGGGGTGAGATCTTGCGTGGAGCCCCTGATGGAGGGAGATATCAGTGGTCTTGTATGTCTGCCATTTTCTAATTATTGCTCCCACAGGTGATTTCTTCACACCAAGCTGCTTGCCTATTGCAGATTCAGTCTTCCCAGCCTGGTGCAGGTCTACAATTTTGTTTCTGGTGTCCTTCCACAGCTCTTTGGTCTTCACCATAGTGGAGTTTGGAGTGTGACTGTTTGAGGTTGTGGACAGGTGTCTTTTATACTGATAACAATGTCAAACAGGAGCCATTACTACAGGTAATGAGTGGAGGACAGAGGAGCCTCTTAAAGAAGAAGTTACAGGTCTGTGAGAGACAGAAATCTTGCTTGTTTGTAGGTAACCAAATACTTATTTTCCACCATAATTTGCAAATACATTCTTAAAAAATCAGACAAGGTGATTTTCTGGATTTGTTTTCTCATTTTGTCTCTCATAGTTGAGGTCTACCTATGATGGAAATTACAGGCCGGCCTCATCTTTTTAAGTGGGAGAACTTGCACAATTGGTGGCTGACTAAATACTTTTTTTCCCCACTGTATATCAGGAACTCTGATTCTGATGTCACAGACAGGGCTTGTGTTGTGCATTCACAGACATAAGTCTGGGCTCACATTTGCACCTGAGTCTCCATTGGAGACTGTTGCAGAAACTGCATGGAGTCCTGAACGCTTTTCTCTCCGCTGCTTTCAGTTTGAAAACCACGGACCCCATTGTAGTCAGTGGGGTCTGCTGATGTCATGTGTAACCGCTGTTTTAGGAGTCCGGCTCTCTGTCGTTTGGGTCCACTGGTAGACCTGAATGATGGATGGAGACCACAACGCTAGTGTGTACCTAGTTAGGAGAAAGCCAGTAATAATAATGTAAACCTCAAGGACACAAATACATAATGAACCTCTATATATTGGACAGTTATTGATGCTGACCCAGAAGTTGCCTCAATTCAGCAAAAATCTGTGTCATCCACCATGGTTTGCTTAAAGGGGTTGTCCAGGATAATTTTTTTTTTAATTTTAAGTAGGGTAAGGTGAAAGGGAAAAAAAAAAAAAAAATCTAAGAAAATCATACTCTCCTGTCCCCAGTGCTCCGGTGGCTCTTAGCACTGTCCAGTCCTGAAGCTTCGCTGTCTTCTTCCAGCGGAAGTGCCTGTGGCACGTGACTGCTTAGGCCAATCAGTGGCCTCAGAGAAGGACATGGGACATGAGGCCACGTGACTGCTAAGGCCAATCAGTGGGCTAAGGAAAGGGACATGGGATGTCACAGCCGGTGAAGACTTCCGGCAGAAGAAGACAGCCGAGCAGCAAGATTGTTCTGTGCTGGGAGGCAACGGAGCATCCGTGGACAGGTGAGTGTGTGGGTTTTTGTGTGTTTGTTTTTGGGGTTTTTTCACCTTTCCTGGCCTAATTTTAAAAAAATATATTTTTTGTCCTGGACAACCTTTAAGCTTTGATGTCCCCTACAAGCGAATAATTCCACCCATGATCTGGCACTTATTCCAGAGTCTGGAATTCTCAAATTTGTCATGTTCCCTGACCGAAAAAAATATCTCTAATCCTGCACTGGCAGAGCCCCAGAATTAGAATTTAGTTTTAAGTACTTGGTCTGGATCACACAGTGAGTCGTAATGTCTCATTATAATATCCATGTGTAGTGTAGTTTTATTATGTTTCAATTTGTATGTAGTAAATCTATTAAAGGGAATATGTTGGCGCTATATAAATAAAATGTATTATTATTATTATTATTATTATTACTCAGAAAGTGACCTCACGTCCATTGGTCATATGACAATGCCATAGCTCCATCCCATTAAAATGAATAGAACTGAGCTGCAGCATGGCCATGATGTCACTTCCTGAGAAGAAGAAAGCCGCCATGTTTTCGAAGTCCCGGCAGGCTACCCCTTATGTATTATATGCATTGTCTTTGCCGTATGTGTCTCTTCTGTTGAAGCCTGGTTGGAAAGCAATGTCTGACTTTCATTTGTTCATTTTCATAGAATTTTTATATATTATTATTTTTGTCAGATTCAAGTTATTTCTGTGACCATTGTGGGTTTTTCTTTCATTAAACGAGGGGTACCAACAATTTTGTCCACGTGTGTATATCAGCTGGATTTTCCAGCCTGTTGTTCCCTCATGTGCCTGACCCTACATTACAGATAATTTTGTTTCTTGTAAATATATTAGGGCCTACAGGTACACAATTGGGAATTTGCTATACTACGATTTGTGGTGTAATATGTGACTTGTTGAGCAGCTCATTTTATATTCTCTTAAAGGGGTTTTCTGGGACTTTGATGTTAAAGAGGTTTTCTCACGAACAAAGTTATCCCCTGTGCTTGCAGATCAGTGCGGGATCTGACCCCTCAGACCCCCACTGACCAGGAGAACAGGCAGCGCATGCACCGCTCCATTAATGTCAATGGGAACCTAACGGAAATAGCCGAAGTACGGGGCTTGGCTATCTCCAGCTCTGCCATTGAAACCAATGGAGCAGTGTGTGCGCTGCCCCGTTATCCTCATCAGTGGGGACCCCCTCTGATCTGCAAGTTATACCTTATTCTGTGGATAGCATAAGTTTTTCCATGGGAAAACCATTTAATGTCCTACCTTTAGGATAGGGGTCGTGACACTATGCGTCAGGACTCCATGTGATCAGTGGGGCCCAATCACCAGCCTCAGCGTTCCTTCAATCAGAAGCGCCAAAGACCGCAGGGAGCTTTTTTTTTTTTTTTTTTTTTTTTTTTAATGTTTTTTTTTGATCACCTCCTCTGGGCCTCCGCTCATTATACTCTGAGATCTGAAGAAACCCCAGTGTATAATAATAGCAGTTTCGGTCTGAACGAAACCACCAGGCGAACCTCGGGAGTTGAAACTTGTGAGGTTCGCCCAGCATACTGTAAAGGGACGTGACCTAAAAAAAAAATCGCCATAGATTTAAAATGCCCGATTAATTGCAATTTTCATTTAGGTCATAATTAGAGATGAGCAAATCGATATTGCAGAAGTGGAATTCGATCCGAATTTCAGGAAATCTTCGATTCTCCACGATTCCGGATTTCCTGATGCTTCATGGTAACGAATATTTAGTAAGGACCTTTGTGACATCAGACGGTCACATGATGTTCTCTAGTGATGTCATTGGGTAGGCGTGTCTTTGCTTGTTAGCAGATCCTTCCACATGAATAAAAGTTGTCCCTGCTGAACAGAGAGAGAGACACACACATGACCGCGGCATCCAAGGG
Source organism: Leptodactylus fallax (assembly GCA_947044405.1). Taxonomy (NCBI): domain Eukaryota; kingdom Metazoa; phylum Chordata; class Amphibia; order Anura; family Leptodactylidae; genus Leptodactylus; species Leptodactylus fallax. Next base: position 14,124,542 of record CAMRHE010000006.1, read on the forward strand.
CTTCCGCCATTTTGCAGCCCACCCCGGCTCTCTGCAGCTGAGAAATAGCTGTTTATTCGCCGCGAAGTAATTCGGATCGAAGCTAAATTTTTTTGGAACTCCAAATAGAACTTTTGAGAAATTCGCTCATCTCTAGTCATAATCGCTCAGCCTTAATGTACTAACAATTTAGTTAATTGATTTATTCATTTTGCTTGCTGATATGGCTCTAACATATTCCGCAGCTCTTTGCAGATATCGTCATCCAGTACTGTCTCTAGTAGGGCTCACCATATACATTCCCTCTCAGTATACATACAGTATATGACACATGATGCAAGTAGCTAGCTTCTTCTCTTATGTAGGTTTCAGTAGAGACCGATACAGCTGCAGTCTGAGACACTGAATGAAAGGTTTTGTACATTTAACCCTTGTATGTAGCAGTAGTATTTTACATTGTGACCCTTTTACTTTAGAAAACTAGAAAATAATAGCTCACTTATCTCCTCTGAGCCGCCGCAGCCTCGGCTGGAAAGATTAAAATGAGTTGAGTTAATATTTAAGTTCCGATTTTGACCTTGAGAGTCTCGTTTTCAGGGCTCGGGTAGTGAAGAAGGCCACAGTATGACTCATGAAAGGCTCTGTGTGACTTCATTGTGTGGCGGTACAGAGCGCAGCCTAAGACTTCCAGTACATCTAGGTTGGCCGTCTTACAGGCAAGGCAGACAAGAAGTTGAGTTCAGTCTTCGATAACCATACATGTTACCATTTTTGTTTTAAAGCCCATGTGTGGTCAGTGCGTGCGGAAGCCCCCTCTGTCAGGTAGAAGTATAGTTGCATATCTCTCGTGTTACATTGTAGCTATCGGGGGGGGAGGGGGGGTGTTTAACTTAAGTGTAACTATCATAGTCACGTGATCACTGGGGATCGGGGTAATGAGACCCCTACCATGGTAGAAGTGCGGCATGTGGCAGGCAAGCTTCATATACATAGTATAATGCCCTCTTAGTGTCCCCACACATTATAATGCCACCCACATGGTATAATGTTCTGTTTAGAGCCCTCATGCACAATGTAATGCCCCCTAGTGGCCCCCACACAGTATAATATTTAAAGGCGGCGTGCCGTTAAGGACACTTATCCCCTATCCACAGAACAGGGAATAAGTGTGCGATCGCTGGGGGGGCCCAACCGCCAGTTCTCCCATTGATCAGGAGAACGGGGGACTAAAAGTACACCTAAAGCCTCCTTGTGAATGAACCACCAGGGCACTCACCAGAGTAGAGGAGAAGCGGTGAGTATTAAGAACCTTACTTACCGCTCTCTGCTCAGCCACTTCGGAAGAACTGGTAGGGTCTGGTAACCATTGAGCCACCACTATCCTAATAATGATTATTCAGGAAAGAGGGGGCCACCAGGGTCAGCACGGCAGTTTTACCCCTTGTTCATTATTGCGATGATTTCCTTCATAGTTTTCATCCTTTGCAAGGCAATCTGCTGTAACTGCTTGTAGGGACCATCACAATGATCTTTCACTTTCTACAGTGCAATGAGGAGAAGTTTTGGATGGAGCGGTGGTTACGCATGCACATTGCTGCCCCAAAGAACTTGGGAGCACTTGGCTGTTTCCATAACTCCCAAAGTGACGTGGTATCAGCTGTGAGTCTTTTTACATTGAGTTTAAAGAGTATCTTTCACCACTTCCAACAAGTCCAGCTCTTTGCATCATTTATTAGTTGCTGCTCCACTGATTCTGGCACAGTCCATTTCGCATTGAAGCATCAGTTTTTTTTTCCTTTCTGATAGTGAAAGGTTGTGTATCCTAAATCTTCATCCCTTGTGTTATTCCAGTGCGCCAGAGGGCAGAGGTAAACAATTTACGATTCTAAAGATTCCAAGTCTGGTGTATGAAGATGCATGGTCCTGACTGTACATTAAATTGTGCCCCCATGACAGACATGTGGTAATAGCAGGTGAAGCCTCCTCATAGACGCCCCTTGTAGAGTCTTGTGTGGGTGTCTCTCCTACGTCAGGTCTGGTAGATTGAGGAGGCCTCATCTTGGTGCATTAATTAATAAATGGAGGTAATTGCAGTTTGCAGGTTTCTGTGCAGTCAATACATGGTCCAGATCACTAAGTCAGCCTTTTATATTAATGATGTACTTTTCTCATTTGCAGATAGATCTTCTGGCTTTTTGCCTATGGCTTAGAACACAGCTTTTACTGTATATGGCATAAAATCACTTTCTATTCTTTTGCCCAATCTTATATGGCACCAACATATTCTGCAGCACTGTATAAAGATTTTAATACTCACATTGGTCCCCATGAGGCTTTTAAAGAGGACCTTTCACTATCTTCACCAACTCTTTGTATCCTTCAATAGTTGCTGCTCCACTGATTCCAATGATGTTGGAACTTTTTCTCTAGCCCCTTCCATTCCTGGGCAATCAGTGCTGTTATTTTCAGCACCCAATATATTAAATAAGCTCCCTACTGTCAGGTGGGCGGTCCTGGGCTGGAGCAGCTGGACGGGCCACCCACCTGACAGTAGGTAGCCTAATAAGCATATTGGTTGCTTATAATATAAACAATGATTGCTCAGGAACGGCAGGGGCTAGAAAAAGTCTGGGACTGCCCACCCACCAGTAAAGAGCTTATCTGGGGTTGAAACGATTGCTCGGGATTGGTAGGGACTAGAGAAAAAATTCCAACTGTGCTGGAGTCTGTGTAATGGCATCTAGTGGAGGATGCAAAGAGGTATCGGGGAACTGCAGCGTCGCTCATATTACTTGAATAGAAGCGGTGCTGAACGCACTTGCCTTCCACTAGCAGCATCCGGGACCTAGAGGCTGCCAGAATAGCTGATCTGTGCAGGGTTCTGGTGTCGGACCCCCCACAGATCACATCCTGACAACATGTCCTATGGATAGGTCATCGTTATGAAAACCCCTTTAAAGCAATTATAATAAAATTAGAAAGTGAATATAAGAAGCTTCATAATATTAAAACTCCCCTTACTCTCACTACCTGCCTATTATCTGTGTGCTGTGTGCAGAATCTCCAGTGTATTCATATTGTTCTCCACTGCCTCCTGCTTCTTAAAGCTGCAAGGAGAAACCGTTCACAGCAGGAAACAAAAAAGCTAGTGTCGCTGATCTCACTAGCTGCCCTTTGATCGGTCACAGAGCAAGTGCAGTGTGATGAGACCCCGCCCTCTATGCAAAGCAAGAAGCATCATGGGAAATGTAGGCTGCATTAGGTAAACTGTATCCTAGGAAAAGAAGGAATCAAGATGGCAGAGTAAGCTTAGATGGTATCAAGTGCAGCTGCCTCTCGTGGTACCCTCTACGCTGCCCCCCTAAGGCCCTGCACACAGTGTATCAGCTTTACCTGGAGTGTTCCTTTAATTCAGGGTCTGTGTGAAGAAAAGCAGGGGATTGGTAAATTTTAGGTTATTCCTTAGCACAAAAATCTTTCATTCCACAGAGCAAAAATAGGTCACTTGTATGAAAATATTAATAATCCCGTCGAGTGCTTGACTGTGTGACAAATGTTATAGCTACCAGATTAGATAATGCTGCCCTTCAGCTGTTGCAGCCTCGCCGGCTCGCTGGCTCTGACGGTTTATCCGCAGATTATGTCTCATCACTGAGATGTTATAATTGTTGGCGTTTAGCTCATAAAACCGCGTGTGAACTTTCCATCAGTAGATTGCATGTGTAGAGATGATCTCAGCAAAGCTTCTCCTCTCCTACATTAGTAAATCGATACCTATATGTCTGCACAGTCAACAACACAACCACAGATGTTGCAGAGCTGATTTTGTCAGATGCGACTGAGCTGAGTTTACCTTCTTGCCCCATTTTGTGTGATGTTATGATGAATTATGGCGACCCAAAGAGTTAAATAACAGACTCGGGCTCTGCATCTGTAGCACTTCCATTAATATGTTGGGAATTTTAGGATTAGACAGATACAGTGCAGAGATAGTCTACTGTACTTCCATGATGGACGCCAGATGAGTCCGACATGGAAGGCTTAGAAGACCTCTAAAGTCCATTCTGTCATTACAGTCTTTAGACCAGATCACACATCCTGGTTATGTGTGGTCGACTTTTACTTTTTACTTTCCCTTTTCTTTTCTTTTCTTTCCCCCATTTTTTTTGCTATTTTTATCTGTGGCCTTATTTTTCATGATCTGTGGTGTTTTTCATGTTGTTTTTCTCAAGATTTCGCTAGGCTTTTTTTTTTTTTTTTTTTTTTCCCATTACAGTTTTTCCATTCCCACCTTCCAGGGTCTGTAACTACTTATTTTACTGTCAGAATGGCTGTTTTAGGGCTTGTTTTTTGCAAGACAAGTTGCATTTTTTGTGTTTTTTATATTGTATTATGCAACAGATAAAATTGTGGAATGGAAAAATGTAGTGTTTTTTTTTGGGGGGGGGGTTACACCGCTCACTATGTAGTAAAAATAACATGTTAAGTTTATTGTGCTGGTTAGTATGATTACAGCACTACCAAACTATAGTTTTTCCTATATTTTACTACTTAAAGAGGACCTTTCATGTCCTCGGACATCGTTGAGTATCAGCTTTGCCGGTATGTGCTCCGTCAGTCAGTTTCGACACCAATATCTCTGCACTTTCAGAGGAGTCGGCCGTACAGCTCAGCATCAACACTGGGTAGTAAAGAACCCCCCTCCCACCTTCCTGACAATACAAGGCTATAGAAGAGTACCTACATTGGGGGGCGTTCCTCACAGCCCAGCAATGACATTAGGCTGTAAAGTCGGCCCCTCTGATGGTCGGTCCACAAAAACCAACGGCACAAACATCTCTGCAACTATGGCCCATACTGAAAAAACTGACAGCAGCCACATTTCTTTATTAAAGTGGATTACATGTTGGTCCAGAATCACATACCCTAAGAAATGAGACCATTTAAAGGCCAAACAACCCCTTTAAATAACCCAGATCTTGCTAGACACTACTTGGTGCTCTGCATACTATGATGTGATACAGCACCCCTCTCGGTCTGATATCCCCGATCCCTTTGTCGTATCATCTTAAGCAGTGAATGATTTGATCATTATAAAGTGAATTTGATGTTTTCCTAACTTATAAACTATCTAATTTGTCAAGAGGAAAATATAACTAAGCCTTTTGGCTAAATCTACAGCACGTCTCGTGGCATGCAACTGGAGGAGATGTAGCAAAATTATGTCCTGTCATGGCTCATAGCCGATGCAGCACATCAAGCCTGTCGCTCCTGGCACAGCCCCAAGCACTGGCAGGTTTGTATCCTCTCCGAAACTGCTGGAATCCCAGCGAGGCGACCTGCAGTAAAGTCCTAGCCTTACGTAGATTTAAGTCTCAAAAATGAGACCTGCTGTTATAAAGCTTGCGATGCTGGCTATGTGAGCGGGTATATTAATGACATTAATAACTACATGATGCAAGAAGCTTAGAAATAATACAGTAATATATCCTGTTCGTGTTTCTTATAACCATGATGTGAGTTGTCACCGCTGTATCCTGTAAGTTTCTGAGTGTTAAATGGAACCTGTCAGGTCAATTTGAGACACTAAAACACCCATAGATCCTTATAGACGGGGGGTTTAGTGTCCCAAATAGCCCTGTTTTACATCCATCCATGCCTGCAAGTTAAAAGTGTAAACCATTATACTCACTTAGAGAGGAGTCTGTTGAGTCTCATCGGACTCCTCTCTGGTGCTCCCGACATCTGTGCAGTTCTTTAGTGAAGCCGAGAATGTACACCCCGACATCACTGCTCAAGTGCTGAGGTGTTTAGTGAAAAACTGCTCCAGTGCGAGGAGTACAGTGACGGGGGAGTATAAAGCTTTTTTATTTTTATTGTGGGCACAGATGGCTTTATTACAGGGCGATTTGGGCAATTTTGGGGCCTTTGGGTGGTTTAGTGGCCCAAATTGCACTTACAGATTCCTTTTAAGAAATCAGGCAGCAGATGAATGGTCAACCCAGAGATGGACAAACTTCACGAGATATGTTTCCACCAATATTCTCTGGGGTAATATGCTGGTTCTGGTGACACTAACCTATCTATCTGCAGGGCTGGGTGATATGCTGGTTCTGGTGACACTAACCTATCTATCTGCAGGGTTGGGGTGATATGCTGGTTCTGGTGACACTAACCTATCTATCTGCAGGGCTGGGGTGATATGCTGGTTCTGGTGACACTAACCTATCTATCTGCAGGGCTGGGGTGATATGCTGGTTCTGGTGACACTAACCTATCTATCTGCAGGGCTGGGGTGATATGCTGGTTCTGGTAACACTAACCTATCTATCTGCAGGGCTGGGGTGATATGCTGGTTCTGGTGACCCTATCCTATCTATCTGCAGGGCTGGGGTGATATGCTGGATTCTGGTGACAGTAACCTATCTATCTGCAGGGCTGGGGTGATATGCTGGTTCTGGTGACACTAACCTATCTATCTGCAGGGCTGGGGTGATATGCTGGTTCTGGTGACACTAACCTATCTATCTGCAGGGCTGGGGTGATATGCTGGTTCTGGTGACACTAACCTATCTATCTGCAGGGCTGGGGTGATATGCTGGTTCTGGTGACACTAACCTATCTATCTGCAGGGCTGGGGTGATATGCTGGTTCTGGTGACACTAACCTATCTATCTGCAGGGCTGGGGTAATATGCTGGTTCTAGTGACAATAACCTATCTATCTGCAGGGCTGGGGTGATATGCTGGTTCTGGTGACACTAACCTATCTATCTGCAGGGCTGGGGTGATATGCTGGTTCTGGTGACACTAACCTATCTATCTGCAGGACTGGGGTGATATGCTGGTTCTGGTGACACTAACCTACCTATCTGCAGGGCTGGGGTGATATGCTGGTTCTGGTGACACTAACCTATCTATCTGCAGGACTGGGGTGATATGCTGGCTCTGGTGACACTAACCTATCTATCTGCAGGACTGGGGTGATATGCTGGCTCTGGTGACACTAACCTATCTATCTGCAGGGCTGGGGTGATATGCTGGTTCTGGTGACCCTAACCTATCTATAAGCAGGGCTGGGGTGATATGCTGGTTCTGGTGATACTAACCTATCTATCTGCAGGGCTGGGGTGATATGCTGGTTCTGGTGACACTAACCTATCTATCTGCAGGGCTGGGGTGATATGCTGGTTCTGGTGACACTAACCTATCTATCTGCAGGGCTGGGGTGATATGCTGGTTCTGGTGACACTAACCTATCTATCTGCAGGGCTGGGGTGATATGCTGGTTGTGATGACACTAACCTATCTATCTGCAGGGCTGGGGTGATATGCTGGTTCTGGTGACACTAACCTATCTATCTGCAGGGCTGGGGTGATATGCTGGTTCTGGTGACACTAACCTATCTATCTGCAGGGCTGGGGTGATATGCTGGTTCTGGTGACACTAACCTATCTATCTGCAGGGCTGGGGTGATATGCTGGTTCTGGTGACACTAACATATCTATCTGCAGGGCTGAGCTGATATGCTGGGTACTGGTGACAGACTGCCTTTAAAACCTATAAAGACCACTGTGGATCTCTGGATTAGATATCTATAACTTTTGGGGTTGGGTCACCTTCTCTCTGAATATTTATGTCGAATGAGTCACATTATGAAGAAATGCGTATATAATACGAGTAGGTTTCATGGTGGACTTTTACATATTTTTGTTGCACTGTAAAGGGCCTTGTTTTTGTTTCTTCCCATAATCTTTTGGCCGCGGTCGCCACAACAAGAAAACATTTATTCTGTGATTGACATAGATGATCTCCAGCTATCCATGTTTATGATGTTTTTGCTTCCATGTCCTGAATATTCACAAACAAGACTCCAGTGTTACTACCACAAAGGGTTCTTCATTGGGAATATCTGATGGAATTACATAGAGCGCTTGGTCTTTACTCTCTGAATCGGCCTTATTGTGTAGTGTCCTTGTATTCGGGGCTATTTACTGTGTCATGAGCTTAGAGCTTCACATCTCTTAAATTTTATGTACTTCTTGACCATTTTATACTACACTGACAGACTTGGGAGACCTTCTTGAAGATGCTGTAAACTTTTATGGTCCAACCAAGGGATAAAACAAGTTTGCCTTTGCCCATAGAGGGGCCTACACCTACCCAAAAGTTTCACTTACCTGTTCTCCACTAATCTAGAGATCTGTAGGGATCTTCTATGGAGCCGCTCCCATCATCATGTTAAGTTCACGAACATCGGTTGTCATGGTCCACCCAGGAACCTGTACTTATGAAACTTCTCCACAAAGGAAGTTCTCTGTGCTGCATTTCAGGCCCTCTCTATAGTCTACAGGCATGATTTTGGTATGAGAAGACTGGAGAAGAAGTCTCAGGATAGGGTGACTCAACATGAATATTAGCTTTCCATTTATGAACATTGTCAAAGGGGTTTCCTAGGCATTTTATATTGATGGCCTTCCAAAGGATACAGTGCTGGCCAAAAGTATTGGCACCCCTGCAATTCTGTCAGATAATACTCAATTTCTTCCAGAAAATGATTGCAATCACAAATGCTTTGGTAATAATATCTTCATTAAATTTGTCGTCAATAGAAAACCACAAAAAGAATTGTCAAAAAGCCAAATTGGATATAATTCCACACCAAACATAAAAAAGGGGTGGACAAAAGTATTGGCACCCTTTGAAAAATCATGTGATGCTTCTCTAATTTGTGTAATTAACAGCACCTGTTACTTACCTGTGGCACATAACAGGTGGTGGCAATAACTAAATCACACTTGCAGCCAGTTGAAATGGATTAAAGTTGACTCAACCTCTGTCCTGTGTCCTTGTGTGTACCACATTGAGCATGGAGAAAAGAAAGAAGACCAAAGAACTGTCTTAGGACTTGAGAAGCAAAATTGTGAGGAAGCATGAGCAATCTCAAGGCTACAAGTCCATCTCCAAAGACCTGAATGTTCCTGTGTCTACCGTGCGCAGTGTCATCAAGAAGTTTAAAGCCCATGGCACTGTGGCTAACCTCCCTAGATGTGGACGGAAAAGAAAAATTGATGAGAGATTTCAACGAAAGATTGTGCGGATGGTGGCTAAAGAACCTCGACTAACATCCAAACAAGTTCTAGCTGCCCTGCAGTCCGAGGGTACAACAGTGACAACCCGTACTATCCGTCGGCGTCTGAATGAAAAGGGACTCTATGGTAGGATACCCAGGAAGACCCCACTTCTGACCCAGAGGCATAAAAAAGCCAGGCTGGAGTTTGCCAAAACTTACCTGAGAAAGCCAAAAACTTTTTGGAAGAATGTTCTCTGGTCAGATGAGACAAAAGTAGAGCTTTTTGGGAAAAGGCATCAACATAGAGTTTACAGGAAAAAAAAAGAGGCCTTCAAAGAAAAGAACACGGTCCCTACAGTCAAACATGGCGGAGGTTCCCTGATGTTTTGGGGTTGCTTTGCTGCCTCTGGCACTGGACTGCTTGACCGTGTGCATGGCATTATGAAGTCTGAAGACTACCAACAAATTTTGCAGCATAATGTAGGGCCCAGTGTGAGAAAGCTGGGTCTCCCTCAGAGGTCATGGGTCTTCCAGCAGGACAATGACCCAAAACACACTTCAAAAAGCACTAGAAAATGGTTTGAGAGAAAGCACTGGAGACTTCTAAAGTGGCCAGCAATGAGTCCAGACCTGAATCCCATAGAACACCTGTGGAGAGATCTCAAAATGGCAGTTTGGAGAAGGCACCCTTCAAATCTCAGGGACCTGGAGAAATTTGCCAAAGAAGAATGGTCTAAAATTCCAGCAGAGCATTGTAAGAAACTCATTGATGGTTACCGGAAGCGGTTGTTCGCAGTTATTTTGTCTAAAGGTTGTGCTACCAAGAATTAGGCTTGGGGTGCCAATACTTTTGTCCGGCCCATTTTTGGAGTTTTGTGTAAAATGATCAATGATTTGACTTTTTTTTCATTCTCTTTTGTGTTTTTTCATTGCAAGCAAAATAAATGAAGATCTTATTACCAAAGCATTTGTGATTGCAATCATTTTCTGGAAGAAATTGAGTATTATCTGACAGAATTGCAGGGGTGCCAATACTTTTGGCCAGCACTGTAGGTAAATGGGAGTTGAGCTGCAATTCTCCGACATTGACCCTACACAGTGAGTAGGCTTGTCTGCTTCCGACTCCATCCACGGTATAGTTCTGGCGACAGCTGATCCCTTGGCATGGTGGGTGTCAAATCCAAACCAATCAAATATTGATGTCCTAACCTGAGGATAGGCCATCAATATAAAATACCCAGAAAACTCCTTTTAAAGGAATTCTGTCAGGGCAATTTGGGAAACTAAACCACCCACAGGTCCTTAAGGACTAGGGATTTAGTGTCACCCCATGTCAAATCACCCTGTTATAACACAATCTGCGGCCATGATAAAATTAAAAAAGCTTTATACTTACCCATTTCTTAAGTGAAGACAGAGGAGGACACCTTGGCCTCAGTGCGCATGTGCCAGACCTCTGACATATGTGTAGTGAAGCTGGGGAGTACATCTATGACTTCACTGAAGACCTGCGCAGGCACCGGGAGCACCAGAGATCAGTCCGATGAGACTATAAAGATTTTATATTTTTAATGCGGCTGCGGATTGCTTTTTAACAGGGCAATTTGAGACTATAAACCCCCATGTCCTAAATGACCCCAACAGGTTCTCTTTGAGGCCCCATGTCCATACACAGTACAGATTTCCCAGTCTGAACCTAGTCAGACAGTCCCTGGCTCTTCTGTCCTGTAATGTATACATTGTGGACCGGATAGCCCCAAGGAGGCAGGGACTCTCAGCATGATGGATCGCTGTGATGATAGGAGACCTGTCTTATGACCTAGGTTAGCATCAGAAAGTCCACCCATGTACCAACTGAATTTTCCATTCTGGATCGCCCCATGTTGCTTGGGCCCTGAGCGGTGTAAACAAAAAATTCCATTCAGAATATGTTATGTAATATTGTTCAACATTAAAGGGTTAACGATAACTGTAAGAAATAATTCCTGTAAAACTGAACAAAAAAAGACTTTCCCATTGGCAGTCTAGCATTGCATATAGTAGCGTCTTATACGCTTTGCTGCAAGTATACGGCTTTTAGACTCTTCTTATGCTTCAGTTAAGTCTTTGTGTCAGTTCATATTGGAAACCATCGAAGTGTCACGCTGCACTGCTTCAAGTTTTTATTTTATTCCTGTCACTGTACAGGGGAGAAACAGTGATGGGGTCCAAGCAGTGAGTCAATGCTGCAGCTCCTTCATTCTCAGTATTGCGGTGGTCCCAGGGGTCAGACCCCTCCAATCATAAAGTTAATGAACTCTCCTTTGGGTGGTCCGCTGGTGTTACATTTTCAGCATAGTGGATGGGATTTTATCAGATCTCATTCACATACTGCATAAAAATCCAAAAACACAAAATAACCTGTGCTGTAGGTTTTAAGCCCGCAGCATGTCAAGTATTGCTGCGGGTCTTACAATTTACAATATAAAGGTCGAAAGACGCAGGAGAACTTTTAGAGAAATGTTCAGTCCGTGTCTCTATTACATTGTATTAGATATGTGTGACCTGTGTATGATGGGAACTCCTTTTTAGAGCCCGGCGTATGTGAGTCTGTAAATCCAGGGCAGAGCTAAGCGTTACTGTTGAGAATATTTTCAGCATATCTTTGCGTTCTGTAAGGAGCGGATGTCACACTGCCTGCCCTGCACGGAGAAATATGTTAAATATTGTACTTAAGTGTGATGTAAGTGCAAGGATGGAAGAACACGCTCGCACATGGGGAACCTTTGACCGGTGCAGAACAGAGGTGGTTAAATATTAAGTGCATTATCTGAAGCAGGCTATGTATATGAATCATTCATGTCAGGAGCAGTTGTGTCTTACTAGTGACTTCACACATCGTTCTGTCATTGACTCTTATTAAAGGGATTTTTCTGGGACTTGTATAATGATGACGAATCCCAAGGATCGATGGAGATCCAACACCCAGGACCCCCCACCAGTCAGCTTGTTGAAGAGGCTGCAGAGTTCAGGTAATCGCTGCAGCCTCTTCGCTGGATACCAAGCACAGTGCTGTACATATCCATAGGGGCTGTTCAGCTCCTTTCACTTGAATGGGACTAAATTGCTGCTGTACGATGTGACTGACGAACATGACGTCATCGGCTCAGGGAAGAGACTACAGCACCACAGCCTCTTCAAACAGCTGATCAGCAGAGATCCTCCTCAAATCACATATTGATGACCTATTCTAATGATAGGTCATCAATATATAATTCCTGGAAAACCCCTCTAAAGGGAACCCATTAGGTCGATTTGAGAGACTAAACCACCCACAGGTCCTTACGGACAGTTTAGTGTTCCAAATAGCCCTGTTGTAACGCTGTCCGTGCCTGCATTGAAAAAAATATCTTTATACTTACCTACAGAGGCGTCTCATCTCTGGTGCTCTCATTGCCAGTTGTTCAGTGATGCTGGGGAAAGTACATCTCAGCTTCTCTGCACATGCGCCCAAAGTCCTGTGCATGCGCACTGAAGCTGAGGTGTACTGCTCCCGCTTCACTGAAGAACTGTGCATAAAGGTTTTTTTTTTTTAATACAGACTGCTACTTGGGACACTAAACCAGTCCATAAGGATCAGTAGGGAATTTAGTGCAGTGATTCCCAACCTGTGGTGCGGGTAACCCAGGGGGTACACCATGCAGTCTCTGGGTACGCGCCATGCCTCAGAACCACTGCTCTAGAAGTGACAGATTTAGTGATTGCTAAGGATCCTGTTTGGCTAGTGCTGCCCACCATCTTCAAATACCAGGCAGCAGAGGCGGGCATCAGAGACGTTGGGTCAGGGTTAAGGGGACGGGTGTCTACAGCAGTGGGCAGTCTGTGCTGAATAGACTAATAGCTTCTGGTCTATGATCTGATGAGTGAAAAGCTGGTCAAAAGCTAAAAGACCCCCAGAACATTTAGTGTGTGTCTGCCACAGGTGCCCCCACAAGCAAAAGGATTTGCTTGGCGCACTATGTGTACCAGTTTTTCTTTCCCCCTTGAGATCAGGAGCAGGATCTGTTAAACGACGGACACCACAATGTCCATCAGGTGTAATCAGTTGGAACTTTTTTTTTTTTCATGACAGGGTACTTGCTTCGAAAACAGTTGAGAAACATTGATTTAGTGTCCCAAATTGACCTGATAGGTTCCCTTTAATCACTCCAGTCACAAGTTGTAATCTTCGTGGAACCTGTCAGAATATATGGGACATTACATGGTGTCCATTGAAATCAATAGCATGTCCATGTCCTTTCAGAGAAGACATATCTAGTCCTCCAGAAAGAGCTCTTTGTAGCCGCTGTCAAATCTGACTCCTTGTAAACCGTAAACTGTTGGATATGTGAGAATGCGCCCTAGCAGGCCAAACTGTATGAGGTCAACAAGGGACCGCCCTGTAGGATGGCCACATGACAAAGTGTTGTCTTCATGTCTTGGTAAATTATACTGTGTTTTGTATTGTGTACTTGGGTGAGTTCTTGCCCTTAGGTACTGCTATAAACCCATTACTATCGGGCCATGTATGATATCCAATATTTGCTGCGATACAGGTGGAGGAGCCTAGACGTCCCCGTGATCCTGCTTTGAGTGGGACACTAGTCCGTCCATGGTCATCGCGTATAAACATGTTTTGCATCTCCTCTTGTTTCATGGAAATTTTTGTTGTTTATGTAGTAGAAGTCACTGAACTTCTGGCCATGTTTTTCGGAAACACATGAGAGAGAGGTTTTTGGATTTTGGAGTCATTGCTGCACCCCCTTAAAATAGTGAATGTCCCAGCAGTCCAATCCCACGATCAGCCAGCTATGGCATATTCTAGATATAGGTTATCACTTGCTGAAATGGTAAAACCACTTTGGATATATTGGGAATTTACTACTGTTAGTGCCTGAGTTATTAGGGTCTCACCTGTGGGACTCTTACCTATAGAGAGAACAGGGGTCTCATGTTTCGATATTCGAGACGACGTTCAGCATCTGTCATTACACAATGAAGTCAATGAAGAACATACAGGGACAATGGATTTCTTGATTTATGTAAAAAGGAATTTATCCCATGCTAAGTGCTGGCCGGTGAATTAGTTCCTGGTACAATGGCGTCTGTATTCTCCTCGGATTCTATGGTGATTCCTAAGAAATTAACTTCGTTGAATGAATTGGATACTGTTCGGCTATTTTTGAATAACACTAAAATATTTCGAATTTTGTCTATTTTTGTACAGACTCAGATGGTTAAGAAGGGTTATGAATATACAGATGGCTGAAGGGACACTCCAAATCTGTAAACTGCGTTGTGGCTAGTAAAGGGCCCGAGGAGGCAGAGCATGACACAGGGATGCAAAGAAGATCAATGAGCAAATCCTTATGTCATGCTCCTCCTCCTCAGGCCCTGTACTGATCACAACACAGTCTACTAACTTTCCCTGGAGTCTTTCTTTAATTTGTCATTAAAGAGGAACTGTCACCAGGTCTTAAAAGCCCAATGACCTTCATCATCTGATCGGCGCTGTCATCCTAAGCATTTTGGTGTTTTATTTATCCAGATCTGTTCAGCCATTCCAAAGATATAAGCCCTTTTACTGTTGATGCACATTAGGGTATATTAGCCAACTAGGCGGTAACGCTGAGGTTTCTTGGGGCGGGGTCTCTGTATGTCACGCAGTGATACCACCCACTTGGCTAGTATACTCTAAGTTGCATCAGTACTAAAAGGGCTTATATCTTTGGAATGGCTGAACGGATTTGGATAAGCAAAACTCCAAAGTGCTCAGGGTGACAGCGCTGATCAGATGATGGATGTCGCTGGGCTTTTTACACCTGGTATCAGCTCATCTTTACATCAGCAGAAGTCTAATAATTCATTAGAGCATTGTTAGGAGTTTGTTAGAGCCTCTTCCCATCATGGTTACCAGACAAGAGATGAGGAAGGTGAGGATGAATTTATGTTGATGTTGTAGTGCAGGTTCAGAAGTAGTTAAAGTCAGGCAACTTATTTTTAGTTTTTGTGTTTTTTCTTGTACATTCGACCTTGTTCTTAACAACTTGCACGATGGGTGACCTATATAACATGATACATATTACATGTCCTGGTTAACTCTCTTTATTGCTTTATTGAGGCACATGTATGATGAATAGTATAACCGCCACTGTTCTACTTCCTCATCCTCTATAATGTGTAACTATAATAAATATATACACATTAGACTTCTGTAGGCTGTAACTGCTTTTTTTTATACCTTTACAAGCCAATTTTCAGCCATCTAAATCAATGGGCATAATTGTAGGCAAAGTTGAAACTGAATGACATACATTCAATTCGGGCCTGGGAAACCTTGGGGCCGAAGGTCTAGAAGCCTAAACGTAAGAGCCAGCGGTATCCCATAGCCATTGATGTTCACAGCGACCCCACTGCTATTACTTCACCCCATCTCAGTAGTCGATGCTGAAGTGAGTATTTGCGCCCCTCATTCCATTGACTTTGCATAAAGTAATAAAAATGCCTTGGAAAATTCTCTCTCTCATATTTATTCTGGCATTTTGCAAATATAAATAATTTTGGTAATCCTAATTGACCTAAAACAGGAAAGGTTTATTATTAAAAATAATAATGCTAATAATATTTATTTATCTAGCACCATTAATTCCATGTGCTGTACATTATTATATTAATTCCATGGTGCTGTACATTATTATATTAATTCCATGGTGCTGTACATTTGAGGGTTTACATACGGTACACAAAATATACAAGACAAGTATAATACTAACAGAGACCAACTGGTACAGTGGGATAGAGGGCCCTGCCCGCAAGGGCTTACAGTCTATGAGGGAAGAGGGATAGAGACAGAAGGTGAGAAGAGAGACTGTACAGGTGGTGGTGTGGTGAAATAGTGTTATTGGAGGTTGTAGGCCTTCCTGAATAGGTGAGTCTTCAGGGCCTTCTTGAAGCTTGTTCTGATTTCATGTCCGATAGTGAGAAAAACATGCATATGTGTCTTTTTATATGGTGTATGTAAACTTCTGGTTTCAACTGTATATAAGTCTGCTCAACGCCTGGCCTGAGCAATAAGTTTCTAGCATACTAGTTCCTGCGAGGGTATTCTCGTACTTCGTCCTGACCAATTCTCCATTTAATGACATTGGCTTGTTTCTGACTTCGTTGCGGATCATGACTCTGTTCTGCTGACCTTCTGTATTCTGTGTACAACCCCAGCCTGTCTCTGACCTTCAAACCTGAACTGCCGATCCTGAAGTTTGCCTGTTGACAGCCTTGCACACTTACTGCCGGCTACGACCTTCAGTCCATACCTGACCCTCTGTTGTTCCACTCCATTGTCTCTCCACTGGGACCACTCAGAGAGGGAGTGCCCTTGTAGTCTGTCCACAGTGAAATCCGATCCCTTAAATGGGAACACAGAGAGGGTTTACAATGGCCTTGGGAATGTCAAGACAGTTAGATGGAACGATGGGTGCACATCCAGTTGGCCGTAACACTGCAGAGACTTCCTTCCACCACTCTGCCTCAAGTGCATGTCTGCCAAGTACAATTCTAAGGGACCATTTGAGAATCCTGTTTAGTGTTGCTTTAAGCCCCATTCACACTTGCATATTTTGGTCAATATTTTTACATAAATATTCAGAAGCATATACCAATGATTGAACCCAGAAGACGTTACTACAGAAACACTTACTCCTTTTCCATGCTTTGGACTTAGGACTGGTATTGACTTGGGTATTTTGGTAAATTTTTTGCATCATTATGCATAAGTGTGAATGAGGCATTAACCCAACTCTCAAAATGGCTCATAACAATGTGATTTAGATTTTATGCTCTAGTGGAAGCTGGACAGGGGTAGGTATAAAATAGAAAATATCTTCCAGAAATGGCACCACTGTAGTCCGTAGGCTGTGTCTGGTATTGCAACATGTCCAGTTCACTTTAAATGTGCTTGGTCTGTAATACCACACACCGATCAAGAGCGGCGCTGGAAGAAAGCGGCCAAAAATATCTTTAGAGTTCCCAAAGAATTGGTTTTCCAAGTAATAGACAATAAACTATGTTACATTCTTCTCCTTATCTCGAGGTGTTATCATCATGGATGACCTGTCATTATGAAGGTTGGCGACTGTGCCACAGTCATGTGAAGCCTGGTCTCTGTATATGACATGTCATAACTGTAGGTTGTAAATACGGGAGGATACAGTGACGAGGCACGGAGATGGCTGAGAATCGGATAATATAAGGAAAGTATATTACAAAGGTTAAGAACTTCTTGAAATGACTAGAATAACCTCTTGAAGTGCTATAGATAAGACTTCAGGAAACTGTGAAAGTTAAGTAAGAAACACAATATATGTTTTTTTTTTCTCTTGTTCCCTTATTTTAATTTATTGTCATCAGTATTTTATTTTATTTTTAATTGTAGTTTTTCTTTTCTCTACTAGGATTCTGAATTTCTGTGCCTAGAACTCGATGAAACAAAGATGAATGAAATACTCAAGAAATTGTCGGAGGTGGAGGAAAGCTTGGCGGCATTAACTCACGTCAGCTAACTGGCTCCAAGCACAACGTTCTGAATTATTTTTTTTTCAAATATTTTTTTTTTTTTAAATAAATGTTTCATAAATAAATAAAACTTAGTTTGTGCTTTCATTACATGTGTAGTACGAAATATCACAATTTTTATCTTAAAGGATATTTTACCATCTAGTGTCTAATCTGTTCTGACTGTTGTGATGTCTCCTTAGGTTCTGTAATGAATATTCTGATATTCTCGGTCTCAGAAAATCGCCATCGCATTGGATAAGTGTCAGTAGATCCTGATTAACCCCTTCTTCTACAAGCATTTTTCATATTTTACTCCCTGCCTTCCAAAAGTCATAACTTTTATTTTTCCATTAACAAAGCTGTACTAGCACTTATTTTTTGTGGGACAAATTGCACTTTGTATTGGTAATATTTAATATTCCGCACTTTGTACTGGAAAGCTGGAAGAAAAAATTCAGAATGGGGTTCAGAATTACAAAAAAAAGCTATTTTCTTTGAGCTTTGTTTTTACTGCATTCACTATGCAGCAAAATTGGAATGTTGTCTATATTCTGCGGGATGATATGACGATGGCGATACTAAATCGACTTAGTTTTTGTTTTGTTTGTGTTTTAAAATGAATCTAAAACTTTGAAAAATAACAAAAAATTTTACTATATTCTGACACTTGTAACTTTTTTTTTTTTTTAATATTTTCATATGCGGAGTTGTGTAAGGCAGGGGTCCCCAATCACTGTACCGCTGACAGGGACCGGGCCGTTGGGAGTCTTTTGCCGGTCCACGGGGCGGCGGGCTGACCTGGTTAAACGCGGCTCCCAGCACATTATTCCGGGAGCTGAGGCTCCTACCGTAGCTAATGGCGGGGACCTGGTCTACAGTGCTGTGCACCGAGGTCCCACCAGAACAGCCCCAGTCTACAGTGCTGTTTAGAGTATAACCCTGCCCCCATATGACCAAAGCCCCCCCCCTGCCGTGCCGTGACGGGGAAAAGGTTGGGGACCGCTGGTGTAAGGCACCTTTTTTATAGGGATTTACACACCTTTAACCAGAGCACATTTTCCGTGACGGATTTTCAGTTTTCCATATTAAGCACCTTCTTTGAGAAGACCACCTCTCTAGAAGGCCACTCTTTAGTGGAATTTTGGGGGATCGTCTCAAAGAGGTTTCACTGTATAAAATTTCAAACCAATCCTCTTTCCCTAGATCACATTAAAAATAAGTAAAATCGTTATCGCTGTGTCCAAAAATGCACAAATTCTAAAAATTATTTATCCAGTATGGTGAATGCTGCAGCTGGGGAAACAATCAAAATGTCGGAACTTCTGTTTTTGGCATTTAGTGCTCAGATTGTGTGAAGTTTTTTATAAAAATTTTTTGGAGAGGTTAAATGCCAAAAACAGCAGTCCAGCCATTTTGATTTTTTTTTTCTCCACTATGGCGTTCAACATATTGGATAAATAATTTTTATACTTTTTTATAAGTTGGACATTTTTGGATACAGAGATAATAAATAAAAAAAAAAAACATTCGTTATCTCTGTGTCCAAAAATGCCCAAATTATAAATTATTATAATTATAAAAATCATTTATCCAATATGGTGAACGCAGTGGGGGGGGGGGGAATCAAAATGGCTGAACTGTTGTTTGTGTTTAGTACAATAAAAGCAATTCAGCCATTTTGATTTTTTGCCCCGCTGCAGTGTCCACCATATTGGATAAATCATTTTTATATGTTATAATTTGGCCATTTTTGGACACAGAGGTAACTAATGTGTTTGTAGTTTTAATTTATCTTTAGATGTGATCTAGGGAAAGGGGGGGGGATCATTTGGAAATGTATGTATGCTTTTTAAGCAGGTGTCATGTTTAGAGTCCCATCTTTTGGAGAACATGTGCAGAAAATGTCAGGAAAGTGTTAATAGTGTGTTTTGGGGCAGCCAGGCTGTCAGCAGGGAAAGGAGCATCATGCATGTTGGATTTGTTTTCCCTGGAAGATACGCAGCCTATCCCTCCCTCCCTATGACTGTAAACATGCATGCTCAGCCAATGTGTGGCATACATGCTTATGATGGAGTTTGGGTGAGGAGGAGATGGCCGTCAGACAAGTGAGCATGCAAGCAACAGCTAATCTATGTGTATGGCCAGCTTTACTTATACCTGTTTCTTTACAACGTATCTGGCTACCCTTACAGACCCCCAGAGAGGTTGATATCTACTACCAAACCTAACCATGACTATAAATGAAAGTATTCACAATGCAGAGTCCACTTAATGCAGTAAAATGGACCAAGGCTTTCCCAGTGTAAGTTAAGCAAGTTAAAATGCAAATCAAGGTGAAAACCCAAAATACAGATTCTGTCTGGAGTTGGCCACTGATACTTCACTTTAACAGTCCTTTTCTGGGGGTCATGTACTGCAGAGATTTCTTACTTTCTTCCACCTTGGAATTCAGACTCCTCACTAAGAGACCAGGAAGAAGCGGGAGAAGACTCCTCTAGAGCCTTATGTATGTGTGTAGTGCCTTACATAGGCCTCCTGACAGTAGAGATATCATTGGTTAGCGAACTAGAGGTGACTCTGCTCATTCTGACCCAGTCTATATAAGGCTACATCCACATTTGCGTCAGAGTCCCTGTTGCACAGCTTTTTCATCTGCTGCTTTCAGTTTTAAAACAATGGACACACAACAGACCCTATTATAGTTAATGGTGGTCATCGGTCTCCATATTTCACTTCTATTTCAGTGATCCACCTATACATTGGTCTGTCGAAGGAGAGGAGAGTGAAAGAAGGCTCAATGTTGAGCTGCAGAAAACTAGGCAGAATAAATCTGGGCCATTGTTATCCAAGTCACAATTATAGACAATCAGTCCACATGTTACTAGTAATCAATACAGAAATCCAGGTAATTCCAAAGGGTTCACTTACTTTTTCTTGCAAATGTACATGCATCACAGAAATTGCTTGGTGAACCTTGTTCTACTACACCAAGAAAATGATGATTTATTTAATCTCCACATTACTGTGGACATCAGTTCATATACCATAATAGCACTGTGGTACTATACATTAGGTTTAAGTACTTGCTATGATATTTACAATGAAACACATTATTTCCTTAGAGCTGTTTTTCAGGGGAAGAAGCAAATTACTACAAGCTGAAACATATCCATGTAAATTATTCCATGGAAAATTATATTCTGTATGTACAAGCCCTTAGTTGTACAGAACAACGTGACTACTCTCCCCACCCTGCAAGCCATGTTTGACAGTAAGGGGTTTGTCTCAGGCCTGTTCTGATTAGAGAGATTCTGGCTGATAAAAGTTTATTTACTGTTATGTTACACAATGATAGTCTTTCATTCTCCTGCTCCTTGCATTGCATAACTTGGAAATACCTTGTAAATTGATTAGATGTCATGTGGATATAATGTAGAAGGCAGAATCGGTCTATGAATGAAGGTCATAAAAGTAAGCCTATGAATCACTGCAGTGCTGTAGAAGTCATATATGTCAAGGGTTTGTACACCTTTTACATCCATCTTCGGATTGTGGTTGGGTCACCGAGAGACTAGAGTTAAGATTCGCTTCGGGTTCAGCACCAAGATTCGTTTCAGGTCAACCAAGTTCAGTATGAACCACACATTAAATTGTCTTATAACTTAGTGTAGAACACACTTAAAAACCTATCTATAAAACATAGTGTAGAACACTGTCAGGGCTCCTAGGAACCTATCTATAAAACATAGTGTAGAACACTGTCAGGGCTCCTAGGAACCTATCTATAAAACATAGTGTAGCGCACTGTCTGGGCTCCTAGGAACCTATCTATAAAACATAGTGTAGAACACTGTCAGGGCTCCTAGGAACCTATCTATAAAACATAGTGTAGAACACTGTCAGGGCTCCCAGGAATCTATCTATAAAACATAGTGTAGAATACTGTCAGGACTCCTAGGAACCTATCTAAAAAACATAGTGTAGAACACTGTCAGGGCTCCTAAGAATCTATCTATAAAACATAGTGTAGAACACTGTCAGGACTCCTAGGAACCTATCTATAAAACATAGTGTAGAACACTGTCAGGGCTCCTAGGAACCTATCTATAAAACATAGTGTAGAACACTGTCAGGGCTCCCAGGAATCTATCTATAAAACATAATGTAGAATACTGTCAGGACTCCTAGGAACCTATCTAAAAAACATAGTGTAGAACACTGTCAGGGCTCCTAAGAATCTATCTATAAAACATAGTGTAGAACACTGTCAGGACTCCTAGGAACCTATCTATAAAACATAGTGTAGAACACTGTCAGGGCTCCTAGGAACCTATCTATAAAACATAGTGTAGAACACTGTCAGGGCTCCTAGGAACCTATCTATAAAACATAATGTATGACACTATCAGGGCTCCTAGGAACCTATCTATAAAACATATTGTATGACACTATCAGGGCTCCTAGGAACCTATTTATTAAACATAGTGTAGAACACTGTCAGGGCTCCTAGGAACCTATCTATAAAACATAGTGTAGAACACTGTCAGTGCTTGCATGGCTTTTCTCTCCTAATTTTTCAAGCGGAATGGGGGATGGAATCCGTGAACGGTCGCACAGCACTAGTGTGACCATAGCCTGAGTTTGTCTTGTCTCATGACATCATGTTACCTTTGTATGTTTATGTTTACACAGTAGCGATAATTCTAAACCAACCTAGACATGATCCCGATGTCCAGGTCCTGTTTCACGTATAAACATCACGTGGATCTGTTTAGTCTTCATCCATCATCTTGTCATTTTTATGTTGTTCTATTTTATCATTCTTTATATTAGACTTCCTCACTAAATAAAAATAACAGATGGTGAGTGTAAATGTTTTTTTATTTTTGTCACCTCCCCTGTGCTTCAACCTATTATACTTTGGGGTCTGAAGAGACCCCAGAATATAATGAGGCGAGCATCTTTCTTCATCCGAAATGAATTGCCAAT
The DNA here is from genome assembly GCA_947044405.1 of Leptodactylus fallax. Lineage (NCBI taxonomy): Eukaryota > Metazoa > Chordata > Amphibia > Anura > Leptodactylidae > Leptodactylus > Leptodactylus fallax. The sequence goes on from CAMRHE010000006.1 coordinate 14,147,154, forward strand.
TGTTCAGTTTCGTTAATAACCAAACAATTTGCAATATTCTGGTCGAATCCAGTTTGTGACAAAGCAGTTCTCCCATCTCTAGTCCTGGATTCACATTGTCATTATAATCCGCACCCACACCAGGTATTAATGGGATTTAGATTTTTCTTTTGTACATTCTCTTCATTTTCGTAATTGACCAAGATAAACTATTAACACTTCAATTTTTGAAACAATTTTTGCAGCATTTTTTCCCCACACTTGCCTTAGAATAAATTCACACAGAGGAATTTGGCACTTATTTTGGTTTGAAATTGGCCTCAAACTCAGCACCAAATTCCATCCTGAATCTGCCTCCTATTGTATTCAATGGCAGACAGAAGCCAAATCAGGATGTTGAAAAAATAAGTGTCCTGCTCAATCTTTCCGCGGATTCCGTGGTGCGAGACACTTCACTGCTTGTGCCCATTCATCTGATCCTATTCAGCTAGTAAAAGCCACAAGGCCAGAAAGTGGAAAGGAACTTGAGCCTGAAATCTGCCTCAAATTCCTCTTCGCTTTCCACCCTGTGAACCTACCGTAACACTTTTTCACAATATTGGATAAGTAAAGTGCGTTGCAAATTGCAAGACAAATGCTGGGCCAGGAATTGATAGGTTGGTCACAGAGGACTGGAGGGCAATAAGTGGGAATGAAGGGCAGTCTGGGGCATTGACTGTAGGACCAGCAGCTGAAGCTCGGCAGATAATGGGTTCATCACCAGGAGATCTAGAGCTTGTACTTAAAGAGGACCTTTCATGTCCTCATGTATATGTGGTTTTACATACCGCTAGAAAGCTGACAGCACGCTGAATTCAGCGTCCTGCCGGCTTTCCCGGTTTGTGCCCCGGGGCTGGAGATATCGGCGGTGTAAGTTTCACGGTTTACTGTCAGAAGGGCGTTCCTGACAGTCTAGCTGCGCTGTGAGGAACGCCCTCCCTGACAGTACTAGTCCATAGCCCTGTACTGTGGTGGTGTTCCTCACAGCTCAGCGTCATCACTGGGCTATGGACAAGTACAATGCATTGCAAAAAAACAGCATTTCTATTATAGGCTATATAGAGTAGCCCGCAATAGAAGTTAATGAAAGACAGGCCTGGAAGCCTCCACAAGGCTCCCAGCTGTCATAGCAATGGGACGCCGGACCCGGAGCTTGCTCCGGGTGCTGGCGATCCCCAGTAAAATGGCGGCGCCGATAAAATGGCACCAGAGGGATTAATGCCCGCGATCATTGTGGGCACTGATCGCGGCCATTAGCGCTAGGTGTCTACTGTGTAATACAGCAGAAAATCAGTGGCTGTGGTGGCTGTTCAGGTCCCGAGCGGCCGCCATATTTAAGCACCCGGCGTCGGGAAAGGGTTAACACACAGCAAGTTAATGTTTGATCCAGGGCAGAAATGCCAGGTGGTGTCATCTGAGGTCAGGTGAAGTCACAGTGACAAAGGCAAAATTGAAAAGTGAAGATTCTAAGAAAAAGGGTGGATCTAGGTAGTAGACTAGTGATCTGGTGTCAGGGATGCATACCATTAACGATCATCATTGATTTATTGGCTGGGTTGGTCTTTATACAACTAGGTTCACACTAGCATCGGCCTGTCCGTTGTTCTGGACCAGACAATAGGTAGGCAGACCACTAAGATAGCGGTTACACATGGAGACTGAAGGACCCCATTGGGGCCCATTGAGTGGCTGTCATTTCAAACTGAAACCGACAGAGGAAAAAAATTTTGGCCGCTGATTTCAGGCGGACATTGCAACAAAGACTGTGGCACAAATGACAATTTAGCCTGAGAATGTTCCACGTTACATATGTGACCACCAGGACTGCAACAAAGTAGGAATAGAATTCTTTTGGATTATAAGCCTATCCCCCTCATTCTACGTAATAAACCCTTGCCATACTATGGCTTCTCGCTGTACACATCTAGATATTTTTGTGGCAGACAGGCCTTTGGTCCCCTAAGGCCCCAGGTGTGACTGCTACCCCCGGGTGACAACTGAGAATGACCAGGAATAACATATTCTAAGAATATTTTTGCTAGAATTCACCATGGTTCTTCTGTTTTGCTTGTTATGTGAACCCACTTGTTAAACTCTGTCACTAAAAGTTTTCTTCAGGTCTCCAGTCACCCAGAAAGCTGCACCAATTCCCAGCTTGAAAGACTTCTAAGAGACTGTATGAAGAAGTGGCCAGAGATTTAGCTTAGATTTGGCCAGTCTCCTTCCATTGTGTAAGGCAGTATTCTCCTATATAAATATGGGAAGTTTGCCTGTCACCTGTTATACTATATGTAGGGGCCCTCGCACAGCAAATTAAGAGAACGAGAATAGGGTATGTTAGAGTTCAATAGCATCAGACACTTGAGAAATTCTGGGGCAGTTTAAGCATTTCTAGTCTAAAAGTTAGGCAGTTTTAGTTTGCCTGACCCAATGTACGGTGCTGTGCTTGGTACACAGCAGGAGTGTACGCAGAGGGGGGCTCCCCACATACTATAATGCTTTCCTTAGTGCTCCTGCATAGTATAATGTCACCCACAAAGTATAATGTCCCCTTTTGAGCCTCCACACAGTATGGGGCCCAGGGAGTGAGCACACTCAACAATGTCCGTGATCAGTGGACTCTGATCGCGGGCATTAACTGCGAGTCTCCGCTGTACAAGGAGACCCTGTATAGTAGCTATAGGGGGTTGGGACCGGCCCTGGGGACTGCGGGGGGGAAGCATAGAGGTCACACTTAGCAATGCCCGCAGTCATTGCTATACAGTGGGGAAAACAAGTATTTAGTCAGCAACCAATTGTGTAAGTTCTCCCACTTAAAAAGATGAGGCCGGCCTGTAATTGACATCATAGGTAGACCTCAACTATGAGAGACAAAATGAGAAAACAAATCCAGAAAATCACATTGTCTGATTTTTAAAGAATTTATTTGCAAATTATGGTGGAAAATAAGTGCAGGTCTACAATTTTGTTTCTGGTGTCCTTCCACAGCTCTTTGGTCTTCACCATAGTGGAGTTTGGAGTGTGACTGTTTGAGGTTGTGGACAGGTGTCTTTTATACTGATAACAATGTCAAACAGGCAGGGGCGCACCACTAATGAGGCGAAGTGAGGCGGCCGCCTCAGGTGGCATTGTCTGTCACTGTCTGAGGGGCGGCATTTTTACAATTTATTTCATGTAGACCAGCCCAGGACAGGCCGCTTTAAAAAAAACAGAGCTGAGCGGGGCCTGTCCTGGACTGGTTTACGAGACGTCGCATCTCAGCGCAGGCGGCGATACAATGACGTCATCACGCCGCCTATGCTGAGACACAGACGTCGCGGACAAGAAGAGGCGGCGGCTCCATCAAGGCATCACAGGTAGGAGGATAACTTTTTTTATATATATAAATAGGCCGTAACCTGCTGGAGTATCCCTAGCAGGTAACGGCCTATTTATTTACATATCCCACGTCTGCTCGTGGCAGCCTCCGCTTCCCCTTCTGCTATGGGACGCAGAAAGGGAAGTGGATGCTGCTGTGAGCGGCCGTGGGCATCGGTAAGTGAGGCCACGGGCCGCAAATACTGCTATTATTATACTCCGGGGTCTTTTCAGACCCCGGAGTATAATAATCGGACACCCAGGGGAGGTGATAAACATAAAAACCAATGCTACTCACCTCTCCAGCGATCGGTGTTACTCCAGGCAGGCTTGGGGCCTCTGGTGACGTCATCAGGTCGCGTCGCCGGCCTGATCACATGACGTATGTGCGCAATTAAACAGGGCCTAAAGCTGCGGGGAGTGCACCAGTGGCCAGGATAGGTAAGTACCACTGGTTTTTATGTTTGTCACCTCCCCTGGGTCTCCGATCATTATACTCAGGGGTCTAATAGTTCATGGGTGGGCAACTATGCATAATATCGTGTGCAGGGGCCACTGTGGAGCATAATACCAGTGCAGGGGCCACTATGGAGCATAATACCAGTGCAGAGGCCACCATGGAGCATAATACCAGTGCAGGGGCCACTATGGAGTATAATACCGTGTGCAGGGACCACTGTGGAGCTTAATACCATGTGCAGGGGCCAATATGGAGCATAATACCGTGTGCAGGGGCCAATATGGAGCATAATACCGTGTGCAGGGGCCAATATGGGGCATAATACAGTGTGCAGGGGCCACTAGAGAGCATAAAACTGTGTGCAGGGGTTGCTGTGGAACAATACCGTGTGCAGGGGCTGCTGCGAGGCATAATACAGTGTGTAGGGGCTGCTGTGGAACATTATAGTGTGTGTAAATGGGGCATTATAAACAGGGGCTATGGTGCCTGTTTATATCATACGCTGTCTGTTTATAGTGGCCGTGTGATGTCATTCCAGCCTTGTCACATAGACATGTACAGGACGAGGCTGTAGTTACATTACATGGCCGCTATGAGATGAATGATACTATGTAAACAGAGAAGCGGTCACGGCGCTTACACAGGTACCATTCAAACAGCTGATCAGTGGGGGTCCTGGGTTTTTGAGCCCCACTGATTAGTTTATTAATGACCTGGAAAACCTTTTAATTAGTTAACACCTGGGGTATTATTAATAAGGGGCGCTATTTATACAGGGTACACACGGACATTATTAATATAAAGATGCACTTGGGGGTATTATTCATTATGGGGGGGGTTATATCATATATTATATAATTGGGGTAGCAGCAGGATGGGTGTGCAGGTGAGGACAATGTGGATTGGATGCCTGGAAAAGTGAGGAGCCAAAGATGTCTGTGTTGCAAACTTTACAGAGACAAGTCACAGCTGGAAGAAGTGGTCATGGCGGTCCAGAGGGAAGAGAAGGGAAATGTGACCGATTAGTCAGAGACGTCACCTGTAAGTCACAAAATGTTACTGCCCTGTATTCACCTAAATGATAGAGGATAAATACCTGAGTGATGGGGGTCTGTCTGCTGAGACCCCCCCCTGAGCCTGAGAATTGGGTTTTTTCCCCCACTGGGTGGGAATTCAGCCTGGCCGCAGCCATATATATAGGTGTGTCACTTGGTGGATGGACGAACCCGCGTGGCTCTCATTCACTTTAATGGGAGTGCCAAAGATACCCGAAGTCCAGTACTCAGCTATCTGCGGGGCTCCTATTATAGAGAATGGGGGCCACGTGGGCTCGTCCATCCACCAAGCATAAGATGTGTGAAGTTACTTTCATTGTTAATGCCGTGTTGTTGATCTGATACTGAAGTAATACAGGAAGAAGAATTCTTAAAATCTGTTTCATAAGTTTGTGTATTGTGTATATTGTGCGACGATAACAGCGTGTGAAGCTAGTAGCATGGAAACGCAATTTTTTTTTTTTTTTTTTTTGGGGGGGGGGCGTCTTTCTATAGTCCGCCTCAGGCAGCAAAGAGGCTAGGTTCACCACTGCAACCAGGAGCCATTACTACAGGTAATGAGTGGAGGACAGAGGAGCCTCTTAAAGAAGAAGTTACAGGTCTGTGAGAGACAGAAATCTTGCTTGTTTGTAGGTGACCAAATACTTATTTTCCACCATAATTTGCAAATAAATTCTTTAAAAATCAGACAATGTGATTTTCTGGATTTGTTTTCTCATTTTGTCTCTCATAGTTGAGGTCTACCTATGATGACAATTACAGGCCGGCCTCATCTTTTTAAGTGGGAGAACTTGCACAATTGGTGGCTGACTAAATACTTTTTTTTCCCCACTGTATATATACTGTGATCTATTCCCTACATGTTTTACAATACATATATGTTCAAGGTTATTGTGATCTTGATCCATAAATTACTACAATTCTGACAAATATCACCTGGCGACATAAGGAATAATTCTGTATAAGTCTGTACGGTCAATAAATTCAGCTAGTAGCATCTCCGAGGACGTAGCCGGCCTAGTACATGGTGATGTGATGTGACAGCTCCAGCCTGCCCCGGCCCTGATGAATATGTGGTGACTTTGCTGTGACATTATGATGAATGTTGGGTTGTTATGTCATATTCTGCTGGGACGTACAGACGTAGCAGAGTTAACCCAAACTTCTGCAATTGGTGAAACTGCTGGAGTGTAATATGAAAAGTCAATGGAAAAATATTTGTTGTTTTCTGTGATGATCTCACGCTGCAGCAGTTTAACCAATTGCAGAAGTTCGGATTAGCTCTGCTACATCTGTCTGTTATTTAGTTATTACTCACTATTTATAACAATTACTCATAGATGACATGTATCTCCATTACTATACATTATATACATCATTATAATATCCACCCTGCCCCTTAGGTGCCTGCAAACAAGACGCTGTGACATTGACAGACACGGAGTAATATTTCTTTCAGCAAGTTAAACTAATATCCATATTTAGTAATACAAATAGCCATAGACAGGCATGAGAGATTGGCTAATAACATCCTGTGTAATATTTGTGGTATATCAGACATGCTATAAATGGTGTCACAGATCATCTTGGCTTTCTTAAGTAAGGTATGGTTTCTTGTTATGCAGCGTGCCACATTACAGAGAAAGTGCCACCAGAAAATGACCTATTTTTATATTAACCATATTTTTGGGGGAAGTTTTGGTGATGTTTTTAATTGCCCATTTTATTATTTATATATATTTTTTAAAATTTTTAAACATTTTGCAATTCCAACTCTTACCACTAAGCCTATAATAGTTTGTAACGTCCTGTCTCTGGGAGATGGGCCAAGGGACATAGATACAGCGATCTGGAGCAGACCCTATTGACTCCTAGGGGAGAGTTTTCTAGGCATGCTCTGTGACCTGGGCAGAGGTTGTCACACAGAGCGGGGAGTAGAAAAGTTGTGAAATCCTCTATTGTGACTGGTGGATTCTTTGTCTTTTCTACAGATACATGATAAATGTGAACATCAGTGTGCTGAGAACTGAGAGACTGCTGCAAAGAAATCAGGAAGTCTTAGCATATTATCTGGCTTAGTGGTCAGAGTCAGAACTGCTGATTTTTAGGAATTTTTTAACATATAGATAATAACCTGGAAGAATATAGAAAACCTCACCAAAAAATTCTTTAAAAACATGTTTAATAGAAAACCTGATTAAAAAAGTGGTACTTTTTGGGTGACACATTTCCTTTAAAGGGATAACATAAGACTGGAATAAAAATATGTATATGCAATGTCTACTGTATGAGTTACTTGGTTTCTATTTCTACCTGACAGTAGTGAGGCTAGGGCAAGACGTACAGGGCACAGAGTACGTATACCAGGCCCTGACCCTGCACCTCCTGTTACACCGGCCTGCCCAGGTGGTTGACAAGACAGTCAGCTCCAACTGTCAGAGGACAGAAAGAGGGTTGAAATTTGTGGCATGCAAAGCGCAGTGTTGGAAATTTAGGCCCACCCACTTCTACTTTGACACCACCCATTACCATCAATTTCCCTTTGTGCCACCACACACTATAATGCCCCTACTAGTGCACCCACAGTTTAATGTCCCCCTCTATCTGCCCCCACAGCTTAATGTCCCCCTCCAGTTCCTCAGATTAATGTCCCCCTTCATGTACCTCCGGACACAGATGAGTTGAGGCCGGGACATACCTCCTGCCGACTGAGACAGAGGGACAGGACCCAGAATCCAGGATCATCCTGCTGAATCCAGGATGGTTGGGAGGTGCGAGAGGTCCTTTTCGCTTTACTTCGTGGGACAACTCCTTTAAGCAGCTATCAGAGGATTCTGGCAATGGCTTACTCTCCTCTTCCCATTCAGGACACAGAGGGTGCATGAGCTCCCAGCTCCTTTCCCATAATGCCTTGTGATATGTAGATGCTTAGTAGAGGGCGAAAGGCAACTCAAAACTCTACACACCTTAACTGGTGCTCTCCTCAAGGAGAGATGTCCCTGTCCATTCAGGACATAAGCACACTCACTGGCAGACGAGCCCACCAGAGTACCAGAATATCCTCCCATAGTTCCAATTCTAATACAATAACGGACCAGCAGACACCATCAACATATGAAGGGTACTCGTTTCCTATAGGTTGTTGGATGGTGGGCCCCAAGAATCATTTTATCTGGTGGGCCTAAGGAACCTCAATCTGGCATATATTGGAGGTCAGGAGAAATAGCTCACAGTCCAACAAGCATTGGGATAACAGCTACTTATCTAAGGTGTTCTGTATGGCCAGTTTTACTGTAGTTCTTGGGCAGGATACCAATTTTCGGCCATACAATGGCTTTATAAAATAAGGTGTTTATTTTACAAAATCCCTGAGCGAGTACATGGGTTCCCTATTGCTGACAACAAAAGCCTATTATGCGGTAGTCAGCTGTACCACGCACAGGCTATTGTACCATATTCAGATTAATATCTAAGTCAATATTGATTGTTGATTTTGTAGACAGCTCCATTAATGGCGGACGATGAACAGGATTACAATGACCATTGTTACCGAGTACAATGTCAAGTTCTGGTTTCTCATTTTTCAGCTCATTGTATACAACCCTTATGTGGAGAGAGAAAATGAGAGGAAGCTTGTTATTAGGGACACTGTCCATGATAATGTACAAAACAAGCACACAAAAAGTTATCATGGCCGTCCATAGGGGTTGTATGACCTTTCCACTTACAGAGGGTGCATCACCTGTCATTTTTGAAAAGGGTAACCCTAGTCTATGTCTGGCACTTGGTGCCCAAAGAAATGCCGCTACACAGGGGGCGTCTATATTTTTTAGATTATTAATGGACAGTGGTGTTTTGGGTTCTGTATGATTTTATTATTTGGACACTATATGGTACACATCCAGAGAGAATACCGCACAGAGCACCATCCAACCTCACGCCAGATGTGGGTACTATGATATTATATTCATTCCAAGGTACATAGGGGTGAAGAGGTGCAAAAGCCCATCTGCCATACAAATATTATCAATGGCACATAAATGTGGGGATGAGTGGTGCCAGAAGGCCCAGGGCAGGTGATGAAGAAAAGAGAAATGTAAATCGCATCAATATTTGGTATGACCTTTGCCCTTTGGAGGAGGAGTCCTGGAAGTGATGACCCGGCCCCCACAGATATAGCCCAGATCTTATCATCATCCAATCTGTCTGGGATGACAGGAAGAGACAGAAGGATTGGACAAGCCGACATCCACAGAAGATCTGTGCTTAGTTCTCCAAGATGGCGGGAACAACCTCACTGCCCAGTTCTACCAAAAACTGTCTGCAAGTACCGAGAAGAACTGATGGAAGGCAAAGGTCACACCAAATAGTGATGGAATTTACATTTCTCTTTTCATTCACTTCATTTTGATAACTGACTAAATATAAATTATTAACCCTTCCATTTCTGAAAGCATTCTTACTTTGCCACATTTTCCCACACCTGTCTAAAACAAGTGCACAGTACAGTATGTGAAATGTCCACTGACTCTAGGGAAAGGTTGTATCGGACCACCAATGATCCTCGGGCAGCCTGGGGTCTAGTATAATACACTGGATATGGCCAGAATTGAACTTGTAGGTTCAGCACAAGACAACCCCCAGGTCAGGCTGTAGTGCAGTAGATCCGATGTTGTTGCTCTGTATAGTTGAAGGCTAGGACCTCCGACTATCTTTAAGCTCGTAACCCTCCAATCCAATACTGTTCTCCAATGACATGAAATATACCATACTGTAACTCTGCACTTTTCATTATTACATATGTTACTATCTTACGCCAGGTTCACACTAAACAGTGATTATACACGGAGCCAGGCAGACCACATTGACTATAATGGGGTCCTTTGGGTGTCCATGGTTTTTGCGATGGAGTCTCTGAAGCAGATGTGAATGTAGTCTCATGTTTCTACCCTGAAAATAAAATTAACCACAATAACAATTAAAAAATAATGTGAATGGGTCGGCATCCTGGAGATGGCTTTAAACCAACAAATGAATCATGACTTGTCCTGCAGTGACTGAGAATGGTTATCTTATCCTAAATCAGAAAATCTTGGGGCATATTTATCAACACTGTTGAGCTTTGCACTGCCTAAGGCTGTGTTCACACAGCGGAAAATGAAGATCATTTTCTGCCGCCGGAATTTTTGCTGCAGTCTGCTGCAACAGGATGCCGATGCAGTGCATCAGCATTCCGTCGCGCCATCTTGCTCCTGATTAGCCCTGGATGAATGGGCCTTATCAGGAGATCATCTCGAGCCGCGGACACCGCGGGCGGAATCCGCAGCGAAATTGTGCAGGACACTTCTTTTTTCCGTGTCCTGCTGAGATCTCTGCCTCCCATTGAAAACAATGGGAGATGGATTTGGGAGGAATCCGCCCCCAAATCTGCGGCAAATTCCTCCCTGTGAACACACCCTAAAACGACAATTCCTGGAGCAAATTGATCAATCCCTTTTCGGGCTCAAAGAAAATTCATCAGTTTTCTGGTGTAGAGAGATGACGTTTAGGCGCATGTTTGGCACAAGGCACTTTCTTGCACCAAATCTGTGCCCTGAATGCCATATTTGGTATGATAGACCAGTCTTAATAAATTTGCCCCCCTGTTCGTAGTTTTGGATATATTTATAAATCTTTCATACGACCTTCATAAATCTGTCTCACTTTCCTATGCACCAAAACTCTGGTTCATTTTTCCAATGGGCCAAAAAAAGTCTGTCTCCATTGTACCAAAAAAATGAAAAATCTGTGTCCATTGCACAAAAATATCTGTTACCAAAATTTGATCTCAATTGACTCTTAGACTATATTTACACAATTTTAAACGTGGTCTACTTTGCACCATATCTGTTCTTTTCTGCTTCATAAAGTGATTTTTTTTATCTTTTGTATGTCAAAAACAGACTCTCTAGTCTATGTCACAACAACTAATAACTAGACATATCTTATGGGAATTATTATAAGCCGTGGTGATTCTGAACACACACACAACTACGGCCATCGCCTCGTCCACCCATCCTCATTATATTCGGCCTCGCCGGAATGAGCTCTCAGTAATGAGGGGGGAATAAGACACTGCCAGACACCTCTGTCCCTTGAGAACGAAAGGATTTGGCGTGTCGAAACTCAATTGCCTGATTCTTTCTTCACCTGGACATCTGCCATCACGGTAGAGTCAGGAGGGGCCCACCAAATAGGCCAGTTTGTCTGACATTAATGTGATGTGTATGAGCACACAAATACTAAGAATACTATTCCTCTCATAGTCTCTGAATGACTTAGCAAGAAAAATACATAAATAGCTTCATGAACAGGGGTGTAAATAAAGGCTTACAGGCCCTGGTGCAAAAGCTCAGCGTGGGCACCCCAGCACAACTTCTCCTCACAGCCATCAGCCACATCCCATCTGTACATTTTAGTAACATTTACATTTCCCTATCTGGGCCCAGACCATCATGAAGACTTGTTCACAACATGTCTATACACACAAACTTCCCATCATTTCCATTCCAAGTTGATGACCCCCGCAAGGTAATTGTGCTCCTATTTGCACCACAGCCTACCCCACAGAAGCCCTCATTGACCATATGCTGCTGACAAACTGCTTTTTTTTTTGCCATTAAAGAATATTCTCCTTTCTGACAGTGGAAGGTCATGTATTATAAATCTTCACACTCCAACTCACCAGAGGGCAGGGGTAATAAATATATGAAGCACAGACTGCCAGTCAAAAAGGAAGTCAGAAAGGACATTAAAGAAGTGTATCCAGCCATAGTGTATTGAGTGTGACTCGTGGCTTCTGACCCCGGCAGCAGCTGTAACCACTGCCACACCACTATAGTATTAAATAAGGGGCTTATAGTGATACTATTGTCTATGATGGTCCAGAGCTGACTTTAGGACCTACCGCACTCCATAGAGAGCAGTGTTTACCACTCAAAACCACCATACATTTGGCAGTGGCTGCGCCTGGTACTGCAACTTAATAGAATTCATTTATGACTGGCTGAAACTTGTACATCATACCACCCAAACATCCTGGATTCAGTGGGAGAGTCCCGGATTCTAGGTCCTGTTCCCCTGTCCTGGTCAGAGGGATGTATGTACTGACTTCGACTCATCTATGTCCAGAGTTGAATATACAGTGGGTATGGAAAGTCTTCAGACCCCTTTAAATTTTTCACTCTTTGTTTCATTGCAGCCATTTGCTAAAAGCAAAAAAGTTCATTTTATTTCTCATTAATGTACACTCAGCACCCCATCTTGACAAAAAAAACAGAAATGTAGATATTTTTGCAAATATATAAAAATAGAAAAACTGAAATATCACATGGTCATAAGTATTCAGAGCCTTTGCTCAGTATTGAGTAGAAGCCCCTTCCTTTTGAGCTAGTACAGCCATGAGTCTTCTTGGGAATGATGCAACAAGTTTTTCACATCTGGATTTGGGGATCCTCTGCCATTCTTCCTTGCAGATCCTCTCCAGTTCCGTCAGGTTGGATGGTGAACGTTGGTGGAGCCATTTTCAGGTCTCTCCAGAGATGCTCAATTGGGTTGAGATCAGGGCTCTGGCTGGGCCAGTCAAGAATGGTCACAGAGTTGTTCCGAAGCCGCTCCTTTGTTATTTTAGCTGTGTGCTTAGGGTCATTGTCTTGTTGGAAGGTGAACCTTCGGCCCAGTCTGAGGTCCAGAGCACTCTGGAAGAGGTTTTCTTCCAGGATATCTCTGTACTTGGCCGCATTCCTCTTTCCTTCAATTGCAACCAGTCGTCCTGTCCCGCATAGCATGATGCTGCCACCACCATGTTTCACTGTTGGGATTGTATTGGGCAGGTGATGAGCAGGGCCTGCTTTCTCCACACATACCGCTTAGAATTAACGCCAAAAAGTTCAATCTTCGTTTCATCAAACCAGAGAATCTTATTTCTCATAGTCTGGGAGTCCTTCATGTGTTTTTTGGCAAACTCTATGCGGGCTTTCATATGTCTTGCACTGAGGAGAGGCTTCCTTCGGGCCGCTCTGCCATAAAGCCCCGACTAGTGGAGGGCTGCAGTGATAGGTGACTTTGTGGAACTTTCTCCCATCTCCCTACTGCATCTCTGGAGCTCAGTCACAGTGATCTTTGGGTTCTTCTTTACCTTTCTCACCAAGGCTCTTCTCCCACGATTGCTCAGTTTGGCTGGACGGCCAGGTATAGGAAGAGTTCTGGTCGTCCCAAACTTCTTCCATTTAAGGATTATGGAGGCCATTGTGCTCTTAGGAACCTTGAGTGCTGCAGAAATTCTTTTGTAACCTTGGCCAGATCTGTGCCTTGCCACAATTCTGTCTCTGAGCTCCTTGGGCAGTTCCTTTGACCTCATGATTCTCATTTGCTCTGACATGCACTGTGAGCTGTGAGGTCTTATATAGACAGGTGTGTGTCTTTCCTAATCAAGTCCAATCAGTTTAATTAAACACAGCTGGACTCCAATGAAGGAGTAGAACCATCTCAAGGAGGATCAGAAGGAAATGGACAGCAGGTGAGTTATATATGAGTGTCACAGCAAAGGGTCTGAATACTTATGACCATGTGATATTTCAGTTTTTCTTTTTTTAATAAATTTGCAAAAATATCTACATTTCTGTTTTTCTTCTGTCAAGATGGGGAGCTGAGTGCACATTAATGAGAAATAAAATGAACTTTTTTGCTTTTAGCAAATGGCTGCAATGAAACAAAGAGTGAAAAATTTAAAGGGGTCTGAATAATTTCCGTACCCACTGTATATATACACTGTGGGGAACTGTATACTGTGGGGTGGAGGTGACCATTATAATGTGGGGACATACCGTGTCAGGGCCACTATAGGTGCGTATTACTGTGCATGGGCACAAAGAGACATTGATGGAACTAGGTGAAGCCAAAGTGGAAGTGGGTGGGTCTGGAGGAGGCTCTTACTATATGTAAATTCACCGCAGTGTGCATTGAAGCCACATATTCTGTCCCTCTTTCAGTCCTTCGGAAGTTAGGAGGTATGATTTATATATGTTGTAAATTTGTCAATGTATTAAGTTGTTGTCATGTGATGGTATACATAGGAGTTAAATGACAAATCCAGCCCTGCTACATCTGTATTGATATATATATATCGTGTACCTGTATACCGGATTACCAGCTATATTTATTAGTGCAAAGTTGAACATTTTCCACCTAGTTCAGAGAACATTTTAGTAGTCGATCATCCTCCCGTCCCGATGAGATCAGCTTTCACTCGGCTCTGGGGTGTTTGCTCTGCTACATACAGTGGGGAAAACAAGTATTTAGTCAGCCACCAATTGTGCAAGTTCTCCCACTTAAAAAGATGAGGCCAGCCTGTAATTGTCATCATAGGTAGACCTCAACTATGAGAGACAAAATGAGAAAACATATCCAGAAAATCACATTGTCTGATTTTTAAAGAATTTATTTGCAAATTATGGTGGAAAATAAGTATTTGGTCACCTATAAACAAGCAAGATTTCTGGCTCTCACAGACCTGTAACTTCTTCTTTAAGAGGCTCCTCTGTCCTCCACTCATTACTTGTAGTAATGGCTCCTGTTTGACATTGTTATCAGTATAAAAGACACCTGTCCACAACCTCAAACAGTCACACTACAAACTCCACTATGGTGAAGACCAAAGAGCTGTGGAAGGACACCAGAAACAAAATTGTAGACCTGCACCAGGCTGGGAAGACTGAATCTGCAAGCAGCTTGGTGTGAAGAAATCAACTGTGGGAGCAATAATTAGAAAATGGAAGACATACAAGACCACTGATAATCTCCCTCCATCAGGGGCTCCACGCAAGATCTCACCCCGTGGGGTCAAAATGATCACAAGAACAGTGAGAAAAAATCCCAGAACCACACGGGGGGACCTAGTGACTGACCTGCAGAAAGCTGGGACTAACGTAACAAAGGCTACCGTCAGTAACACACTACGCCGCCAGGGACTCAGATCCTGCAGTGCCAGACGTGTCCCCCTGCTTAAGCCAGTACATATCCGGGCCCGTCTGAAGTTTGCTAGAGAGCATTTGGATGTTCCAGAAGAGTATTGGGAGAATGTCATATGGTCAGATGAAACCAAAGTAGAACTGTTTGGTAGAAACACAACTCGTCGTGTTTGGAGGAGAGTGAATGCTGAGTTGCATCCAAAGAACACCATACCTACTGTGAAGCATGGGGGTGGCAACATCATGCTTTGGGGCTGTTTCTCTGCAAAGGGAACAGGACGACTGATCCGTGTACGTGAAAGAATGAATGGGGCCATGTATCGTGAGATTTTGAGTGCAAACCTCCTTCCATCAGCAAAGGCATTGAAGATGAAACGTGGCTGGGTCTTTCAGCATGACAATGATCCCAAGCACACCGCCAGGGCAACGAAGGAGTGGCTTCGTAAGAAGCATTTCAAGGTCCTGGAGTGGCCTAGCCAGTCTCCAGATCTCAACCCCATAGAAAACCTTTGGAGGGAGTTGAAAGTCCGTGTTGTCCAGAGACAGCCCCAAAACATCCCTGCTCTAGAGGAGATCTGCATGGAGGAATGGGCCAACATACCAGCAACAGTGTGTGCCAACCTTGTGAAGACTTACAGAAAACGTTTCACCTCTGTCATTGCCAACAAAGGATATATAACAAAGTATTGAGATGAACTTTTGTTATTGACCAAATACTTATTTTCCACCATAATTTGCAAATAAATTCTTTAAAAATCAGACAATGTGATTTTCTGGATTTGTTTTCTCATTTTGTCTCTCATAGTTGAGGTCTACCTATGATGACAATTACAGGCCGGCCTCATCTTTTTAAGTGGGAGAACTTGCACAATTGGTGGCTGACTAAATACTTTTTTTTCCATTCCTATCTTGCTGACACTTGTTTTTGCTGCAATCTGTCCTTTTCCACATCCTAGCAACAATTCTGCATCTTGTGTTAGCGCCATTGGTTGCCTGATCTCTAGAGGTACCTAGCAATATGTTCTGTGTCTTTGCAGCTCTCGTCATCTGTGCAGTCAGGCAGGATTGTCTGTGATAATAAGTCCCTAATGGCCGGTCTACACCTGACGCTTGATATCTACCAGGGAGTTATTAACATCATGTATTATCACCATGCATCGCCAGCAGACAGAGTATTCATGTAAAGTCTATGCTATACATATAACAGGTAGAAGAGGTGAGTGTTGTTTTTATTGCAACTCTATAGGGAAGAGATTCAGAAGAATATTAACTACAATAATACACTCACTCACTATGGACATTCGATCCGTACAAGGTGTCCTCGATACAACTTGTGTAATACATTCCGATCTCCAGGCAAGTTCAGGTTTACCTTTACATAGTATAGGAAGAAAAACATATCATTGTGCAAAAACTTGAATTCACCGAGCTTTTACTGATCCAGATTATGAAATAAAGGGGAGTCTGTCTCCAGAACCCAGCCCCAGATAGATAGGTTAGGGTCACCTGAATCAAATGTTTCCCCCCCCCTTGTGAATCGCTGCCTCTGTTGCCAAGATTTTGCCCTTTTTGTCAATTTACAAATGAGCTTTTTGGAGCAATGTAAGTGCTGACTTATTTCAAAAGAGGTGACGGGTGACCCTAACCTATCTATCTGTAAGGCTGAGGTGGTGATATGCTGGGTCTGGTGACACTAACCTATCTATCTGCAGGACTGGGGTGATATGCTGGTTCTGGTGACACTAACCTATCTATCTGCAGGGTTGGGGTGATATACTGGTTCTGGTGACACTAACCTATCTATCTGCAGGGCTGGGGTGATATGCTGGTTCTGGTGACACTAACGTCTCTATCTGTAGGGCTGGGGTGATATGCTGGTTCTGGTGACACTAACCTATCTATCTGCAGGGCTGGGGTGATATGCTGGTTCTGGTGACACTAACCTATCTATCTGCAGGGCTGGGGTGATATGCTGGTTCTGGTGACACTAACCTATCTATCTGCAGGACTGGGGTGATATGCTGGTTGTGATGACACTAACCTATCTATCTGCAGGGCTGGGGTGATATGCTGGTTCTGGTGACACTAACCTATCTATCTGCAGGGCTGGGGTGATATGCTGGTTCTGGTGACACTAACCTATCTATCTGCAGGGCTGGGGTGATATGCTGGTTCTGGTGACACTAACCTATCTATCTGCAGGGCTGGGGTGATATGCTGGTTCTGGTGACACTAACCTATCTATCTGCAGGACTGGGGTGATATGCTGGTTCTGGTGACACTAACCTATCTATCTGCAGGACTGGGGTGATATGCTGGTTCTGGTGACCCTAACCTATCTATCTGCAGGGCTGGGGTGATATGCTGGTTCTGGTGACACTAACCTATCTATCTGCAGGGCTGAGGTGATATGCTGGTTCTGGTGACACTAACCTATCTATCTGCAGGACTGGGGTGATATGCTGGTTCTGGTGACACTAACCTATCTATCTGCAGGGCTGGGGTGATTTGCTGGGTTCTGTTGACACTCCTTTTAACGGTATGTATTATTTATTTATTTATTTTTTAAACTCTTAGTTTATTGACAAATAAAAGACACAAAAACAACAATTGTATTAAAGGCAAGTGTATGAGGGGGCGCAGCCCCAACAAGGCACCATTACATTTCAAAAAAACAAGCAAATCGTCAACAAACATTTGTTGTTTTTACATATAAAATAGATAAGAAGGAGAGAGAGAGAGAGAGAGAGAGAGAGAGAGAGAGAGAGAGGGTAGAAAGGAGAAGAAGAAGAAGACGACGGAAGATGTGGTTGGGGGTAGAGAAAGAGATAAAGAGTGTGTTAGTAAGTGGGAAGGGGGTGGATGTGGGGGGTTTGTTCCAGTGTGTTAAAACTGGAAGGGCCAGCGATTCTGGATGAAGTTAGAGAAGGGCCTCACCTGTTATCCAGCCAAGGTGTCCATACTGCCAAGTAAGTAAACCTGTTCCTGCGTGACCAGCTCAGCATTTCTTCGAACCTGGCAATTTGGTTAACTTTAGAAACCGATTGCCAGTAGTAGTTGCCTCCATAGAAGGGGGATCAGGGATTTTGCGGCAGCCAAGAGATGGCATATCAGAAGCTAAAACTTTGGGTCCATCTGGGGGATTGGAAGGAAGAGGATCAACAAGGCAGGGTTTAGAGTAAAATCCTAGAAGCCTAAGTTTTTGATCTGTGCCTCAACAGAAGCCCAATAGAAAGATAGTAGTGGGCACGACCACCACGGGATGTAACAGAGAACCAACGGCTGACCGACATCTCCAGCATTCAGCTGAATCGGAACGTTTATGTGCAAATAGCCAGTCTGGGGATTGATACCATCTAGAGAGTAGTTTAAAGTGGCTTTACTGAAGGCGAATACAAGTGGACACTCCATGGGCTCTTGTCATAATTACTTTGAGAGTCGAAGGGTCTAAGTCTACTTGCCAACTTGTCAGAAAGAACGGTTTTTAAGTTATTGCCGGTTGAATGAATTTATGGAGCAAAAAAAAAAAAAAAAATTTTTATAGATATCTGTATTTGTAATTCTTCAGGCTTATGAGCTCAAAGCCCCAAGCATTGTCTACCTGTGCAGTGTATTCATCAGGCCATACACATTAGATTAATCTTAGCCTACCTTCTACAGTGTATGGAGTGTATTCATGGTCCTTATTTTGAGATTTCTGTTTTTTTTTTTACCATGTCTTAAACAGTAATCTGATATAAGACAAACCTCCCCTCCCAGAATACAGTGTAGATTGTACTTTGTATTGTAAGGGAGTATTTGTTGCTGCAGTATTAGGCTACATAGGGTTTGTTTGCAGTCTGTTATCATGGCAACCCAAAATGATACAATATTATTTCTGAAGTTACTTTTATATGAATACATTGAATCAATAAAAAATTGTTGCAGAAGCTATTGTATTTTTCATTGGTGGTAATACTTCTATCTGTACCTCTATGTTTTCACATTTGTATGTGCAGCGCAGGCAGGGGACAAATATATTTGTGCAGCAATCCTTGCCTGTAGGTAACCACAGTGTATCACCACATTAGTATAATTACCCCGTCTTC
The DNA here is from genome assembly GCA_947044405.1 of Leptodactylus fallax. Taxonomy (NCBI): domain Eukaryota; kingdom Metazoa; phylum Chordata; class Amphibia; order Anura; family Leptodactylidae; genus Leptodactylus; species Leptodactylus fallax. The sequence goes on from CAMRHE010000006.1 coordinate 14,166,139, forward strand.
CTAGGTAGTGTTGGCCGCGGGCACTGATGTTCTCCAGCCTCTAGAGAGGAGAAATCAGGGAAGGAGGGATGGTCATGTGTCTCCATAACAGACTGCAACAAGTGAGCCCAGCCTTAATAATGCAAGAAAACTGGTGTGACTTGTACCGGAAACTTACACCAGTCCCTAACCGGCATAGATTTCGATTTTGGTGCATGGAACCAACCAAGATGCATCAACATTAATAAGAAGTCAGAGGGGGGAAAATGAATTAAAGCTGGCCTGAGGAAATGGCAGTCTTAATAAATTCCACCCACCTAGCGTAGTCAACATCTCAAGAAATATATCATATCAGTCACACATTTCCTGCTCACTTGTAACTTCTTATTCTTTAACGGTCAGTATGTTTTACAGTTACAAGCTGCCCAATACGTGCAGGTTTCTCCAACATCATACAGTGCTGGCCAAAAGTATTGGCACCCCTGCAATTCTGTCAGATAATAATCAATTTCTTCCAGAAAATGATTGCAATCACAAATGCTTTGCTAATAATATCTTCATTTATTTTGCTTGCAATGAAAAAACACAAAAGAGAATGAAAAAAGTCAAATCATTGATGATTTTACACAAAACTCCAAAAATGGGCCGGACAAAAGTATTGGCACCCTCAGCCTAATACTTGGTAGCACAACCTTTAGACAAAATAACTGCGAACAACCGCTTCCGGTAACCATCAATGAGTTTCTTACAATGCTCTGCTGGAATTTTAGACCATTCTTCTTTGGCAAATTTCTCCAGGTCCCTGAGATTTGAAGGGTGCCTTCTCCAAACTGCCATTTTGAGATCTCTCCACAGGTGTTCTATGGGATTCAGGTCTGGACTCATTGCTGGCCTCTTTAGAAGTCTCCAGTGCTTTCTCTCAAACCATTTTCTAGTGCTTTTTGAAGTGTGTTTTGGGTCATTGTCCTGCTGGAAGACCCATGACCTCTGAGGGAGACCCAGCTTTCTCACACTGGGCCCTACATTATGCTGCAAAATTTGTTGGTAGTCTTCAGACTTCATAATGCCATGTACACGGTCAAGCAGTCCAGTGCCAGAGGCAGCAAAGCAACCTCAAAACATCAGGGAACCTCCGCCATGTTTGACTGTAGGGACCGTGTTCTTTTCTTTGAAGGCCTCTTTTTTTTTCCTGTAAACTCTATGTTGATGCCTTTTCCCAAAAAGCTCTACTTTTGTCTCATCTGACCAGAGAACATTCTTCCAAAAAGTTTTTGGCTTTCTCAGGTAAGTTTTGGCAAACTCCAGCTTGGCTTTTTTATGTCTCTGGGTCAGAAGTGGGGTCTTCCTGGGTATCCTATCATAGAGTCCCTTTTCATTCAGACGCCGACGGATAGTACGGGTTGACACTGTTGTACCCTCGGACAACTTGTTTGGATGTTAGTCGAGGTTCTTTAGCCACCATCCGCACAATCTTTCATTGAAATCTCTCGTCAATGTTTCTTTTCCGTCCACATCTAGGGAGGTTAGCCACAGTGCCATGGGCTTTAAACTTCTTGATGACACTGCGCACAGTAGACACAGGAACATTCAGGTCTTTGGAGATGGACTTGTAGCCTTGAGATTGCTCATGCTTCCTCACAATTTTGCTTCTCAAGTCCTCAGACAGTTCTTTGGTCTTCTTTCTTTTCTCCATGCTCAATGTGGTACACACAAGGACACAGGTTGAGTCAACTTTAATCCATTTCAACTGGCTGCAAGTGTGATTTAGTTATTGCCACCACCTGTTATGTGCCACAGGTAAGTAACAGGTGCTGTTAATTACACAAATTAGAGAAGCATCACATGATTTTTCAAAGGGTGCCAATACTTTTGTCCACCCCCTTTTTTATGTTTGGTGTGGAATTATATCCAATTTGGCTTTTTGACAATTCTTTTTGTGGTTTTCCATTGAAGACAAATTAAATGAAGATATTATTACCAAAGCATTTGTGATTGCAATCATTTTCTGGAAGAAATTGAGTATTATCTGACAGAATTGCAGGGGTGCCAATACTTTTGGCCATCACTGTATAATGTCCTGGTGGGAAGAAAAATATCTCTGTACCCTCAGTAACCTATATACTGTCCATATCCATTGGTATAGGCCAGTGATGGCGAACCTTTTAAAGACCGAGTGCCCAAACTGTAACCCAAAACCCACTAAATTATCGCAAAGTGCCAACTTGGCAATTTAATCTTAATACTGTGTGGATCCACAATTGCAGACAGTTACGGACCCGCAAATACAGTTGTGTAAATGGGACTTTACAGTGGCCCCCAGACAGTACAAACAATGCGCTCCAAAGTGGCCCCCAGACAGGATTATATGCTATAGAGTAGCCCCCACACAGTATTATATGCTCCAGAGTAGCCCCTACACAGTATTATTTGCTCCAGAGTAGCCCCCACACAGTATTATATGCTCCAGAGTAGCCCCCACACAGTATTATATGCTCCACAGTGGCCCCCACACAGTATTATACGCTTCACAGTGGGCCCCCACACAGTATTATACGCTTCACAGTAGCGCCTACACAGTATTATATGCTCCACAGTGGACCCTCACACAGTATTATATGCTCCACTTTGGGCCCCCACACAGTATTATATGCTCCACTTTGGGCCCCCACACTTACAGGCTTCAGCTGTATGTGCATTTGCTCACTGAGTGATAAGGGCGATGGTGTGCATGCCAACAGAGAGGGCTCTGAGTGCCCCCTCTGGCACGCGTGCCATAGGTTCACCAACACGGGTATAGGTGATATATAGATGAAAATATTGAAGGCATGTAATATTTTATCATGTACATCAATCATAATGACTACAATCTTTGTTTCTCATTGAGTGTGGCGTCTAATATGGTTTCCTCTAGGCGATTTCCATTCTAAATAGTCAGCAAACTCACCAGCAGCAATGGCATACTATGAGCTGTCACCCTAAACATGTACAGTAATTGCAAACTCACCAACTGGAGAATTTATCTGTGCCAGGAGGAGTTGTAGTAATACACAGGACTTGGGAAATGAAGGTGAACATATCACACATGGCTTCCTATATTGGGGTTACAGCCTGGTATAACATAGAGCTCATCTCCATGCAGAGACCAGGACTAGACCAGATTTCTAATTTGGCAGTAACAGAGAAGGGAAGTTGCTCAAGAACATGAGAAGAACAACCAGATTGTTGTACTACAATGTGTAGCCAAGACTATCAGTCTGTAGTGGTGTTATCAGGAAATACTTCTTTATGAAGATAACAGCTTGTCCCATATTTTGCAATCTGGTTTTAAGTTAGTTGCTAAAATGGTGAGAGCTATTGGTGACATTGCTAAGTAATCGGGATAGTTTACAAGTTGGAGCATAGTGGATGGGATTTTAGTGAATTCCATCCACACACTGCAAAAAAAATATGCGCAGCAGAAACGCTGCTATTCCAAAGCCATCACGGTTTTGGAAATCGCAGCATGTCAATTATACCTACGGAAACACCGGCAGTTTCCCTATAGGTACTGTATAATTGAAGCAGAAAGTCCGCAGAGGAAACCCCTGTGGACTTTCTGTGAAAAGCACTTTGGAAAAAACTGCGATGTGTTGCCGCCGCAGTTTTTCACACAGCGCGTTTTTTCTGCGGGGACGCTACATGGGGCCTTAGCCTTAAGGAAAGAAAACTCAATATAAGAGGTGTAGAACTTGACTGGGCTCTGACGATCTGATGAACAAAGTCATGAATTTCACCACCTGGTTTTAATAAATACATTTTAAAAAATTGTCGATACATTCCTTGTAAGACGGTGAATAATACTAAACATTCCTATGTATATTACAGCAATTGTCTCCATTGTTACAGGCAAATGTAGGTTAGAGGTGAGAAGTCTGACCAAAGGTGAACTTCTGCATTCCGCAGAGGTTAATGTCACGTTTTCTTAGGTCTAGTTTAGTTTGTCTAATTTGACTACTAAGAAGTAGTGAATTGCATTTTCGGAGTAGAGACAGAGAATAACCCTGACAATGCTGACAATGCGGCTCTCAGGCACTGTGGCTGATTCTGTCTTACTGTCTTTCTTTATTTATTGATTTTAATGTAACCTGTTTCTGTATTTTGAGGACATCAGAGGACAAATAATTTTGGCAAATGATTTGTATAATTTATTATTGCATATTGTTATATTATAGCATTGTTTTTGCTTCAGTGTCATTAAAGGGAGTCTGTCACCAGGATCCAGCATATCACCCCAGCCCTGCAGATAGATAGGTTAGTGTCACCAGAACCAGCATATCACCCCAGCCCTGCAGATAGATAGGTTAGTGTCACCAGAACCAGCATATCACCCCAGCCCTGCAGATAGGTTAGTATCACCAGAACCAGCATATCACCCCAGTCTTGCAGATAGATAGGTTAGTGTCACCAGAACCAGCATATCACCCCAGCCCTGCAGATAGATAGGTTAGTGTCACCAGAACCAGCATGTCACCCCAGCCCTGCAGATAGATAGGTTAGTGTCACCAGAACCCAGCATGTCACCCCAGCCCTGCAGATAGATAGGTTAGTGTCACCAGGATCCAGCATATCACCCCAGCCCTGCAGATAGATAGGTTAGTGTTACCAGGATCCAGCATATCACCCCAGCTCTGCAGATAGATAGGTTATTGTCACCAGAAACAGTATATTACCCCAGCCCAGATAGATAGGTTAGTGTCACCAGAACCAGCATATCACCCCAGCCCTGCAGATAGATAGGTTAGTGTCACCAGAACCAGCATGTCACCCCAGCCCTGCAGATAGATAGGTTAGTGTCACCAGAACCCAGCATGTCACCCCAGCCCTGCAGATAGATAGGTTAGTGTCACCAGGATCCAGCATATCACCCCAGCCCTGCAGATAGATAGGTTAGTGTTACCAGGATCCAGCATATCACCCCAGCTCTGCAGATAGATAGGTTATTGTCACCAGAAACAGTATATTACCCCAGCCCAGATAGATAGGTTAGTATCACCAGAACCCAACATGTTGCTCCAATGGGCAGCATGATGGCTCAGTGTTTAACACTGCAGTTTTGCAGCGTTAGAGTCCTGGGTTCGAATCCAGCCAAGGACAACATCTGCATGTAGTTTGTATGTTCTCCCAATGTTTGTGTGGGTTTCCTTCCACACTCCAAAGACATACTGATAGGAAATGTAGATTGTGAGCCCTATATGACTATCAATGTCTGTGGAATATAATGAAAAAATTGTTAATTAACTTTATCCCAAAGGTCATATTGTTTTATTGTGTTTTATTGACAGAAACCTAAATAGAACTTAAGCAGAACCTCAATATGTTTGGACAGATGTATGATACTGGTGGCCTAGCTTGAGGTGACCACATGGCTGCACCAGAGATTAGCTTAACCACTCACTATTGTGAAGCATTGGTGACCACAGGTATTGATGGACTCCAGCCTCGAAAGACAAGAAATAGGGGAAGGGAGATGATCACAATGTAGCTGCCCATGAGCAGACAATACCTTAAATGCTAAGTATGATGGACGAGGGTGTAACGTCCGGGAACTGATAGACACAGATAAGGACAACCACTTATGCAGGTTTACTTGGGGCTGCTTTACCATAAGGCAAACACTACATCCAGACCAGGCTCTATGGTATTGGGGACCCCTCTATACAATACAATGTTGGAGCATGGAGCTATCAGCTTCGTGTGTCATTATTTAGCTTTCAGCTGATGATGTCAGCAGTGGGGAGGTGCAATGACATCATTAAAACTAGACCCAGCATACAAGTCCATGGGATTGGGGTTAGGTGAGTATTCCTTGTGCAATATTGGTGACTGAGATGGCAGGGGGCCTAATATGGGAGCTAGTTCAGGGGAAATTAAATTATGTGTGTATGTGGAGCCCACTTAAGAAAAGTTTGAACAGGGCTCCCAAATCTATTAATATGACCCTGGGTTTACTTACTGATAGCGAACTAGGAATATAGTGTATAAAGTAATGAAGGTGATAAGAGATGACTCTAAATACTGCTACTGTCTTTATAGGTGAGCACACCTTTTGCAATTTGCAATTTCCCCCTCCTGTAGGGTTCTCCAACATAGCCTGCCTTGGTTGGCCTCCTCAAAAGCTCTTTGGTCATTTTCCTCACTTTCTGTGCACCAACTTCTGCATGTGCAAGTGCACACAATATCCCCTAGGTTTATTTCACCTCCAGTGACTTTGCATTCTTCCTCCTCCTACAGCCAGTGCCTCCTAGCAGATTAATGGCTGGCTACGTCTCTCCCTCTCCCCTTGGTTAACAGTTGCCATCCCAGTGACCTCCAAGGCAAGAACATAGTCCCCATACATTGCCCCTTCCTGATGTTGGTGCCCTGTGTATGCCTCAGGAGTGCTGGTTCACCAACTGGTCTTTCTATATCTTCCCCTCCTAAGGATGCTTCTTCCAAAATTCTTGTGGCACCTGCTCCTTCCAGAGGGGGTGGTGTAGGGAGCATGAACACTGGTTCTTTTTCCCTACACCATCTTCGAAGATTACAGCTGGTGGCTGAAGTGATGGTAATGGGGGCAATTCCTATAGGTATCTAGTGGGGTGGCAGCCAGCTATAACAGCATGCAATGAAAATGGTGTCAGTATGGCAGTAACCATTAGCTGCAGAGCACTGACCTCCCTCACTAGCAATTCTTATACAAACACTGTTATGAGCAAACACAGTTCATAACTTCGGGCTGGCTAGGTTAGCTCCAGAAAACAGGTACAGCTGAGCAGAATGGTAAAAAGCCCTGAGCACACAGCGCCCCTCCACAGAGCCAAGTCTGGTAACCGGACGTCTTCACCAGAGCCCCTAGTGGTGGGAATGGACTTGGCAGATTCTTTCAGCCAAAGTTAGCAGCAAGTGCTCGGTGCACCACAAGTATCAGCAAACCCAGAAGATAGGTATTACTGACCAGAGCTGAACTGGAGCTGACAGAAGGCCTGAAAATGTCTGTAGCAGCAGAGGAGCAGGAGCAGCCTCCAGGCGAGATGGCAGAGATAGTGATGTGGTCGTCGGTCCGGTCCGCAACGAGAGGTCAGCGCAGTACAGGAGGGGCAGGCAGAAGAATGGTCAACAATCCGGTTGGCAACGTGAGATCAGCGTAGTACCGAATCAGAATCAATGGAGAGGAGTCTAGGAGGCCAGCAGGGATCGTAACGAGCGGAGTACAGCAGCAGAATTGGCAAACAGAGACGGGGGTCGAGTAACAGAGCCAAGAGGTCAAACACAGGTACAGGATCACAAGCTTACTACCAGAGAACTGAATAGCCAGCAGCGAATGGAGAGCGGAACTGACTTAAAAAGCCTCAGGACAGAGAGACGCGCAGAACTTAAAGTGAAACACGCTGAAACACAGCAAATGTTAGAAAAGGACTGGCAACCTCACAGTTGCAACTGTAGAGGTCCCAGGTCCACCTCTAACAAACACAGCTCGAAACATGTATATGGGGCATAGAACACATACTTCTGATGTAGGCTACATATCTGGTGTGACCCCAGCTTAAGGGCTTGTTCATACTTCAGAAAATGAAGAGGAATTTGAGGCAGATTTCCTACTCAGATTCCTCTTTATCTGATTCACTTGCCACCCCCCCTTTCCTGGGCTCCAGCGGAATCAGATTGAGCAGGACTCTTATTTTTTCAGTGTCCTGTTCTGATATCTGCCTTATCTGACTCTGAGCAGATTCTGCTGCTGATTTTGGAACAGAATCTGCCTCAAAATCAGCCTCAGATTCTGCCTTGTGAACGGGCCCTTAACTGTAAGTTCTCCCCTTGTCTGTGCGTGCTTTTACTGGGTAATCCGGTTTCCTCCCACATCCAAGACATACTGATAGGGAATTTAGAAGTCTTACTTGGGACAGTATATGTAAAGTGCTGCGGAATATGTTGGCGCTATATAAGCAAGCTAAATAAATAAATTCTAGACTTTTGCTAAATAAGATGAATTAGTAAGAAATAACAGAAGTGACTACTATGGAGTAGAGGACACTATCTAAGAACTAAATATGGACATACTGCAGCACTTCTTATATTTAGTCTGTTGGATAACACAAATCTTCTACAATGCTTGCTTATGGAGTGCCCCTTTAAGCGCCTTATAAACATCATGATTTGCATGGACCTAATTCCATCTGCTGGGTTTGTAATTAGATTGCGATAATGACATTTTGATAATGAAATCACGAAAATATCAGCTAGCTGGAATGTTTCTGCAAATGGCTCGGGCCGCTCGGAGCGTCAACATGATTATATAGCCTGCATATATAAACCTATTTACATAGAGATATTCTACAACTGAAATGCAGCCTGCAGAGATCCTGAGACCTTCCTTATATCATAATGTTACTTTTATTCATCGGGTATAGTAAACCTGTAAAGGACAAAGCTTGAACAATGTGGTTTAGCAGGATTGCTTAGGTCATGCTGGTCATTGGTACATCCCTAATTGTCTACATAATAAAACCCAGAGCTTCTTTGTTTACCATCCTGTTTTTCCCAAAACTTATCAGTTGTTTTACCTCCTCCATTGTCTGAAAGAAATAGAGTTCTTTTCCCCTGGAATTCCCCCATATTGTCTTTATGTGGTCTGATCAGATTGTCTTTGTGAACAATGAACTTCCTTGAACAGAATTTTTTCTAACGCTAGGGGAACTGAAAAACAGGAACCCTATCTACTTAAAAAGCAGTTACCCGCGGACCCAATAGACTATTATAGGGTTCGCCGGGTTTCCGCCTGAAATTGGCATTCCACATTGGCAATTCTGCATATTTTAATTGGGGACGGAGTCCACAAACGGTCACCCAATGCTGGTGTGAACGCAGCCTGAGTAAATCCACCATGCTGATCATGTATCATGGGTTGTGACAAGTTTTAAGCTTAGATGAAAAGGTGTTAAGTGATACATGTGTTGGATGGTGGTCAGATCGTAAGAACAAGGGGTCAGTTTCCGCCAATGTGAGTGTTATGGTGGTCACCCATGTAAACTAATACTCTATTCATCTCTATGTGATGGATGAAGATAGCCAAGCCTTATTCTTTTTTGTAGTCCCGTAGAGATGAATAGAGCGATGGAGTGACCACCATTCCATTCAGTGTCACACTAGCCTACCAGAGTACCAGAAGATCCTCTGTGGTCCTAGGTTTTAACACAATAATGGCTTAGCAGAAGACAAATAAATTTGAAGGGTACTATGGTCTATTTAGTCGGGTTTGTTGGAGAATGGCCCCCCAGAATTACTTTATCTGGTGGGCCCAAGGAGCCTCAGTCCAACACTGGCTCCATTCATAGACTCCTGTTCCTGTGATTGACAAGGTTCCAATGGTCGAGCCCCCATCCATCATGCCCTTATCTTGTTGGTAGGTGCTAAATGTCTGATGGATGGGGCTCTTTCTTCTTAACTGATAAGATGTTTAAAATTTTGGACAATCCCTTTAAATGAGAAAATGCTTGCTGCCTGCAGACACCACTAGCGGGAGCTAAGGAGCTTTCTGCATACAGTTAAAGGGAGTCTATTGCCATCAAAACAGTTTGTACACCACTTAAATGCTGTTGTAGGGATGGTTAGGTATGACATAGTGCTCATACCTTCTTTGTGTCAAAGTACAATCTTGCCACCAAGAGGATATACTTATAGAGGGAGTCACTAGAACAGTCCCTATTGAGCTATAAGGACAGTCAGATAGCCGGCGTTCACATGAATAAAACACTTTATTTTTCTGTTTTCTGATTGGTGCCACTGTTGCTGAGATATTCGCTTTTCTCCTGACATGCCAATGAACTGTTTGGTACAACGACAGCGTCACCATTGCTCTCATCACAAGAGGTAGCGATCTTGTAGTCCTTCCACAGCAAAGTACAGATGGAGATTAAAGGGTGAAGAATGGAAGGGTTGCTTAGAAAACATCCTTGGGAGTGGACCAAAGACAAACTGAATAATTGGCACAGTGGGTCCCCATCCCTATTAAATGACACAGTGGATCCCTATCCCTATGAACTGGGACAATGGGTCCCTATCCCTATTAAATGACACAGTGGGTCCACATCCTGATTAATTGGGACAATGGGTCCCCATCCCTATTAACTGGGACAATGGGTCTCCATCCCTATCAATTGACACAGTGGGTCCCCATCCCTATTAACTGGGACAATGGGTCTCCATCCCTATTAATTGACACAATGGGTCCCCATCCCGAGTAATTGACACAGAGGGTCCCCATCCCGACTAATTGGCACAATGGGTCCACAACCTGAATAATTGGCACAGTAAGTCCCCATCACAGACACATTATGGCAGTGCAGACTCCAGGAAAACTAACTTTAAGGAATTCCTGCCTTGATGAATCTCCCCATCAGCTTCAAGAACTGTTCACTTGCTTCCTACTAATGTTACTGCAGATCGGTTTGTGTATATATGTGTCATACATTTCTCCGTCTCCGCAGAATTTACTCCACAAGTTCTATAATTAAAGTCAATGTACTGTTTATTTATACATCACCATAGTGAATATGAAGCAGCCAGAGAGCTTGGCTGCTAAAAATAATCCAGCATGTATTCAGTCCGAGCACGACTACCAGGATATTGCAGACAGAATGACTATTACCTTTTTACCACTTCAGGCGGCTGCAGTGTTCCTCCGCTCAGAAGTTACTTATTGGCATTCCAGAAGCCTCACACATTATCTTGTAGGGTAACAGTCTGCAATCCACAATGCCCTTGTATTTTGTATCTGCAGCTGCATTGTATGGATATTTACATGGAACCTTCACCAAAGGTGTAACATGAAGATCCTGGGCCCCAATGCAAAATCGGTACCAGGCCCCCCAACTATAATGTGTCATTTACAGTACTGGTCTTCTGATATTGGGAACTGACATCTTATGGGCCCCCTAAGGCTTCTGGACCCAGGTGCAAATGTATCTTCTGCATCCCGTCAAGCTATGCCCCTGACCTTCATGCCTTATTACCTTCACACCATGGGCTTTAGGAAAGACCTTACACAAAACAAAATACACAATGTAAACCTATTATCCTCGCAAAATAATTCTTTATATACTCAGAATACAGCAGTACAAATGTCACATCCAGTGTCGGGCAAGTGCCCAGGGCCCACCAGTAAAATTTAGTCTAGGAGACCACTGTTCAGCTATGTGCAAATATTTCCTGACATCCATTTGCAAACTTCTATAGGACAATTTTTCAGTAGTAGGTTGCTGCTACTTCCATTTGAGCTGAGCTGAGCTGCAATAGCGCGACACAGGCACTACACAGTGTACAGAGCCATTTACTTCCACTACAGATACTGTGTGGATATCAACTGATTGGTGGAGGTGCTGGGTATCAGACCCTACCGATCTGACATTAGTGACCTATCCTAAAAATAGGCCATCAATATTTCATCATGAACAAGCCCTTTAATAACATTTATTGGAAAAAAAAAAAAACTATTAGCTAAAATCCCAATGGTGTATGTACCATATAGGCAATCCATGGGGCCCCTAGATAGAGGGAACCCATTCTAGAGTGGATGTATCCCATATTTGAATAGGAACCTCTCTACTGAACCTATTAGAAAACAAGAGGATAAACCCAAGGATCATGAACATGCAGAGTACAATAAAGTGCCAGACACTGCTGTGCCAGGTGGTGCCAAAGATGTGCCACCTCTACGCCAGGTTTCTGATATACATATTATAGTAAATTCCCCCCGATTGTCTCTTTTATGTTTCTCCTTCTCCCATGGAATTATATACAGTAGAGGGCACTGGGTGGGCGAGGACACCATTCCCATGAGACTTATGACCATTTATACCAGTTTACTGGTGTAAATTATGTCTGGTGCATGGCCTGGCAGAGGTTACTCCTGAGTGATGGGGAGGCTGCGCTTCATCAAAAATCAGGCATATCCTATGCCAGCACAGGAGTTATAAAGACCAGAGTTGAAAAATAAATTAATCATAATAATAATAATAATCCTACTATAAATGTCTATCTATGGAGATTACATGGCTGTGTGCTTGATTTTAAAGGGGTTGTTTCAGAAAATAATTGTTATTGCTTGTGTAATAAAAAGTTGTACAATATTCCAATATACTTTCTGTATCAATTCCGCACTATTTTCTAGATCTCTGCTTGTTGTCATTCTTGGTTTACTTTCAGTGGATTAAAATCAGTCCATGGTCATGTGATATATAGTCCATGGTCATGTGACATACAGTCCATGGTCATGTGATATACAGTCCATGGTCATGTGACATACAGTCCATGGTCATGTGATATACAGTCCATGGTCATGTGACTTACAGTCTATGGTCATGTGACGGACACACATTTCATTACCAGGAAGATGTCTGATTAATGTGCTGTGACTGTAACGAGCTGAGCACCTGAGTGTCCGTCACATAACCATGGACTGTATATCACATGACTATGGACTGTATATCACATAACCATGAACTGTACATCACATGACCATGGGCTGTATATCACATGACCATGGACTGTACATCACATGACCATCAACTATATATCACATGACTATGGACCATATATCACATGACCATAGACTGTATATCACATGACCATGAACTGTACATCACACGACCATGGACTATATATCACATGACTATAGACCATATATCACATGACCATCGACTGTGTATCACATGACCATGGACTGATTTTTATCCACTGGAAATAAACGATGAATGACAGCAAGCAGAGATCTAGAAAACTGAGGAATTGATACAGAAAGCATATTGGAATATTGTACAAATTTCACTATACAAACGATAAGAATTATTTCCTGAAACTGGACAACCCCTTTAAGTAGCTGTTTGCAATGGGTGTGTATGAAACGCCTGAACCCGATGATAAGTAGAGGTGACCACTTACTATAATGTATCATTTATCACCTATCCTATGGACAGATGATACATCATCATTTATGTAACACCCCTTTAACAGAACAAGATGACTCAACACTTTAGATTTACTGGATATTTTTAGATATTAGGGAGGAATTTTTTTTTTTTTACGCACTACAAAACAACTGCATGAAATATGTGACAAGACGTTTGCCAGTAGCCTTCGCCCTGTCTGGTTGGCAGGTACTAGGATGTACTCTTCACACGTTACACTGTTTACATGACATTATCATTCACCAACCTACATCCATCCCACCTACTGTTTTCCTACAACCAGACCGCAGGGACGACGTGATGCCAGATATATTCATTTTTCCTGCTTTTGACCATAATATTAAATATTTCTACTGGGGCTGAAAACATTAGTGATCCGATGGGCCAATATTTCAGTCATTTCGATAATGTTGCAGGATGTACTAGATCCATAAATAATATATGATTCTGGCAGTTCTATGTGCAATATTTTCTGCACTCACAATTCATCTTTGCATTTACCACTGTCTATCTGAATAATAAAAGGCCGTATCAGGAGGATTTCCAGTGCAGCAAGTGGAAAACACTTCAGGCATGAGTGAGCATAGAAGCGAGAGAGAGGCCTAAGGACAGGCAGAGATAGACGGGAATGAGATGTGTATAGAGAATCACTGGGTGTAAAAGTCAAGGGAGAAGAAAGAAGCTGAGCCCTGACAGATGGATTGTCAGCGACTGCTCGAGTAGCGAATGAACAACACAATCCTTGACTCACGAGAGGTGGAGCAGCTTGTCGGGGTCATATAAGGCTAAACTACTTGTACCTTTCATGCTTAAAGGGACAATAGACCTAGTATTTTCAACTTCTAAAACTGGTATTGTAAAAAGACTTGCTCATACGGTATCTATAACACACGTATGTAAATCTTTTTGAAGGTTCTCAGATTGGGAGTTATGTGACATAAAGTAGTCATCATGGGGGCTGACATTTTTCTGGAGTTTTTGTTTGTTGCAGATTTTGTTGTGGTTTTTTGAGCCAAAGCCAGGAGTGGATTGAGCAGAAGGGAGAAGTATAAGAACTTCCTATATATATATTTCCCATTCCTTTTGGCTTTATTTAGTAACCTTCATGAATAGCAGGTCAAAACTAAATAAAAAAACAGTCACCTATAGGCAAAAAAAACGCAATTTTCCATTTATGTATGATGGTATTCTAAAATGTAGCATTTATTTTGTGTGAATAAAACAATTATTGTAGAGCAAAGAGAGAAACTGTAACATTTCTAACAAAAATAGTCACAGGTAAAAAATGGTAATTGTGCTACATTGAGCTACTAGGGGTATACCAGGCATCCTCAGGGGTAACAAGGTATAGACCAAGATGTGGGCTCTAACACCTCCTAAATAACATTGATATTGACGTCACAAACACTACTACAAGTCCAAGTGACCAATTGTAACATCCTTGCCCGTCTGGGCTTTGGCGCCATCCACCGGCCACATGCTGTGGCGCAGGAGGCGGGTCCGGTTGTGATTCCTTCCTTTGGGATTTTCTTGTATTCTCTGAACACTGTCCTATTCCCCCTACTTCTTAATTGATTTTCCACCACACCCATCTCCTTTACCTTGGTTTCTTTCTGCTCCTCTAATAGTTAATTTTAGCCTTAACTGAGTGATTGACAGCCTCTCGTCCTATCAAGTCTGGGGCGGGTTCTTCCTATTTTTTGTTAGCTCTCATTCACATTGGTGCTTGCTATTGCCTTGTGCATACTGGCTATTACTCCTTGCTGTTTTGTTACCTGTATTCTTATTCCTGACCTCTGGCTTTACCTTCAACTGTTCTCTTGGATTTTGATTCTGTACTGCGCTGCTCGACTGTTACCGACCCCTTGGCTAGCTGACCTCCCTTCTGTTGTTGTTTGTCTTGTCTGCGTTCTGTGTCATCACTTATTTCTTAAGAAGTGATCGCCGCCCAGTTGCTGTCTGTCACCTAGGACAGTTCAGGCAAGTAGCCAGGGACAGTGTGGAGGTTCAGCTTAGGGCTCACTGTCTTGTTGTGCCCCTCCCCCCAGGCTTCACCAGCAGCTACGAGGGAATTGCTCTTCTAGCAATTTCCTTACACCAATCTTTCTAGTCGTAATAATCTTGCTGGTAAAGGTAACCAATCAAAACTACTTATCCACCTGACAAGCCGCGCCCCTTAGCGAACTCATAGCCAATAAGAAGATCCACCCGCGTGCATGCGCTAGGTCAAAAAGAAGGGACTTAGTCTGTATAAGCAAAGGTTTGTTTTACATCTCCCCACATGTCTGGATTCTGGAGCATGCGCTGTGGCGATAAAACAAGACTTAGTCTAAAAATGAAAAAGGTGGCGGAGTGCGTAGGCGCTAACCCATGCATGCGCCGTGTATACATTCTCAGACTTAGAATTACTCAAAGAGGACTATATGCAATAGCAACCCATCTAACTTCTAATAGGACAGATGAACAGAGTGGCTTTCATATTCATCTGGCTATGGGCAGATAATGTAAATATATTCATTTATTCCTAAATATGAGGTACAATATAATTATGTATGGATAATCCCCACAAAGGTAGTGGAATAGTAAATAATACTAATATAGATCCAAGATCGGATTCTCTAGATTTAAATAACAAACAATAAAAATTACATTGGCAATAAGAGAGAGAGAGGGACACATGAGGGTGGTAGAGAGAATAGAACCAAATATGACATAGTGCCCAATTGGTTAAGTGTGAAGATTTTTGAATTGAAACACCAGTATGTAATGTATATAATATGGCCGTATTTTCACAGAAAAACCGAAACGGGGAAGTCTTCATTTAAGCCAACAGGGCTCAAACTGCCAAACTTCTCCATCCACCAGGCTTCACTCTGTAGATATTTTTTTTATCTATATCACCCTTTCTGGGCCCAAGTTTAATATGACAAATGCCTCAAAATTTAAGAGACTCAACATCTTCACTATGGACAAACCGAATATGTCGTGATAAGGGGGTGTCAATCTGGTACTAATGTGTTGTGAGATGCGTCTTCTCAATTGTTGTTTGTTTTTGCCTGGATATATTTTGGGACACGTACAATGGCCACGTATATGACACCAGATGTGCGACAGGTGATCGATTGCTGGATCTCATAGGTTTTCCCATCTATGGGATTAGAGAAGGATTTTAATGTAGGCATAAATTTACAGAAGTTGCAGTTACCACATACAGATGAGCCCCTCAATGATGTTTGTAACCATGTTATTTCCACTCCTTATGGTCTCTGGTAGTGACTGCGTACCAAGGCCCTCGCTAATATTAGGGCCCCTACGATATGTAATACTGGGTTCAGACGGTAAAACCTCCTTTAGGTCCGAATCAGTCAACAAAAAAGGCCAAAATTTTACCAATGAATCATAGATTTACTGATGATGTGTATCAAAAGTACCAATGCATCTCACAATTTTTGGAGTAGACTATGTAGGGGGTTTTATAACAGGGAGGTCAGAACGGTCCATGGATTTGGCTCTCTTAAAAGCACTGTGTAGGAATTTTTTGAGGTACCCACAGGCTCGAAAGCAATTATATAACAGTTCACACTCCCTTAAAAAATTTTGATCATTGGAGAAATTTTGACAAGCCTACAAATACTGACCTACTGATATCCCCCTTTTCAAAGGAACAGGGTGAAAACTGTTCCAGTGTAGGAGAGCATTAATAGATGTCGGTCTCCTATAAATACCTGGAGAGATACTGCCGCCAGGCTCCAGGGTAATCCGTAAATCAAGAAAAGTGTCATAAATTTCTGAAGTAAATTTCATACCAATATTATTATCGTTTAGGACAGATACAAAGTCCTGAGAGAGGGATTAATCACCCCCCCATAGAATGATGATGTCATCTATGTATTTGCCCCAAAATGAAATATGACTCATATAAAACGAGAGATTGTCTGAAAAAACCATAAAAGTGCTCCCACCACCCTAAAAAAGATTAGCATATGTCGGTGCACACACTGTACCCATAGCGGTACCTTTTATTTGATGATAAACGATATCATCAAACAGAAAAAAAATTATGAGTAAGTAAAAAATGTGAAAAAGCCAACACAAAGGAGTTGTGGGACCGAAATAGAACACTTTTTGTGTCAAGATAGTATTTAACAATTTCATCCCTAAATCATGAGATATATCAGTGCAGAGAGACTGGACATCGAAGCTGACTATTAAAGTGTTTGGTGTAATATGGATTCCGTAAAGCCTGGTGACATCATCTTTCCTATCACACATACAGTATATGAGGGCAAAGCCGAGACGAAAGGAAACAGAGTGTGATCAATGTACATACTGATTCCTCAGATAAGACTGTCACTACCAAAGACTATAGGTCTACCAGGAATAGGAAGACGATTTTTATGTACTTTTCACAAAACATAAAATGTCGCCAAAGTAGGTATTCAGATTTCGCAATATCAATTTAAATTCCTCCCAATACATATTGGTAGGATTGGAATTTAGGACAACATTCTTCATCCTAAAGTAATCTCATAACTATATCCACATAATCCTGTCTGTTCATAGGGACGACATTGCCGCCCTTTTCAGAAGGTTTACAGATTATATCGTCTCTCTTGTTTAATTAGACCAAGGCTAAGTGCCGTTGAGGAGGACGATCGGAATGGTGTTTATTATTCTTATGCAATGCCTTTATTTCTGTACATGCACTATTAATATAAACTTCAATGATGTGATATCGATAGGTGAATTTCGATCATGGATTTAAATTGGAAAAATGGGCGCATACCGTGTTTCTCCAAAAAGAAGACCTACCCCGAAAATAAGCCATAGCTAGATTTTCCAGGTTTTTTGGAGTAGGCTTGAAATATAAGCCCTACTCCAAAAATAAGCCCTAGCTAATTTAACCCCTTCCCGACATCTGCCATGCGATTACAGCGGATGCCGGGTCCTTAAAGATGGCGGCCGCTCTGCTGCAGAGCGGCTACCATAGCTGCCATACCGGGTCCGGAGACCTGGAGTTAATGCCCGCGATCAGTGTCTACCCTGATCGTGGGCATTGTTCAAAGTGAACCCCCCCCTCCTTCCTACCAAAGTAGCACAACCCGGAGTTAATGCCCGCGATCAGAATGGATTCTGACCGTGGGCATTGCTAAGTGTGACCTCCGCGCTTCCCCCCTGCAGCCCCCAGGGCCGGTCCCCACCCCCTATAGCTACTATACCGGGTCTCCAGAGTCCACTGATCGCAGGCATTGTTGAGTGTGCCAGTCCGTGACCCACTCCCCCCCAAATCCACCCCCCCCCAAAGCAGAGAAACTATCCCCAGGGCTGGTCCCCACCGGCCCTGTACCTTTCAAGTTGCAAGTCGGCTCCCGCGTGGCGAGTTCGTGGGAGCCGACCTGTTCCTTTGACAGCTGGGAGCGTTATGAAGGCTCCCAGGCCTGTCATAGGAATATTACTATTGAGGCTGGTCTATGACCAGCCTTATTAGTAAAGTAGATAATCTCCCATAGACTGTAATACGTTATATTGCAGGCTATGGGATGATTGCAGGTTCAAGCCTCCTAGGATGGGTTAATAGTAAAAAAATATATATATATATATTAATAAAAGTTCAAGCCCCCTCCCACTTTCACTAGAATACATATAAAAATAAAATATTACTGTGAAACACATAAATATTAGGTATCCCTGTGTTTGAAAATGCCTGGTCTACAAAATATTTTACCTCTATGGTGAATGCTGTAGTGGAAAAAAAAAAGTCAAACGTGCCGAACTGCTGTTTTTTTGCTGTTTCACCTCTGATAAAAATTTAAATAAAAAGTGATCAAATGTGTGATTGTTGTTCATGGAAAAAATTAAGACCTACCACGAAAATAAGCCCTAGTCCTTTTTTCGGAGCAAAAAATAAGATAAGACACTGTCTTATTTTCGGAGAAACATGGTAGTACCCCAGTCCCAGTCTCATTTTCATCCAAAACATATTTCCAGAACAGACGATTCTTCTGCTAATATTGAACAATGACAAACTAATACTGATGTACGCGTCCTCTCAAGTGTAGATTTCATAGAAATAAGACCATAGAAATAAGACTTCTTTTCAAAAAGCCAATCATCATAATAATAAGAAGAAGAATTCAAATTTCAATAGAGCAACATGGTCAAATTCTCTCACAAATCCCTCTGCCACTTTGACTACAGGTACTACACAGTCATCCTTTTTGTCCTCCTTAGCACCTTCTACGCTATTTCAAAACACTGTAACAGATGGGCACTGTCCAATTCAATGGATATTAGATGCGTTCCCTGGTCCTCGATAGGGCAGGCAATTACCAACATGCCCACCAGTGGCGTAACTAAAGTCTTGTGGGCCCCGGTGCAATCTTTTGTCCAGCACCCCCAACCTCATCCCGATAGCAAATTCTTGATAGTGATGGTTACGGCTGCTAAGGAGTTGAATCAACCTTAGTGTGGTTAGGGTAATCTGGGGGTCTCCTTGGCTTATGGGCAGGATGGAAGCTGCAATCTCAATACTGATGCTAGTGCTTATGGGCCCCCTAAGGCTCCTGGGCCCCGGAGCGACTGCAACCCCTCAAGTTATGCCCCTGGTGCCCACTCCTGCCAACAATACTACTTTTTTTAGGACAGAGTATCCAGCTCAGAAGCAGGGATAGGGGGGGCCGACCAGGTGAAAACTGAATTGTTGGCCAATAGCAATAATCAATTGCAAATTATCAATTTATCAGATCTTATAGTGACGGCCCCTCAGGTTGAGGTATTGCTGAAAGGCTTTTCTTTTACCCCGACTCCCACATTCATTTCCTTCACATTAAAGACATTGCATAAACAACATACCACAGACTACAGGGATCTAAGAATATGTGAAAAAAATGAGAATGCAGCATTTGGGTCCCTCCAAGCTCTTTTGGATATAAATGAGACTGGGACTGGGGTACTATGCGCCCCTTTTTCCAATTTAAAACCACGATCGAAATCCGCTCCTCCCTTCTCTCAATATCACAACATTGAAGTTTATATTAATAGTGCATGTGCAGAAATAAAGACATTGCATAAGAATAATAAACACCATTCCGATTGTCCTCCTCAACGGCGCTTAGCCTTGGTTGAATTAAACAAGAGAGACGATATAATCTGTAAACCTTCTGAAAAGGGCGGCAATGTCGTCCTTATGAACAGACAGGATTATGTGGATATAGTTATGAGATTACTTTAGGATGAAGAGATTTATGTTGTCCTAAATTCCAATCCTACCAATATGTATTGGGAGGAATTGAAATAGATATTGCGAAAGGGAGTATCAGATTTTTTGATCACAGAAGTTGAATATAAAGTCTTCCTCAACCCAACACCTACTTTGGCAACATTTTATGCTTTGCTCAATGTACATAAAAAGTGTCAACCTCTTCCTGGTAGACCTATAGTCTCTGGTAGTGACTGTCTTACCCAAGGGATCTTATTGGCTATGAGTTCGCTAAGGGGCGCCGCTTGTCAGATGGATAAGTAGTATTTATTGGTTACCTTTACCAGAAAGATTATTACAACTAGAGAGATTGGTCACTTGGCCTGGTAGGAGTGTTTGTGACGTCAGTACTGACGTTATTTAGGAGGGGTTAGAGCCCACATCTTGTCTATACCTTGTTACCCCTGTTGACGCCTGGTATACAGGTGAAACATGTCGGGGTGGCGGGGTTCCCTTTTAATGCAGGAATGAGTCTCTTATAGCTGACTATACTGCAGATTAGCCATCGGTCTTGTGGCTGACGTCATTTCATTTGTATTTGTTATTATTGAGCAATATCTGATCACAAGAGACAGTTTGGGGCCGGGTCCCCCATGATATACAGTCTATAGGGAGTCTGTTTTACAGACCCCTGCAGCTGGTAATGTATAGCAATATACCCCTGCAGATTCAATTATTTAGTCTGCTTGCCAGTATTGGTATCAGCTACATAAAGTATTTGTGATACACATAAGCCCTAGTAGCTCAATGTAACACAATCACCATTTCTGAGACAACTTTTGCTAGAAATGTTACAGTTTCTCTCTTTGCTCTGCTATAATTGTTTTATTCACAAATAAATGCTACGTTTCAGAATACCATCATACATAAATGGGAAATTGTTGGTTTTTTTTGACTAAAGTCAACTTTTTTCATTCTTAGCTTTGGCTCAAACAACTGCAACAAAAAAGATACTTTTCTGGAACGTGGGGCCTCCGCCTAAGGGTTTGTTTACACGGAGGAATTTACTGCGGATTTCGCCCCCGAATCCGGAGCAGACTCCTTCAGGAATCCGCGTCCCATTGTTTTCAATGGGAGGCAGAGATCGCAGCAGGACGCGGCAAATAGAAGCGTCCTGCTCGATCTTGTCGCGGATTCCGTGCGCGGTGTCCGCAGCTCGAGACTCCCTCCTGATTAGGTCCATTCATCCAGGCCTAATCAGTAGCGAGATGCCGCGATGGAATGCTGATGTACTGCATTGGCATCCTGTCGTGGCTAGACCGCGGCGAAAATGCTGGCGGCGGAAAATAAAGAGGAATTCCTCTTCATTTTCTGCCATGTGAACATAACCTTAGAGTCCTGTCCTAAGGATAGGTCATCAATATTTTAGCCTTGGAAAACCCATTTAGGCTAAAGCCATATGTTTTATAAACGCAACAGCAAAGTGGATGACA
This sequence comes from Leptodactylus fallax, assembly GCA_947044405.1. Classification (NCBI taxonomy): domain Eukaryota; kingdom Metazoa; phylum Chordata; class Amphibia; order Anura; family Leptodactylidae; genus Leptodactylus; species Leptodactylus fallax. The sequence continues at coordinate 14,187,789 of CAMRHE010000006.1, forward strand.
TTTTAGGTAATCACATCCACAGATTGCTGAAATGTAAGAAGCGTTTTGGAAAAGCTACTATGGGGAGTTTTTTAAAAACACAGCATGTTATTTTTACCTAGACTTAGACTTATTCGGTAGAAAGAGACAAAAATGCAAAACATAATAGAAAAGCAGTGAGATACTCAAATGTTTGTGCTGCATTTTTTTCTGCTGTGTATTTTTCCCCACAATGTTTTGTAGCTGCAATTTGCTATGTCTCTGTAATTCCATCTGAGGCGCGTCTTTTACTTTATATATGTATGTGGCTATATTCCAATACTCTCCCTTTTGTCTGTTTTTGCACTTTTATGTATTTTAACATGAATATTTATTGAAGATATATTATATTTATATTATATTATATTTATGTATTGGCCGTGTGTTATTATTTTTTGTATGGTTATATAAGTTGTGACACATGGACTAGATTTGTAATAGGTACTATTAGCCCTAGCCACGACCCTGCAGCAAAATTTCAGGTGTTTTTTGCTGTGACGACCTGCCGGAGAACATGCTGCATGTTCGTACTGTGTAGCCCAGCCGTAGGAGGAGAAACCATTAATACTGTTGGGATAGCCATTAATACTGGTCCCATAAGTTACGCACCCACTGATCTAACCTTGATCACCTTCCTCTATAATAGGTAATAAATATAATTCGCTTGTCTGGTGTTGTATTGATTTTAATCTATTTTATTTATTCTCTTCTCATGCAACTTACTTCCCACAATGCACTGCTCTGCCATAACGGGATTCCAGCCGCATCCTGAATTTACAGCTCTTTCTTAAAAAAAAAAAATACAGAAAATGGTATTAAAATTAATTTACGTATTTACCTTTAGCAGCTTTAGGCTAAGGCCCCTGTAGCGGGCCGCAATGAAAAATCGCTGCAGACTGCGGTGGAAACACATCATGAATTTTCCCGCAGCTCTTTTCAGAGAAAAGACTTTCTGTTTCCATTATACCTATAGGGAAACCGTCAGTGTTTCCATAGGTATAATTGACATCCTGCGATTTCCAAGACCGCAACAGTTTTGTAAATCACAGCATTTCTGCTCCGTATATTTTTCTGCAATGTGTGGTTGGGATTCGCAGCATTTACACCATGTGGGGCCTTAGCCTTAAAGAGGATAATTCAAGTAGGGAATAAAACTGATTTTTTTTTTTTTTTCCCATAATAGTGCCACTCTTGTCCATTACTGGTATTGCAGCCAAGTCCCATCAGCTTAAATGGGATTGAGCTGTAGTACTAGACACAACCTATGGACAAGAGCGGTGCTGTTCTTAGGGGGTTAAAACAGACTCTTTTCTCAATGAAAAGTAAAGTTTCCTTAAAGGGGTAAATCAGGCAGAGCAAGTTACCTCTTATTCAAAGGATAGGGAGTAAGTTGCTGATCTGTGGGGATCCAACTGCCCACCGATCATGAGAACCGTGGAACTTTTCACCTCAGTTTTGAATGGAGTGGCACGACAGACAGCGCACAGCTCCATTCATTTCAGTGGAGTGGCCAAAGATAGCCGAGTGCGGCGTTTCGTCTCTCTTTAAATGGAATGGTACACGCTGTTCGTCCTGCTGCTCCATTCAAAACTGGGGTGCAAAGCACCCCATTTCTCATGATGGGTGGGGGTCCCAGACCCCCATAGATTAGCAAATTACTATTTATACAGGGGTGTAGTTATTGGTAATGCATAGGTAGCAATGGCTACTGAGTTCCAAAGTACTCTACAACATAAGAAGACCCCAGTATTATAGATAGCATGTGGTATGTGGGGGACCCATTAAAGATTTTGTACTGGGGCAAGTTACACCTATGTACCTATCCATTAGATAAAGGGTAACTTGCTCTGACTGAAATACCCCTTTACTTATCTATAACACAAGGGGGAGGTGGTAGACTTCTTGTAATCTAATGTATTAATATCTTTACATACAATATAACTGAGATGACTTTAAGCTTTAGTATTATTTGGTTACATTACTTTTGGCACTGGCTACATGTAACTTGTGCACACAGATCCATTCCAGTCCCACTTGTTATTTATTTAGCTAGCAGTCATTGTTTCCAGGATATCCATGACGCCAACACAAATACTTTCCACCTATCATTCATTTTCGCTATTTGTAACCTGGTTATTTTGGAGTGAAACAGCCCATCAGTTCAGCTATAGTGACACGCTCAATGAAAGGTGCA